>CM035778.1:9041420-9641420 GCA_020466155.1 Pachypeltis micranthus
ATCAGACCATCAGTTGTTACCTTGGCAGCTTTATATGCTGCTTGCCGGATGTGATGACTGATATAATCCTCGTCTAGGGTTTGGAAACAGTAATTAAATAAGGAAACAGACCTGGTTGCCACATGCGGGTACCACATGACAACTCGATATCGAACTGTTTTACACGTTTGAAGTCTCCCGGCGGTCTGTGGACGCATAGAGTTGGTAGAGTGGAATGCGAGTGTGTAATGTACTTGGGGAATTGTCTCACAATTCACACGTGTACAGAATACACGTGAAAGTCGTGTCTGGGCCCAAAAGAAAAGAACAAATTAAATACACTCAATTCTACTCACTTGATGAAGTAAATAAAATAATGGCTCTCAAGAAGGTAATGGGAAATGAAATTATAAAGCGATTAAGACCCACTTGAATTTAATCAGGAAAAACTCGAAATGAAATGAACTCCTTTTACAATGAAATAAATAACCTATGCTCGGATTGTATTAATAACAATAAAGGGACAATGGGAAAATGAAACACCATCAGAGCTTGCCTTACCTTACTTCATACAATATAAAGGGACGTTTAAGAACTGATTCACTGGCTTAGGAAAAGGGGACGATTCGTCTGAGAAGTCGGTAGCCGTTCTGATGAAGAAACGTGGCTCCACCGCTAATATAGACAGCGGCGAACTGCATGGGTGGCGGTCAGTGTTGCCGCTTCCGGCAGTCTGCCACAAACCAAGACAAGTGTTTGACAAGTGTCAAATAGCGAACCCTCACTTGACGACCCCCCCCCCCCACTCCCACATATAAATAAGCGTAAATAAACAACCAAAACCCGGCTCACAACGACGAGTTTATTTCAAAGACCGGACGCCTTAAACCTACTTGGAAGTTTTTGAAAAAGAGGATTTGCAAGGAGTTCGGTGTGTTCGTTTCGTAAAACCGCGTTGAGAAACAAAATTGTCCACAAAATGGATACCGCGACATTTACAGATTTATTGGCAGAGCGTCACTGTTTCGTAATGACTTCAACAAAAGGTGCTTCGCATTTTTTAGTGCATTTCATGATTCATTTGATCGCACATGTGTTCGTGGCAGTATGAAGGAATGTGGAAATCTTAACTATCGTGAGTGTTTTAATACTTATATAATATTCAAGACGGCAACCTATAACAAATACACACGTGCGCGATGTTTAACCTACAAAAAGTCCGCTCAAGTAATTTGCATCCTAACGACCTCGAGCAGGAAAAATATTTACGGTCCGGTAGTGTCAGCCCTACGACAATCCATGCAACCTCCCTTCGAAACAAAACAGGCTTTTCTCCCACACGCGTCTCAACTGGAGGGTCGGCAGCGTCAAAGACGGGAAGCGATTAAAAGTTTCGAGTCGTTCCTCCTGGCGAAACCGTCAGTAAAATGGAGACCTCTTTTGTGAAAGTTGTCGAGAAAAGCAGTCAAGATCCGGCCTTTTGTTTTTATACGAATCCATCGGGCGTTGAAACTGCCAACCCAAGGGCTGAGTGGAGGCGAACTGAATTCAACCGAACGGGCAGGGCAGGCAGACCGTTTTGAAACTCCACTTGACGCTGTCATCCCTTCTTCGCCTATGTTCCATTCCCAACTATATCCTCGGATCACGACGCAGAGGATGACGTGTTTCCACCACTAAGTTGCTCCACGAGCCATTTAACAACAAGTACTTATTCCTTATTCGTCGATCATACAAACAGATTTGCCCAACTGATGCAGCAGTCCGTACTCAACTTCACTAGAAAAGCAAAACATCAGCTTTCCTCAATCCCTGCACATAGCGCTGCTGTACAGAAGAACTAAATGTAGTAACGAGCTGTCTAGGAGTATCCTTAACCTGAAATTCTAACTATTGCCGCTTAACGTACTACACTCACAGTTATTACTAGATAATTCGAAAACAATAAACACGATCCATCTCATACGTAGGAGCAACTCAATTAAATTGGAAAAATCTCCCATTTGTTTCTATGTATAGCATTTCTGAGTCAAATTGAAGGCTTTCCAAAAACGTGATGTCAGTATTCTGTATATTAAAAACTATTATGATAGTATCCGATTGCATTTTATGTAGGTACCGTACGATTGATTGTGTAAACACTTCAGTTCTATTCCGCTAGCTCCTGCACCCGAAATTCCACTTTTACCGCTACGATTCAGCAGGTAGATCTTAATGGCAGGCATTCCTTCATTATATCTATTCCTTCGGTATTTACCCAGGTCAACCAAAAAGACCAAAAAGTGATGTTTGTGAGGTTGTACGAGGAGGGTCGGTCCATTAAGGAGGCTGCTACAATATCTGGTTTGAAGGTGAGTACAGCCTACTACCTTGTTATGACGTACAAACGGAATGACAGCGAAGTAGTACATCGAGCAAGTGGAGGTTCACTCCGTGCATTACTACCAGGGGTACTACGGGCGACTGAGGGTGCTACCGATAAAATCGAGGGAATCCCGCGCATTCTCTCTTAAAAAAAACCATGCAAATTATTACACAATGGTTTATTATTCTCATGAACAGCTTGACCAAGTATTATTGCTCCCTCATCCCATTCGATTCAGCATCGAATACTAGTAAACCATACGAAACATGACCTGACTACAATGGAACTACGGAAACAAAACGTCTGATGATTTTGACCCGTCAGGTCGGGGAAATTGGAACGGGGACGCTTCGAGCGAACCCGTTGTGAGTCGAAAGGGGAGTTGAGCGGCGTCGTTGGGAGGCGAGCGAGCCAGCAGCGGGTGGTTTTTTAATGAGACGGGCGGGGAGGGAGGTAGCACAAACGACGAAACGTTGACTTCCGCTGTAGTTCCCGCGTTGTACTGTGTTTCGTTAATTTTTTTAACCGTTTTTTGCCCATAACAATCATGGGCTTCGTCCGATCGGATTGCCGAGATGGCGGGCACAACTAGATACCAAATGGGATTTTTGTGTGAAAGAACGAAGTTTTAAGACCATGTTAAAGGCACAAAACGGCCCGGATGGCGGACGGACATTGCACATTTGGAATCTCCATGTCTTGAAACGTAAAGTATCAAATTTTGAGGGGGGGGGCTGTAAAAAATTTTTCGTGACCGGCAACATAGGGTTATTATTCGAAAACATAGGGTTATTATTCAGAATGAATAATAAACCAAAACACAAATTTATCAAAAATCGACAGATAAGAACGTTGAAGATCATCTTGAAAACAGCATATAAAGAAGGAGATGGCATGCCCATACGCATGCAGTTGAAAATATTGTTAGGAACGTGCTGTGCCCGTTAACGGGATCTTATGACATTTGCTTCGTTTGTGCTAATCTTACATAACAGTATTATAACAATTGGTGACAGCGGTGGGATTCCAGAATGGCCACTCGTGGAGGGGACCCGCTATGAGATAAACGAGGAAGAAGAGTGATTCTCGTTGGCCGTGACAGACGATCGTCAGCACGTGATTTCAGGTGACGTATTCGACAGTACCGAAGAACCAGGAGAAGTTATGCCTCCCGTGTTAGAAAACAGATCTCTGTTTGATTCATTGCTTCGTGATCTTAGGGAACAAATCGACGCTCAACTGAATGACTGCTTGGGGGAAATGCGAGACAGGCTTCGGGAAGAATTCGGAGTCGCGCAGCAACAACCGATGCCAGAGTTCACACACATAGATGAAGCCGTCCGTGGATTGGACCTCATACCGATTGCAATTTGAAGTCATTGCGAAACACAACGGGTGGAGAGAGAACCAGAAGGCCGCTGCCGTACGCGGGTCAGCCCTCACAGTCTTGACACAGGTTGGTCCACTCCTGAAGTTCTCCAGTTCAGTCGAGGTTCTTGAAGCGCGGTATGGGAAAGCTGGACGCGCCCAGGTGAATTTGGCACTTCTTCAAGGCAGACTCCAGCACCCCAACGAGGACATCGCCACGTTTCACCAGGGTATTTGTGAATTGGGACGTAAAGCTTGGCCTCAAAAAGATGCATCATCCGAAGGCATTCTCACATTGCACTTCATGCGAGGACTACGAAATGCTCGTGTGAGAGAGCAGGTCATGACCATGTGGCCGGAGAATATGCAACAGGCTTTGATCACCACTCTACGCATTGGAGCAGCAAACCAATTGGCAGCTACGATGGTGCCGAGTCATCAAATTGAAGTGGAACCACGTGAAAAAGAAGAAGTCTACAGAGCAGAGTCCCGAGTTCGTCGCTGTTGGAGGTGTGTGTGTTGAGGAGACGGAACCAGCCAGGAAACGACATGCAGCCAAACTGAAGGGGACTGGACTGGCTGCTTTTGAAAAGTCCTCTGTTCCCTTAGTGCCTGAGTGTGTAGGGTCTTCATCGTTCAATGCCCATCTGAAGAAAACTGCAGAGAAAGTGGACCAGCCGTGCCCAGAGGTTCAGAGCGCTTTGTTGGTACGTTCAAACACGAATGATGTTCTTTACCGTGTCTCTTCTCAGTCCTCTCTGCTGCTAGAGGGAAAAATTAATGGGATCCAGCGCGCATTAGTGATAGATACAGAGGCCTCGAGGACAATTGTAAATCATGAAAGTCTACAGCGAGTTAGAGCTTGTGTATCTCCTGTTGGACAGATTTGGCTTCGATCAGTTTCTGGTGAGCGCATCCCAGTGTTAGGAGAAGCCATTTTAAAGTTTGAGGTGGAGAATGACGTCTGTTATCACGGGCCGAGACGGCGCTAGGAACGTGTGTGAAGCTGCAGTCTCCGTGGGTCGGGTTGTTAAGGCCATTTTCGAATTGTCACGCCCAATAGGAAAAGACGCGTTGTCCATGCAGATTCATTGGCTATGTTCCAGCAACCAGCCCTCCAAGACAGAAGAACCCATGAGGGAAGGGGAGGGGCCAGTGTTAGGAACGTCCTCAAGATTTACATATCAACAGAGCAACGCGTCTGGTTGTAAAGCAAGCCAATAAAACTTATTCATTCGTGCTGTGTCCGTTAACGAGATCTTTTGATATTTGCTTCGTTTGTGCTTATCTTACACAACGGTATTATAACCATATGCTCCAGTTTGCGCAACTTGTTTACCAATAAGTTCTAGTTATTACTCTTTGACCGTGATGAAGCTTTCTGTCTGCGCCATCCCCACTTCTCTCACCTCTCTGTAGATCAACTCTTCCCATTTCAAGATCAGTGTCTTCACTTCTCTTGTTTCGGGTGACTCCCTGGGTCATCAGCATCCGACCATCTCACGAACATCAATCGCCGACTTTTCTAAACGGTCAGACGTCTAATTTGCTCCATTTCGAGGGGACAGTAGTTTTAATATTTTTTCAAGTTTTATTTTATATTTATTATTAGTTTTATTTTTTAGCTCCAGATTTATGAGGTTTCTTCTCATTTTTAACGTATTATACGACTTTTGTTGGTAACTTAGGTAATTATTTTTTCTATTAGAGAAAACCCCGCCTCTGTGTCAGCGTACAGCCCCATTATTGAACACACGGGCACCACGAGAGCGAGGAAACGTGGCTTTCATAGCTGAGACTGGTTTCAATCTTCACCACCAGTCAGACGCGGTCATGGAGGGGTGCACGCACTGTGCTTTCGGTTCTTAACGTCAGAGAGAGAAACGATACTCTAGTGCTGACCATGAATAGTCAAGGTTTTGCGCATTACAAGGCGTTATCGCTTGAAAACTGTAATGCAAGTGAGTTCTGCATTTGTTTTTACAGAATTAGTCCAAAAAATAAAAATAAATAAAATAAAATCTTTTTGGTTTGAACTATTAACAATTTCAATATTGAATTTGACTCGGAAATGCAATATATTATGCCAGACTGTGTGTAGCGACAAAAAAACAAAAAGGTTAGGAGAGCCCTCGACCAACTCGTGGAAAACGGGTGGTCCTCAAAAAAGGGAGTAAAAAAAAAACCGTCCTTGTCCACCCAAAAAGAAATAAATTTAATTTCTTTCAAAATTGCAATAAATACGCTATGATCGCAGGTGAAATATTGAAAATAATCAGTTTCCAATAAAAAACACCAATGAAGAATAAAAGTAAGGCCTGTTTCACATATACCCGGCTGTCGTGTGTCGGGTGTCGTTTAGCCGGCTATTGGGTGAAGAAGCATATGGGACCGTTCACAAATGCACGACTAGCTGTCGTGGTCGGTTAATCACTACCCGGCTGCCGTGGACTCGCCGAGGGATGCCGGGCGCCCCCTCAGCGAAGGCCGGCTGCCGGTGTCGGGTAAACGAGCCGGCTGGAGTGGTGGGAGTAGCGGTCTATTGTGACTGTTCACATACAACCGGCACCTGTCGCTGTCGTCTGTCTTCCTAAACGTGTTTTTTTTTTACATTTTGGTTTGGTAGAGCGCAAAGTTGTGATTATTGTCAGAAGTAGATCTTGAAATGTTTATTAGTCTAGTACGAGAACATCCAGTTTTATGGGACAAAACAGTAAAAGACTATAAAGATCGAATCAAAACGAAAAATGTCTGGACTGAGGTTTTAAATCAGTTAAATGAAGGATTCGAGGAGGAGATAATTGAAGAATTTGTCTCTTGTCATTTCTTAAGTCATCAAATAGAATATAAAAAGCCCCAACTTCGTTTCTTTTCACGTTTAAAGGGTGTACCCAGTGCACTCGGTTCCTCCTCATTCGTTTAAACCGTCTATACAAAAGTAACATTGCAATTAATTTATTACGTTCCATTGCTATCCGTCACAAGCACAAGCTAGAGTACAACTGCTGGAGTGCCGGTGTCGGCGTAATGTGAACCGTGTACCCGTGCAGGTGCCGGCTAGAAATCGGGTGAACGGCATGCCGGGTATATGTGAAATAGCCCTAAGACGATGTAGAGGTGGTAAATCTTCTTCGAAATTTTTGTTTGTGTTTAAAGTTGTCTATCCGACCTGATGTGTAGAGCTGAAGTCAGAGGTTGTAGGCACCTGGACAAGGATCTTCCATCACCTGAGTCGCGCCGGGAGAGGAGGCTGCTCGGGTTAGCGATAAGGCGCCTCCTCTCGCAACCGTCACCGTCGGCGTTGTGTTATGGTACTAGTACACTCTCGCCGAGGTTTTATCCGACGAGGACCCACGAGATTGTACTGCGAGGTTACAAAGTACACTTTCGCCGAGGGGCTGCGGCGGGTGGCTCGGGCCCTTTGACTCGTGCCACAAAACCGCTCCCAGACCGAGACATGACGAGCACACCGTGTACACTCTCGCTCTCGCCTGCTCTCGTCTTGTCTCGGCGAGAGTGTACTGGCAGCTTTATGGTACCAGTTCACTCTCACTGAGGCGCCTCGGCGGGATGTTCGGCGAGGCTTTATCCGACGAGGACCCACGAGATTGTACAGCGAAGTCACGAAGTACACTCTCGCCTAGGGGCTGCGCCGAGGAGGCTCGTGCCTAGTTCGCACGAATGATGTTCATGTGTAGGATCCCATAGAACAGCCTCTGCATGATAAGCTTCGAGAAACTGAAGCGTGGTTTCGATTGTCCTCCATTTCCACTATACTAAATCACAACTTAACCACAAGCACAACTCAAAACAATTAACTACAACAACAGCGTGAAGAAGCGACTGTGAGTCCGAGTGCAGACGAGAGTGTACAGGGGTGTCTCGCGCTCGGCTCTTGGGTGACCTCGGGGTCGTTGGGGCACTTTGACTCGCGCCAAAAACCACTCCCAGACTGAGCGCAGGCGAGGCCGAGAGATGACGAGCACACCGTGTACACTTTGGCCCTCGCCTGCTCTCGTCTTGGTTCGGCGAGAGTGTACTGGTACCATTACAAGTCAGGCTGCCACTTAGGGCTCTGGCTTCTCAGACTATTTGGTTAGGGCTGGTTTGAGAATGCCTGGCTGGTATCAAGACTGCGTTGGGTCCCAGGAATGAGGAGGCTGAAAAACTGATCTGCACTTCTCCCGGTGGCACCTGAGCCGTTCGTAGGGACCACCAAGATCCACTTAAATAAGGAGGTTGGCAAGTTGAGGAGAAGTGCAGGGATGCTTATTGGCGGGATATGCCTGGCCAGAGGCAGCCAAGGTCCTGAGTCTTGACATAGAAACTATACAGGTAGTACGTGGCGTGATCAGAGGATATCGTCCAATAAGGCACCAGGTAAGTCAGAGGTACTAGAGTCAACGGAGCATGTACTGCAGCGCTCCTCAGCGCTCTTAGTGCCTCAGGTGCGGCTGGATGGTTCTCAAGGTTGTCTTACAATACGTTCAAATTATTTCCTAGCCGTTTCATAACTTAATGTTTCCTCTTTGTGCTAGCCGGTCGGTTTTCCTCCACTCGCACACTGGTTAACCACTCTGCAATATGGTGGGAGCAAGGGCTATGACGAACTAAAGACGTTCTGACAATTAACATCAGCCGTTAAAGTGTTCCTACAGCACTCTACAATCTGTAGAAACAGTTCAACAGGATTTGACATCGTTCCAATCACCAGTTGACGGTACTGACGGAGCAAAATTGAAAGAGACGAAGAACGAAAATCGAATAAGGACGGCAACCTGAATAACATGATCTTCCAGCCAGCAACATCCCGTTCAGCTCAGGAATACGCCGCAATAACACTACATCATCTTTCGTACCTCCCCGTCCGTCCACAGGCCGAAGACCTCTGATATTGTTTAATAAAAGGGAGCACGGTTTTCCATCCTTCCAGCAGCGACTCCCCCGCCCTTTTACAGGAAATTGCGCGGTAAATAACGACGCGCTTTCAGACTCCGGTCGAGAGCCTCTCAAACTTTATCCATACACCAAAACCCACCCTCTTCATCCGAGCCGCCCTTAAATTGCTTTTGAACCGTACAACCGCTTCAAAACTCATTTTATTAATCTCGCCAACCTCGTCGAAACGACATGTTGCTTCGGTTGAAATTTCAGATGAAAACATGAGGAGCCTTTTTTGAGGGTTGAAGACAGAAGATTTTGATGTCCTCTGTGCCATGGCTAGTGGTGTCTCTCACTAGCTACTCACAGGAAACCTTCGCACCGAATACGAGAAAAACGTCGTCTGAAGAATTGAAGAACCAACGGACACGTCTTTCGGACAAAATATTTTGCCGGCGTAGTAACAACATAAGTAGCTCCCTGTCTACCCTCTGCGTTTTATTTAGGCCAGTACTCACACAGTTAGGTGTTTCCTCAGCCCGATCGTGTGAGTTCCGTGAACTTCAGATCTTGCCTACTTTATAAGGAGTTAGTCAATTTTTGAAATACCTATTCCTTTGAACAAACAGTAGACGCTTTCAATCATGTTACACTATTAAAATTATAGTACACAACTAATCGACCGTGCCAGGTCATGCAGGAATAGAAGGGAACGAAGAGGCCGATAAACTGGCGGGGAAGGGATTTGCGCTTCCCCCGGTGGGACCTGAGCCGTTTGTAGGGACCAGAAAGAGCCACTTGATCAAAGAGGTTGGTAAGTGGTAGAAGTGCAGGGCTGCCTATTGGCGGGAGGTACCTGGCCAAAGGCAGTCAAGGTTGTTTCTCAGACAGCAAACGAGAGAGATCCTAAGCCTGGAGAGAGATAGTATACGGATGGTATGTTTAATTTGTATACATATAAATATTATACATATAATAATTGCAGATTATGCGAGGTGGAACTGGAGACGGCGGAGCATGTGTGAGGGGCTGGGTGCAGCATGCGTCAGAGTGTGTGGGGTTCATCAGCTGTGACCGGAGAAGGAACCTCAAGATGGTCTTGTGTTTTGTGCGCGAATGGTGGGGACGTATTGTGGACGCCGCACCAGAGAACACCAGCTCCAGAGGAGGGTGGAACTGGGAGAAACTGAGGGGGCTCATACTCGCCCACACTACAGGCCCAGTTGTGGCCTCAGTGGAGGCTTTTCTGGTGCCACCAAGCACATTAAAAAAAAAAATCCACCTTCAGTATTCCGATGCAGTAACATCTTCATAACACAGGACTACGCCATCGATTTTGGAAGGTGAAAATGGAACAAATGGGGCATTAAACAAGTATAATCGAGTGTTTGGGAAAATCCTGGCTGTGGGGAGAGTACAGTAGGCCTTTGTGGCCTCTACCTCTACACAGCTTTGGGAACTCCGAGCGAGACGACAGCCCCCACGAAGCCAACCCATGGCTTCACAACGAGTGGCTTCATGCTCTAAAGGCTCCACCCCGTGGTGCCCATTCTATTTGGCTGCGACTTGAGCAGCCTCTGGACGTGAATGGGTAGCTATTCCCAGCGCCGGAATTGCCAAAGGACGTTCTGGCGCATTAAACAAGTGTAATCGAGCGTTTAAATGGCGGTTGGGGAGAGTACCTAGCCCTGCGGCCTCTACCTCTCCCCTGCCACACTCTGCATAGATTTTCGAAGTATTTCCAGCGAAACCCGGCCCCCACAAAGTCAAACCCTTGGCTTCACGGCCAGAAGCGTGGAGCCTTTTAGGCGTGGTACGCGCAGATGCCCCCGTGGTACCCATCTGATTTGGCTACAACTTAAGCAGCCTAAGGACTGGAATTGCCCATAGGCGTTCTACCAGCACCTACGCTTTATCTCTGTAGGGATTTCGGGGATCGGACTTGCCTCCGTCCTCTCCACAGAGAAGGGTGTCAGGCTGCGATCCATGATCCCGACCTGAACTGCGATCCCCTTTCACCTTCCTGGCACATTAAACAGTGGTAGCTGTGCTGTGGGCATTGCCCGCGGCATTGGAGAGGGTACCTAGCTTCACAGCCTTTACCCCTCTCCAGCCAGCACCGATCATCTCTTTAGGGGGGGTTTCCAGCAGCGAAACCACGGTCCCCACAAGGCCAATCCCATGGCTTCACGGCCGACAGCGCCACACCCTAGAGGCTCCACGCTGCCAGTAAAAGTAAAAATTTCGGTAATTTATTGTGCGGCTCTGATAGTCACCTAAACAAGTTCGAATTTTTTTCTTTTTTTAAAGACAATCACATAACTTTCCTCGGTTCTATTTCGTACATCGTAGAGCCAACGAAAGTAAAAATTAACAAAAACGTAATTTTGACAGTTTTATCGCAACCAGGTCGTGTTCGGTATTGTATTCTACGTATTTTTTTCGAGGCGGATGGAACGAGTCTCAGAGGTGTGCGGCTGCGTCTATACCGAAAACTGAATTTAGAGTGAGCCAAAGTTTGCTAATGAAAAGGGCTGGACAATACAGTCCCACTCTTCAGCTTGACTCGCCACGTCGTGTCAAATGCCATCAACATTTGAACGGAGTTTTCATAAAGAATCGATTTTCTACGAAAAGGTAATTTAAATTAAAAACAATTAAATTATTAGATAAACTAACACATTTCCATTTCTCTCACTCTATTGAACGATAAGTAAAACCACGTACACGCTGAGATGAAGTTAGGATGAAATATATTGCATTAGTGCCCTTTACAGTTAACAAGACTCACAACGCTGGCAAAAAAATGAAACGAAAATAAATAAATTTAAAAAAAGAAACCTGTCAAGTCGAGAACTTCCACCGCCAGCCGAAGCGATTCCTGAACCCGATTTCGCCTCCCCACAAAGCCATATAATAAGCTTAATCAGCGTTGACCGCTTCGTCCTGCCTTCCTGACCCGTTCTCCCGTAAATGGCGAAGTTTAATTCGCGAGCGATTCGTCGTCCAAAGATCGATCATTATTTTTAAAACTAGGAGCCAGTTCCGACAAGAATAATTGCGTTGCGCGGCCTCACAAGTTCAGAGCGGAGGGCCGATTTTTCCGGTAATTTGCCGGACACGTTGGATGAAGGAATTGAGTTATGGTCTTAATCAGAGGAGTTCGTGGGAGGGTTAGATCGTTAGGTTCGTTGAGATTAGAAACAAACCGAAAACGTTTTGATTTGCGGAGCGAGACAAGAGCGATGATTGTCGAAAACACAGAAAATATTAATTAGGCTCAGGAACTAATGATCTTGGAAAGAGTTTCACAGATCTAATGTCAGTGTACTTTGCCCTGGCTGCTACAGTTCTCTCCGACGTTAGCGCTGTGCCACCGATCGACCCATATCAGATAATTGGTCTCAAAACCTCGTAAAACCAAATGGGGAAACGTACCAGGCCTGTGGAGGCCTGAGGCACGTAGGTCGCTGGTGCGAGCTATGTCTTTAAATGGCTCTCCGCGCTGGTTGCCGCCCCTGGGGCTTGACTCGGTGACGAGCTGCTCTGCACAGGGGCGCAAGGATGTGGCTTACTCAACCACTTCAGTTGTGGGGGGGGGGGGGCACCATGCCTCGAGTTCTCATCGCTGGTTGGCCCATGCTTGCGCAAAGCAACGAAAACGACAGGCTGCAGCCCTGCTTCCGAGGAGGAGATGAGCGTTGTCAACTGTGGGGAAACTGTGCCCTCCTCAGTCTTCGTAGATGGAACTCGAGAAGATGACATGAGCTGCATTCTCATACTCACCCGCACCTGCATGCGCAGTCTTGAAGAGCAGTTACACATCTGGAACTGTCGGTCGCCACCACACCATATCTTTGCAATAAGTCACCACCGAGAGGATGCTATGGAGGTGCCTTGACGTTGGGCCCGCATCCGATCTGGCCTGCCAGAGAGCTGTGACGCACTGTAATGCTGCTGACAGCCGTTGTGCAGTAGAATCCACGCGGAGAAGCACGGGGAGCTGGTCGAATCGAATGTGGGACTGAAGTATCGCAAGGTCCAGGGCCCCAGCGAGTACTTGGAGGGCCAAGTGAGAGCTGGTGTGGTGCACTGGGAGAATCGCAATCAGCATGTCACGCTGAATAGTGAGTGCCCGCTTTCAGTCCCAGGTAGGGACCAAGAGAGACCTCACCTGGGCCACAAGATGGGCTCATCCGGTTTTAAGGAGCGCCAAGAGCTTGGTGGGATGACCCTGGACGCTGAAAGCTGTTTCAGCCAAAATCCAAAATTTTGATTTAGCGTGGAAACTCGGTTGCCCATTTTTTGGAGAGGTTGAGAGTTTCGGTCAGGGGCAGTTTGGCAGGGTTTTTAATGTTTAGCTTTGAGAAGCAGCTTAACTGTCCTAATGGGGTGTTTGTTTAGTTGGTTGCCGTTTTGATATGATTCATTTGATTTGTGTTTGATTATATTTGTTGCCAATCTGTTGATTTTCAGGGTCCCCCCGGGCGCTAAGAACGTCCTAAACGACGGGACCTGGTTGGTCCACTTATGCGTGGGTGGGCTCGAGGCCAGCTGGGGGTTTTCACCCCCTCAGCTGGCAGGTATGAATGGGGAATAGATGGACAAAGTGTGAAAGTGAGTTATTGGGCGAATGTGTTAGGTTAGGGTGTGAAAGTAAAATGGATGCATGTAAGTTATTATGGGTGCTAGGTGGGGTAAATGGAAAAGGGTGTGGGGGCTAGGAGGGAATCCTAAACCCCAGGGGACGGAAAACTGGTATTTCCAGGGCCCATTTCCCCCATCCGGCTGCGAGGCGCGGCCGGCTGGGGGTGGGTCCTTGCGTACCAGGGCAAGGAGGCGCGTGTGTCCACACCATAAGTCTGGACGCAAGTCCTGGCAGGCTAGCGACATTCTAGCCTTAAGGGATATATTTCCCGAAATGGTACTGCGGGGGTGCACAGCCCACGGCGAAAGCCAGTGCACCACAGGAGGTGGATGCCTCTGCAGGGTAAGGGCGGATTTATCCGCCGACCCCTAGCAACCCAGGAATGGGATCCTGCAGATATCGCAGTGGTCGAAGGTTCGCTGGAAGTAGTCCCCGTCCTGGTCCCCATTTTGATTTTATCCTGATCGGGCGAAGGGGGCGAAGGGACCCCTACATCAGAACATGAATGTTCTAATGGGTTTATTTCATCTACGCAGTGAAACTACACCAAACCAAGTAGAAGTTGAGTACTTGAAATGGCACGTACTTGCCTCATTCTCAAAATCTCAAGGCACATGTTAAGGATTCCTCAGAGACAGCATGGGGCACCACAAGTTCCTCAGGGATGCGGCTGAGGCCCTCGTAAGCGGCCTTCAAAAGGCTGCCTAGTGAAGAGTAGGCTTTATTCTGCACCCTCATCATAATAATGTTTCGCGCGCGTGGGTAAAACCGTTCAGAAGTCACTAACGGAGGCCACATCGGAAAAGTTATGGTGAATCACTGTAGATATCAAAACCAACGAGTAAAAACTCGAAGAGGAGCTCGCAAAAGAGCGGGAAATTTGGCCGTTTTACTCGGCGCTAGGATCAAATTAACAGAGAAAAATTGTTCGAATCCGCGAAATGACTGCGAATGAGAAGGAACTTGATAAGATGCAGACGCACAGTTTATTGCGTTCTCTCGAAGTGGCCCTTGCATTATTAATTTCAATCCGAAGTGCAGGTCTTGATTATTCATGAAGACCCCATTGCTCGAAGGAACGCCCAGTCGCTCGTAATTTCGAAAGAAAATTAACTTGGGAGTAATTTGACAGACAAATAAAGCGATACTTGGTTATTCGTTTCATTTATGAGTTCTCTCCGAGATGAAACGCGATCGCGAACTGGAGCTTATGCGGCAGGAGCTCAAGCTGCTACAACCTGCTGGTTCCTGTGAAATAACCAGGTCCGAAGCAGATTGCACGTTACTGCTAGCACAGGCCGCGCGCTTTGGGAATTCAACAATCACGTTGGGTCACCTATTATTTCTTATAAATGAAGTTTAACTATGAGTGTGTTGACTTTAAGATCATTTTCCGAGATTAATAGGTCGACAAAGAAACCATCACAGTGAATTATTGTGCTGGGGGATTCAAGGACCTGATCACAATGTTGTTCTACTACCAGCTGGAGCAGTAACCCTTCTTTACGTCTACCCAATGGGCGGCAGAGCCACGAAGGTTGTATTTGAGAAGGGCCTCACTCCCTGAGGCTAAAAGAGCGTAACACCTTGGATCGCTCCAGGCTTGACCGAGTCGGTTTGGGAACGCAGGAGGGAGAGTGCTCTAGTGGCCCCACAAATCAACATCAGCGTATTGAGAACTTGGCCTCTCTGCGATGAAAGCTCTTCTTTCTTGTTCTTCCCCATCACGAGAATTTGGCCACGTGTCGCCATTCCCATACATCTTCCCACACCTCCTAGCAGTTGGGGAGGTTCTGGAGCAGTCCTTCTTCAATGTCTTCATTCCTGGCGAGATATTGGCCCCCGAAAGCATTTTCTTCTGGAAGCAGCATGGAGCGGCCAAATGCCACTGGTGTGAGCTGACCAACTGTGTCTACCACTGCGTGCCGCCAGTCACAGTGCAGGCAGTTTGGGCTTGCAACTTTTCCAATTCACTGCAAGTAAGGCCTAATGTTCCATGTCCTGTTAGGAACTGTTTGAGCTGGAAACCCACCTCGCCATGGACCAAGTGCTGGAATAAGCCGACTGGTCCACCACCCCTTTTGGGCTGTGTCCCACTCATCTTGGCACCTCCCAACGGTCATAGAGTTCCACTCAGAGAGGTAGAGTTGATGGAATTTGGAAGTGTATCTACTGCCACAGAGCAGGGAGCATGGTGACCTGAATTCTATCCTCATCCAATTCCTGACAAGACACGGAGATGTCTGGAGCTACCTGTATAAAATGAGGAAAAACAAAAGGACCCATCCTGCCCTCCTTGAGGTGATGAGAGCTGGGGAACTGTGAATGGATTTGTCCAGACTGCGCTTTTCAGAAGAGGATAAAGGAAGTGTAGCAGGTATTAAAGCAATTATGTTATGTCCGCCAGTAGGCAAATTAGTAAAGTTAACGTACCTGTTAGGTGAGTCCGTCTCCTCCGGCTGGTGAGTTACTGTGGGCAAGCGCTTTCGATGTAAAGACATCATCGTCTGGCCGTTAAGTTAGTGCTGGAGTCTGTCAGTTGGCCTTGGTCTTTATATACAAAGAGAAAGGTAAACGGGATGATGGAGCGTTGGAGAGGGTGGGTGGGGGAAGGGGAGGTCATGTACCTCTGGGGGAAACCCCCTAGAGGTGAATGGAACGTCTTGAATGGTCTGTCAATTGTGGAGTCAAAGTCTTTTTTGTATAGGGTGGTCTGTAAATCCGCCAGTCCCAGTAAATCACCAGCATCAGTATGGCTCCACCATGAAGTTATTGCGCAAAGGAAATGCCAAGGTGAGGACAGTCATTCTGATGCCCAGTCATACTAAGCTAATTGAACAAACTAAAATTAAGAATGAGCGAGAAGAGCTGAGGGAGAGACTCCTGGGAGACAGGTTGAAATGGCGAGCCACATGGGTACATTAACCGAACAGTTGAACATTCCCACACAGACTCGTTGGGAAGCCCACACAGTGCCCCCAGCTGTATCGCTGGTACCCAATGCTTCACCACCCTGGGTTTCGAGAAGGGTGGATGTCTCATCAGGGTTCGAGCCTGGTGAGGACCTGCCTGGTGTGGGCATCCTCTGGCTTCAACAGCCCTCGCGCCCCCAAATTTTCTCCAGAACCGTGTTGGTCAGGCGAAACAAATCTATGGTGGCTGGAACCTTCCGCAGGACACGATGGCGAAGGTTATGGTCAATACTGGCGTGCTGACCTTAAGACTGGACTTCTCTCTCGCATGAACCTGAAGTCTGTTTTCAGTGAAAACTGACTGTTATTACTGAAACAGAGACCTTACAAAAGCGAAACGTTCCCGTTTTAGCACAAGAAACCTGGAAGAACTAATTGAATTTACGTTACATTTATTGGAGTCTCTAGAGTCAGTGATGTGGCTCTTAGATGCTGAAGGTAATCAGCACAGAAACCACTCAAAACTGAGAATAAGTGAGCCCGCACAAACCATCCAGACTCACGCCATCCGCAAGCAGCAAGTGAGTGTTTGGGAATTCTATGGAGACACTTCCTTTCATTTCCAGCCCCCTTTATTCCCTAGACGCGTGGCCTCGACGTCCCTACTTTCATTAGTTTTAATCAATTTAGAGCACTTTCTTTTTCCGTTACCGTCGACCATTCTTCACGATGAGTGTAGAAAGAAGTCGTTTCTGGACCGTCGCTAAGAAGCCATCACGTTTGAACAAAGAAGAAAGCAACGTCGTTCATACTGTGCACATCATCTCCTGTCCAACTGTTTGAGATTGTGGACACTTGTTATAACCCAACAGTTGAAGACAAAAGCGCGACGACGGAACTGAATTTAAAGATTGAGAGTAGAAATACCGGTAGATAATGCAACAAGCGTGAAAAGCCTGAACTTGGAGGGTCTCTTGAAACATGAAGTGCAACAGATTGATACTCTGCGACAGGAATCAATGCGTATATCAGATGAGTTGGATGATTTTGCTAGGGAAAGAACCCACAGCAAATTAGGAAGCGCTCACTAATAGCCTGACATGACGAGCTGGTATTATTCTTTACACGTGAAGTCTGTGGAAAAATATCGAAAAGGGGCTACCAGCTAAAGCCACGACACAGAGGCACTATATTCGAGCGTTTATTCGTGGGCATTGTGGAGCCATCACTTAAAACTCTCTGACATGTATACAGTGCTAACAATGAGATTGGGGGTCATGTAAAGGGACGATCAGAGTTCTCCTGACAGTTACAAGTTAGCGTGAGATGACCACCACGAGGTGTGTGGTTTCTTCTTTATCTCCTGCCTGCACATGGGTACACGCTAGTAGCCTGTCGATGATATAGCAGTGGCAGATGGTACAGACACTCTGGGGGCTGCCAAGCTTCATTATGAGCTGGTGCCAGTGCCAGCGCCTGCAGCCGGTGACTCTTACGACTCAGCTCCTGGTGCTGCACAAGCTGATAGCCCTTCCATTTCACCACATATAGATAGCGTCGGGCAGGGCCGAGCTAACACCAACTGCAAAGTACTTGGGCCGTGACCTTCTGCCCGCAAGGTCTCCCTACGGAGAGTTTGGCAATTCTGAGGGCGAAGTGCTTTGCTATGGCGACTTCTGAGGGCGAAGCGCTTTGGTGCTATGGCGCATGCACACTCCCTGACTGGACCCACGTGGGGGTCTCGGTGACGTGCTCTCGCGCAGTCTTTCTGCCCATGGTGCAGTATGCAGCTACCATGTTGTCGCACCATCAGAAATGGACCAGCAGTGCCCCCAGATGCTGCAAAGGGACGTGCTTATGGCAGTACTGCCAGCATACCGCATCACCTTCCAACACGAGTGTCCTTGCAGGGAACTCTCCCTATGGACCCGCTGCTGGACCAGTTAAAAACCGCTTGCCACTTACGGGGGTGCACTGCATGGCTTCGTCCCGAGGCTGCTTCATGAGACAGTCAAGCTCAGGTTTCTGGACGGCATGGGGCTGAGTGGTTGACCTATGGCAGGCCAAGTAGGATAGCGCAGTGACGGCGCCAATTTGGTCTTCAAATGGTGGAACCTACGAGGCATAGTCCTGTACTGAGATAGGGTTTTGGGATGCTTTTGAAGAGCTGCTGACTCTTAAATTTTTAATTTTTCTCTCTGGGCCTCTTCTTTTTCTTGGAATGAAGAAGTTTCGACCACTAGTTGGGCGCCGAAGATGTTGCGAGGTAAGTTTGGAGATGCTTTTGAAGAGCTGCTGGCTCAGGCAAAAATTACGGCAATCGCGCTGGAGCTCCGATCCACAATCGTCAACTTTACGTCGAGAATTATGAACAATGTCTTATCCACTAGACCACGATCACCCAGTGCCTTTTAATAGGAGTCAGTCAGCACATCTCCCCCCTCGTCTTTAGCCGCTGCTCCTGGAGCGGACTGTTTTAAGGTACGAATTTATGAGAGTTGAACGAATCCCCGGAAAATCCGATCTTTGAGTCGAGAAACGAAGGGGCTACAAGAAAGTCTTTTTCTTTCACATTGTGGTAGGCACGTCGCCCATTTTATTTCCCTTCGCGCTGGAACTTTCACAGCATCCAGCATCCAGGACTCGAGAATTCGTCTCATTCTCTCTTAAGTTTTTAATTTTTTCTCTCTGGGTCTCTTCCTTTTTTTCCTTGGAATGAAGAAGTTCGACCACTAGTTGGGCGCCAATTGTTACGAGGGGGGGGGGGGGTTTGGAGAGCTGCTTTTGAAGAGCTGCTGACTCAGGCAAAAATTACGGCAATCGCGCCGGAGCTCCGATCCACAATCTCCGACTTACGTCGAGAATTATGAACCAATGTCTTAACCACTAGACCACGATCGCCCAGTGCCTTTTAACAGGAATCAGTCAGCACAGTCCCATGCGGGTTTGGACCGCAGGCCTTGGTGCAAACCAAGGAGCCAGCAGGCCAGTAATGGGCTGGCCCATTACGCCCTGGTTACAAGTAACGTGGCTCAGAGATCAGGGAGAGCAAAAAGCCACTTATACGAAAACCCATTGAACTCATACTTAGGAATGTACATTATCGTTTGTGGACATACCTATCCTCATGTTCGACTTTACTTCCTGGAACGTTGGAAGAAAGAAGTTGATTGACAGGGTTGGTTCTGACGGCTGAAAGTCAAACGAGCCGCAAAATGCCCAGCAGTTCCGGGGGGGACTGGACAGTTAGAACTTTAAATCCAACACTAGATAACGAAATATGTTGCGTCATCAACACTGTGGTACGAATCGCAGGGTGAAAGGCAACGAATGTCCTTTATCTTGTGGACAAGATGATTTGACATAAACGGCAAAATGAGTCAGGTTTTTTTAACTTTAATTCAAATTAATTTTTACTGAAAGCCGGATTCAACGAGCAACGAGAGATGACAAATTAGATTCTGAATAGGTTTTGAATTTCAATACCTTTGCACTCATCACTCATTGGACACGGTCGTTACTGGTTTTCATCAAAACGTCAGCCTACAGACCCAACGTCAATGTAATTTCTCTTCTTTGTCACTTCGAATAGCGCATTACATGATTGAAGTTGAGTAATTTCGAAATGAAGCGCCCCTTTTTCAAGTTTCTTTGATTCGTTTCTCGCTCGAACTTACCCGCTATACTCTTCAGTTACGAGAAGAAGAACGAAGATTCAAAAGGAAACGGGCAGGGGAAAAAAAGTTGCTCCCGGTTATTAATGTTTACAGAAGAAAACCTCGCCATTGGCGACTGTCGGAGGTTTTCCCTGCAGAGTTTTCCCCCCTCGTTTTTCCAGGTTGGAAATCCAGCGTGCATTATGAATGAGGCAATCTTCCCGAGTGTTGGAACATCAATCGGTTAACCCCTGGCTAACTTTTAGGTCGTAACCTTTTTTCCCCGAAACCTCCTCTCAAGGCCAATAAAACGTTAAGAAATGGGGAGGGAAGGTTTACGCGGCGAGCCGATTACGTCATGAATTGAGAAATGGTTAAGTGGTACTGTTCGAAATGTGTTTGAAATTTGCGGTTCGTGGAGTTTGTTGTTGTTTTTGTTTCTTTTATTGTTGACTGTAACTTTTATTTACCGCCGGCGAAATTCGCTCATTTTCCGCGGATCTACTATGTTCGGGATCTCGACATCACGAGGTGACTCCAGCGCTTATTAAGAACGCATTATTAAAAGTCACCTGCTCGCGCTGTGCGCGGCCATATTCCATTCCGTATTTTACTCATTACCGTTTTCGTTTGTTTGAAACACCACCGTTTAGTTCGTAAATTACCGTCGTGGTTTGATTCAAACGCGTATCGGAGTTCGCGTTCGGTCGGCGGAATCCGCGACCCGTTCACGAGATTACGAACATTCGTGGTACCTGGAACTGTGGAAATCCCAGTACGTCAGTGCCACAACCCTTTGTAAATACAGTCCACTTTATATTATCGAGTTCCGGAAGTTTCGTTTTATTTATTCCGCAATATTAAACAGGTACGAACTTTTAAGCGCCTAGGTATGAGTGTGATTTGGGTTACGCTTACAATATCTTGAGGATATCTTAGTGGGACTTCTTCGTTTTGGGCAGTATCGGTTTATAATATACCGTTTCCCCTTCCCATGGAGGAAATCTCGTTTGGTTCGAGCTGTATCTTAACATGACCGTGATACGTTGTACATGAAGTGCAACTCGCTCTTCACGGGCACTTATTGCTTCCCTTAGCCCTACAAAGGTTACATAGTCAGCTGTAAAAGAGTTTCCAGTGAATCTTCGTGTTTTGAATGATTCTTAGACAAAGATTCGATTAAGCAAAAACCCTGCAAATTATTAAACAACGGTTTATTATTCTCTTGAACAGCTTGACGGAGTCTGACAGCTCCGAGACCCATCCCATTTGATTCAGCATCGAAAAATACAAGTAAACGATACGAAACATGTATTTCACTATATTCAGTTGTACACGTCTGATACTCATTCCATTCGACCCAGGATCGAAAAATACCTTGAAAACGATACCGAACACGGCGTATTTGCGATAAAACTGTCAAAATTGCGTTTGTGTTAATTTTTTAACGGTTTTTTGCACATAACAACCATGGGCTTCGTTCAATCGCATTGCCGAGAAGGCAGGCACAACTAGAGACCAAATGGAATTTTTGTGCGAAACAACGAATTTTTGAATCTCCCGATGCCTTGAAACGAACTGTATCAAATTTTCAGTGGGGGCTGTTAAAAGTTTCCCCAAACGAAAACATAGGGTAATTATTCAGAATGAATAATAAACCAAAAACAACTCTGTAGCCAGTTCCATAACTTTTGTTTCTTTCTAAGAAAGCAAAAATGTTATTCACGCAGTACCATAACTAGTTATTGTATCAAATAAGCAGTACTAGTATAGTAATTGTTGGGCTTCTGGGTGGGGGAGCTTGAGTTGGAGTAAAACAAGAGACTGTATGAACACTTGAGTGTGAGACTATTTTCGGGACATAAGGGGGTTTCTGAATAGGTGAACTGGTTGCCAGGAATGAGAATGAAGAGCGAGTGAGTAGTCAGAGAGCTGTGAGACGAGCGTCAACAGTTGAGGAGGGTCTAGAAAGAGCTGTATGTTGGAGAGGTAGTAAATCGAGTGGTGGGAAGCGGATATTTTGGAACCTAAATACTCTCAAACTTACCGAAAAGATCAGCTGCCTCCCTGTTAAACACTGGACTGAGTACCGCCAGGCAAGCACAAGGAACGCTTATCGCTGCTGGTTGGGAGTTAACCCTTCAATGGATCCCTTCACATTGTGGGGTCCCTGGCAACGAGAGAGCAGACAGATTGGCAAAGCAGGGCAGCAACCAACCTGCTACCTTATCGGAACCCGTTACCCTAAGCCAAGCCATGAATGATGCGCGTCATAAAGTTAAGGATAAGTGGCTACAGAGGACACGGGACCAAGCAGCTGGGAAAAAGTGGGCTCAACTCGTGAAAGAGCCAATACCACCAGGATTACCACAAAAGGATTTCGTTGCGAATTTTCGCATGGCTACAGGCCACGACTTTCTCCAGAGCCATTTACACCGTATTGGAATTGCCGACTCGCCTGTGTGTCCCCTTTGTGATATGCAGGTGGAAATGGACGCTGGGCACTTAGAAGCGTGCCCAAAGCTTACACAATTACGACCAATAAATGACGATTCCCCAAGATGGAAGAAAGAAAGTTATATGTATTGGGCTGCACGGAGGGAGATGGCACTTTTGCCACCAACCGGCGAACGATTAAAAAAAAAAATTTTGTAAAGCCCGAAAGGGAAAATCCGTTGTCAGAAATTAAACTGAACTTGAGCCTTTTGTCTGGAGAAGAAGCCGACTGAACAGGCAGTTCATACTTTCCAGAGGTTAACATCACAAAGGCTCCAGGTCAGAAATAGTTGGACTGAATGCACCTGCACGATGAATTTAAAAATAAATTTACGAATATTCTCACATGTGCGTATTTGAATGAGATTATGGATATTTGTTCTGTTATTTCGGGCATTCCCCAACCATTGGAGTTCAGCTCCTTTGACCTAAAGTCCTTAATGGTGGTCGCGGGAAAGTCCGAACTGCCCATTCAGCCTGCTTCTCTTGCAGACAAATGGCTTCAGTTTATTAACGTTATTTCCAAAGCTGACCATGGTTTTCCCCTCTTTGAACTTTCCTGATTTCCCACCTTTCCGTTTACTTCCTCTCAAACTCACTGCTCTTCCAAACCCAACTGAAAAACAACACTTATCTCTCAGCTCTTGCGCTACTCATCACTCTACTCACTCTCTCTCTCCTCTCATTCCCCTCTAACCAGTTCACTCGTTCAGAGACTCTTTTGTTTGCGCTTAACTCGTTCAAACTCATGTCCAAAGTGTTAATACAGTCCTCACTCACGCTCACCACGTTCATTTATTTCTTTTACTCCAACTCAAGCTCCCCCATTCGTGCACCCAATAATCACTATATCAATATTTAGCTACTACAATGCCCTCTCCAGCCAGCACCGATCATCTCTTTAGGGGAGTTTCCAGCGAAACCACGGTCCCCACAAGGCCAATCCCATGGCTTCAAGGCCGACAGCTCCCTAGAGGCTCCACGCTGCTGGCCGTGGGCTGAAGCCCCTGTGGTACCCATTCTATATGGCTGCACCTTGAGCAGCCTAAGGGCCGAATGGGTGGCAGGTTCCAGTGCCAGAATTGCCAAGAGGCGTTCTACTGGCACCTATGCATCCATGGGGGCATCTCCACGGGGGGTACGGGGACAACAACACAACAATACTACACACAAATCACGACACGAATTCGACTGCTTGGGGATGAAATGGAAGTTGTGGGTGTGTGGTTAGAAGGGCTTCAAGATTTATTTTCGCCAGAGATTTGACGAGCCTTATCCATTATAGATGCCAACTATCACTTGATGCTTCGCTCATCACGAAACACGAAACGTAAAAAGACAGTTTATGGATGATAAAATGCGAATGGTTGACAACTATACATTGTTACCTCACCGCTACACAACTTCAAGGCGAAACGCCTGACAAATACGCCTCACTTTCACGAGCAATGAGAGTAAAAAAAAGTCGACGATGAAACGCGTTTCTCTCTCAACAGAACAAGAATGCTACGACTCGTAATTATGAGCCTAGAGAAATAATATTTACAGGTGAGTCGGACAAATAAAACAGGATTTATTCTCCCGTCGGCGGATTGTCGGGTAAATGAAAGAGGCGTGTTGCCGAGAGCGGTGACAACCGGACGCGTTGCGTCATAAATTATGTATGAAGCAGTTACAGTTTTTTGTGCGTCAACATCATTGCAGGACGTTTCGTCGAGCTAAAGCATTTGACGCGGGGCGCGATAAAACGGGTAATCGTTTTCCTAGGCGAATATATCTTTAAGGCGTACTAAAGTGAACCGAACACTGTTTTCTGGGACGATAACTTTCGATTATCAAGAAGCCAATATGAGTTTCCTAATTAAATTATAATTCCAAGAAGAATTCAATTCATGTAACGTTCATTCACGTACGCACAAAACGTAACAACAACAATCCTCAACCAAATCAACCGCATCATAGCAATGTAACATTATTTGCTAGCAATTAATATCGGAGTTACTACAATACGCTTGTGGTAGTTGAGGACGCAGCAATATTGAATACGTGACGTTGGAGTAACAACCAAGAAAATGTATCTAGTGGTTTTGTCGCGTCATAGTCGAAACACACAAGGGAACAGTTGCAGTTGCCTCACAATAACTTTATCGCCTCTCCTCTCCGCAGCGGTAGACAATAATTGTCACCCCCTGAGTCTGATTTACAGGTCTCTCCCCAGTCCGAGAGAACGGCAAAGTGGCGTTGTAATTACCATTCGAGAATGCGAGCCATCGTCTTTCCATTACAACCTGTGGGGGGGCTTTGCTTTTGTGGTCCGTTCGCGCGAACGCATGTCTCATTTTGATCGACGACGACCTCGTAAAGTAAATGGGACTTTGTTAATTACGCTCGAAATACATCATTACCGGGCGTTGACGCCGAGCGTCGAAATTGTTGAAATTTCCCGCCTGCAGTTAGGCCCCTTTTAATATCGTGAAGACTCGAATTCCACGGACTAGCGAGTGCTGAACCCCAAACGCAAGAATTTCATACAAAAAAAATATCTGGCGGGACGCTGCTGAGATTCAACCTGCTAATTTGAGTTGAATGTAACACACTGCTATGTACATATTAATCCAGTTCGAACATCGGGTTTTGCATTAAACCTCTACGTCGCAAGAAGTGATCAGCCGTTCAAGCCGAGCGCAACATATGTTTCCATTCTCAGTTGTCGGTAAATTATTCTAAATTGCTCACCAGAATAAAAAATATAATAAACAACACAACAGAATGGCGACGAGGATTAAACCGGCTAATCGTTTCGCGTGTTCGTTTTCTTTTTCGTCAATAGTCTGGTGAGTCGTCAACGCGTGTATTCTTTACATCTAACGACGCCCGCGTTGGATACCGAAGAAATCACATTCAAATTATTTCTGGTCTATACCTGACATTCGTCTATATCTGGTGATTTCGTTTCAGTTTATCGTTTCGCTACGCTTTCTTTTCTCGCCATTAGTGCACTTGAACGTCGAATTGTGTTAACATTCCTATTTCAACATGGACGCCAAACAATTCAAAGCATTTATGTCGGCTTTTAGTGCTCAACAAGCACGAATTGAGCACCAACAGCAGATGTCTCTTGGTCAACACAACTTACTACTTGAAGTAATTTCAAAATTGTCGGAAAAACAAGTACGTCGGCAACGACTCCAGTGAATTCTGCCGCATTCGTGCGCAAAATTTCGCACCTGCTAAAGAAAATTTCAGGATGTATAGGGACCGATTTGAAAACTATCTCATCATGAAAGGTGTTTTTGAAGACAAAAATCTTTGTGCTCAAATGCTATTGAACTCTATCGGTCCAACACATTACCAACTCTTGGTGTCCCTCATATCTTCTAAAACAGTTTCTGGGAAATCATATACCGATATGATTTCTTACCTCGAAAAACATTTGTGTCCCAAGAAAAACATCTTAGTGACTCAGCACAGGGGGAAGGGGAATTCAGGCGTCAAATATCCGGTTATCCAACCATTTACGAGTAAACCGAAAAAAAAACAACAAAATAAAAATATTGAAAATGTATTATGCTGCGTGAACTCGTGGAAAATTTAGATAAATAAGCTAAAATAAAATAAACTTGTTTGATGGGTATATTTGGGAGGACATTGCGTGAAAGGCGTGGCAGTAGTTCACTTCTATCTGCTGAAGTTCTCTGAGGTCGGGAAAGGGTTGATGCAGCAGCAGTAATAGCCAATATTTGTATATCCTATGGTATCATAATAGTAAGCTTTGAATTGATGCAAAAGCTGCTCATCCACACCAGTCGGAAACGATGGCGAGTTCGTGCTGTTCTGAATAATCTACAGCTTCTTCATATAGGGACATATATCTCTCATAGGATTTATCCACAGTGGCAAACATGCCGTTGAACATATTCCGATCAGAGGCCAATAGACAGCAGCGAGGCCTCGAGACCTGATAGCGAGAAAAACCGAAAGAATGGTCTTCATTTTACTCTTCAGCTTAGTGATCCCTCTCAAAGTGACACTGTTTTCTTCAGCCATGGCTTTGACTAATACAAACAAATTCTGTACAAAACACAGATATAACAAGAACAATTAATAATAATAATAAATAGTAAGAGCAGTAAGACGTTATAACATAAATCAGGACGGTACAAGGAAACTAAAGCAAGTGCGCAAGTGTAGTTAGCACGGATTTGAGTGACACTAGGAATTGGTCAAATCCGGCCCGGAGGACCAAATAACTATGGATTGCTCCAAAGGACCGTCGATTCCAGATTTGGCGAAACATTTTAACTATGTCACAACTGAAAACATGTTGATGGCGTCTAAAGTTGAGCAATATGGTAGAAATGTCTGCCTGCAGTTTGGGTCCGGTGAGCAACTGGTCGTTGAGACTCGTGGATGTTGATCGGAAGCTCGCGTCAAATACAACCCTAAGTTTGCGCTCGTTCCCATTGACTCTGTATACAGATGATGAGGGATTATGTGCGATGGGGGTGATGTTGAAGGGCTCATGTGCTTAAGATTCTCATAGTCTGCCATGAATTTACTGTATTCCTCACTGAGAGAAAGCAACGTTCGTAAGGAAAAAAGGTAACGTTCGCTAGGAGTGACAAAAACAAAGACGGAAAAAGGGAACCTTCACTCAAACTCGTTGAGGAGGGATGTCTTGACAATGGAGGCTGGTTAGGTTGGCAGAAGTGAGAGTTCTGCAAATCTGATAGCGTAAATATCCAGAGTGTGATGGCTTGAAGTGTTTGAAAAGTATGTGAAATGGGTGAAGTTGGTTGGTGGGTGTGAAGGCGCCATGATGCGAATTTCAACTCTGAATTGAGTAAGTTCGTAATAGAAAAAACAAAACTATTCTGAGAGATGGAATAAAATATTATATCAGAGAAATTAAAAATATTCTAGGAGCTTCTTACATTAAACAAATCGAATGATGGGAGAGACGAACTGATTGGACCGTGCAGTGCGATGACAAACAGAGGAAATGTAGAACAGAGTGAAAATAATGGCGAAGTTCAGTGAAGTGGACCTGAAGGGGGTTGGGTGGTGTTCGGAACGCGAAGAACGTTGATGTCGGAACTTTAATTTCTTGGCCGGCGTTTTGGGATACTGATGAACCCTGATCGTGAGAAACGTGGCGTTTTGTAAGCTTCAGGTCAATTCTCGCAGCGAAATCGACGGAAACTGACGATGAGAGAAGTCGAATTGACAAAGGTGGCGAAGGAAGATTGGAGAGACTTGATGAGAACAGATGAGAAAGAGCTAGAGGTCGAGTTAGGGTAGCGAGCAGGAGCAAGAAGAGCTCAGATCGTCAGATCACGAAACAAACGAAAGAAATAAGAAAACAGAAGAGAGGGACGCTCACTACGCCTCTCCATCGTCTAAATGATGCCTCTCAGAGTCATCAACAATGTTCTTCATGTCGTGGAAAAGAAAAGTTGGCTAAACCTAAGATTCTTGATCGTAAGCGAATTCGAGTTCAGCGACCCCAAAAACATAAGTATACGAAGTTATATTCAAAACTCTGATATTGGCAAAAAAAAGCATATTTCAAAAACCAAAATCGAGCTAACAACAAACGAAAAATCTTTTAAAATTCAGGGGTCATATTTTAAACCAAAATTAGTGGGGAGGGAAAATAATTCCACCTTTTTCAAAATAGCGAGCACAATCGCCCTAACTCCGTTCAATTATTAAAAAAGGTTCACACAGCTAATTGCTCCTGGAGGTGGCGGTAAGGACTGATATCACCCCCGTATGCCCTGACCAATCCAAAATATCTGGTGCGTAGCAACACACAACTTTCCGCCACCCCTTTAAGTTCGAACACCACCTACATAGGCGGGCGCTATATCTGCTTTCAACGCATTTTTACAGGAACATTTATATTAAACAAAATGTAGGAACTAGTTAGCTGAGAGTACTCCATAAGTTTGATCGAAATCGTTAGAGCCGTTTTTGAGAAAATTGGAATACCGATAAATTAATATTCGACAAATCTCCTTTTCCTAGTTAACTTGGCTTATATCTCCGTTCAATATATATATACAGAAATAATTATAGAGAACGAAATGTTGGTATGGGTGACTAAAAGACACTCCATTAGGATTTATCAAATCTGGTGAAAAAGTTACCCTGGAATTTACGGAAATGTTAGAAAAAACGTTATTTTTGACACATTTTGATTTTTATCTCCGTTCAATGGACCCTCACAGGAACATTTATTGAGAACAATATGTAGGTATTAACTATTTGAAAACATCCTGTGAGTTTGGTGAAAATCGCTGAAGCCGTTTTGCCAAAAAGCATAAAAAAACCTATTTTTACTTCAGGGGCCCATATCTCCGTTCACCGTATTTTCATGGAGATATGTATGGAGAAGAAAAGTTAGGTATTGATAAGTAAAAGATAATTTGAAAGTGTAATCAAAATCGTTAGAGCCGTTTTCGAGAAAAATGCGAAAAACCCTAGTTTTTGGTACATTTTCGTCCCCCACCCCCCCTTCCCATCGGCCGAAATCGTCCATAACCTTATTTTGGTGTCTAAAAAAAATAACGAACAAAACAAAAAAAGAACCAGCTCAATCGGATCAGCCGTTCTCCCGCAAATCGAATTACAGACACACACACACACACACATATAAACACGGACCACGCGCTGAAATTAGGTTTTTTAGACTCAGTAGGGTCTGAAACGTAAAGATCTGAAGAAAACCCAATTTTTTTTTTGGGCCGATTACTATACTTTCCTTCCCTTCGGGTAGCGGAAAGTAATTAGTATTGAAAAAATATCTGGAGCTCATGTGAGCAAGCGAAGGGAAACACGTAGTGTAGGAGAAACGTTGCAAAGTGATAACAGATTGAACCAACGTCCTGCCACAGCCTGTCTTGTCAGCCTAGGAAAAGCCTTGAAAACGAGCCTCAGCCTGAGTATGCTATGTCTAGTCCCCACCGCACTTAAGCACCCTTCCCCTCGTTACTCCCCACGCCACCACTGCCACTACACTCACACCCTTCTTCGCATCTTTCATTTTGATTAACATAGTTTCTTCTTTGACACCATCGTACCGTATAATTGACATTCAACACTGAAATAAGACGAGGAAATGTTCAACGTGAAGTCACAGAGTGCTGACGTTCAATGTTGTTCAACCTCATCTCACGGAGCATTCATAAGACCACTAAAACGCCAGCGTCAAACCTTCCCGACGAATATTCGTACGAAAGGCTCACAATTCCACATCTAATTTGCGGGGTAACCTTTCTGAAGGAGGGGACGGGGAGGTTTAAAAGATGCACGTGCCGAGACAAGAGCCGGCGGAGAGGAGCATGAAAGAAGATTAACGCGAAACACGGCTGTAGGCCCTGAAGAGTTCTTTCTACCGTTAAGACATCCGCTTTCTTACTTGGCTCTCAGTTAAACTCGTCGCGAATTTTACCAAAAGATGAGTTACGTCGAATCAGAGCAGAAAACGAGGTTCGTCCTTCCAGAAGACTGTTTTATTCGGGAAACGGAGGCGTTATGAACCACAACACGAACCTGCTTGAGGCTTGAAAGAGGAGCTCGGTAATTTGCACGGTGCGCGGCACACCTCAACGTTGGACTCCATTGATTCCAGCTCTTTTGAAACTCGAATCGGTTTTAGTTGCCAAGCTTCTTGAAGGAGCAAGGGAAAACTGGCAACCAGGGGGAGGTTCGGCTCCGTGTGGCCCCATGCTTCTCTGAATGCAGCATGGAGCGAACGAGTGTCTCTGGTGTGACCTCATCAACTGTGTCTGGCACTAGAATAGCGCGTGGGAAACATCATCCACGACTGCCCAGCAGTGCAGCCTTCCCAATTCGGTCCTCATAAGCGCGCCATAGACCAAGCTGTGGAATCAGCCGTCAGGTCCACCATCCCTTGCCACCTCCCAAGGTTCACAGCCCTACAGATGCACGTTGTTTATATTAAATGAAATCTCTTATGAAGCGCACCCTCAGTCCTTGTGCATAGAGCAAAAATCATAGACATCGAAGAAAATTGAGATTTAGGAGAGACCAAACTTACTGTGAAGGAGATGATGTGCTAAATTCGGATTTGACTGACGGTAGGTACCTTTCCCCGGAAACTCTCATACGCACAAACACTATGAAGTGCCCATCAACGTTGATCGCCGTCAAGCGCAACTGAAAATGGGAGGATAAGAAACGGCCATCCACCGACCTTTCCATCTTGCACCTGACCGCCGAATCGTTCATTTCATAAATGGAAAAGGTCGGCGAGATCGAAAAGGGGCAACGGAACGTCTCTGGACGTAATGCAATTTAGCTTCCGCCGTGAAACGATACGTTTTGTTTCCTTCGAGAAGGGTCAGATCGATAGGTGAAAGCAATCACTGGGGAATGGCCGACGGATGTGAAGTGCGATCGGATCGGGAAAACACGAGCCGGAAAAGCGTCAAAGACCTCTTTTCCTGAAAAACCAGCGCAGCACGTGTTATTTGGTCGATAACGGGAGTGAGTATTGCTCCAACTATTGTTGCCCTGCGGATATACCGGTATAATACACAATGAAAGCACAGAAGACGATACATCGATCATTTTCTCAGTCGAGAACCCAAATTCTTTCAAATGGGAAAACTATTTTTTCTCGCATAACCACTCATCATGATCAATACAATTAATGTACAGTTTTCTAAATCTTCTAGACGTGGCATGCGCTTTGGCAATGTACACCACCTGCATCAGTTATTCTGTCATTCAACCAGCTCCATAGACCACAATAACACTGAGTAACATTGATTCGTGTTTATATTCTAGTAGCTCCAATGAATTAGTTCTTCGTCAACAAGACATACCATACCAGTCATACCATCGATTGTTATTCACTCTGCCACCGAACATTATGAGTTGCTCAGCAAATAATACACACGGAACGAGGGGATTTGAATGTTGGAGAGCTGACTTAAGGAAAATTAGGAAATTACAGCGATCCCGAGCTTTGACCCTATATCCGGAGTTTTCTCGGAATACGGATTTTTGACTCTGACTAGTTGACTACCATCACTAGGGTGCCTGTAATTGGAGTCAGATGGTACATCTCTCTCATCACTGGTTGTTTCTGCTTCTTGAGGGAACCTCCGGATAATCCGATCAAAAATTCGAAGACCGCTATATCAAAGCTTTAATACCGAGACAAAGGGGAGGGTGACAAGGGAGGGGCGTCAGCTTTTACTTTCACAACATTGTAGCAGGCGCCACTACTACACCTCTTTTACGAGTTACAAGGGACCCAAACGTTGGAGAGCTACTGCTAAGACACAAATTACTGCGGAATCGAGCTTTGATCCTATATCCTTGGATTATGAAGCTTCGTCAGTGACCACTAGACTACAACCACCGGGGTGCCGACAATAGGAGTCAGGCAGATGTTCCCCCTCACCCTATAGCCATTGCTACTGGAACTGACGACTTTCAAACGAATGGATCTGGACGAAGTACTCGTAGCGATATTGAAGCTTTAAAGACGAGTCAATGAGAAAGGCGCCTACCTTTCTACAACAACATTGTTCACCTCCTTACTGGAACTTCTGACACCACATGTAAGCAGGGGTTTGAAAATGTTGGAGAGCTACTACTCATGCAAAAATTACACGAGTCCGAAGCTCTGACCCCATACCCCAAGTTTCCCCGGATCATCCATCTTTGCCTTTGACCACTAGACTACAATCACCACAGTACCTACAATGGGAGTCAGGTAGAGACCGATGATGACTGCAAGGAGGCAGCCGTAGATGCGGAAACAGTGGCAGGTGCTGTGGCCACAAGCCCGCACAGTGCCTCCGGCTAGTAGTCATTGCCTCAGCGCCCCTGGGTTTGTTGGAGGGGAGGGGGGATGCCTGGTCGAGTATCGAACCACAGGGCCCAAGTTTTAACCCCACCAGGTGCAGATAGCCCCACGCCTCAACGCACTCAACCACCCCAAACCTGTGATGCCTGACTGTCTGTGCTCGAGCATTTCAATCAACTTCAGCAACTTCAACAGTTTGCATAATACATCCTGCCATGGCCTAATCAAAGTGACAGTAGTTTTGAATGTTGCTAAAGTCAATTAGCTCAATCAACAACATGCAACTTTGAGCAAAAGGGGTTGTTAATTCCATTTAATGAAAAAATGGCCAACTTAGAAAAAGCGCAATCCACGTTTGAATGTTGTACAACTGGCACACCACCCTTTCCTGAGTCCTTTTGTCACTGCGGTCACGTATGGACCTACTGTAACGATATCCTTTACTTAATAAACAAACACCTGCAGACCAGCCCTTCAGCCATTCTTGCGAAGCTGAGTATGTCCTTTGTTGCAAACTCCGCTATAGTTTGGGAGAAATATTCGAAGCGCCTAGCTACCAAGGCAAGGAAATCTACAGGATGTGCTCTGCCATTCGCCGTCGTCACTGCACACACAATCGGCATCCTTTGGCCTCTGACATGCCAAATGAGGTGATACCGAAGCGGGCACTGTCTGATGAGGAAGCTAGTAAGGACTCCAAGATCCTGTCTGAAGAGCATTATCATTGTCTTTGCCCTTGAGCAAGAACGCACAATGAGCCTTGCGCCATGGCTGGTGACGCGGATGGGCGTGGTTTTCCTGTGTCTTCCATCCGCCCACCTGCCGAGCCAAGTGACTTTTGGTCGTTTCTATGTAGTGCTCCGGCACTATGGGCAGGGACTCCTGTGCCCCTTTTCGCTAGGCAATCTGACACGCTACCTACCCGACTTATATAACTCTCTCCGAGGGTTCAAGAACAGACCTGACACACCACTTAGCGTCTTGACGGTCGACCCCGTGCGTCGTTCAAACTCCAAAAACTCCCAACAATTGTAAGTGATGAGTTCACCCACTACAACAAATGTGTAAGTTAAAGCCATCCGTCCAGTGATAGCAACGTGGTCAATAGCATGCGGCTGCATCGATTCACTTCAGATCTCCAAGGGGAAAAAAACGGACGTAAAGAATTCGTGCTCTTGGGTATATCTAAATTCAACCCGTACGCTTCGGTCAAGAGATGGAAGAATTTAATTCGACCGAAGTGCTCTAAAAGCGGAGGGGAGGCCCTTGGCAGGCGACGCCGGTCTTCATTACCAACCAGGCACCAAAACACCTATTGCCGCTCGAATAACATCTGGGCTTTGTGCATAGCCAGCTGTAACTTCGATCAGGGCTTTTACTAGATGGAAAGAGAAAACATTTGGGATTCTCGGGAACCACGCCAATTACTTTCGCTCTAATTAAACCCCCGGTAACCAACCAGCACTCCCACATATTTGGCCTAATTGCGTGCGAATGGTGTACATGTTAATAAATGTGTCACGTTACCGACTTAGTTTTGTATTGTTTCAACAACCAGCCCAGCAACGCATCACTTCCTCGCTCCCTACGAGTGTAGCATTTCCATACAACGTTAATTGATCGTGTATTTGATGGAGAACGCCAATCTCGCTCATGTTTCCGATTAACTTGTTTAGGCAGATCACGTATATTACAGTACGCTTTGGTAGTAAGGTACACGTACTCACTCATGCGGAGCACAACCAACCAAAACCAACAAAAATAATGAGCCGAGTTAGTGGGAACTACCAACAAGCCCACAATGCAAGGCGAACCACAGTCATGGCACTTTCACTGGACGACTCTCTCACTTCTGCCAACCCAACTGGCCTCTTTCGTCAAAAAGACTAAGAAAAAGGTTTCTTTTTGCTTCCCTTCGAACGAGATTATTTCTTGATAGAATTGTCTTCACTCTGCCTGTTGCCAGTGAGTCGCTCTGCTTTACTTTCTTTTTTTTTTTCTTTCTAAGTCATGCTCAAGTTCGCGTCTACCCTATCACATTTTCCTTCAAATTGAAGAAGGTACAACATGGCTCAACAGAATCTTGCCATTGCTTCCAGATTCTACCGTTTCATCGTCAGGCACACTCATTATAACATGTGTTGGTTAGGGCTGGTTACTGCTGCCGATAACATTTTTTGAACTTTAATTAGAAGCGTGCCTTACATATATTATAAAAGCTAAACTTAGTGGAAGGCAATAGCACCTACAGGTCCCAGCTGGCACACTGCCCCTGGACTGCGACGTCATGTGCCACCACATCAGAACCAGTGGACTGACGTCATACCAGGGGCCACTGGTGAGCCTGGTGCCGGAGATGCTCCGAGAGGACTCCATCGAGTGCCAGGTCGTCATGGCCGAGGGTTGGCTACTCGACCAGTGGCAGGCAAGGTGCGATGGCGGAACTACGGCCCGCACATGCTCAGCATCATGCCGTCAGTGAGGGACCGCCTGAAGATGAAGTGGTGGCGCCCCACATTTGTGGCGACACAACTACTTTCGGGCCATGGGGCATTCAACGCGCGCCTCGAATTCTTCGGAAGGCGCGCATTTAATGAGTGCCCCTGCGGGGAGGGGGTGACAGAAGATGCTTCCCACATCCACTTCGAATGTGGATTGTACGAGGATGTGAGGACCAGTGCTGCGATTCCTCCAAGGAACGCGGCGCGAGGATTCCTCTCCTGGATGGGAGTGGGGTAAGTGAGGACGCGGAAAACGTCCTTTTTTCCTGCCCCCTCTACGAAGATGTATGCGTCAGGAAGCGCATCCCTCCCCCTGATGGTGCAGCCACGCTCCTTGCCACTGCATCTGGCCGGCGCAGATTTTCGCTATTCACCCAAGCAGGGGTGGCAAGGTGGAGACTGCTGGAGACATGGTCTCCCCCCACTATGGCCCTTCCCATATCCCTTCCCCGCTACAGTCCCGCTGCACCCTTGTGTGCTGGGATTTGAAGTGCCCAACAGACCAGGGTAGGTAATAACCTCTTATTCCCCCTGCTTGCACCAATGATCCGGTAGGCCACACTAGGCCTGGCTCGTTTCCCCATCAGGCAATAGCAGTTTGTTCGTTTTAATAAGCCTGCCTCCGTCGCATCATCGATTTCTTGTGGGAGCATTGTCTTCGTGGGATTTCTTTATTTTCGATTATTTATTTGAAAATTGGGCCATCTGAACACGAGATCATTATACTTTACTGAACGTTCTTACATGAAGACTCTCTATGGACATACCCAACCAAGTTGGAACAAAGACAACCCCATGAGGAACCCCCCTCCCCCTTTCAATCAATCATTTATTTTCTCGAAACTACTTTCAGTTTTTACTTTTCACTGTTGTTCAGAATTGTTTAACGTACTTAGAACGTTCTGGAATTATTCACTCGAAACTAAATTACTAGCAACCTGTACCAAAATTTTGTTCCAGCGAGTCATTGAGTAGAGATATGCCGAACGATATGTCGAAAAATGAGATTTGTGAAACAATAAATGTTCGTTTTACTAACTAGTTCAATCATTTCGTTCTTGAAAAACGTTTCTGTAGACATCGATTTTGCGTTGGCCACATCATGTTGAGTAAAGGCGTTTTGAAATTATTTAGATTCATTTCAACCACCCTGAATTCCCCTATTCTTTAATGGCTTTTACTGGGGTCGGTGCATTGAGGGATGTCTGTAGGAGTTCCGACAGGGTGGCTCATACATCCCTCAGAGCCCGCAGTTTAAAGACGTAGAATGGGATGGGATTAATACCCTCCAGCGACACCGCGATTATCCGTAGAGCATGCACATCTTCCAGGGCTCTGGGTAGGAGTTATATTGCTCTGTTCTACCTACCTTGCTCTGTGGAGGCAGCCACCTGTCATGGCCCGCTCCATCCAATGGCACTTACGGCTTTTTCTCATCCAAGGGTGGGACAGTTTCGACTTGCTGACCTCGCTGGGGTCTCTGGATTTACCTCGTCTCGCAAGGTTCGCCCCCCCCCCCCCACCGTGCACACTGGGAAAGTAAAGTCGCAATCATTCGACCTCGACAATTCGTACTAAGTCGGTAGAATATAACTTCGTCAAGAATGCTCCATGTGATTCTGAACTCTCGCTCTCTCGTTTCCATCTCTTCGTCCATATCATGTCAATTCTGAATGATACACCAGTATTTTCGGTTTGTCAGAAAACATTTTTTGCACAACTTCCCCTCAAAGTTTGACGTTTCAACGTTTCAAGGCATCGAGATTCCAAATCCGCAACGTCCAGCCACCGTCCAGTCATACTTTGCCTCTAACATGGTCCGTTCTGTTGATTTGGTATCTTGTTGTGCCTCCGTGCTCAGCAATCCGATCAAACGAAGCTCGTGGTTTTTATGGGCCAAAAACGGTTAAAAAAATGAACGAAAACGCTATTTTCACCGTTGTATTGCGTTTACGTCGAGTTTTATATTGTTTCCTACGTATTTTGTTTATACCAAGCCGAAAACGGCGGATCCCTAAAAGATAATAAAATTACCGTAAAGGTAGTGAACCGAAGCCTACTAATTGAAAGTTGTGGCGGGAAAATACAGCTAAAGTAATCGTTTCATCGTTTGCACTCCCGTCCTACGCCAGCCGGACTCGTCACGTCGTCCCAATTGCCTACATGCCCCAGGAATACACAAATTTCGTCGTTCCATTGTAGTCAGGTCATGTTTCGTATCGTTTGCTGGTATTTTCCGATGCTGAATTGAACGGGATGGTCCTCGAAGGTGTGAGGCTACGTCAAGTTGTCCAAGACCGTTGTGCTACAATTTGCCGGGTTTTGATAACGATATAGCCTATGAGGTGAGGACTTCAAACGTGAAACCGATAACACATTTAGTTTGGAGCAGGAACAAGTGCGTGCGTTACCGACAGTTGAATTCTGAGGGCGCTATAATCATATCAAGATTGATTAGTACGCGAGCGAGCGGAATTAAATAGGAAATGATCGCGAAACTCGATTCTCTAAAGGAATTCAAACCGCCAAGGTAGATTAAAATAAGATAGTGCAGCTCGAATTCCTGACTTCCCTAGAACTCAACTCGGAGTCGTGCGACCTTCAACGCGTCATGACGAGGAAATATTATTGTGATTGTCGGAAGGTGGTAGCGGAGAGATTTATTATTTACTTGAAAAGAACGTACGGAGCTGAGCTTCGGGAAGGGTTCCAGACTCGAAGGATCTGACCATTTAGGGAGAAAACGGCTTTCGGAACGGCCTTCTTTAATGCGATGATGAACAGTAGGACACGTAGATTTGTTTGCGCGGCTGATTTTTTCCACAACTGCAGCCGCAAGACGATTTCGCGTTATAATTCTCCCCCACCCCCCTCTCAAAGGCCAACCAAACCAACACATCTACTACATCACCAGACGTTTCGAAGATACGGTATACTTCCATATATTTTGAGCACCATCAAACGTACAAGGGCTAACCTTAACCAGAATCCCTAAAAAAAAAAGAATCGTTTTCTATCACTCACACACGCAGACATACTGAACTTCCGATTTACGGGGAACTACAAAATGTACAGAAGGGAAGTTAAGAGCTCAAATGTTTGGCACCCCGCAGTTTCTTCAACCCCCGGAAATTAGATGACACGCTGCACAGTTGCGCTGGACCTTCATTCAACAAACTTCCTGATGTGCCTAGTGGTTTTTTTGTGCTATAGCAGTTCGTGTCTGGGCCCAATATACTTGATCAGACAAGAACTCACTAAACTCAACTCAGATATCAAATAAATAGCCCTTCTCGAGCAGAAAATAAGGAAATTAGACTTAGGACACAATGACACTCACTTTGAATTTAATCGAATAAATAGAAATGAAATAAATGAATCGAACTCCTTTCAGTATTAACCTAATTTGCTCAGATCGTTATTAAAGACAATATCGGGAGAAGGGGTTAATAAACAGGGATTCGCTCACATTCATCCAACAATATTCAAGTGAGGGAGGAAAACACGGAACCTAAAATCTCTCGCTGATAAGAGAGAGAGGCTCGATTACTACGTCGCAGGGCGTGTGAAGAATCAGAATGAAAAAATGGAGCTCAAAGCCTCACAGACAACCGCTCGCCCTTCCCCGCGCTTTTCTGCTGCATGGCTGAGAGCACAATGAACAACTAACCAACTTTAGCACTGACTGAATGGCCAGACGATGATGTAACAAACAGGTATGGTAACTCTAACTTCTGGGGAACCCCTGTAGCAGCCTCAAATGGGCCACCTCATGTCCTCCCAGTTCTATCCCCAGCTCCCATGGAGCTGGTATTCCCTGATGTGACGACCCCACCATTCTCAGACTAAACGCAAGTCAACCTTGAGGTTCATTCCCCGCACCCTCCTCTGGTTGCAGCTTATGAACTCCCTACACCATGACCTCTCACAAGTACACTGGCTCCGTCTCACACAATCTGCAGCTCTGTCCCAATGACTAACCAATCTTGGTGGTACCTTAGTGGACAGTGACCTGTGAACATGCCAGTTACCATCGGTATGCTTTCTCTCTCCAGAGTGAGGACCTACTTGTTCGTTCCCACGAGAGTTTGATAAACATCCTTGACTGCCTTTGACCTGGCACACAGGCAGTCCGGCACTTTTCCTCCAACTTGCCAATCTCCCTGATCAAGGTAGTTGGTAGGGGGTTGGTAGTCCCTACGATGGCCTCAGGTCCCATCAGGAGAAGCGCAGATCCTTTTCTCACCAGTTTTTCAGCTTCCTCATTCCCTTCTATCCTTGTATGATCTGTGATCCAACACAATAGTAACGCGTTTTCCTTTGCCAAGGTCTTCAAGCCAGTCGGGCATTCCCCAACCAGCCCTCGAAAAAACAGGATAAGAAGCCAGGGCTTCAAGTGCAGCCTCAATGTCCAACATAATTTCAGACACCCGCGCAGGAGGTGCTGCATACACACCATCACTGTGAAGAGGTCTGCCTGGACTGTTTCTGGTGCACCCAGTGATATTACTGTCCTGATCTCTGGCTCATAAACTCTTGCACCTGCTAGGCCCATTACTGATCCCCCTGTATAATAAACCATGGCCCCAACCTCAACAGTGGGACCACCCCTTTCTCATTAGAAGCGCATGTCAACCTGAGGCAAACTAATTCAGCCTGAGTGGAGCCGAACATGCTTGAATGCACATAAACATCAGCTAATTATTATAAAACAAATTATAACTGTTGCACGGCTGACTTAAAATGTTATCGTGTGAGATCTGAAGAAAATTCAATTTTGCCTCAATTAGTATATTTTTTCTATCCTTTGGTTGTGGAATGTCATAAATGTCATGATTCGACGAAAGGTTTTTTTAAACCTGATTCTGCTTGGAACGGTTCTCTGTTGGTTATTCTGTGAAAAATTAATGCGTCTGGGAAACCGACGTTTAGTTTAGTTGTTGATTAGAGTAAGCTGAGCAAAAAAAGATATACGATAAATTCACTCTTCTGAACATGACTGATCTACACCATAAATGGCATGGATCGCATAATTATTAACAAACTCAATCCAAAACGGACAGCAAAGGATAACATATTAGTAATGTCACGTAAATCCGGACAAATGAACGTTGGAAAGTGGTACTTCCACCTGATTGCCCCAGAAACTGGCTGCTGGGTGTCTAGAGTGAGCAGCCTATCGAATATTTACTTCGTTCAAAGGGAGGAAAAAGGATCCTCTATTTGTCCCAGGTCTAGCTCTCGCCGTTTGCCGGAATTGGCGCGTTCGTTCTTCATCCCTTTGGGAACGCCCAAAGTGGAACATCCAGTTCTAGCGGCTCCCGGGGTGGAAGTCATCTCCTAAATACGACATGAAGACAGAAGGACAACTCGCGCCACCGTACGTTTCGTCTTAGCTCGATGTATATTTCATGACCGGCTCTTTCTTTTCCCCTCTTTTCTGATATTTATGTTCCCCCCACCTCCTCCAGCACATTCTGATCCAACTCTTCTCTCTTCTCCCTTCTTCGCGCGGATAAGGTTTCATTTTATCACCTGCAATGTTTCTTTTTGGCGCTGTGGAACGTGTTGGCGTTCCTTGCGTATATTTTTGTTTTTTTCTCCCCTTTTTTTAGCGCATATTTTTCATTCGAGGAGGTGTCGTGAAACCCGCGCTGGTCCCTTTGCGTGATGCTCTCGCTGTTGATAGATGCTCCCCCGTATAAATTCATCCCTCGTTAGCCCTTTTCTCTTTCTCAACTCCCAGCCCATTTTTCTTGGACAGATCCCTCCCCCTCTTTGGTAAAATGATATTCCCGCCCTCGCAGTTCGCTTAGAGGTCTGGCCCTCAGTCAACATAATGAATTCATTAACTTTCAACCCTCCCCAGAATATCAGCAGTCGTTATTCCTTCAGACATGTGATTACAAACAGAAAGAAGGTTAAAACATTAACCGGCTCGTCATTGTATGTGAGGATTTCTTGAGCTAATTAAATTCAGTTCGTGATACAATTACGTAATCTTATCAATCTATGAACAACAAAAGAAGGGTAACTACTTCAAAATACTGTTATACCTAGAACAAGGAGTTTTATTCCCCACAAACAGAGAACTGGGTGGGAGCAAACTCGAGCACGGTCGACGCCCCCATGAGACAACAACATGAGAAAGCTCAGTTACGACTGACGACACTGAAGTTTCAAGCAAACTCCGCACACATGCCCCAGACGAGCCTTCGCTAAATTGAAGGATACATAATTATCAGTCTGAGTGAACTTGTGCGGTTACGCGAGTTGAAATAGAAATTTTGAATAAGAACGTAAAACTACTTCTATACACTTTTCTCTATACACAATACCCATTGTTCAGCTCAAACCCCCGAATCAGTCTGGGTTTTGACCTCACAATGCCCGCACCTGCCCTAACAGTCATTGTTTCCCCTGAACCCCCTTTATTACCTGTGGAAATCCCACCTCCGCGGTTATTCCCAACGGCAACCCTGAAGTGGTTTTTCAATCTCTCCTTTTCCCACTCCTCAATTTCAGATTCCGCTTCAGAACAGACCAGTTTCACGCCTTCGGAGCCCTCCTTGTTTGTGCTTATATATACTCAAATCATATCCAGTTTTAGTCACCTTAGTCTTCAAATCTTGTGATATCCCGACACTTTAAATTACAAGTTCGTGCTACACCAAAACCCGTCTTTGAGGTTCATTTAAGCCTACCCTGGTCAAAACAATTCTTCCTATTTACCCACAAAATTGACTAATTTCTATTTATTAATTTATGGTATCTGCAAGCTTTTTGTTTTTTAATTCCTATCTAAATCTCTCCAACCCCATGAATGGCTCAAGGTCTAGAAACGGTAGTTCATTGGTTTTAATTATTCCCCAGTAGTCGTAACTAGTTGCACATTCTAGAAATGATGGTTTTAACACGGTTCATCAATGCTGAAAAGTATCGTAATGCACAACCAATTCTCCAAACCATCATTCAAATAAACACGTCGGGTCCATAAATACAGGTCTGTAACATCACCAAATGATTATTGCATCAGTGTACGACGCGCAGGGAATACGGCAGCGGTATTCTGGACCCTTCGACGGCAGGGTGAACACACAGGTATGTTTCCTTATTTGATGACTGTTCCTAAGCCTTTGCCGAGGGTTATATTAGTCAATGGAAGTTGCAGTTTCGCTACCATGCAATAGGCCGGCCACTCGCGCAGCATCCACCGAACTCAAACCTGCGGAGGAACAGTATTTGGTCGTTAGCCATTATCCCGGGGAGAGCTGTGGCCCGTGTGTGACCGCGCGAAGGTGACCACCTGAGGCATCCCGTACCATCTGGGAGGAGTTCTTAATCTGGGTTCCCACCTGATCTAACTATTTACTTAGGTGGCAAGTTTCAAAGGGACAGATCAACTGCGTTCACGTTTAATTGCAAAATTGCCGAAACTGTTATAGGCTTGCTATGTCGCAACTAATGCTACTAGGTTGCTCTCATTTGCTCTGTAAAACGTCGCGTATACTTTTGCTTAATTAATCGTTCTGAATAATTCACCTGTCTTCAGTTGAGAACATTTTTTGGCAGCCCCCTCTCCCGCCATATATCAAAATTTGACACTTCAAGACATCACAATGTCGAATCTGCAATGTCCAACCGCTTTTATCGCAAATACGTCGTGTTTGCGATCGTTTTCAAGGTACTCGTCAATGGTGGGTTGAATTGAACGAGTCTCAGAGGTGTATGACTGTGTCTAGACCGAAAAGAGTGAAATTACAGTAATTATAGTGAGCCAATGTCTACCGATTAACAGAACTCGCGGGAAAGTACAGCGAAAATAATCGTTTCACCGCCTCACTCCAACCACCCGTCACGTGGGGCCAATTGCCCAGAGGCGCTTGAAATACGTAATTTTGGTTCCTTCTGTCGTAGTCAGTTCATGTTTCGTATTGTTTACTAGTACTTTCCGATGCTGAATCGAATGGGATGAGTTTGGAGGTGTGAGACAAGATCAAGGTGTGCAATAGAATAATAAACGATTGCGCGTTACTTTTCAGAGTTTTCTCTTAATACAATTTCGTTCCCACTCCGTTTTATCAATTTTATTAATTTTAATTCAATTTATTTGGTTTTCTTTTTATTCATTTGGGTTTATTTCGAATACTGAGGCTCTAAACGTACGAGATAAGCTTTGTTAACGCACGTCCAGCTCGAGTGTAATAATTGATCTTCAACGTGAGATCGCTTCTTGCATGGCGAAGTAACTCGACGGCTCGACGCATCACAATGGAAAGGAACCCACCAATAAAATGTCTCCGGCTCGTTCGCAGACTCGCAACCTGAGCCGTTAAAGGAGTATTAATTGCACAAATCGTCCCGACGGGAAATGCAAAATGAATTCATAAAAGAGCAACTGGCTTAGAGGGCATTTTGAAGAAAAAAAAACAACAAGCGTTTTTCCTCCGTTTTAATTCTTGTTGCTACACAGTTGTTGACCTTTGGCTGTAACCTCTTCTCATTTTGTATGCAACTCGGATAATTACCCCGTTAGTTAACAGTCGGTAGTGGCAAAGGCGATTAATCATCTAATCTTTTACGTGTTATGCTAAGTTAGCTAATCCGATCGGTTCTTCAGAGACCGCCAGGGGAGCGCAAGGTGATTAACTCATTAGCGCCGCAAGTCCCTGGTGGTTGCGCTAGCTCCTACGATCGATGTAGCAATAATTTATTTACCTAGTAGTTTGCCACGAAGTAGAATACCTTTGTGTGTGAAACGAAGCAAATTTTACACGATTTACGGTAAACTTTAATACAGCTTTCTGCACGGCCTGGACACGGAGAAGTTAATTCATTTCAAGACCCCGCGATCATCACTAGTCACATAATTGTTTTGATAATTATTTTTCGTTGTGTCCGTTCGTCTGAGGATATTAAATAAGTCATTACTCAGGTGTTTAGAAAGAAGTATTACTCTCAGACGAGCCAATCAAAAATACAAAGGTAATTTCTTAGAATAACTCGGAAGTCTTAAACAACACTGACTAGAAATCAACAAGCACAGAAATCGATAGATGTCAAACTTATCCACGTACCTACTAGCGACAATTGCATTTATAAAATTTTTTTTGCTTCATGGACACACGTTTACATCTTGAAAACACGGCGCAGGCAGAACTAGCTGGGTTTTTGTCCTCCTAACGGCAGCACTTAACAGTACGCACTGGCGCTATGGAAAGTCATTGTTTCCCCAAACACCTTTCTATCTCAACCCTTTTGTTTATACCAGCGGGAAGCCCAGCTCTTCAATTATTTCCGCGTGACAACGGATTTCTCCCTTTTCTGAACTTTCCAAAATATCCTTTTCCCACCCCTCTATTTTGCATTCCTCTCCACAACACACAGCTCCTTCCAAGAGTCAGTTATCTATCAGCTCTCGACAACTACAGTCGTCTCCCAGTTCTCCCAACTTATTCGTATCTCAAGTCTTGCAACTCACTCGTCTCTCAGCTCGCGGTACATGCAACACAGCTCTCTCTCTCTCTCTCTCCACTAAGTATGACACGCAACCAGTTCACGTGTATTTAGAGTCCCCATATATATATACTACCACTCAAACTGATATAGTGTAGTACAGTCCTCACTCACGCTCACCACGTTAATTTATTAATCAATTCACATTTAGTGAAAAATCAACATCAATCAAGTTTCTTGTAACAGTTGTTTTCCTTGGCTCTACAAAATGAAATGGAAAGTTATGTAATCAACGGAAAAAAAAGTCAAGTCTCTTCAGATCTTTACATTTCAGAGCCTACTGAGTCCGACAAATGGTCTGTGAGTGTGAGCGTCTGTGAAGGGATTGGATGGAAACGGCTAAACTCAATTTTTTTCTCCAGCAGTTTACATAACTCTCCTTCATACTTCCCTGGGCTACCTAAAGTTGAAAGCGACTCATGATTAACAGCTTCAAATGACATCTTATCAGCCTAGGGAAAACGACCATGGCAGCACAACCAATTATCAAAAACCTCGGCATAAATAAGTAGCGGCAGTTTTTCAGCATAAATTGAGCTCATATAAAGCTAGTAGTCTCACAAAAACCGCACTGATGCTTTAATGTGCTACCGACAAGATGAACAACACGTAAAATAACTAGGAGCATTCGAACTAAAGTCGTTTTTTTGTCTAACTTCTTTTAGTATTTACCCCATGACTCCAGAAAACCGTGAAGCCTTCCCAAAAAAATGGCTTCGATAGCCTCATAAATGATCAACCATTGTTTACTCAATGAAGGTCGCGAAACGGGAGGGAACGATACGATAAATCCAGAACGTTAAGTACTATTTGTTTCAGGGTTGACATCTATCGGTCTCTTAGACTGAGTGAAAATTGAAGTAGGATTAATTGCATGTGCGGTAAAAATCTCTGAACCTGTGTGGGGCTGAGTAAAGTTGTGCACGCAATAGATGTTGTTAAAGGTGCTTTGCAAATTCTGCAAAGGGCAAGCAACACATAGGAGTAGCAAGAGCGGTTTCCAGCCTCTTACTATTCGCAGATACTCTTTTTATTTTCCTAGCCTCTACGAAACGGAAAAGAATGTTATGTAATCTGCTGGAACAAAAAATTACGAGTTCCCTTACAGAGTTCAAAATACACTATGGTGCAAAATGGCCTGTGTGTGACTGTGAACGCGGGTCACCAAGGGGCGCCAAAATAAGGGGCTAGGCCAAACTGATAATAGTTATCGTAGTGATCAAATGAGTGAATATTTATGTTCTCAAAAATGGCTCTAACGGTGTTGATTAATTTTTTTGTAAGGAAAAACACCAAATGACGTAGCAATACCATACAACGATTTAGACTCAACATTTTTACACGGAGAACTCCTAATGAGACGACAATACAATCAAATTCCCATTTGTGAGAAAACGGCTCAGAGCAGCCTAATAAATTACCCCAAATTTCGAAGAAAATCGATTTTAGCGCAGTTTTGTCCTTGTAAACTCCGCTCAAGTGTTACTAGGATCTTCAGACAAATTGACGTGGTAATCTAATCAAATATATGCACAACGAATGATAACGCCCCAAATATATATGAGACCTACTTCAGAAATTCCTGAATATCAACCACCGATCCTCACAGTTTTTTTACCCGATTATTCCCAAATGGTAAACGCAACCCATCAAAAAGAAAAATTGTGGCACAATAAATTCTAGAACCATAAGCGCTTTCATGTAAAACGCCGTTATACACATAATGGAAAACTGATTTGATTAGTTTTTTCAGATTGCAAAATAAAGGGAAGGAAAGTTGTGCGGTCCGTAGCATCAGATATTTTCCTCATAAATTCCGCTCAAGTGTTACTAGGATCTCCAGAAAAATTGACTCGGTAATATACGTTTAACAACGCTCACAAGATACGTAGAAGCTACTGCGGAAATTTCAACCACCGCCGTTTCTAACAGTATTTACCCGATAATTCTGAAACAGGATTATTATCCTTCTTCAACAAAAAAAATCGTGTTAGCAGCCTCACCAATCTTCTGCGTACTGAACTCTCAATAACGACCCTAGCATGAGTAGGAGCCCCCCCAATAAATTCCGTAACTGCCACACTTCCTACCTAAAGCGGCGAATTAGGAGCAAAAGCCGCGAAAATCGATGAATTTACGTAGAGCTAAGGAAAGTTGTGTGATGCGTCGCACCAAATATTTAACGGTTAATTAGCAGCGCCTTTGTATTGGTAATTTTTTAAATTATTGGGTTAGTTCGGATTTTCGAGTTATTCAATAAAAATGCGTATTTATTATTAGTCCAATTTTTTTTTAGAATGAAACATTAATGAATAAATGTGCATAAAGATGCAGATAATTCAACTTCTTTTTTGGGAGAATCACGGAACGCACGTTATTTGCAGTACAGAGTTTTGGAGGAATGGTTTATTTTACGCCGAAACGTAATGATCAATTTTCAGTAAGTCGCAAAACCACATTCAATTCAACGACGTGGATGCAGACGATACGAAAAAACATTGAGATGCTCGACACTTATCGAAAGTTTTATCTTATCGAAAGACTGTAACGCAATGCAGCAACGCCGTGGGTTTCCTAAAAGACGCAGTCGCCCTGCATATAAAAAAAAAAAAGTGCCCGAAAACAGTTTCCGCTTCGTGTTCAACTTTTGTTCGACCCAGTTTCTAGTGATGAATGGATTTTTAACGGAGTTGGTCGCTGCGGAAATTCGCGTTTAACGAGTTGAACTGCTCTCTGAGAACTGTGCTGCATTGGAGTTGTGGGTCAACTGAACTGACCGCGGTCTGATGACTGCGTAAGGTCCTTCCAGCGGCTTTCTTTTATTGTCCTTCCCCAACAAACAAACCCGAGAGAAACGAAACGCTAAATTCAATTTTAATTAAGAACCATTTAGTTAGCGGCTTTCTCTACTCTGCAGGACATTCGAAACGATTTCTGTGTTGCGAATTTCGTTTTATAAATAAAAATTCTGTTGCGACGCGTCACATAACTTACCTCAGCTTTACATCAATTCGTTTTCTTGGCTTTTGCTATTAATTCAATTCATTTTTCACTAATTTCATTTAAACTTGGTAAAACACCACAGAAAGTGGTACCGGTGCAGTTATAGTTATAGAATTTATTGTACTGCTCCCACTCACGCCCAGACCATCATTGAGCAATTGTTTGAGTCAGGTTTGATGATGCTGATCAAACAATTTTTTGAGAAGGATCTTGTTCGCCGTTTTGGAATAATCGGGTAAAATTAAAATCGAATGCTGCGTCCGATAGCATCACCATTTCACTTTCCGCTACCCAAATGGAAAGGAAAGTATAGTAATCGTGTCAAATTTTAATATCACTAACACAAACGGTGGGTACAGCTTTCGTACAAGTACGCAACCACTAGGAACATTTTATCTCTTTTATTTTTTATGCAATGATAACTACGTTTGATTGTTCTCGTTGATGGTTTCGATATAATGGCCGCGTCAATTGCAATTGACATCATCACTTAGTCTGAGGAGAGACTGAGGTTATTAAAACGTGTGATGTTACCAAGCGTTAGATTTTGTAACAGACGTTACCATGCACTTAACCCAACAAATATTTCCTGACGCTTCTCCGTTACATATCCCGCGTTACATTTTCGAGTTTATGTAGCAAAGTAAAGACATAAAATGTCATAAAAATAATCGTAACCCTGGTGGGACTCGAACCCACAATCCCCGGATTAGGAGACCGATGCCATCTCCATTAGGCCACAGGGGATGTAGCTTGCAACTCGGGTTAAAAAATTTCGTGACGCTTCTCCGTAACATCTCCGGCGTTACATTTTCGAGTTTATGTGGCAAAGTAAAGACATAAAATGTGAAAAGTGAGAAATGGTAGTGGTTGAAATTCTAGAGTAGCTTCTTTTTTTTTTTGAGCGTTATCTCATGCTGTACCGGTACATGATTGGACTACCACACAAATTTTCTGAAGGCCCTAGTAACATTTGAGCGGAGTTTGTAAGGGCAAAACTGAGCTGAATTGGATTTTAGGATTTATGGATTGGAAATTTGTGGTATTGCTGTGTCATTTGGAGCCATTTATCATGAAAATTTGAATGGCAATCTTAGAATACGTTTTAAAAGAAAGAAAAATACTTCGCGTTTAATCACTATGATAACTATAGTTAGTTTTGGGTGGAATCGGCTCATATCCTCATTTTGACGTCTCATGGTAACCGCCGGGCTAGATATCATACCTAAGTACTAACGAAAGTTGACTTTCGCTGAGTTCCCGCGAGTTCTTGCAATTAGTTGACTCTAATAATTCCTGTAATTTCCCTATAGGCAGTTGTACACTGAGCTGATACTCATTTCATTCGACCCAGGATGTGAAAATACCTTGAAAATGATACGAAACACGGCTTATTTGCGATTATACTGCGTTTCGTGAATTTTTTTAACCATTTTTTGGCCATAACAACCATGGGATTGGTCCGATCGGATTTCCGAGATGGCGGGCACAACTACGAGTAGTACCAAATGGGATTGTGCGAAAGAACGAATCTATTAGACCACGTTGAAGGCACAGGACGGCGGACGGGGGTCAGGGGACGGGGGACGGCAGACCGACATTGCAGATTTGGAATCCCCATGTCTTGAAACGTAAAGTATCAAATTTTGAGGGGGGGGGGGTGTAAAAAATTCAGAATGAATAATAAACCAAAACTGTTAGAAGAAACCTGAATGGTGTTGATATTTCACCATATGAACCTTCGCGTGCAGGAGCTCATGTCGAGCTATAACTACCCTAATATTTCCCGAACGAAACGCGCGAATATTCATCCGTTAAGGAATTCCGAGTCAATAACCCGCTTTGCAGCTGCCGGGTAACCGTTTTCCCAAAGACATTAGCGTTCGAAGGAAACGCGGATTAGACGAAATGAACAGATGGAAACTCTCCCAAAGGAGCGTGCACTTCTCAAGTTGCCGCTCTCAAGCTAACCCGGATAAGTTTTGCTCCTGAAGTTCCATCTCAAGTCGTAATCCCTACCTTCCCTTCCAACTTTCCATTTAGTCAATCCGCTCCTACGTCACGAATGAATCCCCTTAACAGCTGAGCAGTGCTCAACCGAAGAGCAGCTTTATTTAGGGTAGCCCTAATTTTACGCAATACAAAATCGTGCCGAGAATCTGAGCAGCAATGTTTTTTGTGGGAAATCCACAGACGGTAAAGTGCGTTTGAGCGTTTAATTAATGTTCTACGCGGAAATGGAAGAATTTAATCCACATTCGGATGATTCCTGTTGACTGCGTGTGTTCGGCACAAGCTGAATTAGACGGGTTTTTGGCCTCAGAACGTCTACACTTAACGTAACCACTGGCCCTACGGAAACTCATTGTTTCTCCAAACACCTTTCTATCTCAACCCTTTTGTTTGTGCCTGTGGAAAGCCCAGCTCCTCAGGTATTTCCAAGTGACGACAAATTTCCCCCTTATCTGGACTTTTCCAACTATCTTTTCCCGCCCCTCAATTTAAGATTCCTATCCACAATACACAACCTCGCAAAAGTCAGTCATCCTTCAGAACTCGCGAACAACAGTCGTTCCCCAGTTCTCCCAACGCGTTCGTCTCGTACTACTCACAATTCATCTTTCTCCCTCCCTACTTAGTTCCCCAAGCCACCAGTTCACGTGTATTGAGAGTCCCTTGAGAGTAATTGTGTCAAGTGTAATACAGACCTCACTCACGCTCATCACGTTAGTTTATTTCTGTGTTTCAAGCTCCTCTATTCGTGTGCCCAACAGCAGGCATTCTGCCAAACAATATACAGTTTTGTGTGGTGTATTAGTTCTGTCTTTTTTGAAATTGTGGTGACCGCACCGCATACGCGTCGTCTAAATGCAGGGGCGCCCCTAAACCACCGTCGACAACCGAGTGAGTTGAAGGAGCGATGAGTTTCGGGTTCTGCCGACATGAATATAGTTCTGGGGACCTCATGTCGTGCTCTACGAGATCAATAGGGCGATTGAGAGCACCAATTGCTTCGAAAGCGATCGGATGAGGCGGTTAGAAGGCGAGATGAGAGGAATGTGATGTTCCCATTGCACCAAAGGATGGCCAACTGCTCAAAGAAATTTGACGACTGTAAACCGTGGTGCATTTTTATAGAACCTTTCGTGAGTCTTTCAATTGTTTATTGAATCCATAGTAAAGAACTCTATTCTCCAAACCAAGCTTTGGTGACTCAACATTTCCATTTCGATGGACCGCCAGCGTCCAGGAGTTGACGGTAATTTAAAGCCCCAAAGGCAAACGTGACAAAGTTGCCGATTCCCTCAGGATTCGCAATGTATTCAAACCCCGCTGCTTCACAGTAACGACGGATATTGATATTTCACCTCCTCCCTCCACTTCCCAATATTGTCTGCTCCTTTGGAAAAAGTTATTTCCGATATTTTCCGCATTCCGTTCTTCGATCTCGAGATGAAAGAAAGAGAGAGAGAAAAAACCTCTCTATTTCATGGCTTCCGACCCTTCACCAGTCGCCTAGTCACCTGCTGCCTGCGGAAGTTTGATTCAATCCAGAGATAACTTCAGGCGTTGCCTTTCGAATCTCAAATCATTCTCTCGAACGTCGCTTTTCTATCGGAGGAAGCTCAACAATGTTTTGAGTATAAGGACGAGAGTGCTATCCACTCCAGTTCTCGGACCTGCGAGTTTTTGCCCCAAAGAGCGAGCAATATTATTTAATTTTCTGCTCTGCTGAGGCTTTACGGTACATGCCCTTCGCGTTTTGTTTCAACGGTTTCCTCACAAACATACTTGTTCCGCGAATGAGGCCGTTTGTTGGTAAATTAACCCAATTCTCCGTCGCCACGTAAGGTGAGCGCGTGGTGTTTGCAAAAGAGTTCGGGAACGACCTCAAATCGACGAAGGTCAAGCGCAGTCGGAGAAAGAGTCGCCTACTTTGTAGTAAATAACCTTTCTAAGCGTCGTTACCGCACCAAAAGAAGGATATTACTTCCTGGGCCCTTCATCCAGTCAGAATAATTCCTCGCACGATCACTCTTGCAGCCCGTACCTTAAAGGCAATTACGATTTCCACTTCAACATTCTATCAAAACTATACTTCTCACGAAATCACAGGTGCGCGCAATGAAATCTAGATTTACATAAATGAATCCCTATTCCTCTTGGTCACGCCATCGAGCATGAACGGCCGGATTTTACTAATTCCTTTTTTTTTGTGTACCGGGACGAACCAAACCCTTCGATTCAGCGGAGGCTCGTCCAGGGCATTTACGCTGACTGGGCAGCTCGAATGCCCTAATTCGCTCGTGACTTTGCTGCCATCAGTTGTAACCGAGCCAGTTCTCTCGTTGCCGTGTCGCCCGCGCTCGCGTTAGCTCCCACTCAGTTCCCTGTCTGTGGTGGTAAAACTTCTCCGAATGTAATTGAGAATAAAACTCTGTTCCAGTTTTGCATTCGGCTTCTATCGTAAAAATATCAGGTGCGTTGCAACACACAACTTTCCTTAGCTCTACGTCAATTCACTTTGTACATGGCTAATTCTATTTAATCGATTCATTTATCACTCAGTTCCTTTGAACTTGGTCAAACAACACGTCACAGCTGCAGGAAGCGGAAGCGCTTACAGTTCCGGAATTTATTGTGCTGCTCATACTCATTATAGGACCATTATTGAGCAATTGGTACACAGAAAATTGATGAGGCTGTAAACACGAATTTTTTGTTGAAGGATAATAATCACTTTTGCAGAGTTATTGGGTAATAACTGTTAGAACTGGTAGTGAGCGAAACGGCAGTAGTTGAAATTCAGGAATTTCTGGAGTAAGCACCATGTATCTCATGAGCGTTTTTAAACACTCACCCTTTAGGTATTGGATTGGACTACAATACCAATTTTTTTAAACATTCTACATGAATTCCAGCGGAGTTTATAAGGAAAAAACTCCGCCAAAAACGCTTTTGGTCGAAAATTTTGATAATTTATTGTGCTGCTCTCGTCATTTTCCCACGAATGAGAATTTTATAGTATCATTGCCTTATTGAGAGCTATCAACATAAAAAATGTAATTAAAATCGTTAGAGCCGTTTTTGAGAAAAAAAATTTGGTGTTTCGATCACTATGATGACTATAGTTAACTTTCGGTGGATTTTGCAACACACAACTTTCCTTAGCTCTACAACAATTCACTTTGTACATGGCTAATTCTATTTAATCAATTCATTTATCACTCGGTTAATTTGAACTTGGTCAAACAACGCTTTACGGCAGCAGGAAGCGGTAGCGCTTACAGTTCCAGATGTTATTGTGCTGCTCGTATTCATTGCAGGACCATTATTGAGAAACTGGTACACAGATAATTAATGAGGCTGTAAACACAAATTTTTTGAAGAAGGATAGTAATCGCTTTTGCAGAGTTATTGGGTAATAATTGTTAGAACTGGTATTAAGCAAAACGGCGGTAGTTGAAATTCAGGAATTTCTGGAGTGAGCCCCATGTATCTCATGAGCGTTTTTAAACAACCACCCTTTAGGTATTGGATTGGACTACAGTACCATTTTTCTTTAACATTCTACTATCATTACAGCGGAGTTTAAAAGGAAAAAACCACGGCAAAAACGCTTTTCGTCGAAAATGTTGAGAATTTATTGTGCTGCTCTCGTCATTTTCTCACAAATGGGAATTCTATGGTATAATAATCTTCTTAAGAGCTATCTATATAAAAAATTTAATCAAAATCGTTAGAGCGGTTTTTGACAAAAAAAATTTGGTGTTTTGATCACTATGATAACTATAGTTAACGTTCGGCGGATTTTGCCCATACCCTTATTTTTGCGTCCCATGGTAACCTGTAGACTAGACATCAAGTTTCAACTGATTTGGTACGGTTGTTTCCTCTAGAAACCGCGCTAAAATCAATTTCGTCGAAAATTTTGATAATTTATTGTGCTGCTATCGTTATTTTCCCACAAATGGGAATTCTATGGTATAATTATCATGTTAAGAGCTACCAATATTAAAAATGTAATCAAAATCGTTAGAGCGGTTTTTGAGAAAAAAATATTTGTTGTTTTGATCACTATGATAACTATAGTTAACTTTCGGTGAATTTTGTTCATACCGTTATTTTGGCGTCCCATGATGATCTGCGGGCGAGATATCAAGTTTGAGCTGATTTGGTACGGTGGTTTTGTCTAAAAATCGTATACAGACACACATACACACACACAGACCATTTTCCTAAATAGTGTTTTTCAGACTCAGGAGGGTCTGAAACCTAAAGATCTGAAGAAAACTCAAAATTTTTTTTTCAGCCGATTACATAACTTTCCTTTCTACTTCGTAGAGCCAAGGAAAGTAAAAATGTGAAATTTAAGAATCCCACCATATAACATTTCTAATCTAACCTTAGCGCTTTGGATGATACATGATTTTTTAATGTAACCTTATGACTGGTATTAAAGTGATAGGGTTAATTCTGCGTAGGTAAATTATTAAAATTAACGTACCTGTTTAGTGGGTCCGCCTTCTCTGGCTGGTGAGATACTGTGGGCGAGCGCTTTGGATGTAAAGACATCATCAGTACTGACTTAACGGCCAGACGATGATGTGCTGACTGACTCCTATCAAAGGCAAGCGGTTCATCGTGGTCTTGCGGTTAGACGGTCGATTCATAATTCTCGGATTGTGGATCGAATCCCCGGCGCGATTGCCGTAATTTTTGCCTTAGTCAGCAGCTCTTCAAAAGCATCTCCAAACCCCTTCGTCACAAATGGCGCCCAACTAGTGGTCGAATTTCTTCTTTCCAAGAAAAAGAAGAGGCCCCGAGAGAAAAATTAAAAAATTAAGAGAGAAAAATAATGAGACGAGTTCTCGGGTCCGGGATTCGCTGACGCTGTGAAAGTTCCAGCGTGAAGGTGGAATGGGCGACGCGCCTACTACAATGCGAGGGAACGAAGACTTTCCTTGTAGCCTTTCTCGAATCAAAGATCGGATTTTCCGGGGATTCGCTCAACTCTCGTAAAATTCTTTCCCTAAAGAGTCCGCTCCAGGAGTAGCGGTTAATAGACGAGGGGGGAGATGTGCTGACTGACTCCTATCAAAGGCAAGCGGTTCATCGTGGTCTTGCGGTTAGACGGTCGATTCATAATTCTCGGATTGTGGATCGAATCCCCGGCGCGATTGCCGTAATTTTTGCCTTAGTCAGCAGCTCTTCAAAAGCATCTCCAAACCCCTTCGTCACAATGACGTTGTTACGAGGGGAGTTTGGAGAAGTACAAGTAAATTATGGACCATTGTCTTAACCGCTAGACCACGATCTTTGATCAGATTTTCCAGGGATTCCCTCAACTCTCAAAAATCCGTTCATTGAAGTCGTCTGCTCCAGGAGCAGCGGCTAATGGTAAGGGGGGAGATGTGCCGCCCGATTCCCATTAAAGGCACCGGGTGATCGTGGTCTAGTGGTTAAGACAATGGTTCATAATTCCCGACGAAAGTCGGGCAATAATGGATCGGAGCTTTGCGCGTTTGCTGTAATTTTACCCTGAGTCAGCGGATCCTCAAACATCTCCAAGCCCTCCTCGTAACAATGTCTTTACATCGCCTACAGTATCTCACCGGCCAGAGAAAACAGACCCACCAAACTGAATATCGTTTAAAATAGACGCTTCGACCGGAGTTATTTTATTGATAAAACACACGTAAAATTACATGGGCGTGTGGTGTGAGCTTTGTGCAAATGAGAATCAACATACCACTGACTGAAATAAGCTAGAGCTTGAAAGGTACGCTGTACGAACGAACCACTTTAAAACTTTTCTTACAGATTGGAAAGAAATGTTGGAGACGATGAAGTTCGGAAAACGAGAAACGGGTAAAAAAGTGTTTCGTTGAAACCAATGAGAAAACTTATAACATTTCAAGTATAATATATTTATGCGCATAACTCACCGAGCCTTCGTGTTCATTGTGAGCAAGCGGTAAGACTCACCTGCAAATATAAATAATCATTAATAACGTCGTTACCGTCAGGTTTACGCTATTAGCAGAATTTTACAAGAATTATTGAATGAAATACTGAAACTGGCAAGTAATACCACAGACATGTTTATAGAGAAGTAAACTTGTACATTGATCGGTTAACTGATTAAAATCGATACAGCCATTTTAGAGAAAATTTTTTAAACCATTTCAATGTTTGGAGAACATTATGTATCATGATGGATGGTCAATGATGAAAACGGTACATAGTGAACAACAAAAGAAGAATAAACTCATTGGGATGATATACTTTTAGAAGCTCAATACAACACTCTAATACTAGACATCTTTATTCCTGATTGAAGTGCCCCAAAACCTGGAGACGTGACGGGACCTCAACTATTTTTAGGACGAGGACAGTGTTTGGGTCAGCACAGAATGAGCCAAATTGGTACAGAAGAGTTAACTGCCCTCAACCTGAACGGAGTTTTCAAGGCTAAACTGCTCTGATTTACCTGCCGTTTGATCTCAAAGCCAACTGGCTGTGGCCAACAACTCGGTTCTTCCAATATTTCAAGCCCCCCTGAACACAAGGATTGGTATTTTCAGAGCCAAGGACGTACATTCCCATATAAGTGCTAGAATAGTGTTTGGCAGGCCAAATTAGCAGGGTCCTTGACCTCCAGAATATCCAAGCTCGCATCAAAGGTACTGTCAACCCTTTTGTTACATATGGAAAGCCCAGATCCTCGATTATTTCCGACGACAACGGATTATCCCCTTTTGTATTTTCCAGAATGTCTTTCTCTCCCTCGAATTACCTCCTCCTCTAACACACAGCGCACTTCCCAGATACACTCGTCTCCTAGTGCTCACACAGATATTCCGCTATCAACTCTCAGCCCAGACACAGCTCACATTCTCCTTCCGATACAGTTTCCCGCGCCAGTTCACGCATATTCCGAGTCGTATCCTAGTGTGGCCCTGATGTGCTCAAATAATACAGTCCTCCTTCCACGCTTTCCGAGTTTCTTTCTAATTCGATCTTAAACTCCTCTTCTCTAGCACCTAACAAATAGCGTACAGCGAGTGGGAGAGTGTCAACGATAATGAACGAATGCAATCGGAACACAATTTTATTCACAATCGCAGTTACCACCCCTACATACAACACTTCCACCTCGAGGAGACAACAGCACTGTTCATAATGCCAACGCCGAAGTTTCGCAAAAATCAGGGAATTTAATGTGCCTAGTCAGCACAAATGGTCCGGCCGAGCCTTCGTTAAATCGAACAGTTAGGTGCGCCCCAGTGCACACGAGTTCGGCAGGCTTTTCTGTCACTCCCTTTTATCTCACCTCTTTCCCCACACTGCTACACGGCCTGTCCCAGTACATACCCCAATTCATCTCTCGTCTGTGTTCGATCATACGAAGACCTAAACCTGCAACTGTCGCTGTCATCATCTCTATTAATCATTACTCTGCACTCTCTCTCGAACCTTCTGTCATTATCTAACCCCATGTTTTTTTCCGAACAATACGATCGAAGCGCTCTATCGTTCGATTAGTGTTGACCAATTCTCCCACCATCTTTAAATTTCTTCTATCACTCCATATATTAATTTTGTGTGTGAAAATGACGAGAGCAACACAATAAATTACCAAACTTTTCGACGATTTTAGCGCAGTTTTTTTCCTCATCAACTCAGCTGAAATGTTACTAGAACCTTTAAAAAAATGGTGTGGTAGTCCAATCACATAACAATACGATGAGAATTTAAAAAGGCTCATCCACTGAAATTCAGAGTCATCCAGAAATTCTGGAATTTCAACCACCGCCGTTTCACTTATCAACCATTTAAACGTTTTACACGATAACTCAGGAAAACTAATTATTATCCTTTAAAATACGAGTTTACACCCTTATTAATTCTCTGTACACCGATTGGTCAATAATGGCATGAATACGAGCACCACAATAAATTAGACTTAGATAGCAGACTTAGCTCGTGTTGGTGCGGTGCCCCTTTGTGTAACACACATTTTTACAATCAGCTAAGCGAAAAAGTCGTAAATTAGTGAAAAGGTGAAACTCAAAAGTCCAACACCGCGTTCGCCATTCTCCTCCTCGTAAACTCCATCCATTCAGCGAGTAAATATAGAACGGCCGGTGAGCTTAAGGGAACCCTGAGACTAATTTTCGTTGTAATTCATGTGTAAACGCCCTTTCGGAAAAGGGACGAACCGTAGAATGGAGACAACCCCCGGCTTATTTTATAATTAAACCATCTGGTTGGCGCGATGAGCGAACGCGGTGGCGGAAGGGGAGCAAAAGCATTCAACTCCTATCCCCCGTGGGTGTGTCTCGTGAAAAATTATGGGCCGTCGTTTTTTTTACGCGAAACTAAATACCTACGGTATAAAAAAGAAGTTTCGAAAAGTTTTATTTGTAACTCCTTTCCAGGAGAGATTTTCATCGTGTTTTCCAGCCCGAGGGTTTGGGGATCTAAAGAACGCTATTTGCCAGGATCAGGTTGCGCCGCGGTAGTTGAGAGGACGGCTGCGGGGATTCCGTAAAACATATGCAGCAGGGATGAGATGCAATGTTGATGCTCTCATATCCCCCTAACCGTGTCTTCCCGGAGAAGCGCTTCAACCCCCCCCCCCCTCGCCCAACCTACCGCCGCATGCGGTGACTCTGATGTACAGTAATAGTCTGTTCGTGTTTCGAATGGGAAAAAAGGGGTTTCGGATGGCCTCTGGGCATCTCTTGTATCGAGGGCGAGGGTGCAGACAGAGAGGGAATATCGTATGAAGTCATTGGTGGCCATTCTCTCGCACCCTCGGCTACCTACTCTCGTCCCAAATCGCCGAATCATTTATCCCCTGATTTGGCATTCATTCAGGTTCGCCAGAATAGTATTGGTGGCAGTCCCGTAATATCCTGAGGTGTAGCAAACGAAGTTACTGCGGATTCATTCCATGTAGTAGCTCTATCTTCGTTCAATTATTACACACACACACACGTGTATGCAGAACAATATTTAGATACTACATAGGTTCAGCAAATCTCATTGTTGAATTTTGTAGTGTGGCTCACATCGTTCAATGGATATTCACATAAGTAGTTGTGAGGGAGAAACTGTCGGTAAAGGTTGCTCAAAGACACCGTCAGGGCGAGAAAATTCAGTTACGCAGGTAGTTACTGTGGAAATTGTGGAAACACTAAAAATAGAATGCACGGCATAAGGGCCCGCCGAGAACTAGCAATGGCCAAGAAGCAAATAGTAATCTTGAGGTCTCCCATCGCGCTGCCATTCGGATCCATTGAGGCTTCTCCAGGCTTTCGTTCATTTCACTCTCAGCGGCCTCCCAACGTAGTATCTGGCATTTCTGGCCTCCCCACACACAAACGCTCTCGATACTACATCGCGGTACCTTTACCCATTGCGCTGTACTCTGCAGGAACATGGTCCATCTCGTCGGGACAGCCCGGAGGCGAGGACATTGCAACGCGACACCTTACCAGCATTCGTCCCGCACAGAACGACCTAACACGTGTTACGGGGGGAAGGAAATTTGGAGATGCTTTTGAAGAGCTGCTGACTCAAGCAAAAATTACGTCAATCGCGCCGGAGATTCGATCCACAATCCTCAACTTACGTCGAGAATTATGAATCGCCTGTCTTGACTACTAGACCACGATCAACCGGTTGCCTTTAACAGGTGTCAGTCAGCACATCCCCCCCCTCGTCTTTTAACCACTGCTCCTGGAGCGGACTCTTTTGAGGAAAGAATTTACGAGAGCTGAGTGAATCCCCGGAAAATCCAATCTTTGATTAAAGGAACGAGAGGGCTACAAGGAAAGTCTTTTTTCATTCGCATTGTAGTGGGCGGGTCGCCCATTTTACCTTCGTGCTGGAACTTTCACAGGTCAGCCAATCCCGGACCCGAGAACTCGGCTCATTATTTTTTCTCTCTTAATTTTTTAAATTTTTCTCTCTGGGCCTCTTCTTTTTCTTGGAAAGAAGAAATTCGACCACTAGTTGGGCGGCAATTGTAATTGTTACGAAGGGACTGATGCTGACTCAGGCAAAAATTACGTCAATCGCGCAACTTACGTCGAGAATTATGAATCGCCTGTCTTGACCACTAGACCACGATCAACCGGTTGCCTTTAACAGGAGTCAGTCAGCACACACGTATCCCGTCAGCTGCTATCAGGCACACCCCTCATGAACCTTCTCCTCAACCTAGTGGTAATCAAGTATACCATCAGAAGAGGCACCCGTGACTTATACAGCGATGGGCTGGACTGCCTGGTCCCACACATTACTGCGAGAGAAGACCACTGATGGTCGGCTGGGACTGGTGAGTTAGTGGTCCTTCATGCTCTGATCTCCCTCATCCAAAACTGTCTGTATCGTCAATGGTGGGATCCAACGTTCCCAACAATCCAATTACTGTCCATCCATGGGGCTTTCAACATGGTCAGATGTTCTTCAGACTTCAACAACTTCCCGCGTGACGCTGGGGAGGTAGAAGACGCCGCTCATGTCATGCGTGATTGCCTCCTTTATACAACAGCAGGTGCACAAGCACGTTTTCCCAATGGAGTACAGTCCAATCGGCTTCTTCACTCTGAAGCAGCCATAAAGCTCCTCACGAACTTCGCTCAGGCGTGGGAACAAACGCAGCCCCCTTGAGACGTGGACACCTAGTGACCCAAGGTTGCAGATTGACGAAGGGGCAAATGCGTTGCCCTCACGTGCCAACCACCACTAGCGACCATGGGTACTAACAAAGGGAGCCTGGTAGGGTTGACCTGGCCCAGTACACCCATTAGGAGAGCGGAACATTTAACAAACGAACAGCGGAAGTTTTGCAAGAATTCCGAGCAGCTGAGAACAGGTTAAACAAGGCACTGCCTGGCGCAAGAGCCCTTTGTTGGGACTACCAGGAGCCACCTACGTAGAGACGTTGGCAAATGGGAGGATATGTGCAGGGCTGCCCATTGGCAGGGGCTGCCCGGCTTTAGACAGTCAAAACTCTTCATCCGACTCTCCAGAGTGAGGGCCAAGGAGGTGCTTGCACTGGGGAGGAAGGATATGAGGATCATAGGTGGCCTGTTCACAGGTCACTGTCCGCTGAGGTACCACCTTGCAACTATTGGCAAGTGCGAGGTACAGGTATGGGGAAAAAAAAAAAGTATCAGCGAGTAAAACCGAGAGAGAAATCGGAGAATCCAAATACTAAATAATCCAAACTCCACAACAATTCACTGGTCTTCTGACAAATGACACACGCCGTTAAAGTCGAACATACAAGAAGCAACCGGAATTTCGTGGCGTTTTGAACTCCAAGACGATATGTGGAATCTAGGTTCAAACCAAAGTCTACAGTACATAATTAGTTGACGCTTTCATGTACCCGTACTATCAAGGGTCACAAATAGGCCACTTCAACGAAAAAGCGATAAATTGGCAAAGGAGCAGACTAATTTTCCTGAAGTTGCACATACAGAGTGTGAGTAAAAGAAATTACCTTTGTAAAGTGTCATCTATTCTCCGTAGACTGATAAGCGTGACGCGGAAATCGGGTGAAATGCCCTCTCTTCTGTTGCAGGACTTTTGACTCCAAAACTTCATTACGCAACTCATCAGGGCACTCCCGACAGCCATGATAAGAGGGGAACGCCTTCCTCTCAAAGGGGATCTTTCCAACGTTGCTTCAAAGCACTCTCCCCCTATAGGCGCCTATGTGGGAGCTTCTATTCACCGCGCGAGGATCAAAGAAGAAACTTGACGTAGAAACGGCAGACAGGCTAAACTAAGATGATAGCAAAATGGTTTTGTCCTACGCGACATTAACGGCCCCACAGTGACGAGTGACGGGTTCATTCTGAGGAAGAACGACGCTCTTCGGGAAAGGATCCCGTAATGTCCCGGTGGGTAATCCAATTATTCCGCCTTCCTAACAGGATATTGCGGTTTTTCCGAACGAATTGAAAACCCCCAGATTAGGAAGGGATCTGTGAAAGATGCGGGGAGTGACGAATTAGCTGAACAACAGATCCGACGCTGGATGTTAATGACAGTATAGAATTCTTCAGAACAGAACTATAGATTTCAGGAAAATCCGGTTACGAGGAATAATTGTAGTGAAACAAAAATTTTTAAAAAAGTCAGCTGAGTTCTGCGTAACTTCATCGTACACATAACACCACTTTGCACTCATCATAGTCTAGAAAAACTAACTTCTGACGTACTGAACGTCAACTCATGCCATGGGGTGGCGACAGATCAGGCAGGAATGTCTACTGTTGGTTCTTGTCTTATTCCCACAACTTTCATTATATGGTTCTTGTTGGGTTTTCCTGGTGGACTGTATGAATTATTCTTTGGGTTCTAGTTATTCTTTTTTATTGGTTGTTCGATGGCGGGTTAACCGATAGGCAGCAAGTTAATTCGGAGGAGCGAGGATTTTGCTGGGAAGGAATGGGTGAGTTTGGGCTTACCTCGAAGTTCCGGGTGAGGGAAGATGGGGCCGGCCGGCTGCACGAATACGATGTCCCAATTTTGTAGGTGTGAGTAATTGACGCACTCCGACCGTTTGATTTCCGTTTTTTCGTATTTGTATTGAGACAATTATTTGTTTCCGAGAGGTGTCCGATTGTTCGTATGCCGGAGCCGCACGCACGATGTTAATGAATCCGAGCAAAAGGAGCGATGGGAGGCTGAGGTTGAGGAGAAAGGAGGGGCGCTATCGTCAAGCCCCTGCCACCGAGCGAAACAAGATTATCGGACCAAGGTCCGAACAGTTCTTAATGTCCAAATAAAGAGCCCATCTTGAGTCCTGCGTTGGAACATACACGCAGGTCCGACTCAAAATGAGCGAGCAACCATGCAACCTTGCGAGATGACACATTTGGTAGCGACGCTTGTGATGGGGTGGTGGGGGGTGGGGGGGTGTCAAGAGATTCGTAAGCGTCGATCAACGGTGTTGGGACAGACGACTAATTACTGACCAATAGAATACTGTTCCCTAAACTAATGGCGCGAAGGGTAAAGGGGGTCGCGAACTTAGTCGTTGGATGATCGAGAACCGGTTTTTGAGTGACAAGTGCTGACTGGGAGTTCAGAAGTTAAGGTTAAGGTTGGAAGAAGGAAAGACCAGAGCTTGCAAGGAATCCTTTTTTAAGAGGCTGAGGGAATACCAAGGCCGAGTGAACTTTGCTCAGAAAAACACAAAGACCTCCAACAGTTTAAAGCATTGGTAACTGGATTGATAATACGAGCTCATTGACCACTGGAACGTGACAAAGAAAGGGACAAGGGCCCAGGCAAGTAGTTTACGAATAGATGGGCAGAAATGAAGGTCTCACATCCAGACAGCGTCTCCAAAATAGACATTACTTGGTCGAAGGAAATGGCTTGAACGCAGTCTCGTGCACCTTGGTGTCTGGACTTGAAGGCAAGTTGAGACAGAAATGAAAGTGGCCTCACTTCCAGACAGAGACTCTACAACAGACTTGTTTTAGAAGTGATGTTACTAGGAAAATACCCACTAAAGCCACAACTAGGCCTATTGTGTGGGCGTGCAAAAACCCCCTCCCAGTTCTACCCCCAGCTCATGTGGAGCTGGTGTTCTCTGATGCAGCATTCCTGGTGGGGAAACGAGGGTTAAAGGATATTACCTACCCTGGTCTATTGGGCACTTGGCTGCTTCAAATATCAGCACAGAAGGGTCGCCCTTAGAGAGGAAGGCGTGGGGAGGGCCATAGTGGGTGGAGACCGTGTCTCCAGAAGTCTACTTTTTGCCAGCCACGCTTGGGCAAATAACAAAAATGTGCGCCTGGCCGATGCAGTGGCAAAGAGCGTGGCTGCACTACCTGGGGAGGGTTGCGTGTCGTGACGCATACGTCTTCGTAGAGGGGGCAGGAAAAAAGGTCGTGTTCTGCATCCTCACTGACCCAACTCCCACATGGGCAGACGTCAAAGGTGCAGCGCCTAAAGAAGAATAGACGCCGGTTGAAGGCTTGAGAGTAACTGGACCACAGGTAGGAAGGGTGCCATCCCCCCATTCCCAGGCAGTCCCGGACTGCAGGGATGAGGGCGTGAAGATGACGTGCCATAGGGCCAGCATCCCATCACGCCTGCCATATATCGAGGACCGCCTCAGATGCCAGCCCCAGGCGATGCTCGGTGGAGGGCTCCTGCTGTAGGACTGGCACCAACGATTCAAGGGCACCCTGGTAGTCATCCAACACAGCAAGCCAGATGCTAGGCCGCAGGACTGCCAAGTCGAGGGTGAGGTCCAGCAGGGGAATCCCCGAGAGTACCTGCAAGGCCAGATGGGACGATGTACGATAGGCCTAGGCATTGCTAGGAGTACGTCTTTCTGCAGTGTGCTCACTGCCAATCCCAATACCTCCCCACCATTCTCACACAGAACACAAGACGACATTGGTGTCTCTCACTCTCTAAGCTGATGAACCCCAAGCACTCTGCAACCAGGCCCTCACGCTTACACAGTACAGGAGTTTGGCTCTGCCTCGCAGAATTGGCAACTCTGTACCTCCGACCAACCACTCTGGCCAGGTGGACAGTCATCTGTAGACAGGCCACATACCATCCGAATACTCTCTCACCAGACTGAAGATCTCTCTAGTTCACTCCCTGGAGAGTCTGATAAACAAGCCTGACTGCCTTTGCCCAGGCACATCCCGGCAATAGGCAGCCCTGCACTTCTCCTCCCACTTGCCAACCTCCCTGATCAAGTGGCTTTTGGTAGTACCTCCGAAGGGCTCACGTCCCACTGGGAGAAGCGCGGATCCATTCCCAGCCAGTTTGTCGCCCTCCTCATTCCCTTCTACTCCTGTATGACCTGGAACCCAACACAGTGTTAACGTGTTTTCCAGTAGGCCTGATAGAGGCCAATCGACGTTACTTGGTCGAAGGAAATCGTGAAATACTTTTGAAGGTGGTCTCAGTTCTAGACAGCGTCTATGAAATAAACATTATTAGGTCGAAGGAAATGAGTCCAACACCGGAAAATGCGAAGGAAATAATATTACAAAAACCGAAAGGATTAATCGGAAAGGAATCTTTTTCGAGAAGGAAAAGCAGAAGTTGAAATGTGATTTACATTCAATGAAGACGTTGAATCGGTTCAGGAAAGAAGGAAAAGGGGTTAGAGGGCAAAGGAAGAGCAGATGGCCGTCCATTGACGAGGGAATTCGGTTCATTGGGCGCAAGTTTGATTCAATTCTGGTCTTCTTCCCAAAGTAATGAATTTAGCTCCCACTCCCCTCCAAAAACTCCCTTTCCCGTCGCTACCTTCTACCGACTGGAAGACAGAGAGAGGGCATTCGCCGGTTTCCCGTCCATTTCCTTTAATCTGCCCTCCCGTCCTTGTCAACCGAATACCCCGGTAACTTGTTTTGCATTCCTGCCCAGCTCCGGACTTCTCCACGTCTTTCCATCTTCCCAACAATGAAAAACGGTTGATTCCGAACGAGAGAGCGAAATATTCGGAACCAGCTTGAGGAGTCTGAAACTAACAACCTTCGTAATGGATTCGGGCTTTCTTGAAATCTCCATCAGAATCCCATAAATACCCAAAGCCTTCTTCCCCCACGGCATCCATCCCTCCCCGAAGCAGTAAACAGCTGATCATCACAAAATGCCGTCGGTTCGGCCACTTTCTCTGTTCCATCAAGGAAGCTTTATGTTCGTGTAAGAAATCAACATTAACTAACAACTTCCCGACCAAAAGAGGCATAAGACATAGCTCTGCATACTCAACTCATTTTACTTCCCGCAACCCACAAATTAAGGATAATATCGCAATCGGACAAAAAATCTCGTTCAACGCATCACACAACTTGCAGCATCCTTGTATCAACTGACATAACCTCTTTTCCACTCAGTTCACACGAAGAGTGTTTCTGGAATTTATCGGGTAGCTCCTATACACGTCAGGAGTGACCGATACATCAGTGGGACTGGTAAGATGATTTTTTTTGGCGGATGCATTGATGTTAATGGTTCTGGACTGAAAGGGAGAAGGCTGAGAAAACCCATGTCACGAGAAACGACAATACTTTCTTGACTTTTTTTTCTTTCATTTGAATCAAAATACTTCAGTTGAGCTTCATTCTCTGAAGTTCATCATTCAACCGGTGATTTAGCCTTTGTTGAATAATACCGCCGCGTCTCTGGCCATCGAATACGTAATGAGGTAGGAGCCAACGTCATTCCAGATAATAAAACGCATTTCAAATCGTATCTTCGCGAATGAACAGCATCAGGACCGAACGTTGCAGAAAAAGGTTCGTCACACGTCTCCATACACTCGGAATGACAACGGCCTCTGAGACCCATCCTACTCGATTCAGCATCGAAAAATACCAGTAAGCCATACCAAACATGACACGAGCGCCCACAATAAGAACAAAAAAACGTGGTTTAGTTAACGTTTTCAACTTCGTGTCAAGAGATTTCGAACTGAATTTGAGGAAGCTGACGGAGCATTTATGAACGAGTCTTCTTTTCGCCCCGCACGAGGTGGAAGGTTCACAATGAGCCTTGGCGTCTTCTACGATGTGCCTGTCGAGCGGTGTGATGACCCTAAAGGATCAGCAGTTTTTAGGAGTCTTCCAGCCCCTGGCTCATCGTCTGGAGCAGTGGTTGTCTTATGTAGCACGATGGTACAGCAGGAACGGCACCTGAGAGCAGTGCCCCTCCTCTCGTTCAACACTCATTCCCCTCCCTGCTTCCTTTACGGTTTCCCGAGAGCTTGTCAGTACGTTTCTTCTACACACATGTGAGATATGGGCAGCACAAGGCAACCACAGCTCTGTGGGCATGCAGAAGGATGTGCACTATATGATGAGGGGGGGGGAGGACTGTTCCAGAGTGAAGTAGGCGCACTGCTATGGTACACTGAGGGCAGGGCTGGTTTGGGCATCTTAGGGCCCAACTTCAGCCTAGCTAAGCCGCTGGGAGTGTAGGCCACGATACATCAAGCGGTAATTCTAGCCATAAATATCTGCGCAGAATACATCCAGACAAAAGGACTCAAGGGTTGCATCTACATATTATTGAACAGTTGAACAGGCCTTAATGCCATCGCAGCCTACACCTTCAGATCCAGGCTAGCATGGGGATGTTTTCAGGCTCTCAAACGACTCAGTGCCCATAATATATTTAAATTTGATCAGTTTTAAAGTAATTAATTTGTACTTAAAACAGAATGCAAAAAGGGAAACATTTAAGAACGAGATAAACGACACACCATTTTACCGAGATTTTGGAAACAAAAGTGAGCAAGATTCAGCTGGCATAAATAAATGGTTGTCAAAGGAATAACAAACGAGACGAGTGTCCAATTCCAATACTCTGTACACTTTGGAGATCTCTGAGCAGCCCATAAAAATGCCATCCATTGATCTGGGAGAGAATTTGCTCTTGTTTACAGTTTGGCTCCACCTAGCGCGGTCCAGTAGCGTGCGATTTTGTTGCTCACGGAAACAATGGGAGAAGAAGACGTTCCGGACTGAGGTGGGCGCCCTGCAGTGGTATACCAATGGTTCAGTTAGGGAAGGCGGAGCTGGACTGGGCATTGTAGGGCCCAATTACAGTCTTGCTAAGCCGCTGGGAGAGTACGCCACGATATTTCAAGCGGAAATCCTAGCCATAAAGATCTGCGCGGAAGAGATCCTGAATAAAGGACTCGAGGGCAAGCGGATCTACACATTCTCAGACAGCCAGGCCGCCTTAAATGCTATTGCAGCTTATAGTTCTAGGTCTAAGCTGGCATGGGAAGCATGGGCCTTCATGCGCTCGAACAGCTCGGCGCCCGTAACAGGCTCTCCCTTCATCTGGGTGCTGGCTCATAGGGGGCATGAGGGCAACGAAAAGGGGTACAGAATCCCTACCCATCGGGCCTGAACCGTACGTAGGTATGACGAAGAGTAACCTAAACCGTCTGGTTGCTCGATGGGAGAGACTGGAAAACAGCGCCCATTGACATCGCCAGCCACGATTAAGACAAGCGAAAAAGCTCGTCACGCCTTCCTGTCAAAGGGAAAAGGCGATGCTGATACTCTCCAGGAGGGATCTAATGGTCGTGATTAGCTTCCTCACCGGGCACTGCCCACTCAGGTATCACCTCAATAAGATGGGCATCTCAGAGGCGGTGGAATGCAGACTTTGCGGCGAGGAGGACGAGGCGGCAGAGCACATCCTATGTGAATGCCCTGCCTTGGCAGCCAAACGTTTCGAATTTTTCGCTCGGGTGACTATTGAACCCCAAAATCATAGCGGAATCTGCGTTGAAGGACATACTCGGCTTCCTAAAGGGGACGGGTATGTACGACGCCTTCTACTAAGAAAGGTTCAGTGTCACAATAGGCCCATATGTGGCCGCAAGTCTCTTCAAGTTCATTTTGTTCGGGTGTTCCTGGAACCGATAATCTCCCTTGGATGCCAGATTGCCTGAGACATTCGTCACAAAGTTTGTTGCAATATTCGGCTCTGCCATTATCACTTTGCAGCTATTTAATTTTCTTGCCTGTCATGTTCTCGACGAGATTTTTGTATGTTTTAGAATGTTCGATAACTTCGGCGTTTCTTCATGAAACAAATCATTGAATATCTTGAAAAGGCAGCAAAACGACAACAGCGATATCTGAATGCCACGAAAGATGACACTCTAGTGTTCAAGAAAACCGGCAAACCCCTCACTGAATTTTCTGATGCAGATTAGGGATCTATTGCTCAATAGATAGTCGCTCATATTCAGGATACTGTTTTGAGTTTGCAGGAGCGGCGATCCCCTAAAAAGCCAGAAAACAGCACACTGTAGCCCTCAGCAGCGTTCCTCAACAGAATACCTCTGTCTGAATCAATCAAGAAAGCAATCTATATGAAAACATTGTTGGAGAACCTTGGCAAACCTCAATCAACCATTTGTGTGTTTTCTGACAGTTAAGGAGCTCAAAGTCTTGCTGGAAATCCTATACATCACAGCCGGACCAAGCACATTTTTTTGTTTGTTTTAGATTAAAACGGTGGATGCAGGCCCTTACTGCACCCACAAACGGGCCTATTGTAAGGGAGTCCATGATCCTCAGATCATGGCGCCCCTGCACCACCTCCAGGCCCCACGGACCAAGCACATTGTCAAGCGCCATCATTTCGTTCGGCAAGCAGTCGAGGAAGAAACGCTAACTCTTTCATACCTGCCTACGGAAGGAATGCCAGCTGATATCCTCATTAAGCCACTCGCAAGAGAGAAGCACAACTTCTACAAGTTGCGTATGGGATCATCTTATCATGAAGTCATCGATTGAGAGGGGGTGTTATAGTGTCACTCTGCTGACTTCAGCTGCTCCTCCAAAGAGCCGCCACCTGACTAAGTGGCGTCTTCGCTAGTTCGTTCGTTCTCCTCCGCTCTGTAATATGTCGTTTATGTTTGCTCTCTTAATATAATGTCTCCTACTGCGTTTAAGCTTCTGCTTAAAATAATAGGTTTTCCCTTATTTGGGTGCCGGCTTGTAGGACTCCAGATTGATCTCTGTTGTTCGCTGTGGAGAGTTTGATAAACAGCTCATCCTGCCGATAGGCTTCTCCTCCCACTTGCCTACCTCACTAATCAAGTGGCTCTCGGCAGTACCCAAGAGGAGCTGAATTTAATTATTTGCAATAGGAATGCAATTCATACAAGTGAACATAAAGGGCAATGTGCTACGCTTCTTGAAACCACATTACTTTCCGTAATAAAATAAATTCGTAAAGAGCAAAAACAAAAAATTCCCCAGGTCTAGGGAAAAAGAAAACGAACAACGGCAATAATAAAAATATCTTCCCGGTGGAAGAAAAACTGTGAGACGAGTGCACGCCCGTCGGAATCTCCCTCCACAACAGATGCGGGGGATCCCAACCTGTTTTCGTTGCAACTGAATCCGCAATAATTTCAGTTTTTCCCGAGAACACACCAGATGGCGCCACAATTATCATTAGCCGAGCAAGCGAGTTCTTACGGCCAACACATAAGGGAGGAACTGTAGCGATGAAAAACATGGCGAGGAGAGGGAATATCCACGCCCTCCGTAGGAGCCTCGAGCGGAGAAACATTAATGCGTTTGCGGAAACAACCGAGTGGCGGTGGCTCGAAGATTACCATGAGGTCCCCACAACAACTTGAATGTTTCCGCGCTAATTTATTAACGCAGGGAGGGTTGGGCTATTCCATCGATTGAGCAGCGTTTCGTGGGTGCCACTTTGAACTGCAACACTCTTCCGACGCTCTACAAACAGACTCCTCTTAGTTCAAGCCATGCAAGATAGAAATGAGTGAGCTTGTCATACTGCGAGAAAAAAAGGAGAAATTACGAAGAAATTGTCAGAAAATGAATACCAAACACAACTATAAGGAAGCAGATTCAACACTCCTTCAAGTTTCTACTGTTCAAACTGGAAACGACAATCCAAATATATGTCTTGTATTTTCGTCAAATGGATGGCTACAGAAATAGTGGCGAGGAGCAAAATAGATTGCTTAACGACCCATTCTTCTTCGTTTTTTTCAAGAGACACACTCTGGCCACACATGGATGTCCCTTACTTCGGGGAAGCCGAGTATGTCCTTCACCAGAAAGCTGCGCTCCTGTGGATCACCAAGGCCTACAAGACCGTATCAACAGAAGCACTCCAGGTCATCACTGGTCAGTTACCAGTTGACTTGGCCGTTGAGTGCATGGTTGACAAGTGGAGAGTGAAAAGGGAGCTTCCCCGCTTTGGGCTGAACTCCATGTGGACCTCACCACAGAACAGTGACTTGCCATGGACGAATGGGCTCTAGAGAAATGGCAAGCGAGATGGGAATCCTCGTCAAAGGGACGTGATACGTATGAGTTCTTCCCCAACATCCGTGAACGTCTTTCAAGAAAATGGGTTGAGCCAGACCACTGGACGAGCCAGTTCCTCATGGGACATGGTGACTTCAATGCGCGGCTCCACTTCTTTTCTCTGAAAGACTCTCCATTATGCACGTCTTGTGCCTCCAGTGCGGAGGAAACAAGAAACCATGTGCTGCTCCACTGTAGTTTCTACATTAGTGAGCTATGGTTGTTGGGAGGGCAAACCAACTTAGCAGCATTGACTGCTACAAAGCAAGCCTATAACCATTTTTCAGAGTTTGCGAAGAAGGTGATGGCTAAGAAACGTGGTCATAGTTGATTTGTCCTTTTGAAACTTGCCACCCAAGTAAATAGTTAGATCAGGTGGGAAACCAGATTATGAACTCCTCCCAGACGGTACGGGATTCCTCAGGTGGTCACCTCCGCGCGGTAACACATGGGCAACAGCTCTCTACCGGGAGACTGGCTAACGACCAAATACCTGCCGTATCTCTGCAGGTCTGAGTTCGGTGGATGCTGCAGGGGCCGGCCTCTTGCATATTAGCAACCGCAACTTCCATGACTGATATAACCCTCGTCGAGGGTTCAGGTACAGTCATCAAATAAGGAAACAGACCTGGGTAGGGATTCTGTGCCACTTTTGGCAGGGCAGTCTGCCTTTTCATTGCCCTTGTGCCTGCGTATGAGCTGAAACCCAAATAACCGTGCATATTATGGGCACCGAGTGATCCTCAGCCTGGAGAGAGATAGTATACAGATGTTATGTGGCCTGTCTAGAGATCACTGTTCACTAAGGTACCACCTTGCCAAGATTGGTAAGCCAGGTACAGAATTCAGGTTTCAGGAAGCAGAGCTTCTCCACGTCATGTACTGAGTACGTGTGAGGGACTGGCTGCATCACGCCTCTGAGTGCTTGGGGTTCATCAGCTGCTGCCGAAGGACCTCAAGGTTGTCTCGCGTTTTGTGCAAGAGTGTTGGGGACGTATTGTGGACGCCGCATCAGAGAACCCCAGCACCACAGGAGCAGAGGGTGGAATTGGGAGAACATGAAGGGGCTCACGCTTGCCCACACAATTGACCCACTGGCTGCAGAGGGGCTTTTCCCCAGAGAACTTAATAAATGCCCAACTCGTTTGACCGCCTAAAGTCATTCCCATGCCAACCAGGATCTGAAGGTATAGGCCGCGATGTCCTGACTCTGATAATAAATACATCCGCTAACCGTTAAGTCCTTTTGTCTGGATGTATTCTGCTTGGATCATATTGGCTAGAATTTCTGCAGGATATATCGTGGCCTACCTTCCCAGGGGCTTAGCATGGCTGAAGTTTGGGGCTATGATGCCCAAACCTGCTGGTCCTCTAGGACCATCACAACAGCGTTCGGCATGCACATTATAGAAGACGCCAAGCCTCATTGTTCATAATGCTCCGTCAGCTTCCTCAAATTCAGTTCGAAATCTCCTGACAGAAATTCGAAAACATTAGCCGAACCACTTTCTTGCTACATTTTAAGGGCACTCGCGTCATGTTTGGTATGGTTTACTGGTATTTTTCGATGCTGAATCTAGTGCGATGGGTTTCAGAGGCGTGAGAGTATGTCGAACTGGGCACGACTTTGCAGCGTCTAGAAATGAGTTCAGAAATGTCAACTTTGCTTCACCTTTGTGTTCTAGAATGACAGCATCCTCCAATATATTTCCTATTGTGAAAGATGAAGCATTACCACGCAGAAAGTCGTTAAGTTTGATCAATTGCGTTCTATTTCGCGACTACTTCTAGACGAGTGGAAAATAATATCCCAAGGGGAAACGCACAATATCTCAACAAACTTCGGAAGTTATTCACCGAGACGCGAAGCGACTTCATTACGATAATTTAAAAGACAAAATCCGAAGAATACCGAGAGAGCCCTGAAAACCCGCCGTGTTTTGAGAAAGTTTTACAGCCTTCATCGGGCCCCCGTTCTTTTTTACAGAGCTCCGCTCAACTCATGCCTTCGAGTGACAAAGTTGATGTAGCCCTCTCCCGAAGGACTTGATCCTGAGTTAAGAGAAGCCCTGCTCTCTGCCCCTTCTTACACTCAATAATTTTTTTTTCCTCTTCTTTTCATTCAATTTTATTTTTCCTCCTTCCGATGCCGCCATGAAAAAGTTTTCCGAAGTTCAAGATTGTTTTAATCACGCGCAAACTTTTAAAAGGGCCTGTCCCTTTGTTTTCGTACTTGAAATTCCGAGCCCATTCCAACCCGATTTGATGCCTTTCGACGAAGTTTATTTTGCAGGCGGATTGTCTCTATAGAAATAAAAACATTTCGCTCTCAAACTGGCCAGAACGTTATTAATTTAGCGTAAGTTCCCACCAACGAACCCAAAATTTATTATCACTGACGTGCGTACTCGGCAATTGCTGAGATATTTTGTAATTTAAATGAAACCTGATTTCTCAAAATTAATACGTTCAGATGTGTTGCTGGTATGAGCAACTAGTTTCATATCAAACCTCCCAAGATGATAGGTCTACTGAAAATATCTGGTACGAGGCAACACACAAATTTCTATTCCATTTGAACTTGGTCTAACAACACTACACGACAGCAGAAAGCGGTAGCGCTTACAGTTCCGGAATTTATTGTGCTGCTCGTACTCGCCCCGGACCATTATTGAGCAATTGGTACACAGAGAATTAATGAGGCTGTAAACACGAGTTTTTTAAAGAGAATAGTAATCACTCATGCAGAGTTATCGGGTAAAAACTGGTTAGAACTGGTTAAGCGAAACGACGGTAGTTGAAATTCCGGAATTTCTGGAGTGACCCCCTTATATCTTATGATAGTTTTTAAACGCTCACCCTATGGGTATTGGATTGGACTCATACACACATTTTTTTAAAGATTCTAGTAACATTTCAGCGGAGTTTATAACGAAACAACCGCGCTAAAATAGTATAGTTGGGTAATGTAGTGTTGGTAATTTATTGCGCTGCTCTCGTCATTTTCCCAGGAATAGGAATTTTATGGTATAGTTGCCTTATTGAGAGCTATCAATATAAAAAATTTGATCAAAATTGTTAGAACCGTTTTTGAGAAAAAAATTATTTGGTGTTTTGATCACTATGATAACTATAGTTAACTTTCGGTGGATTTTGCTCATACCCTTATTTTGGCGTCCCATGGTAACCTGCGAGCGAGATATCAAGTTTGAGTTGATTTAGTTCGGTCGTTTTCTCTCAAAATGGTACACAGACCAATTTCCCAAATAGTGTTTTTCGGACTCAGTAGGCTCTGAAACGTAAAGATCTGAAAAGTCGATATTTCATCCGATTACAACACTTTCCTTTCTACTATGTAGAGTCAAGGAAAGTAAAAATGATGCCAACAATGCATAGGTGAAGACAACACGTCGAAAAGAGATGTTCGATAGATATAGTTCAATGATCACTCCCGCGATCATTTTCATTTCAACGGCAACCGATGTTGACACAAGCCGTACATTGTTTGAGTTTGATAGACAACCAATGACATTTGAATTAATTAAAGCTCCAAATTTCGATTCATTCAAAAGGGGAATCGATTGAAGAGGTTATAATGGGGCGTCAATCGAAAGTTAGAAATACAAACATTATTTATGTATGTATTTATTGTGTTTAGTTTGATAGCGAAAGGTAAAATGTGGGGCGAGAAGCGATAAAAAACTATACTGCCGGATTTCAACCGTATCTAATTAATTATTCTAATCATTATTCGTCGATTGCTATCTTCGAATCAACTCATTTTAGTTCCGCTTATTGACGATTCTTTAAAATCCTCACCGATCCCCCGTGGGTTCGTACACCTGGACAGCTCGAGCAGTTGGGCCGTTTAGAGCATCTGCTCCTTGAACGGAGTGTGATAGTGGTCGGTCCGAAGCCGGCCGCCGTCCATTAGATCTGCATTTTGATGGGCCGTTTCCCCAAATTACTGTCGAGATCAGAAGGCGACGGTGTTTGCTAGTGGGTGTTCGGAATATTCGCAGCACCTGCACATTGTTATTGGCCCCGCCCATTGGTTTGGAACGGATCGAAGCTTGGACGATTAATGATTTCATGATTGTCGAAGCGAATGCCCATTTGATGTGGCTGTAGAGTGCGCGAGGCTCTGTCGTAAGAATAGTTAAGTAGATTAACACCTTCATTCGTGAGACATCATTAAACAAAGTTAGGTTTTACAAACGAAAGTTAAATCGGTGACGAATCGCTCATTGGTCACTAGGAGGGATGATCAGAGCTACCTCATCATCCGAAACACGCTCTCAACTACTTCTCTCCAGGTATCGAACAACAACGGCTTTGCTGCTCTTCAGATAGTTATGTATTCTCTCTGCTAGTCAAGAAGTAGAACTGAAGTTCAATTGGACGAGTTTGATAGCCTGTGCAGCGCGACGTAGTGCGACGGGAAATGACACAAACATTAATTGGCCTGAAAATCATATCCTTATTTTGCTCATGAAACCGAATTATGAAATTGTGGCGCCTTAAGTTTGCAACAGGCTAAACCAAAGTTGGCTTTTCTTCCCTAAAGATTTCATCAAATGCTCCAGGGTTTAAAATACACCATTCGAGAAAACAACGGACAATGAATGTCAACCCAATTGCAAGGAGACGGCTTAACCAAATTTACCCCGCCAGGCACAATAAGAGTATGAACAAAATCCATTCAAATCCAACTAGTTGCCACAACAAACTTGTTTTCTCGGCTTTAATGATTTTGATTAAATGTTTGGCATCGACAGTATCAAATGACCAAAAAATACCATAAAACTGACATTAACGGGGAAAATGTCGAGCCCAGCAATTTTCATAAATGTCGACAAAAATCGGGTTTGGAAATTTTCCCCCCTCATAAATCCGGATCATAGAAAGATAAGTAGTAACGCAAAAGCCGTCCAAGCACTCCAATGTGCTGACAATACGATAACCTCAAAAACACGCGATTTTTACTTTTTTGTTTTCTGCTACGCAAAGAGAAAGGGAAGAATTGTAAACGTCTCAAAAAAAACCTTGGTTTTCTTAGGATATTTACGTTTTTGAGGCCTACTGAACCCAAAATACAGTTTTCAGCGCACGGTCCGTGTCTGTATGTGCGATATGGCCCTAGGCAAAACATGTTTTTTTCGCTTTTTGGCAAAACGGGGTAGTCTCAACTAACTAGTACCTAAATATTGTCATTCATAAATGTCTCTGCAGGAATGCGTTGAAAGAAGATACAGCACTCGCATATGTAGCTGGTCGTTAATATGCGGGGGTTGTGAAAAGTTGTGTGTTGCTACGCACGAGATATTTTGTCTAACTTCTTGCGCAGTTTTTACACTATAATTCCACGAGCGGTAAACACGAACTTTCCTTGAAAATTCACGTGGACGGCCTCACGTACGAACAATACGTTACACTTTCAGTAATAATCTTGACGTGAGCGGCAGCAGCGCGATAAATTTCGAAGTAGGCGTTACAGGTTTTTACGTAAAACTTTAAATGTTTCAAAAGTTCGTATGAACGCGGTGAAAAATAGATAGGAATGGTAGCTGAATGTACGTAGGGCTGAAGTTTTATGACTATTATAAATTGTCTCGTTCGCCCTAATTAGCGAGGACTAAACGAACTGATGGTATCCAGTACATTCAAAAACCTCCTTGAGCGTGGAGCTGAGTGTGAATATTTACAGAGTGTTTACCCTATAACTCCGGAACAATATGAACCTTGAAAAAATATCTGGTGCGTTGAAGCACACAACTTTCCTTAACTCTACGTCAATTCACTTTCTACAAGGCGTTTTCTAATTACTTGATTCATTTATCACTCATTTCATTTGAACTTGGTCAAACAACACTTCACGGCAGCAGAAAGCGGTAGCGCTTACAGTTCCGGAATTTATTGTGCTGCTCGTACTCATTCCCGGACCATTATTGAGCAATTGGTACACAGAGCATTAATGAGGCTGTAAACACGATTTTTCGGAAGAGGATTGTAATCACTTTTGCAGAGTTATTGGGTAAAAACTTTTACAACTGGTGGTAAGCGAAACGGCGCTAGTTGAAATTCCGAAATATCTGGAGTGACCCCCATATATCTAATGAGCCTCCAAACTTACAGAGTACTCTCAGCAAACTAGTCCCCACATATTGTTCCCCATAAATGTTCCTGTAAAAATGCGTTGAACGAAGATATAGCGCTCGCATATGTAGCTGGTGTTCGAACTTAAAGGGATTGCGGAAAGTTGTGTGTTTCTACGCACCGCTCGTTTTTTGTGGAAACCAGATTTCTGGATAAACTGGGCTGAAGTTAGCTGCACATTCATAATCGAAACTTCGACAGTTGCCCCAGCCGTCCAGGATGGTCGTAGCCGTCAATACAAAAACAAATGTAGAATTAGGGGAAAAAATGTAGTATCTGGCCTTCTCCATTAGGCCACAGGGGATGTAGCTTGCAAATCGGGTTAAACAATTTCGTGACGCTTCTCCGTAACATCTCCGGCGTTTATGTAGCAGAGTAAAGACATGAAATGTCAAAAGGGTACCCGTTTGCCCTGAAGTCGAATACGAAACATATTTTGGATCAAGAGAAGAACATCTAGTGCGACATTTTTTAGTTTTTCGAAATTTATCCTCCACAATGAGAATTTTTCGACTAGCAAAATCGATTATGAATATGTAGCTAACTACAGCCCAGTCTGGATAAATGTTCTTCATAGTTATTCAGTGAATTTGTAAGAGCACGTATGAGTTTGTAAATAACGGCGTGAAAATTATTAAGTTTTTTTTTATTTCGTGAGAATTTAATTTATGAAAGAATGAGCAACAATAAGTTCTCCCCCCCCTCCCCGTTCACTCACAAATCGCAACTACGATAACTTCCCCACTGCGACACAGCGGAATACTTTCGCCTAAATAAATAATTAAATAGTAATTTCTGGAGTTGCAGATGTTTTGGCTACAGATAACCTGAAATGAGCAACGCAACGATTCACGTTGTGGGGCCCGTTCTACTAAGCCGGTATAGCACGAAAGAGGTGCAGGCACGAGAGAAGAGGCGCCTACAGGCAGCAGGCACTACATCGGGTTACCTTCAGATCGCACAAAATATCCAAGCCTATACGGGAGCTGGGAATTAAAATGAAAAGGGCATGATTGCCACTGATCTATCGTACGAGCACTGAGTAATTCCAGGAAGGGCTTTCCCTTCATTGGTGAAGAAATCGCGAATGAAAACTCATCTTTCTCCTAAACTGATATTAAGCTAAATAATATTGTAGCGTGACAGATTAGCTAGATCTCTAAACTATTGGTGGATTTGTGATAGTTAACATAAACACTTGTCCATGTTCAGGATATGGTGCCCTTTGGAAATAAATAACAGTGGTAACAGGTGATGGGTTTGAAGCGTGAAAGAGCGTTTATAACGGATAGTAAAATATGAATAGGTCAAAACATGAGTTATCTCTGGTCCAGGCACAACACAAAGCAAATAGCTGGTTTAAAAAATGTTGAGAAACTTCACAATTTAGACCCCAGCGATGGTACGCTGTGGAAGAAAACAAAGTACATCACTAAAGAAGTGTACAAAATCCCTCCTCTCAAAGTAGGTCTGGAATACATAGTAACTGATCAACAAAGCAAACAGGTTTAACGTTATCCTCAAAGAGCAATCCTCTCCTAACCCTTCCTCAGATCTGGATTTTATCAACGAAATCAATGGCAAGTTACAAGAACCGCTGTCAGGGCGGTTATAAACAAAACAGCAACTATAACACAAACGGTGGGTACAGCTTTCGTACAAGTACGCAACCACGAGGGACATTTTATGTCTTTTTCTTTTAATATAATTTTGTTTATTGTAAATAAAGAAATATAAAATTACAACACAAAAAATATTTTTCATTTTTGTAACAGACGTTACCATGCACTAAACACAACACAAATTTAGTGACGCTTCTCTGTTACATATCCCGCGTTACTTTTTTGAGTTTATGTAGCAAAGTAAAGACACAAAATGCCAACAAACAAAAAAATCGTAACCCTGGTGGGACTCGAATCGTTGCCTTGTCCAATCTTTTTAAAGGTTAATTTTCGTGACGCTTTCGGCCGTTACACTTTTCGAGTTTATGTAGCAAAGTAAAGACATAAAATATTAAAAACGAATGGTCCAACCAGGTTTTTAGATGTTGCGGTGACGCGTAGGGCATATAATAACGAAGGTAAACAGTTTGATATCGTTACTCCTAGGTTTTGAGCGAGTTCCAGTAGTTAAAATATACGGCGGAAACAAATATAGTTTTACACATCCTGGCAAGAACTAGGGAAATCAGAAGAAGTCGTCGGTATACTGTGTTTAATCAAAATGATTCAAATTGGTCAACTGATTCTACTGTCTTATCGGGACCGTGAACGATTGTTTTTTTTCAGTCGAGAGCTATGAACGCGTTGAGTTGCGTGAGGAACGGCAGTAAATCTCGTATTCAAACGACTGAACTAATTTCCTGTTCCTTTCACGCGACTTCCGTTAATTTACACCAAAAAGAATGTCGTAAAACGTGGAGTGAGCTGAGTTTCGGAGCACAATCCCATTTGAGCCTTCATTAATTGTATTTAAGGACTAATAGCTTGAATTGAAATGGTTTAAAGAACTTTTTAAGGGAGTTCAAAACCAGTAATTTTAAAACGTTTGAAGAATTTCATGATGTATTCGTTCGACGGTTAGTTAGAATAAAATAGTCAGCGCTAAGTATTCGTGTAATTTGGACTGGAATAAGTCAACAAGTCGTGGCCAAACGAGTAAAGAAAAAATTTAGGTAAGCGCACTTAAAACTTATTTTCCGGTTCTTCCGGGCGGTTTCTCCAATCACTGCCGAACCGGGATATGTCCGTGAACAGTGTATCCATATCGAAGACGTATGTGAGCGAGACAGTTTAAGAAAACACGAAAAAGGCCTCGTTTTGCCCCTTAGCTGACACGTTTTATTGCTTGTCTGTGTGTGTAAACGATTTTTAGAGAAAACGTTAGCATCAAAGAGGCTCAAACTCGATATCTCGCCCGCAGGTTACCATGGGACGACAACATAAGGGTATGAACGAAATCCACCGAAAGTTAACTATAGTTATCATAGTGATCAAAACACCAAATATTTTTTTTCTCATAAACGGCTCTAACGATTTTGATTACATTTTTTATATTGATAACTCCCAATAAGGCAACTATTCCATAAAATTCCCACTTGTGGGAAAATGGCGAGAGCAGCACAATAAATTAAAAACATTTTCGACGTAATCGATTTTGGAGTGGTTTTTAGATGAAAGGAGCGAACCAAATCTCCTCAAACATCATATCTCGCCCGCAGGTTACCATGGGACGCCAAAAAAAGGGTATGAAATAAATCCACCGAAAGTTAACTATAGTTATCATACTGATCAAAACACCAAATATTTTTTCTCTCAAAAACAGCTCTAACGATTTTGATCAAATTTTTTATATTGATAGATCTCAATATGGAAATTATCCCATAAAATTCTCATTTGTGGGAAAATGTCGAGAGCAGCACAATAAATTGTCAAAAGTTTCCAGTATTATTAGTTTACTACAGTTCTTTACGTTTCAAGGGCTTGACAAAATGATGAGTGACTGTGAACGCGATTGATAGAAAACAAACGGACCGAATGGACAGTTTCCAATAACACGACAAAACCATAAAATTCTCATTCGCGGAAAATCCGCTAGAGCAACACAATAGATCATCATTAACTTCGAAGAGGCTCAGTTTTTTCCACATAAACGCTGCCCTTACGATAGTAGTATTTACAACAAACCGTAAGATAATTAGGAGCAACCCCAAAAATTCCCATAAGTTCACACCACTGCCACTTGTTACCATCGTTCAGTTTTTACCTGATATTTCCGAATCAGTGCATACGACCTTTCTCAGAAAAATCTCGTCAACCGACTTATAAATCATCTATACGGTGATTACTCAATAATGTTCGCGGCAAAAGTAGGAACAACTCAATAAATTCTGGAACTTCAAGCGCCACAAATTTTTTTGTAGCACTCTGAACTACATTCTACCAAGTTTGTCTGAACTGAATGAAAAAAAAAAACATCAGGCGGGACGACTCCCATAATTTTCCTCAGTCACCGGTTTTCATTGCTTTTGTTACTAATTAAATCCATTTCTCACTTAGTTCATTCATTTGGTCAAACATCATTTCACGGCGACAGAAAGTGATAGCGCTCATAGGAATTTATTGTGATGCTCCTATTCGTGCAGCGACCATTAATGAACAATCAGTACACAGTGGATTAATGAGACTGACTAACGATGTTTTTTTACGACGATTATAATAACTGTTTCAGAATTGTCGGGTAAACATCATGAGAAACGGTAGTAGGTGAAACCGCGGTGGTTGAAATTCTGGAATTTATGGAGTAGCTCCAATACAGCTTATTAGCGTTACCAAACGCTCGTCGTTTAGGTATTGAATTGGACTACTACATAAATTTTTCTGAAGAGTCTGGTAACGTTTGAGCCGATTTTATAAGGAAAAAACTGCGCTGTAAACGATTTTGGTCGAAATGTTTGTTAATTTATTGTGCTGCTTTCGTCATTTTCTCACAAATGACAATTTAATGGTGCTGTCGTGACATAAGGGGCTATTTATACAAATAATTTAATCAAAATTGTCAGAGCATTTTCTGAGAAAAAAATATTTGGTGTTTTGATCATTATGAGAATTATAGTTAGTTTCTGACGGATTTTGTTCATACCATTATTTTGGCGTCCCATTGTGACCTGGCGGCTGGGTATCAAGTTGGAGATGATTTGGTTCAGCTGTTTTCGCTCAATCGCGTTCACAGACACATCATCGTTTTCCCCAAAAATCCCCCAACGCCACGTTCCCACGTTCTATTGCGTAGAACCAAGGAAAGTAAAAAGATTTGATTAGACGGTAGAATGACAAAAATCGATGAATATATGTCGGGCTGAAGTTAGTTGTGTGATGAGCCCCACCAGATATTTGAAATTTGAGGTTTGATTCAAAAACGAATTGAATAAATTTTTTTAGAACAAGGAACAAGATAATGACCTTAAATCGATCTCCCTGATATTAACGACGTGTAAATAACGATAGAATGTAGATTGGAAAGAAACGAAAGACGCTGTTAAAATGTAAATAACAGAAGAAACTTCCACGGTTCCAGCGATTACATAAGTTTCCTTCTTACCGTGTAGAGTTAAGTAAAGTACAAAGGAGAAGTACTCACCCACAACACTGATAACAGGTGCTGAAGAATGCGATTTCAATTCTTCAAATCACAAACACATTTTGAGCACAATAGAAATTTATACTGAAATGCAGTGCCCGGACCGTGACATCACTAGTAGAGGCAGCTACCTGACCAGTAGTACCGCCGTTCTCTAACCTAATTGCTGAACTATGGAATCAAACAGTCGTCAATTACTCAACGAAACCCTCATCTCTCGAGTTCTTTCGCATATTTTGTTTTTGAGATCGTGTTTTGGGCCCCACCTTCGTCAACAGTGTTCCTCACTGATCTTTTCGGCGCATTTCCTCTGGTTCGATTAATCGATTGAGCGTTCAAAGCTGTCAGAGTTTTGTGGATTGGTACAGATATCGGTTTGGCAAGTATTTATGCTCTCAATGCAGTGAATAGACGAAATTATGTGAGTGTAGAGAGTGGTTCTGGCTGTTTTTACTTTAATCGGCTCTCCTCAGTAGAGAGGAAATTTATGTATGTTCATTGGCAGGAAAAAAAACGTCTTAAGTTCTCTTCTCGAGAAATACCGTTGGTACCATTGTCAGTGTGAGTGTCCGACAACGAACTTAAGGGATAACGGCTGCCGTATCGTACCAGTTTTTCTCAAAAACAACTATAACGATTTTGATTAAATTTTTAGGACAAAAGCAGCACAATGAAGCAGCTAATCAAATCTGTTCTTCAACGTGTTGACAACAACGTTCTACTTGACAACGGGAGGCGCGTAAAGTTCTGAAATTTATTGGGCTGCTCTTATTTGTACCATTTTGTTGAGGAAGCAGCTCACAGGTGACTGAACGGCCTGTCTACGTGATTTGAGAAGCATCGCGTTTATCGTTGAGGAATAATCGGGTAAAAACTGTGAGAAGATGAAACGATGAGGGTTGAAATTCTGGAATTTCTGGAGTAGTCCCTAATTATCATACGAGGGTTATGAAAAGCTCATAGTACAGGTACTTAATTGGAGTACCACATAGAATTTTTTGAAGATTCTACTAATTTCTGAGCGGAGTTTATAAGCCAAGGAAAGTAAAACCGCGTTAGAACCGATTTTCGTCGAACATTGTAATAATCTTCAGATCTTTACGTTTCAGACCCTACTGAGTCTAAAAAACCTAATTTCGGCGCGTGGTCCGTGTGTGTGTGTGTGTATGTGTGTGTGTGTGTCTGTAGTTCGATTTGCGGGAGAACGGCTTATCCTATTGCGCTGGTTCTTTTTTTGTTTTGTTTCTTATTTTTTGTAGACACCAAAATAAGGTTATGGACGATTTCGGCCGATGGGAAGGGGGGTGGGGGACGAAAATGTACCAAAAACTAGGGTTTTTCGCATTTTTCTCGAAAACGGCCCTAACGATTTTGATTAAACTTTCAAATTATCTTCTACTAATCAATACCTAACTTTTCCTCTCCATACATATCTCCATGAAAATACGGTGAACGGAGATATGGGGCCCTGAAGCAAAAATAGGTTTTTTACGCTTTTAGGCAAAACGGCTTCAGCGATTTCCACCAAACTCACAGGATGTTTTCAAATAGTTGATACCTACATATTCTTCTCAATAAATGTTCCTGTGACGGTCCATTGAACAGAGATAAAAATCAAAATGTGTCGAAAATAACGGTTTTTCTAACATTTCCGTAAATTCCAGGGTAACTTCTTTACCAGGTGTGATAAATCCTAATGGAGTGTCTTCTAGTCACCCATACCAACATTTCGTTCTCCATAATTATTTCTGTATATATATGTTGAACGGAGATATAAGCCAAGTTAACTCAGAAAAGGAGATTTGTCGAATATCAATTTATCGGTATTCCAATTTTCTCAAAAACGGCTCTAACGATTTCGATCAAACTTTCGGAGTACTTTCAGCTAACTAGTCCCTACATTTTGTTCTACATAAATGTTCCTGTAAAAATGCGTTGAACGAAGATATAGCGCCCGCATGTGAAGGTGGTGTTCGATTTTAAAGGGGTGGCGGAAAGTTGTGTGTTGCTACGCACCAGATATTTTAGAGGAGCACCGCGTTCACCGTTGTGGAATAATCGGATAAAAACTGTGAGAAATGGTAATAGATGAAACGACCGGGGTTGAAATTCAGGGATTTCTGTAGTATCTACTATATAGCTTATGAGCGTTATCAAACGCTCATCTTGTAGGTACCCTATTGGACTACCTCCTGAGTTTTTCTTAAGATCTTGGTAACGTTTGAGCGAAATTTATTAGGAAAAAAAAACTGGGGTAAAATCGATTTTGGTCGAAATGTGTGGTAATTTATTGTGCTGCTCTCGTAATTTTCACACCGTTGAAAACTTTATGGTTTTGACGTGTCATTGGAAGCTATATATCCAGAAAATTTAATCAAAATCATTATAGCCGTTTTTGAGAAAAAATGTTTTTAGCGTTTTGACCATTATGATAACTATGGTTAGTTTTGAGCGAATTCTGCTCATACTCTTAGTTTGGCGTCCCATGGTTATTAGCGGGCTAGATATGAAGCTTGAGATGATTCGGTTCAGTCGGTTTTGCTCAACCAAATACCCCTCATCATTTTCCCAAATAGCGTTTTTCGGACTGAAACGTAAAGCTCAAATTTATTTTTCCTTCCTACTTCGCAGAGACAAGAAAAGTAAAACAGTTTCATTGATCCTCTTCGTACTAATTTCTCAATAATGATAGAGGTAAGAGTAGGAGCGCCGCAGTAAATTCCGGAACTTGGAGCACTAATACTCTCTACGTATAACGTGAAGTTTCGTTTTACTTAGTTCAAATGATACGAGTGAAAGTGGTCGCATTAGTAGTAGCCGTGAAAACTGGTGAACGTAGTTGCTAGAATGATAAAAATAGCTGAATGTACGTGAGGCTAAGGAAAGTTGTGTGTTGCGTCGCATTAGATACTCAAGTTCGTGTCCTTTACGTTACTTTTTCCTTTAATTTCGAATTATACCTCGTTCATTTCGAGGATTTCTGTTTATATTCAGTTTTCATTATTTACTCCTTTCGGCTACTTTCGCGATCAGTTATAGTTTATATTTGGTCAAACTGCCTCAAATGATACTGCTACTGTGATTGTGAACCCTTATGACGACACGGTCGGGCCATTGCAGTTTTACGGGAATATTATTTTAGATTTTAGAGAAGCGAATATTTCCGGAGTAGGCGCCGCGAAGTGAATGAAACGAGAGTTGAACTGGAACTGAGGCCTCATCGGAGGGACAGACGGGACAGAGTGCGAGAGATAAGAAAGACGAACCTCGACAAGATACAACAAGCCTCCCACTTCGGCCGCTCGCTTCCTCCCGATCCCCCGCTTCCACTACCACCCGCCCACAGACCCCCCGAGAGGAGCGACGTTTCGAGCGGAGAATCGCACAACTTACTTCACCTCGTCCGCACCGACTGTGAGACGCGCGCGCGTCACGTCCCTGTAACGTTGGTCAATTACACGGTGGTTATATTATGATCGTGTTGCAACGTTATTACGAGCTTTGATCGATATTGGCGGCATTTCGTGTGTGTTGTTCATTATGCCAACTAAAGCAGACCTTCCAACTCGTCCACTCAAGTTTTCAGTAGAAAAGCTCCCTGTTATCTGATATTATACAAATTATACGCAATAGGGCATTTTTTATCGCGTTAACGATAGTTTGGTAGCTATACCAACTCGGAGATTTAATTCTTCCGACAGGCTTAGAATTTCAAAACTTTCCTGGAAGGCCACAGGACTGCCTTTGAAGGTCGCTCCCACCTGAAATTCATTCCGGGTTGACAAGTCAAGCTAACGTTCTTTTAGGTTTATTATTCATTCTGAATAATAACCCTATGTTTTTGGTCAGTAAAATTTTTTACAACCCCCCTGAAAATTTGATACTTTTCGTTTCAAGACATGGGGATTCCAAATCTGCAATGTTCGTCCGCCTTCCGGGCCGTTTTGTGCCTTTAACGTGGTCTAAAAAATCCGATCTTTCGCACATAAATCCACTTTGGTATCTAGTTGAGCCCGCCATCTCGGCAATCCGATCGGACGAAGCCCACGGTTGTTACGGACAAAAAATGGTTCAAAAAATTAACAAAACGCAGTATAATCGCAAATACGCCGTGTTTCGTATCGTTTTCAAGGTATTTTTACATCCTGGGTCGAATGAAATGAGTATCAGACGTGTACAACTTCGTATAGGGAAATTACAGTAATTATAGTGAGCCGAAGTCAACTAATTGAACTACAGCGGCAGTCAACGTTTCGTCGTTAGTACTCCCTCCCTCCCGTCTCATCAAAACCAACCGCCCGCTCGAGTCGCAATGTGGTGCCAATTTCCTACAGGCGCTTACAGGCGCGCCTGGCACCGGGGGAATATTCAGTTTTCGTAGTTCCATTGAAGTCAGATCATGTTTCGTATGTTTTACTAGTATTTTTCGATGCTGAATCGAACGGGATGGGTCTCGGAGCAGTAATACTAGGTCAAGCTGTTCATGAAAATAATAAACCGTTGTGTAATAATTTGCAGTTTTTCTTTTGGCATCTGATATATCCCACGCGACAAATCCTCAATACATTCCGCGACCCTAAGAGCAAGGAATGTGTTGGGATCGTGTCAAAAATAAAAAGTTGAGATTTTTGCCCATCCTAACCAAATTCAAAAAACCTAATTCGTCGCGTGTGTGTGTGGCTGTAGTTTAATTTTATTGGAGAACGGCTGAACCGACCCTTTTTAGGTTTAGTTCGTGGTTTTTTGTCGACGCCGCGAAAATAAGGTTATGGGCGATTTCCACCGATGGGACACAAAAGGCGGAGAAAAAATGGTGGGACACAAAATGTATCAAAAACTAAGGTTTTTTGCATTTTTCTCGGCCACAGCTTTAACAATTTTGATTAGACATTCAAATTATCGTTATTAATTATTTAATTTGTTCTTCAGAAATACTTCCGTGAAAATTTAATAAATGGAGATGAAATGAAATGTATTGACATATAAATATGATAGAAGAAAAAGAAGAAAAAAAACGTCGAATTGCAATCAATATATTAGTGGCTGTAGGCATAGCCCGTGCTGCCACCAAGAGTCAATTATCTACCACCATGTCAAGTTCAAAATAATTAAATTTACTCCTTACCACAAATGCGTTTGCCAACGCCAACCAAAGAAAATTCAAAATACCCCACCTGTACACATATTGACTAAATAGAAAACCCTCGATAACGTCTGTCCGGCCAGTAGTGATGAGCCAAGTAAACACTAGTTTCTTATATCGAATTCTGCTGAAATTTCCAGGGAATCTCATCTTCGTAGTTATTTTATTTACAAGATTCAAGATTATGTGGAGGGGACTCCGGGTGAAAAGCACGACCCGGAGATATAGACCGATGGAGCGCAAATGGTTTTTATTCTTCACTTTTTGAATAAACGGCACCAACGATGTACAATAAAGTCACAGGAATGTCTTACGTCCGTAAATACCTATATGTTGGTCTCAATAAATGTTCTTCTGACAGTCTATTGGATCAAATAAAAACCAAAACGTGCGGAAAATTCTGTTTTTTTTTGGAACATTTTCATGATTTCCAGAATAACTTCTCCACTGCCCTATTTAGAGCCTGCCTCTAAAATTCTAAAATATGGAACGTGGGAACTTCTCTAGGTCAAGATCCAAACACAACTGAAGGAATATTTAAATGAGAAGCAAATGTGGAATTATGAGCGAACGACTACTAAAAATGTGCAAACTGGTGTTTATTTTGATGAGTGCACATCTAAGGAATACGAAATGGTACGTCAAGTAGGCACCTAGTTAAGGATCAAAAAGAAATATTTCGAATAACAGCCCTCAAATTCCTTCATTCGCGATTGCTATTCGCGAGGAGCTAAAAGTAATTTGATACAAACGCATTAAATGTAAGCCCTTACCTTATAATTGAGAGAGGGCTGGTCAATGGCGGCGGGCTCGGACAAAGATCCGTTAGCATAAAATCGAGATCACTAGCAAGCGAGCTGAGGAGCTGTAACAAACAAACAAACAAAAAAGTCAGAATAATATTATCGAAGAATGCGTTTTAATTTATTATTACGAATCGAAGACATTTCTTGGAATCGTTCCATGAGTTGAGTCATAAAATAACGGAATATTTCATTATGAAATTCCCTGAGTTTCCTGGCGCATTCAGCTCATATATTGTATACTCACACAACAGACAGATAATTTTTTAAAAATTGCGTTTCTCTATCAGTCTTTGAAATACGAAGATCTAGAGGAAAATCCTCTTTTTTACAACCAAATACGTCACATTCCTTCTTCCATATGACTAAGAAAAGTAAAAATGTACCGGCTATTCGGCCAAAGTCGCCGATCGAGAATAAATTGACATCGTACGATCGCACCCTGTGTTGGCACACCTTAAAATTATAATCTCACGGTGTTATCATTTCCATTCTACCAGGACTACGTTATTTTTCATTTTATGTTATATTAAATCAACGGGCAAAGGGATAATGATACCAGGCTGAGCCAGAAGGCTCGGGCAGTGCATGGGAGTGCATTCAGTCATTTTTCCCTCTCGTTTATTGTTCCTCAATCTGTTAGTCATACGCGGTTTCACAATTTCCAAAACTTGGAAGCCCATAATATGTGGCGTCTGGATTGTTCGCTAAATATGGTATTGCAGACTTCAGTTGAGCAGTACAGCTCGGCATCCGAAAAATATACTGGGAGACCAACGACGTGCACGTCGCTTTTTCATCACCGATCCCATTTGCGTGGCTGTGGTCATCGAAGTTTAACTGACATCATCGTCGCCTACCACTACGAAGTCTTCAGGTCCGATTTACTTAGTTAATTCTGAAGTTGGACAATTTACCGGAATTCGTCGTTTTTAGTTTACTTAGAAGTTTATTCATTTTCAATACATTATTTTAATATTATATTTCTTTAGGCCGAACGGTATGCGTCTTTATCATTGAAGAGCCCCTATAGGCCGTAACACTCTGTGAACCTATGAAGGACTGCACCGTTCAATGTATACGTCACAGGGTACAAAGGTTACAGATCAACGTACTGAGATGTTGATGCATATCGGTAAGTCGCAAGAGTCGTCAAGAATCCTATCACAGGGCGCGTGAACGACATAATATAAGAAAACCTTACTGGTATAAAGGTGGAAAAAACCAACGTACCAGCCGAGTAAGTACACACAGCACACATCGAATAATTGTAGTCGTTCTAGTTTCGTAGCGAGAAGAATAAATTGATGCGAACGCTACATTTTTAATGAAACTCCCTTCACACAATTAAATACAGAACGAAATTTTACGACGACAAAAAACGAAAACGAAAACGAAAAGTGATACCACATGTGATCGAATATGAGAACACACGGTTTTTAAAAATTGTTATCGAAACGGGAAAATAACAATCCCCGCGACTGTCAGAACCAAATTGCTAATAAGTTAGAAACAGTCGTTTCAAGAACTTCCGTCCTAAATTTTACTGAATGTGTGACGTGTGAGGCTATTTATACGATAAAGTCTCCATTAATAAATCTACCACGCGCAGGCTTTTCGCAAATATATTTGAATCACGAACGCAAATGGTTATGAACAAACTCAGGCCACCCAAAGAACCTTTTGATGGTTTTGGCCGCACACTGGCGCAGATAAGTTAACGGAAAAGATGGAGAGTAACCGTTTGTTACATTTCCCAGAACCGGATTCCATTTCGGAGAAACGACGCTGAGCAATTCGCAAAATTTGAGGCCTGAACAGCAAGCACGTGGCGTTTTACGTCGAATGTAAAAATCAAAAGCAGAGGAAGTTGAACGAATGCTTGACTTGAGGCAAGAAGGGAGAAAATGAAGAAGCAACCTCCGAAGTTATGAGAATAATTCGCCTCTGAAGTATGTAAGAAGACAAATAGAAATTTCTGAAACGTTAATTCTAAGAGCAGCTAAATACGAAGAGAAAGTTAACTCATCCAGTCTCATAAAACGAGTAAACGACCATTTCACCCCCACCTCCTTCTAAACTTAGCCTTTAACGTTGCATTTCCATAATATTGTTAATGTGCCCGAGTCTTTCAATTTTCTTGAATGAATTGGCTGCGTGAAGAACGACGAACTTATTCTCAAATATGAACAAGCACACGATAATTCGAATATTTTCTAAGAGTACCACTTATATTGCATTTGTGGTTATACAAGCCTAAACTACGAGGTCACATTTTACTCAACAGGTATTTTGTAGAGGTCTGGTTAATTTTTGATAACTAGGGTTCATATGAGTGAAACTTATAAGCAAATTATGCAAATTATTATACAATGGTATAAAAAAAAGTAGAAAAGTATTGTTGCACAGTATGGTTATCCTGCTTGACGAAGTCTCACACCGAGACCCATCCCACTCGATTCAGCATCGAAAAATACCAGTAAACGGTAAGAAACACGACCCCATACCACCTCACGGTGCTCCAATTGTGCATCAAGCAGAACTGCATCGAGGAGTACCACGGGCCACTCCAAGCTGTGCGTCGCTCATGAACCAATGGTGGTCAAGTGGCAGGCGTGGTGGGATAATGGTACCACAGTGCGGCACCCCCACAGCATTCTCCCCTCAGTTGAGGTGCGACTGCGGATGGCCTGGTGGCAGTCGGCCTTTGCAGCAGTGCAGCTGCTCTCAGGCCATGGGGCCTTCACCGAGTGGCTACATTTCTTCAGGCGCCGCCACTTCAGCGACTGCCCCTGTGGAGGTGGCGCTGAGAACGCTGTCCACGTTCAAAAGGTCGGCAGTAGAATCTCGGTCGATTGTAAGCGTAGAGTCGCGTGCGCATTACGGCTCAATGAGCCAGTAGGCCTGCCGAGGCCTGGGTCATTTCCCCATTGGGTACGCTACATGTACCAACTACAACAGAATGCTGAAAATTGACATTTTCTAGCCCTCTAGGCGTATCGTGTCGAGCCGAGCTGAAAGGTGGTTGTCAAGTGACGGGAGGTAGTGTGGGCAATGAGCGCAGGCTGGGGGGATACGATAAGTTTTTCTAGATTGCCCCGAAAATTCCTTCAAGTAGTCGAATTTGCTACTCACTATGTTGACTGCTTCGTCGAGACGCAGCACTATTCGACTCAAGATTCAAAAGTACCTAGGATACGAGACCAAACACAATTGCAAAAAAACCGCCTGTTGGGGACAGACTAACGTAGTGGACGTAATTGGAGGTTGAATCTGGTTTCACGTTCAAGTAATCAACCAAAGTTGGCAGGAGATACAAATGGGGGAGTTGACTCGCCCAATGACTTCGTCTGGCTTGCTGTGAGGTACTTACCCCGGCCAGGGGACGACGACGATGACGTGAGGCGAATCCTGGGAACGTTGATGGGAGATAGCAACACCACGTATGTGGTATGATCCACTACAAGCGGTATTTTCGGGGGTGTGGCGGTCGAATTGGACACAAAGTGAATTGACTTGACACAAAGCGGGTGCACAATGAGATAGAAATTCACAATTCTTTTTTAGTTTTGATAAATACTTTTGATAACGTGGGAGGCGGGAAGTTCTCCCATCTCAGAAGAGCTGTTCCGCAGCTAACCGGTCTCTAGTTCCCGCCGAAACACCGCCAAAATTCCACTTATAGTTGTGCCTGCCTGATAGGCAATCTGAGTGGACCCAATAGTTGTCACAGACAAAAGGTAATTTAAAAAATTATCCAAAAACGTAATTTTAGCGGTTTTAGTGCGTGTGTTATCATTTACTAGGTATTTTTCGGGGCACAGTTGAATAGGGCAATTCACAGAGGTGTAGGGCTGTGTATTGATGGGAAACACTAAAATCGCAGTATCACAGTCATTTCCCGTGCTGCCTCCTGTCTCCTTCCAACCTTCCTTCAGCTCGACTCGTCACGTCATACCAACTGCCTAGAAGTCAATTTTCGCGGTTTCGCTACAGTCAGGATGTCAACGCAAAGGGGGATCCCAAAAGAAAAACGTTTCCTTAGTGCTGCAAGAACAGGTTTATTAAACCAGGCAAATGAGAGAAAATAAAAAGAATTGCTCCTGCGTGAAAATGAAAATTATTAATATAAAATAAAACATTCTAGCGAAACCGAAATGAAGAGGTGATTTATCCTTGAAGATCTTGACAGAAATCCAGAAATACGATGTTGACAGAAACGACGAACGGTGTTGAGTTTAAAATGTTCAATTCTTCCTGCCGCTATGTGGCGTCAGGGGTATGGATGCATGAAACACTACACTACAGTACAAGACAAAGTAAGGTAGTGAGCGGGAAACTGATGACCCGAGACGAGGCCTGAACGAGAGCTATAGATGAATTTAAAAAAAGATTACGGGCGGAGATACGGAAAAGGAAGTTATCCTCCCCCTTACTTCTCCTAGTTCACCTGCTCACTTTAGTCTTGACAAGTCGCGGTTTTGTCTTGGATTCGTTGTTTGTTGCGAACGATTGAAGTCGGCAGTTGAGGCGAACAAACGAAACAAATAAAGTAATCTTCCAATTAAGAACACAGGTCATGTTTCGTATCGATTACTGGTGTTTTTCGACGCTAAATCGAACGGGATGGGTCTCGGATGTGTGAGTCTGTGTCTAGCTGTGCACGAGAATAATAAACCGTTCTGCAATAATTTGCGGCGCTTTTTCCACCGGGTTGGGGAAAGATGCCTTTCCTTCCAACTGCGCGGGGGTAAACAAAGTTTCTCATACAATTTTGAGTAAAAAGATGTATTTCTCCAACCTTGTAGAATTCGTGAAGTTTTCCCATTGAGAAGCTTCCAGTCCTTGCCACTCACAGATGCTCTACACTGCTTTGCATTATTCTACATCGAGGTTGATTAACGATTGATAAAAGGATACGAATTTTTTAACATTGGCGTTCACGGTTTTTTTTGTATTATTTCCAAACGAATAGTAACAATGTCCTAGCAAAACATGATTGGTAATAGTAGTCACCTGTAGAGTAAGCAAATCGTGTGATGTTCCTCACGAAATATTTCAAGTCAAATATCTCTTGAAAGCGGAACATTTGTCAGTTCAAATGTACAAAACGAGGTGGGTACTTGACGAAGAGTCGTATTCAAGGAAATTATCTTCCCCTCTTCTCCACTTCATACTAACGTAATACGACGGGTTGTTTAAGTAACCGTATCTCTTTTTCTCCTTTCTCGAAAAACCCGTTGGTTCTCCTCCTTGCAGAAATGCGGTTGTTCCCAAGGCCATACATCAAGCAAAGGCCGTAAAACGTTTTTGTGAATAAATACGATATTTTGGAGGAAGAAGCGGCTCGAGAGGGGAATGAGAAAACAGTTTCACGAAGAAGAAAGAAGAATAATTCAAAAGGACGGGGCGATAACTCTTTCCACAAAAGGACGGCAATGTGCACAGCAGTTTCTTCGAAGAGTCTTTATAAAGGCTTTATCACATAACTCCTCGGTTTGATTGGCCTGTTTGAAACTCGCCCACGACCAAATTAATCTTCGGTGCATTAAACGCGTTATTATTAATAGCGGGAGTTGAGGGTACTGTATAAAAGTCTAAGGGGCGTGATGGCTTGGAAAGAATGCGGTTTGAACCGAGTGCAACTAAGATTACGGCGGTGAGGCGCGACTTTTAACGTACCTCTCACAGGACTGATAACTTATTATAGCAGGGTGCACTTTGTGGCTTTCTAGCTCGTGTGTGATGCAAAGCACTAAAGTACCCGCCAGAAACACTCAACTTCGATTAATATCTCCGCCCCACGGGAGGCTACTGAAACAGTTACGAATCACAAAACGTGGGTACAGCCACTTGGAAGACACTCCATCGGGTTTACCAGTTTCGGCAATGCAACTACCGAAGAAAATTTGAAAAAGTCCAAAAAACCTTATCTTCGGCATTTAATACTACCGCCGTAAGTACGAGCACCAGCTACATACGCGGGTGCTATATCTTCATTCAACGCATTTCTGCAGAAAAATTTATAGAGAACAAAATGTAGGAACTAGTTAGCTGAGTGTACTCCTTAAGTTTGATCGAAATTGCATTTTCATTTTTATCTGCGTTCAATGGACTGTCGGAGGAACATTTATTGGGAACAATATGTAGGTATTAACTATTCCAAAACATCTTGAACGTTTGGTGATAGTCGTTGCAGCCGTTTTACCAAAAAGCGTAAAAAAAAGCAGAATTTATCTGTGACACTCACAATTAAACGATTCGTTCGCACATTGGAGTACTGAGCAATTAACAACAGCTTGAACTGTAGATAATGTACGAATGCAATTTTAAAACCCTGCAAATTATTACACAATGGTTTATTATTGTCATGAACAGCTTGACCTAGTATTACTGCTCCGAGAACCATCCCATTCGATTCAGCATCGAATACTAGTAAACCATACAAAACATGACCTGACTACAATGGAACGACAGAAACTAAATATTCCCCCGGCGCCAGGCGCCCGTAAACGTCAGTAGTCATTTATGATCCGATGGAGGGGTGTGCGGAGGAAGTGGCCTTGGCGCCCCGCCGGGCAAAAAGAGTCGGGGAAAGTGGGATGGGGGCTTCCAGCGAACCCTCGCTCGGCAATTGGCAGGACGTTGCGAGTCCAAAGGGCCTTGCGAGTCGAGCGGGCTTTGAAAACGATATGAAACCCGGCTTATTTGCGATTATACTGCGTTTCGTTAATTTTTTAGACCACGTTAAAGGCACAAAACGGCCCGGACGTCGAACGGACATTGCAGATTTGGAATCCCCATGTCTTGAAACGTCATCAAATTTTGAGGGGGGGTTGTCAAACATTTTTCGTGACTGAAAACATAGGTTTATTATTGAGAATGAATAATAAACCAAAAAAGAGCTACTGACTTTTAGACATTATAGCTCAAGAAAACACGAGATGTGCAGCTTTTCACAACTTTCTTTTTCACATTCATAGGTGGCAGGTCTTTTCGTACTAATAAACCCTCGGAGGGATAACGTAGGGCACAAAAGTGGCAGAGTGTAGCGTAGCAGCATTCATACTGCAGTGTTCATACTTATCTCCCAATCTTTACTGAACAACCAATGTGCAGAGACATGTGCCTACTCAACGATTATAGTGGAAAGTTAGAGGGTGCTTACTGCGCATTCCAGCACTTAATGAATAGCTCCTAATGAATTTATCGCCATTATTGAACATACATCTTGAAAGTAGCTCATTGGATTCAACGTGTACCAATTAAGCAAGAACCGTACGGGGAAAAACTGCCGAGTAATTAGTTCTTGACGTAAGTTTTGATAATTTATTGTGCTGCTCCCATTAATTTATCCATAGAAAAATATCAATTTTGAGATAATTTTACATTATCCAGACAACAAAATTGATCAAAATATTTAAAGCTGCATAGGGGTAGGGGCTTTTATCACTATATTAACTGCAGTTAGCTTCAGGTTGATTTTCTATAACCAGGCTCATCATCATAATATGCAGGCCAAATGCCAAATTTGAGCTAATCTCGTTCAGTTATTTTCCTTCAATCATATTCACAGACTCAGCTTTCCGAAATGGTCTTTCTTCTTTAATTAAGAACACTTAATAGAAGTTTTCGAACCATTTGAAAAAATCCAAATAAATTTTTGTCATCTATGCAAATTTCCTTTTTGGTTCGAAGGAGGAAAAATTTAAGAAACGATGTGATAAACGATTCCAGATTGGTTTTCAATACCCAGAAGTAAACTCATGAAGCCACAAGGAGCCCTCTGTCATTCCTACGTCTCGTTATTTGAAACTGCTGTAGTACGTTTTCATCGTTTAGAAGGAAGGATATATGGAAAGCCCCCGAAGGTGTACCTCCTTGCGAGAGCGACTTTGTTGCTCAAACGGTGGCGTGTCGTAGCGTTTCACGTTGAGGCTGGCGGGAGAAAGAAACCTTTACACAAACGGTGGGTACAGCTTTCGTACAAGTACGCAACCACTAGGGACATTTTATGTCTTTTATTTTTGTTTTTACGCAATGATAACTACGTTTGATGGTTTCGATATAATAGCCGAGTCAATTGCAATTGACATCATCACTTAGTCACGGAGGTTATCAAAACGTGTTATGTTACCAAGCGTTAGATTTTGTAACAGACGTTACCATGCACCTAACCCAACACAAATTTCGTGACGCTTCTCCGTTACATATGCCGCGTAACGTTTTTCGAGTTTACGTAGCAAAGAAAGACATAATATGTCAAAAACGATTTTTGCTTCATAGGCCTATATCTCCGTTCCCGTATTTTCATGGGGATATCTCTCGAGAAGAAAAGTTATGTATTGATTAGTAGAAGATAATTTGACAGTTTAATCAAAATCGTTTGAGCTGTTTTCGAGAAAAATGCGAAAAACTCTAGTTTTTGGTACATTTTCGTACATAAATTACGTTTACCCAAACGCTGAAAACACAAGTCATTCGAGCACACCGATTTGAAAACAGAACACAAGTGATAAGGGCGAGTACATGTATATTTCTCCCCTTCTCCAACGATACACGACCTAAAAACATGAATCGTACACAAAAACTGAAATTCCGCTGCATTTGATGTGGTTTGTGCAGATTTATTGTTGGATATTCATTGCTCAACAGGGATCAATGGCAGCCTGCTGAAATGGTTCGAATGTTATTTGTCTGGGCTCAGAAAATTCGTGCAAACGGCGACTCCGCAAGTTGATCTTAAAACTCCCTCTAGGGAATCCAGCGCTATGTATTCCCTGGAGAAATCATGAACACAAACGGTGGGTACGGCTTTCGTACAAGTACGCAACCACTAGGAACATTTTATCTCTTTTATTTTTTATTTTTTTTTATGCAATGATAACTACGTTTGATTGTGCTCGTTGATGGTTTCGATATAATGGCCGCATCAATTGCAATTGACATCATCACTTAGTCACTGAGGTTATTAAAACGTGTGATGTTACCACGCGTTAGATTTTGTAACAGACGTTACCACACACTTAACCAACACAAATTTCGTGACGCTTCTCCGTTACATATCCCGCGTAACCTCTCCCGTATTACATTTTCGAGTTTATGTAGCAAAGTAGAGGACATAAAATGACAAATATCTGGTGCGTTGCAACACACAACTTTCCTTAGCTCTACGTCAATTCACTTTGTACAGGCCAATTCGATTTAATCAATTCATTTATCACTCAGTTGATTTGAACTTGGTCAAACAACGCTTTACGGCAGCGGGAAGCGGAAGCGCTTACAGTTCCGGAATTTATTGTGCTGCTCGTACTCATTGCAGGACCCATATTGAGCAATCGGTACACAGATAATTAATGAGACTGTAGACACGAATTTTTTGAAGTGGATAGTAATCACTTTTGTGGAGTTATTGGGTAATAACTGTTAGAACTGGTAGTAAGCGAAACGGGCGTAGTTGAAATTCAGGAATTTCTGTAGTGACCCCCATGTATCTCATGAGCGTTTTTAATCACCCACCCTTTAGGTATTGGATTGGACTACAATACCAATTTTTTTTAGCATTCTACTAACATTACAGCGGAGTTTATAAGGAAAAAACTGCGCTAAAAACGCTTTTGGTCGAAAAGTTTGATAATTTATTGTGCTGCTCTCGTCATTTTCCCACAAATGGGAATTTTATGGTATAATTGTCTTATTGAGAGCTATCAATATAAAAAATTTAATCAAAATCGTTAGAGCCGTTTTTGAGACAAAAAATTTGGTGTTATGATCACTATGATGACTATAGTTAACTTTCGGTGGATTTGGCCCTTACCCTTATTTTTCCGTCGCATGGTAACCTGCGGGCTAGACATCAAGTTTCAGCTGATTTGGTGCGGTTGTTTCCTCTAAAAACCGCGCTAAAATCGATTTCGTCGAAAATTTTGGTAATTTATAGTGCTGCTCTCGTCATTTTCCCACAAATGGGAATTTTATGGTATAGTTGCCTTATTGAGAGCTACCAATATAAAAAATTTAATCAAAATCGTTAGAGTCGTTTTTGAGAAAAAAAATATTTGGTGTTTTGATCACTATGATAACTATAGTTAAATTTCGGTGGATTTTGTTCATACCCTTATTTTGGCGTCCCATGGTGACTTGCGGGCGAGATATGAAGTTTGAGGTGATTTGTTACGGTGTTTTTCGCTAAAAATCGTTCACAGATACACAGACCATTTTCCCAAATAGTGTTTTTCGGACTCAGGAGGGTCTGAAACGTAAAGATCTGAAGAAAACTCAAAATTTTTTTTTCCGCCGATTACATAACTTTCCTTTCTACTTTGTAGAGCAAGGAAAGTAAAAATAATCGTAACCCTGGTGGGACTCGAACCCACAATCCCCGGATTAGGAGATCGTTGCCGTATCCATTACGCCTCAGGGGCTGTGGTTGCAACTCGGGTTAAAAAATTTCGTGACGCTTCTCCATTACATTTTCGAGTTTATGTAGCAAAGTGAAGACATAAAATGTCAAAAACTCAATTGACCTGAACTCAAATGAACTGAGGGAAAAATTAAGTTGAATTTAGTTGCAAAAGCTACGGAAACCAGTGGATTCACGTAGAAGTAATGAAAGTTGTGTGAGGTGGCACACCTGATATTGTGCAACTGTAATACGAAATGTGTGTAATGGAATTTTATACTTGGTGGTATAAATTAAAGTTGACTAATTTTATGGTATGAATTACATTTCTTCCGACAAAAATACTGGCTGTCAGATGGAAAACGTGCATGTGCAACAAATCATACGAAATATATCTTTCTCGTACCCATAAAGCACTGTTTATACTTCCAGAACCGGTTGCCTATCACGAGAACTGACCAGTGCATTTACTGATGATCAGGTTCAAGGAAGTAAGATCACCGTGCCTACAAAGCTAGGGCTTATCTGAGACTAGTATAGGCCAGCATCGCTGATTATTTTATTTGATTATGTGGATTTAGTCCGAGAAATCTATAACAGAACAAGTTGAAATGTGTTGAAATTTGTGGTTCAAAGTTTTTCCTTACTTCCCATTTGCCCACCAACGGCTATTCACCCGTTCAAGGGTCGTTTATATCACTCAACCCAAACTTGAGCACTTACCGGGGGTTAAAAAAAAACCCCGCCCAATTAATCAAACTCTCGTGGAAAAAGCGGCCTTTGAAATCCGTTCTCAACTCAATTACGGTTCCGAAACTTTTTTTTATTTAAAGGAAATTTCTAGGAAGTTTTGAGCCGATGAGTGGGAAGGGGGGGGGGAGTTGGACGCTTCAGCGGTTTGACAGTGTTGAGGAGAGAGAGCGAGTGTAGAGAACGGTGCATTTGATGGGGTCTGGGGAGAGCTGGAAGTGTACCGCTAAAACGAAGTGGAATCTCATCTAAGAAGCCCCTTCCCGACGGCAATTACTCGTAAGGAAATGACGGAGGATAGGGGTTGGTTGCGGAATTAATTGAGTCTCATTATGATAAAGTTATGTAAATTAAGGAACTGATCTGATAGCGGTAGGGGAAGTGCTCTGCCATTTACCTTAGCGGCGCCATCCGTCGCCCACGTTTTTGAATTCTGAACAACTCGAGTTGCTTCATTTCCTAGTCGCCCTCAGGAATTATTTTGTTTGAGTTTTCGTCATTTTACGTTCCAAGTTTACTAACTTTAAGTTATTGATCATTTCAGTTGCCCTGTGATGGTAATAAATGATTAATCAAATTGTGATTCTTGGAGGGAGCAACCAAATGAAGGATATGCATTCAAGAACCAAATAGCTGATGGCCGTTTGCAGTGTGTCCAAGGCCACTATTTTGAATGCGGCCCAAAGCTCAGTATTAGATCATGTAGGTAATGGAATCGAATTGAGCGGTCCCAGGGGAGATGCATTGAATGACCGGTTGGGTTTAGGTATTGTCTAACCTGGAAAGATCACATCAGATATATGTGCTGGCTTAATGAGGTTGTGAGACCAAGTATCTCGTGTGGGTGGGTTGTATGTTGCCATCGGTGAGAACTGTAGCAGCCTGGCCAAAGTAAAAAGGCTGGGGAGCTTGCTAATAGCAGAGTGAAAACCACACCCAGCAGAACCATGATGAAAATGTTCTTCCCCTTGATATATTTGTCAAGACTGAGGGTATGAAGGTGGCATACAGACTCACCAGGCTTGAAATAACTAAGGTGCCACAGGCGATTGAAGGGCACCTGGCTATTTTTTCCCCCTGAGGGCGTGCGGGACAAGTCCCTTTGTCACTGCGGCCACGTGGGGCCTATTGTCACACTAACCCTTCCTTAGTAAAAGGCGTCGTACATACCCGCCCCTTTATGAAGCCAAGTATGTCCTTCAGCGCAGCTTCTGCTATGATATGGGGTTCAATAATCCCCTGGGCAAAGTATCCAAAGCGTTTCACTGCTAAGGCAGGGCACTCACATAGGATGTGCTCCGCCGTCTCGTCCTCATCACCACAGAATCTGCATTCCACCGCTTCTGAGATGCCCATCTTATTGAGGTGATACCTGAGTGGGTAGTGTCCGGTGAGGAAGCTAATCAAGACCCTCAGATCCCTCCTGGAGAGTGTCAGCCTTTGCCCTTGGGCCAGAAGGCGTAACAAGCCTTTTTGATTGTCTTAAGTCGTGGCTGGCGATGCCAACGGGCGCTATTTTCCTGTGTCTCCCATTGGGCCACCAAGCGGTTCAGGTAACTTTTAGTCATACCTACGTGAGGTTCAGGCCCAATGGGTAGGGCTTCTGTGCCCTTCTTCGCAAGGTGGTCGGCCTTTTCATTGCCCTCATGCCCCCTGTGAGCCGGCACCAAGATGAGGGAAAGCCTATTGTGGGCGCCAAGCTGCTTGAGCGCAAGAAAGCATTCCCATGCCAGCCTGGACCTGAAGCTAGAGGCTGCGATGGCCTTTAATGCGGCCTGGCTGTCCGAGCATATGTAGGTCTGCTTGCCCTTGAGTCCCATAGACAGGATCTCTTCCGCGCAGATCTTTATAGCTAGGATTTCAGCTTGGAATATCGTGGCGTACTCTCCCAGCGGCTTAGCCAGACTGTAGTTGGGCTCAACAATGCCCAGTCCAGCTCTGCCTCCCATGACTGAACCATCGGTGTACCACTGCAGGGCGCCCACCTCGGTCCAGAACGTCTCCTGCTCCCATCGTTCCCGCGAGTGGATACTTACCCTGAATGGCACCCGAATGTATGCTGGCTATACTCGTAACAACAACTTGGAAACCTTCGCGGAGCTCCAGGAAGAAGCTGTCGGTTTCAGTCTCTTAACAGTATCAACATCTAGGTGGTGTGGATAAGTGACGATGAGAGGAGTGTGACGTACATTACCCTGGGTTCCACTCCAACGGTTTTTCAAGCAGAGATTTAGCCCATTGCCATCAGCCCCATGCTAGCAGGGTCACCACAACGCTTGAAAAGGGCAATATAAACAAAACTATCGACATAATGACCGATAGTCAAGCGTCGTGTAAGGCGCTGGTGAACTACTGCACAACGTTAAAACTTGTGCGAGAGCGCAGGATGCGGCTCAACTCCTTAGCAAACACGAAGGAGTTATCCTTTTGTGTTATTCTGTGCTTAAGTAGAATTAGAAGCAGCATACGAGAAAACAAAGCTAGAAGTTCATTTAGAGGACTGTTTCAAATAGAGGCAGTGGTGATGTGAAGTGTAGTGAGTTCGGTCACTTCTTCGCTCGTGCTAACTCTAATTGTGGAGCTCTGTGTGAATGCTGCGGCAGAATCAGTAGAGTGGAAAGCAAAATGTGCTTAATCGTGACTCCAAGACTCAGCCACTCGTGACACATCTTATGTGCTCTGGTTTTCTTTTGGTATACGTCTGTGTCCCATGAATCTTGTACAAGCTACTGCAATATTTTCTAGGCTCAACTAGGTGCCTAGGTGCACTGTTGCCACTGAACGTTATCTGGCTGCAGCGATGACCATTCGACAACCGCAACCTATTGCTGCAGTAGCTCTTCATTTGGTTCATTATTCATTCTGAATAATAACCCTATGTTTTCGGTGACGAAAAATTGTTTACTACCCCCCTTCAAAATTTGATACTTTACGTTTCAAGACGTGGAGATTCCAAATTTGTCCAATGTCTGTCCGCCGTCCAGGCCATTTTGTGCCTTTAACGTGGTCTAAAAAATTCGTTCTTTCGCACAAAAATCCCATTTGGTATTTAGTTGTGCCCGCCATCTCGGCAATCCGATCGGACGAAGCCAATGATTAAAAAAATTAACAAAACGCAGTATAACACGGGAACTACAACGGAAGTCAACGTTTCGTCGTTAGTAATCCCTCCATCCCTCCCTCCCGTCATATAAAACTCAATCACCTGCCCCGCTCGACTCGCAACGCCCTTTTGACTCGCCCTTTTGACTTTTTTGGTTCGCTGGAAGCCCCCGTCCCAATTTCCCCGACTCTTTTTGCCCGACAAGGTGCCAAGGCCACTTCCTCCGCACACTCCTCCATCGGATCATATATGCCTACAGACGTTTACGTGCGCCTGGCGCCGGGGGAATATTTAGTTTCCGTAGTTCCAATGTAGCCAGGTCATGTTTCGAATGGTTTACTAGTATTCGATGCTGAATTGAATGGGATGGATCTCGGAGCAGTAATACTAGGTCAAGCTGTTCATGAGAATAATAAACCATTGTGTAATAATTTGCAGGGTTTTTTACCTTCCTAGAAAGGTTATCATATCCGCTACCGCGAAGCAGCCAGTCGTACAATATTCTTTTCATTTCCCAGTCTCGTTAGTTTTGTTAGTGCGTGTCGGTTTTTTTCACTTATTTCGCACGGTTGGCTCACTATTGATTCTCAAAAAAGACGAATTCCCAACGCTGGGTCAGCGCAGCAAGCTCCAAAGCCTGGTGAATGGAGTATGGTTGAGGAAAGCCGACAATAAACCTTTCGTAGCTAAGTTCCTGGTTAGCGTGTCAAATTTTAGATAAGTCCATCTCAACACCTAAGTTGAGATGCCCCAATCCAAGCAATAGCGTACGAAAGGCACTCGTCAACACTCACGGATTTCCGGTATTGCCAGTTTTTCGGTTTGTTCTCCCCTTCTTGAAATATTGGCGTTCCATTTTGACGGACTCTCGTTATTCTAAAACCGTTCTTCCCCGCTCGAACAGGTCGCATAAATTGGGGTTTGGCCATTATTACAGAAAAGGGAGGGATTCATATTGGCCGGAAAGTTGTATATCCATTAAAGGACATTCTCGGTATAATGACCATATGACAGGCTATCACGCCGCAACTCTCTGTCCCTCTCCTCAACACCCTTAATTAAGGCCGAATCCCTAGGGGGGTTCCTACCCAGAGGTCTGGTCTCCAGAGCCTTGATTACTGTCCGGCAGACGATTCACCCGATACCATTCAATATCCCTATCGTGCTCGAGAGTCCCCTTCCTGCGCAAATATTGACCTCCCTCTCTTCACTTCCCAACCCTTTCAGGCCACCTGTTCGGTTAAGGCTGATTGGAGCTCTCAAGTTACTCAGACTGCTTTAATAGGAGATTTCTTGAGCCTCTGAACTCTGTTCCGTCAGTCGTTGGATATTGACACCTTACACTCCAACAACCGATTTCCCATCTTCAATCTTACAACGTCCCTTTTTTGTAATTCAGTTTTACGGTGTCTCCAACTTGTTACGCAGTTTTGCAAAACAAAAACTGTTTACCCTCACTCTTATTACTTTCAGCTAACCAAAAAGAAAGTGTTATCATACGAATAGAAGGTGAGATTCACGTTTTGAGACCTACAGAATCAAAAATGTAATTTCGGCCCAAGGTTTGTGTCAGACTTGATGGGCCTCTGCCAGTGGGCTTTGGTTTATTATTCATTCTGAATAATAACCCTATGTTTTCGGTCACGAAAAATTTTTTACAACCCCCCTCAAAATTTAATACTTTACGTTTCAAGACATGGGGATTCCAAATATGCAATGTCCGTCCGCCGTCCGCAGTCACTCATCCGGGCCGTTTTGTGCCTTTAACGTAGTCTAAAAAATCCCAGTTCTTTCGCAAAAAAATCCCATTTGGTATCTAGTTGTGCCCGCCATCTCGGCAATCCGATCGGACGAAGCCAATGATTGTTATGGACAAAAAATGGTTAAAAAGAATTAACAAAATGCAGTATAATCGCAAATAAGCCGTGTTTCATATCGTTTTCAAAGTATTTTTACATCCTGGGTAGAATGGAATGAGTATCAGATACAACTGCGTATAGAGAAATTACAGTAATTATTAGAGTCAACTAATTGCAAGAACTCGCAGGAACTACAGCGGAAGTCAACGTTTCGTCGTTAGTACTCCCTCCCTCTCGTGAAGGACTCGTGCTGGTCAGGTTCACTAAGTGCTGGAAGGTGGGCTCCGACAGCCTTTTATGGCCTAGGGGTTGCTTTCCCTCGTCTACGACGTGGGGACGGGTTAAGAGCCCTCGGGCTGGCACAACTCGGACCGAAAGGTCGGCAGTAGAATCTCTCGAGTACTCCCTCCCTCCCTCCTGTATCATCAAAACCACCCGCTCGCTCGCCTCACAACGCCCGCTCGACTCACAACGTCGTGCCAACTGCCGAGGGTTTGCTGGAAGTCCCCGTCCCAATTTCCCCGACTCTTTTTGCCCGACGGGGCGGAGGAAGGTTAGAGCCAATGAGGCCGCCACTTCCTCCGCACACCGCTCCATCGGATCATAAATGCCTACAGACGTTTACAGGCGCCGGAGGAATATTTAGTTTCCGTAGTTCCATTGTAGTCAGGTCATGTTTCGTACGGTTTAATCGTATTTTTCGATGCTGAATCGAATGAAATGGGTCTCGGAGCAGTAATACTAGGCCAAGCTGTTCATGAGAATAATAAACCGTTGTGTAATAATTTTGCAGGGTTTTTTTTTGAGGTTGAGAATCAGTTCATGAACAGAATTATTGTCGTCGATCATCAATAGGGCGGAGGGGAGGGGATGGAGGTTGGCGGAGTTAAATATACCTAAAATAAGTGCGAAATCTCCTTTACTTTAAAAACCGCCATAATGATTTTTACTTTCCATGACTCTACGAAGTAGAGTCTGAAAATAATCGTTACTGAATCCTCTTCAGATCTTACGTTTCAGCCACTACTAAGCTCTATTTACGCACACTATTCGAGGAAATGGTCTGTATGTCAACGCGATTGTGAGAAAACGGCTGAACCAAATCAGCTCAAACTTAATATGTGGCCTAGAAGTCACCAAAATAAGGGTATGATCAAAATCCACCAAAAACTAACTGTAGTTATCATAGCGATCAAAACACCAAATTTTTTCTTTCTCCTACGCTCCGACGACTCTAAATTTTGATAAAGTCTTTTATAAGTACCGCTCCTAATAAGACAAAAATACCGTAAATTTCCTATTCCTGGGAAAATGACGATAGCAACGCTCTAAATTACGAATCTTTACGACGAAAATCGATTGTAGCGCAATTTTTTCCTCATAAACTCCGCTCAAATGTTAGTGGATTCTTCAAAAAAAAATTTGGGCGGTACTCCATCTAAGTACCAATACGATTACTTTTTAATAATGCTAATAAGATATACAGGGGCTACTCCAGAAATTCCGGAAATTATACCACAGCCGTCTCACTACCATTTTTAAAAGTTTTACCCAATAACCCTGGAAAAGTGATTATTTTCCTTTTCAAAAACACCCTCATTAATTGTGTGTCCACAAATTACTTAATAATGGTAGAGGGGTGAGTACGAGCAGCACAATAAATTCCAGAACTGTGAGCGATACCGCTTTCTGTCGCCTTGAAGTGGTATATCAAATGAACTTAGTGAAAAATAAATTGAGTTAGAATACGCCAACACAAGTGAACTGACGTGTTCACTGAGGAAAGTTGTGTGATAATTTATTAAACATAAAGTGAATCTTCTACTAACGCTCAACTTCTGTTCTCCGTAAATATCTTTGAAAATAAAATATACAAATTTTTTTTGTGAAGAATCTACTAACATTTGAGCGGAGTTTATAAGGAAAAAAGTACGCTAAATTTATTGTGCTCCTCTCGTAATTTTTCCACGGATGGGAATTTTACGATATTGTTGTCTCATTAGGAGCTGTCTATTTTCGAAAATGTAATCAAAATCGTTAGAACCCTCTTTGAGAAATAAAATTTGGTGTTTTGATCATTGTGATAACTATATTTAACTCTAGATTGATTTTGCTTATACCCTTATTTTGGCGTCCTATGGTAACCTGCGGGCAAGTTTAAGCTGATTTGGCTCAGCCGTTTTCATTCAATCACGCTCACACACAGACCATCTTCCCAAATAGTGTTTTTCGGACTCATTAGGGCGTGAAAAGAACTTTTTTTTTCCAGGAAAGTAAAAAGAGTTAAATTAGCTCAAGTGCCAAAACTCCTAATTTTAAGGGGGTATTTTCCGATTAAGTTTGGGATAATCACAACATAAATATGAAATTGCAATGTTGCAACTTACGTATTCAGTATAACGGCGTCTTAAGCTAACAGTACAAGCGAAAATGTTGTAAATTCATTTAGGTAAAATCCATTTCATGAGGATAGCAGCATGGGAAATGGGTATTTTAAGATCGAGGTGAGGATTTGGTTGAAAGGAGCGAATGAAATCCCAGTGACAAGCGATTTACCATAGCACACGCTACTGCCCCAGCCTAAATGGAAGCCTGATGCTTCAAACAAGTTCAGGGGCATTACGACATCCGCGTCACGGCCAATTCTTCGGTTTAAAACCGCTCCTGCAGGTGAGTCGAACAATATTGAATCAACCGACCAACTGAGCCCCGTTCGTGACAACTCTAGCGTTCAGGTAGGCCAGTTTCCGGGGAATACCGAATCGGGAGACAGCGAGGGAGAGGTCGACGAATAGCGGAGATTAGTCGAATAAATATTTACTAGCGAGGCCCCCCTTTTCATCCCTCTGGCGTGTAACTCCGTCCACGTCCATCACGGTCGACCAATATTTAACTCGGGATTTCGATAAGGACGGAGCAGTCACTGGCCAGGAAATACGAACGAGACACACCCCGCCTTATTTCAATAGACGAGGACTACATTTATTTTCAACCCTCCGCGAGGGAAGCGCTCAAATACATTCACTTGATTTAGTTTACTTCACTTGTAATGATAAACTGTTTATTATCGATGTGAAATATAATATAAAAAAGAGCAAATGACACGGACTCAGCTGCCCTTCAGACGTAACGATCTAAAGAAAAACTTTTTTTTCTCAGCTCGTTACAGAACTTCCTTATTCTATCGGGCAAAAGGAACTAAAACGGTGGTAAAACAAACAACGGCTGAAGGTGGCTAAATATAAACCGATCAACGTTCAACATCGATTTGGTCAAGACTTTTTTTGGTACGTTCCGATTAACCGAGTTGCCGGGGAAATTTACGAAGAATGGCTCACGGGCGTTGACTGAACACAAGAGAGAACCATCGTACCGAATCCATTCAAACTTGATATCTCGCTTGCTCGTTACCATGGGACGCCAAAATAAGGGTTGGAACAAAATCCACCGACATTTAACTATAGTTATCATAGTGACCAAACACCAAATATTTTTTTTCTCAAAAACGGCTCTAACGATTTTGATTAAATTTTTTATATTGATAGCTTCTCACATGGCAACTATCCCATGAAATTCTCATTCGTGGGAAAATGACGAGGGCAGCACAGTAAATTACCCAAACTTTCGACAAAATCCATTTTAACGCGGTTTTTAGAGGAAACAACCGCACCAAATCAGCTGAAACTTGATGTCTAGCCCGCAGGTTACCATGCGACGCAAAAATAAGGGTAAGGGCCAAATCCACCGAAAGTTAACTATAGTCATCATAGTGATCATAACACCAAATTTTTTTTCTCAAAAACGGCTCTAACGATTTTGATTACATTTTTTATATAGATAGCTCTTAATAAGACAATTATACCATAAAATTCCCATTTGCGGGAAAATGACGAGAGCAGCACAATAAATTATCAAAATTTTCGACGAAAAGCGTTTTTACCGCGGTTTTTTCGTTTTAAACTCCGCTGGAATGTTAGTAGAATGTTTAAAAAAATTGGTATTGTAATCCAATTAAATACCTAAAGGGGAATGTTTAAAAACGCTCATGAGATACATGGGGCTCACTCCAGAAATTCCTGAGTTTCAACTACCGCCGTTTCGCTTACTACCAGTTTTAAAACTTTTTACCCAATTACTGCCAAAGTGATTACTATCCTTCTTCAAAAAATTCGTGTTTACAGTCTCATTAATTATCTATGTACCAATTGCTCAATAATGGTCCTGGAATGAGTACGAGCAGCACAATAAATTCCGGAACTGTAAGGGCTACCGCTTTCTGCTGCCGTGAAATGTTGTATGACCAAGTTCAAATGAACTGAGTGATAAATGAATTGTTTGGGTAGGAAAAGCCACGTAAAAAGTGAATTGAAGTAGAGCTAAGGAAAGTTGTGTGTTGCAACGCACCAGATATTTTTTTCTGTATTGAATGCGAACTTCTTTCTTTTGTAAGTTTAAATTTCACATATATGTGGGGATTGTTGTGAACCAAAATAAGTTGACGCGCGCCTTTACCTTCACCTGAATTTATTTATGATGACAATTTGAACGAAAAATGTAACGGACTCAACATTCGACTTTACAACGCTTAACTTTCTTTTTTAATCAGACGCGACTAACATATGAGTCGTAACTACGCGACAGACAAACGCGGACAAGCCATCTCGGCTCTAACTCTTCGCGGGTTACCTCTCTGCAAGAGGATGGCAACATATCTACATTCCATGTGGACTAAGCTCCGACTCTTAGCACTAGTATGCTTACTCAAAAAGGGTCGTAGCATTTTGTAACACGAGTGTGATTTTATATTCCTAATGAATACTAGCAAAAAAAAAAAAATGAAGGTCGACACAGTATTACACACAGGAAAGAAATTCACATTTTTTGTTTGCTTCGTTCCACAAACCAGAAACGCAGCAATCGTGCGTCGTTTAACCGATAAAAGTAATGCACTAAACGACGCGTTCTACATCACACAAATCGCTATATGATACACGGATTTTCAATAAGCGCCGATAACATCTTCAGATGGGCGGGGACATTAATCCCATGAAACGGAAGGGCCCGCGCAGCAACGGATTTATCCACAAGACCACATTTCACGAAAACCCATTATCGCGGAAATCGTCGGAGTGAACTCGAGGGCACGCATACTAATGCTGTTTTATGTGACTCGGATAAATGGGAGGGGGATGAGAAAGAAAAAAAAACGATAAAGGGAAAAGAGGTCCAACTCGTTGGCTACACCTCAACCGAACCTGTTTGCGCATGCAGCGACGACCTCTCAATAAACGATGCCTTCGTTTTTTTCATAAGTTCTAACTTATTGGGGCGCCGTCCAGATCAACATTCTTTTCAGGTATGTTCGTCGTTTCGTAAAACTCTTGTTTATGGCGAAAAGCCTTAGTAAGGGGGCAGTTTTGAATTTAGCGGTCGGTTATGGACGGTTTAACGTTTGTCAGTATTTGTAGGTGAGGGGGATGCAAAAAGAAAAGCGATTGACCGTTCGTGGTGTAATGCTTATTGAAGAAGCAATACCCTTTGGAGCAATTTCCCTTCAACATCTAACATCCGAAGACTAAGGTTCTACAGATGTAAGGGCGCCGCACAAACCTCCGTATTTCAATTACGTTCGGCAGCTGTCGTTGTATACGGGGTAGGTCCCATCCCACACGATAACACCTACCAAAAACACCAACATAGATCTCCTCAAGCACAGTGAAGCAACCATCAAGTACCGGCTCGCAATAACTTTGAATCGTTGAGGCTAATTATTAGAACATTACTCACTCTGAATTCTTCGCAACGAGCGTAACAAAGTGCTTTTGCTTCTCAATTAATTACGAAAGATTTAAAATACTACGAGCAAATGGCAACTGGTGTTTTCCCCAAAACTGCCTTCGCCTCAGTTGAACGCCAACAACATTACCATCCAACAACCCGTTTAACCGCGATAAATTGGACCGTTGAAACAACCTTCCTCTCCGACGAGTACGTTTAATTGCCGTTTAAATCGGCTCGGGGGCTGAAAGAGCCGGCGAAAGAAGGCAATAGAGAACTCGTCTGCATCTCAAACAGCAGCAATTCCCTCGTAAGTAAAGAGAACAATGCGGGACTGGAGACCGGACTCAAGATTGGGGTTCAAAAGAACCGAAGGAGAAGAAAAAAGTGAACGGGGCCGTTATCCCGCAGTGTTACAAGTTGTGTCTGAAACTGCAACACATCTCGTCGAACTTCATATAAATGTATTCCCTCATTGTCGGCGAGGAACAGAATCTAAACCGCGTGCCCATTCTACAGCACCAGTAACGCTTCTCCGCCACCTCTTCAAACTGCCACCACGATGCGAACCTTGCACGAAGGGCACAGGCAGAACTACAAGTCCTCCCAACTCCAACCACTCCAGAAGAAAACGCTGTTATCTCCACACCTTTAAAGACTGCTTGAAGACGCTTTAAATTCTACAAAAGTAGGAACTTTCCAATCACAGGGAGGAATGGGGTGGGTTGTCAACTCCATTATTGCGAATTACGAGGCCCACAACAGTATTGTGAGGGATCCACATCCTAAACTGGAACACCTCACGCAGTGAATCACAAAATGGAACCTAGGAACGACGCACATTCGTCAAGTGAAAACGAGGTGCAGAATGTTATACGAATATCGCCGATCATTCCGTTTTTAGAATAATTTTCCGAACAGAAGTCGATTGAAGATACATTCTCGCAAGCTCTGGGGAACGCAATGAATTCTCAACGCTCGCTGCTTAATGCAAACTGGGAGGAGGTGAACTTGAGGGAACGCAAGAATTAGTGGGGAAACTGTAGAAGACTGTAATATTTCGAGTTACACAGGTTGATAGATGAACACGTAAAAAACTAGAGATCTCGGTGAAGAATGTTCAGGGACACTTTTCATTGTGCTGATACATGAGACACTGGTTAGTCGAACTGACGTAGCGCACGGCGAACGAGAAGGCTCTTCAGACAAGAATGATTCAGGAGAGGTAAAGCGAGCCCACATATACCTGGAGTCTGTAGGAAAACCGTAACGAGAAAGTTTAATCACGCGGAGTAAAACCCGGATCATGGACCGAGGTTTTCAGGGTCAAAACCCAGGGCGTGCTCCCCGCGGCTGTCAATGGCAGATTTGCCCTAATTTCCCCTGAACGGCTGAGAGCTCATATTAAGAGATAATTGAGAATGTGGAGAAGGCAGGGATGCTGACAGTAGGCCAAGGTGGGGCGTAGACCAAGGCAACAAGTTAGCTGTACAGTGTAACCAGCACGGTGGGTCGGGGAATGTGCAGGCCAACCAGGAGGCAGGAGCCAGCCTGAGGGGAGGCTATGGAGTATGCCAGTGTGACAACACGCAATCAGCGGGTCATCTGAGAGAGCGACTGGTTATCAGTGTCAGAAGGACCAACTCCCACCGTGAAGACCATGAAGCAAAGGAAGACTCGATGCGCTCATCCTGACAAGCGTAACACCAGCTCCAGATGGACTTCATTTCAAGAAAGGGAAAAAGTGGTCAGAGCAGGAAGACAAATGAACTCGTATTAAAGCAATTGGGTTATCTCCACCAGCAGGTAAATTACTAAAGTTAACATACCTGTTAGGTGAGTCTGTCTCCTCTGGCTGGTGAGTTACTGGGGGCGAGTGCTTTTGATGTAAAGACATCATTGTCCTGAGTAAGTCAGTTGGTCGTGGTCTTTATAAACGAAGAGAAACCAACTGACGGATTTACAGACCACCCTATACAAAAAAGACTTATAATCCACAATTGACAGACCATTCAAGATGTTCCATTAACCTCTAGTGGGTTTCCCCAGAGGTACATGACCTCCTTCCTCTTCCCCCACCCTTCCCCGATGCACCACCATGCGTGTAGCTACAACTTATGTCATCTATTGAATTACATTGAGAAGCGTTTTATTTTGTTACGTTTTGATGCGAATGACGTCAGCACACCAGCCATCACCAGCTCCAATTCCAATCATCGTCGTCTCACTACGTGCCTCGTTAAAACGGCTTATATATAGTGTATTCATTGCCATTACCTCACTTTTTGCAGTGAAAATCGTAATTACTGCGCATTCGGCATTCTCGTCGGGTCGCAGTATCCCGAAAGTCGCTGTAAAACAACGTCTACCAGCCAATATACAGCCGGAGGCGAATTGTACATCAAGTAGGAGCACGAACTTTAAACGTCGAGCGACGAAAAGCCGGGACCCCGAGAATTCGTCTAATTATTTCTCTCTTCTTTTTCTTGGAATGAAGGAGCGTGTTGAAGTTCGACCACTAGTTGGGCGCCAATTGTACTGAGGTAAGTTTGGAGATGCCTTTGAAAAGCCGCTGACTCAGGCAAAAACTGCGATCACAAGGAACTCAGTTCCGACATACGTCAGGTTTATGAACCATAGTCATAACCACTAGACTGGCGAGGGTGCCTTTTAATAGGAATCAGTCAGTACATTATTAAACTCTCTTCGTACAGGTAGTTAATTGAACTACCTAGAATTCTAGTCACATTTGAGCGTTAATGTACACGTGCATTCAGCGAGTCTCTTGATTCGAGCAACTAATCAGATCAGCTGAAGTTATCGTATCTGTTAAGTGAGCCCGTCTCCTCTGGCTGGTGAGGTACTGTGGGCGAGCGCTTTCGATGTAAAGACATCATCGTCTGGCCGTTAAACAGATCGAGTTTTCATTCTGTTCAAAAGAGCGTTCTACCCGATGACAGGTGCTTATGGTGTTAGAATTCATTTTATGATGCTCCTCCTTGTGCGACGACCGCTATTGAGCAATCAGTTCACAAGAGATTTAAAAGACAGCGGTTTATTCACCGTTTTGGAGTAGAAATAGTACTAGGTGAAACGGCGAGGGTTGAAATTCTGGATTATTAGAGCAGCTTCTATATATCTCACGAGCGTTCTTGAAGTCACGCCGAATAGGGACTTGAAGGGGCGCGGTGGCCAAGCGCGTTGGGGAGTGAGGCCTTCCGAGCCAGGCGGGGATAGGACCAGCGGAACCTCAGTATCCCGTAAGTCGCCGATGAACTACTCCACAACGTCAAAATTGGTGCGAGAGTGTAGAATGTAGCTCAACTCTTCATCGAACGAGAATAGAGTTGATGTGTATTGGATTCCTGGGCATAAGGGGATCATTGTAAATGAGAGGGCGGGCCCCATTGTAGGATTTCTCCGTCAATAGCCAAGAGGAATGTGGAAGAATATGCCAGAAGAATGCATCAGACAGCCTGGAATGCTATGGAAGTAAGGCACTCCACACTGTGGCACGGATGAGGAGACTCCCAACCATGTCCTAGCCAGTGCTGGAGACTTGAAAGAGAGCGACTTCTGGTCTTTGGCAACACTTCTCCCACAGTGGATATCAATGAAAACTCTTGCAGGAATTTTGTTTTATTTTTAAAAGTTTATTTTGTTTGAGACTATTATAATTTACTATACAATATTCCTCACTGGTAGGTAGTAGTGCTTCAATAATCATTGTTTCTTGTCCTCTCGCTTGCACTCATGAGTGCTACAAGGTTCGATTGAAACGTAATAAAAAATTTTTTTTAAACAATTCACAATTAACTTAGGTAAGTACGAGGTCATGGACATGTCGTGGTCGTCTGAGGCGGCGAACGTCTGGCGGTAAAAAGCTTTCATTAACGAGAAAGTTAGGGTGTGCTACATTCCTCTCGATGAAATTGGTGGTGAGTTTAGTGAGAATAGCGACGGGTGTATCGATGTCGAAATCTCGATAAATGGTTTCGTTCCTGACGAAGGTGGAGCTCTGATTATGCGTCGTCGGAGAGTCGCATTCTGTTGTTGGGAGACTCTTCTAAATTGCGATGTGGAGCTCGTTCCCCATATGGGGAGAGCGTACATCCAGATCGGGCGGATCAGCGTCTTTTTTATTAAAATTTTGTTCAAGACTGATACACTTGAGCTATGAAGCAGTGGGGTGAGAGCTTTTGTCTGAGACCTCAGCCTCTTTAACAGCTCGGTAATGTGCTCGTGAAAAGTTAGGCCCCTGTCTAATATCACTCCCAAGTATTCATGTGATGGAGCATTTGGGACATCATGGACGAGATATTTTAGTTGTGATTCCGTGAATTTTCTTCTGTAGGTGTAGGACACTGCCACAGATTCAGAGGCGTTCACCTTTATCTACCACTTTGTACACCATTGACCCAAGGTTTCTAGGTGAATTTGCAGTCGTCTGCTTGCCTCTTCATAGTGTGCATTGCTCACTGCATAAAGCAGATCGTCGGCATATAATGCAGAAAAGTCGGGAGACTTGGAGAGTGGTATGTCTGAACAAAACACGGAGTATAAATACAGCCCCACACGCTTCGCTGTGGGACGCCCGCCTGGATCGCTCGAGACGATGATTGCTCGTTCTGAACACCTACCACGAACGATCTTTCCGTCAGATAGCTCGCAAGAAGATCGTATAAGTTGTTAGGAAGATGACTTCTCATTTTGAATAGCAAGTCCCTTTGTGCCACGTCCTGTCGAAATGCCGTGAGCCGTTGGAGCTGCAGTAGACAGGAACGTGATGATCTAAACCCGAATTGTTGGTTAGGGATGAACAGTACGGTGTACTGTAGGAAGGAAGGTAATACCAGTCGCTCAAACACCTTAGACCTGGCTTTCCTTAGCAGCCTGGGCATTGACCTGTAAGATATTAGGACAGGCAGAATAGTTCGTTCGTCCGCGGTGCATATCACAATAGGTCAGTCAGAATGCTATATTTATATATATGTCTACCAGCGCCATACCTGGACCAATATACAGCCGGAAGCCTATTTACCATCAAGAGGAACACGAACTTTAAACGTCGAGCGACGAAAACTTGCACCAATTTATTTTCTACTTTTGTTTCGCACTTTTTTCACGCGCAGTTACTTTTAATTTTTCAATTCTATTTCGACAAAAACTGACTTTTAACACTTCCTCCTAATATTTACCACGAGCGTTGTCAGAAAAATCAAGTATCTGTAGATAATTAATACCTTTCAGGTTATCCAAGAAAGGTGCATTAACTGATGGCAACCCAAATTCTTCTACTATGTGTACATCAAGTTTTCATCAATTTTCGACAGTATACCTTTCGGATTAGCAAAGGGGGTGAACAGATTGGTTGGAAAAGAAACCATACATACGTGGGGCTGAGGGAAGTAGTGGGATGCGTCTGCGACGTTCGCTATAGTATTCTGAATCAATCATCGCTCCATCGCGCTGCTTTTAGTTGAGAATGTCTTCAGCTACTGTGGAAAACGCAATAAGCTTATGCTGATCTCCGTGGGCCGTTCTTTCCGCTTTTTTTGGAAGAGTATCATCTGTGCCTCTAAATAATTTATACCCCCCAAGGTCTCTCCCTAAAGTTCCAAGTTCCATATCAGCCTACTTCACGACGTTATTTCTTTCTGTGCGCTGTAGTTCACGTTTGAATTACGTGCTTTCATAAAGAATACAAAAGGGAAAAAAAGAGCATTCATCACGGCCCTCTTATCCAGTGGATTACCGTCAGAAAACAGAAGAACCATAACGTATTCACAACTTATTCTTCCTTACGCCTCCACTTTCATTTCTTTCTCCTTCTTCTTCCCAACAGCTATTTTTACGCGTCGCGCTCATTCCCTCAACACTGACCCGCGACAAAGGTTCGCCTTGTGCAGAAATCTGTACTAAACGCCAAACTATTATACAAAAAAGAACAAAAAATCCTTTAATATCACGAGTTAAGTTTTTTCTCTCGAATCGAAGTTGTTTATAACGGGAGACAGAAGTTGCTAACGTACAAAAAACTTTAGCTTAAAAAATTTTAAAGATGTAGTGGCATTAACAATAGCAGGTGCGCCGCATTACACAACTCTCCTTAGCTCCACGCCGTTCAACTCAATTTATTTTTCACTCAGTTCATTTGAAACATTACCTCACGGCGACAGAAAGCGGTAGCGCGTACAGATCCGAAATTTATTGTGCTGCTCGTATTCATGCCCCGATCTTTATTTAACCATTGGCACACAGAGAATTAATGAGGCAGTGAAGACCATTTTTTTCAAAAGGATAATATTCATTTTTCTAGAGTTATCGTGTAAAACGTTTAAATGGGTGGTAAGAGAAACGACAGTGGTTGAAATTCTGGATTTTCTGGAGTGGCCCTTATTCATCTTATGAGCATTTTGAAACGCTCATCGTATAGTTATTCGATTGGACTACCACACCAATTTTTTTGAAGGTTCTAGTAACATTTCAGCGCAGTATATAAAGAACAAATATCGCTAAACTCGATTTTCGTTTAAAATGTCAATAATGTTTTTTTGAACAGTTTTGTAATTTCCCGCGTAACCGCGCCACTGGATTTCATCAATCTTACGGAGTGTCTTTTAGCCACCTTTACCCACATTTTATTCTTCACAATTATTGCTATATCTATCTGTTAAACGAAGATAAAAAGAAAGATAGGTGCTGGCTGGGGAGGGGTAGAGGCCCGAAGGCTAGGAACCCTCTCCGACGCCACGGGCAATGCCCCAAGCACGACATATCAATGTTAAACGACGATACAAGCTATGATAACTCGAAAAACGAGATTTGTCGAATATTAATCTATCGGTTTTCCAATTTTCTCTAAACCGGGTACAAGGATTTCAAACAAACTTACGGAGTAGTCTCAACTAACTAGTGCCTACATTTTGTTCTTTATTAATGTTTCTGTAGAAGTCGGGTAAACGAAGATACAGACCTCGTATATATGGCAGGTCGTCGAATTCGCGGGGATTGCGGAAAGTTGTGCGTTGCTGCGCCCCGAATATTTTTTATATTTTCATCAAGTATCTACATTATGTCTGTTATACTATGCGAGGCCTAATATATAAATAAAAGCGCGTGGAGTTATGTAGCGTACAATCAAATTCACGAGGGGATGAGGAAAGCTGCGTGATGTTTAGATGATATTTGGTTCACACTTGGAGCACAAAGGAGAATTTACTTCACGATAATGGTAGAGAACGGTGCGAAAGGACTGCGGTACAGGGAAATCATGGCCCGCCACTTGGTTAGCCATTCGTCACCGAGCGGGGATTAACAGGGCGTTAACATCGCGTGCTATATCTCAATAATTCTGCTCCCTGGTGGAAGTCACTGAATTACGGTAAAGATTTCATCGTTGTCTTTCGTCTCTCCACTTCGTCCTTGACTTTTTCCTTCCTAGTCGCGGCCGCAGTGTCCTCAAGCTGGAGCCCTTTCTCGGTCCAAACGACTCACGGATACTTGCCACGACTGCACTAAACGTAACAAGAACAGAAACTCAATCGGCAGATTGAAACAACACGGGAGATGGTTCCATTTTTATAATGGCAGATCAGAGCTACACAGAGAGAAGACATAATGCCCGGAAACGTTTAATTTCGAGATTTTGAAACAAAACACGTGGAAGGTTTGATGGAAAAGCACGTAAAGCATCATCTATTGTAAATGATCATCACAATTATCAAGAATATGGGGAGGCGCAAGACTACTCTGCGCTGGCTCTTGGGATAGAAGGATTGAGATGGGGAAGGATAAGAGTTCCACGACAGAATGACCACCAGTTTAGATACGAGCCGAGCTGCTGACACACCCAGTTGACGCATATCCTGAGTACTTTTCTTGCACCACGCGCCACGCCAGGACACGGTCAATGCTGCAACCCTGATGTCACCTGCTTCCACTCCACAAGCTTCCCTCACAGTCACACGAAGATCCATCCCGTCATATTTGGCTTGCCAACTTGAAACAAGACTAACTGGACATCCAGGATCACTGAAGACTGGTCATGACGATGTCGGAGTTCAATCCTTCTCCAGACACAACCTGGTGCCGCTCTATCCATTTCCCAGCCCTGATGACAATGCACGAGCACTTGACATGGCTCCCATGTGTACACAGACACACGAGCACTACAAGATTCAGCAAATCAACCTGGTTACCACAGGCACACACTCACAACACATGGCATCATGTACGTCTCATCGCTGTAGGCAGTGACGCAACACGAACGGCGTGAAATGCCCACTCCATCCACACAGAAGGGTAGGGAGAGTTGAGACAGTTACGATTCTGCGTTTGGGGATGTCTGAGGGAGCACCTCCCTCAGACCCCGTAGGTTAGAAATAGATTGAGATGGGCGAACTATCTTCCAGCGATCCCATGACCACTACATGTTTGTCAGGCCTTGCCCTGAGTAGCAATTGGATTGCTCCGTTCTACCACCTTGCTCTGAGGAGGCCCTGTTGTAGCCCTTACCCATCATGCGCTGACCCAAAGCCACAGGGTGTACATTCCCGTGTGGTTCCGTGTTTGGGTCAAGCCACCCGTAAGGCCAGAATGATCACTGCCCGCCCCATTTTTTGTAGGCACTTACAGCTTTTCCACATCCCAAAACAAGACAGTTGGGACTTCTTGCCTTACCAGAGGTTTGGAAGGACTCCAGTAAGCCCGGGCGAGGTCTCCCAAGCTACCACCCCACTACTCAGAGACTCATCTGCTGTGCATCTGGTTTTCCATTTGTCAACCAAACGGACCTTCCATTCGTCAATCAAACCGTGCAGAGTGGCCACGAACGACGAAGGCTTACTGGGCTTAGAGACAGATGGAGTCATCATGTCACACCTCCGCAACTGGTCCTGAGTGAATCCCAGCCAAATCCCTGCAAACAAGCAGGTGCTTACGGCACAAGAACGGTAGAGTGGATGGAATACCCTCAAATCGAACCGTAGACGCTATGCGGGTGACCTAGTCAAACACGCTCAGCAAAGGGCACCATTCTGTCGAGACTTATTAGCCTACACAGTCATCACACACATAAAACTACTAAGGAAAGTATTACTTACGGGATTTCGGAAATCAAAACAACAGGAACGGAGAATTAAAGTCGAACAACTCGTTTTGGTGTTCAGGTTTAACTGAGCCTCATCAGTCCGTGCACAAGCCAACCTTCAGCCCGATATTTCGTAATCTACGGACACTTCAAGTCAACGCAACTCTATTTCAAGTTCGAAATGAGATGCACGTGTAATCGATTTCGATTACATTTCTTTCTCGCGTTCCTGCAAATAAATTCTTCCCAACGAGCAACCTGCATCAATCTGCAGCGCCTACTCCTCGGAGCTTGAGAAGAATTTCAAACGACATTCCTACAAGGCGTTGCGTTCAGGTAACAGACAACCAGTTTACACAACTCGTAGCGCCTCACTCAGCCCTCTGGTTCACATCGTGATTCAAACTAACGTCCAAATCATTGTTAGTAGGGTGGTATTCAAGACGTGTACGGTAAATTTGGTAAATAACGTTACGGTTACGTATTTATTTTGTTGTTTTTAGACGGAGAACTTGATGAAACGTGGAGCTTCGAAAAAAGTATTAAAAACGAACAAAAAACTCGTTTGTACCACTTTGATCAGGATTACTACAAAGTTCCACCCTCCATCACTGAAAGGTCCCGTTGATTTGTCGAAACTCATAATATTCACCCTGTTACGCAACAGTGGCGCTTAACTTCAAACTCCCTAAGCCTCTTTTCATCTCACCCATTAATACCTGTATTCTCTCTCGCACCAAGGCATCCTGCAACATTTCCCCTCTCCCACTCTCTCATCGGATTTGGTTTTCAAACCCATTCGAGCTCTCATATTTCAGCGAGACCCTAATGGCCAAGAGCTCTTGGTAGAACAGTTGGAAGGCTCGCTCGCCTCTTCCGCCCCCCACTTAGCCGTTTGTTCTAATCTCTGTCCAACACTGGCCGTTTAATTCCGGCTCGAATAGTCTATATTAATTAAGAGGAGTTATATGAGGCTCGGGTGAGCGGATACATTCACAAGCCTTACTTCATCGTCCACCTCGACCACCTCATTCTAACACTCCTTACAGGAAAACTAGACTTTCTACAAATGCGTTTCTTCATTAAGAATATTCTGGCCGCATTAGTAGAATAAGCAGACGCGAAAAGCGCTGCAAATTAGTACACAATGGCTTTCACAGCTTGATTGTGACCTATCACATCCAATACAACGTCGAAAAACATTGTTATGAAGACGGAAAGAAGGAAGGAATATTCGACTTTAAAACTTCTCCCAAAACCAATATTCTCGAAGAAATACATCTCAAAACTATCCGAGACCCATCCCATTCGATTCAGCATCGAAAAATACCAGTAAACCATACGGAACATGACCTGACTACAACCGAACGGCACTGAGTATTTCAGGCGCCCATAGGCAATTAGCACGACGTGACGAGTCGAGCTGGCGGGTGGTGTTAATGAGACGGGAGAGTGTACAAATCATGAAAGTATTACTTTTGCGGTATTGTCCAGCAAGTTCTTTCAATTAGTAGACTGTGGCCCACTACAATTACAGTGATTTCACTGTTTTTGGTATAGACTCTCTGAGAATCATTCCATTCAACAATAATTAGTGAGCGATACCAAACACAACTTAATTGCCCATAAAAACCACGCTAAAGGCATAAATGGGCGAACATCGCAGATTTGGAATCCCGATGTCTCAAAAAGTAAAGTTGGTTTGCGAGGGGAAGAGGATATTTTGGAAAGTCTAGGAAGGGGAAACCCGGCTGAAGAAAATATAAGTGAAGAAGGCAGGCCGGAAGTTCACGCAGCCATAGACAAAAGACTTCAGGTCAGAAATAGGTGAACTCGATGTTCAGGGAAGGCCTGAAGCATTAGGGACCCCACTAATCCAACTAATTTGGCCTGTGCCGAACAAAGACTATCGCGACTTGGACTGTGCATTAGCTGCAAAATTCGGTTAACCTGTTTGGTGAGTCTTCTGGCTGATGAGATAATGCGGGCGAGCGCTTTCGATGTGAAGACATCATTGTCTGGCCGTTAAGTCAACGCTCGCCCACAGTATCTCACCAGCCAGAGGAGACGGACTCACCTAATAGGTACGTCAACCTTACTAATTTACCTATTGGCGGAACTAAACCAATTACTTTAATACCTAACTGAACAACTTTGGGACTGAAATCAATCTGGATAGTTGTAGGTACAGTTCAATGCTGACTTGACATGAAGTTGAACCAACGCCCCCCTAACGAACGTAGCGTAGACGGTACTATGAATGACAGTATGAATCCTTAAATGAATGTCAGAGGAGGGCAATAAACACCTGGCATAATTGCTATTTGAACATCTCATTAAGTAAAAAACATAATAAACTTCCGTAATCTGCTATTTTGTGGTCGATACAGTCCCCTCCTCCTTTCATTCTCTCTCTCTCTCTTTCTCTCTCTGTCAGTCTCGCATCCAACGCAACCCTTGAAAACACCCACAGGCGAGTGGTTTTGACACGGGGTATCAAATCGGGGTGAGCAATTCGGACTGTCCGGAGAACGAATCTTACAGGCTCGTCCTGAACTCTGTCACGCGCAATAGAAGGGGAAGTTCTGAAGAATTCGCGACAATTGTACTGTTGGAGATTGACAGATGTGTGTGTGTGTTATAACCCCCTCTCCACAGAAAAGTCCCTTGGCCAGAAATTAGCGAGATGATTACGTGCCACTAACGGGAAGACGGATATTGGTGTTTATAGAAAGCTCAGTACACACATTAAACGAACGGTTCGTCTGCCAGAAAAGGGATTACTCATGTTTTCTACCGCTAAACTAAATTTTAAGCGTTAAAACCGCAATTCGAGTTTACAGCCTAAATTAAATCCAACGCCACTTTGAAGGGTGAACTGACTAGAAATCGCCGCTAATTACAGTTATTTCGCTTTCCAATTTCCAATAAATCCCTTTCTGGCGAGAGGCTGTAACAGGGGACAGCTCAGTTAATGCGCTTCGGAGCATCAACGACGAATTATCAGACCGGGAAGTAGCTGGTCGTGTCTGCGGGTGATTTCGAATTGACGTAGCGTGCTCTCTGTTAATGGACGAACGAAATGGTGTGTGTGGCGGTGGCAAGGTGGGGGAGGGGGGGAGGTAGAGGGATTAGGCGTAAATTGTTGAAGGGGTGTGCCCCTAATGAGCATCTCCTTGGTTTACTCAACGCGCGCGGATCAAATTGCTGGCAGATGCGGTATTAATTCTGCGGCGTACCGCGAACCAAAGCCCGAGCTTAATTGCTGAACAACCAACAAATTGATATCCGCGCGGTAAACATCTGTTTGTTTTTTATTTCATGGGGATATATCACAGAAAATTAGTCCCGTTTTAGTTGAAAAGATGTTGACTGACAATGAGGCGTGTTAGTTGAATACTGTTTACTGCTGGTACAACTTTCAACCTCCCACTACCGAATTGAGGGCGACAGCATTATGTTGAAACATTTCTGTTATTTTTATTTCAAGCTAACGTTCAACGTTTTAACATTATTTCTAACGTAAATCAGTACGTCACAACAACCGTTTTTTCAATTTTCGGTAAATTTCAATACCAAAATGGGTAAAAAACTAACTACAGTTATCATAGTGACCAAAACTCAAAATATTACACTTTTAAACTTCTTAACATCGTTTTCACGGAATACAGCTAGAACAGTTTTTTTATCTATTCATTTATTGAGATAATAGTACGAAGGACAAGGTCGAGAACATTGCGGCTTACATCTCCAACACACACAAAAGAATTGCTTCGCTCAGAAAAGACCAACAGCGTACCAGCGAATTCGTAGCTAGCGAATGATACTACTCCCAGTATTAAAGTAATTGGGTTAGTTCCGCCAGTAGGTAAATGACTAAAGTCTATGTAACTGTTACGTGAGTCCGACTTCTCTGGCTGGCTTTCGATGTGAAGACATCGTCTGGCCGTTAAGTCAATACTACCTCGATACGGTGGCCAAGCGCGTTGGGGCGTGAGGCCTTCCGAGCTAGGCAGGGATAGAACCTGCGGACTCTGGTTCGATCCCCAACCTGGTTCGGGCACCCCCCAGGCACTGGGCACTGGCAGTGGCTGGGACACTAAGCGTAAGTTAGGACATGGGCCCGACGAGGCCACGGCGAAATGCCACTGGTCCTGCAGCTCTGACGGAGTCCTATGGCCCGCAGCTGCCTCCCTGCTATGTGTGTGCGTGTGTACTACGTTAACTTTAGGTACTACTCCCATTTGAGGAAAACCCTCGTGCTTGAGAATGGAGAGACACATGCCTACAGGGTCGGTTTTAAATAGGAAATAATACAGGAATAAATATTGCGTTACATATCATCAATAATAATTCATAGTTATTTATATATTTATATACTACTTTACGATTTAGGAACATTATAGAAAAATAATTTTTTGATAGAGCGTTTGAATGAATCTATAAACGGAGAATCCTTGATGTGCACCAGCAGATCATTGAACAGTTTTGTACCAGGGTACAGACAGAAACGCTGACCACTCATAGTTAGGCGAAAATGAATCTCAACACTTCGGCAACCATGACTGTTCGAGTATGATCGTACTGAGATATAATTATGCGTCTCAATTAATACGTAAATTTTGTCGTTTCAACAGTACTTTACAAAGTTACGTCAGCGAGAACATTTACGAGAGCGACGCAACGAAAAACCAAAAGTTTCGACAAAAAGCGATTTTAGGGCAGTTTTTTCAACCTAAATATTGTTGAAACCACACCAGCATTCTCATAAAATTTAGAAAGGTGGTTCCATGAGCTGTCGATACGAACGCCATTTAATAATGTTCGTAACATAATCGAGAGCGACCTGAGCAATTCCAAAATTCTGACTAACCCCGTTTTTCGACAAATTTTTTTCGCAGTATTGCCCCTATAATTCCAATACTTTAAACGCAAACCTTCCCTAAAAAATAGTGTGAACATCCACATCAATTATACATACGTTGATCGGTCAATATTAGGTAAAGGCCAAATTGGCAACTGGCCAATAAATTCCGATACTTTATGTCACGTAAAATGTGAACTTACGTAGACCAAGTTCAGATGAACTTAGTGATGGAAGCGTAGTAGCTAAAGACACGAAATTCCCTGAATGAACGCAGGTCTGAGGAGCCGTGTGGTGCATAGCACCAAATATTTGACTTAGGCCTAGATTGGCCAATCCTGGGTTCAGGCTAAGGATGAGTGGTAAAACAAGTTTATTCACGAGGGAAACGCCACTAATCTCAATTAACGCTATTCTCACTCGAATTCGTTCGTATTTTAATATTTGCGCGGATCAGCACGCAAATTGTTTTCATTTGTGCACGAGCGAAGCAACTCACTCACAAACGTAGTACGGCGCAATTAATTTGCGCGAGCAGCACGAACGTGTCGTCCAAAAGCGATTTTAGTGGTTTTTTCCGTACAAATCACACACCATGCTGGCGCATCCAAAAATAACTCAGGAAGGTCAATCAGGATTCAATATGATGCGTATACGACGTAAGTTTAAACATGGCCGTACAATAATTAGGAGCAAGCCGATTCCGGTCGAAATTCCTCCTAAACTGAATATAACGCCCCTCGCTAAGGTATTCGATTGTAACTAATAATTTATTCAAGAGTCAATCTGCCCATCAGTTCTATTTAGTTATTCCGCGTCAAGGTGTACATTTGTTCTCATCATGTTGCTACTGTGAAGATCTGCCTATAGAGGTGTTTTGAGCCTTTATGAGCGAAAGGTCGGCCCAAATAAGTTGTTAAAATATTATGACGGACTCAATAGTTTTCTACACGACGGTAAAATACCGCTTTATACGATATAATAAGCCTTCAAAGCCAACTATGACACATCCAGTGTCTTGGTGAACGTCCTTCGATGATAATTACCAAAGCGAAGTGAGACGGTTTAAGCAGTTTGATTGAGTGAGTTGCTGGTACGACTCAATAAAACACGACGAATGCTCTCGAACTGCGTAGCCGGCGAAACGTAGATCGCGTGCACACAAAAACCTTACTCGATGTCTGGAGATCGTCGAGTGTAGCGAAATGACGGCCCGAGATTGCCCAAAAATAGGGTTATTTGAGATTTCTCGAGCCGCGCTCTCTAATCACAGTCATGCTACAGCAGTTTAGAGAAGGCGGGCTCAGCCACGCGAATTTTTCAGTTGTCGAGTTGACAGGCATGAATGCAGCGAGTACCAGTAACTTTTGAGGGTTAGTGTACTTATCATTTAAACAAAACGAACTTGAAGAACGAAGATGTGAAGATCGAGCTTCTCTTCGATGTTTGCCAATTTCTTAAAGAACGGATCGACGAATCTGTTTCAAATAATCGGTGTAAACAAAAATCAAGTGAGCAAATGTAGACTGTAGCGTACTGAAGCTGTCACAAGCAACATTACCGGGGATGGAAAATATTCTCAAGGACCGAGAAGACACTACAGAACACATACGAAAACATTGAAAAAGTGAAGAGAAGCTACAAGTTATCACAATTGCAACCTATTCTATTCAATCGAACGTTGCATGATCAGCAGCTTTGTCCATGAAATGTCTGTACCACGGTGAGGCCTCTACCTCACCCAGTTCTCAAAAGGATATGGAGCATTTAGGGCTCACCCGCACCTAATTAGTGAGGCTGGAGGCGCAAACAGCCTGCACTGTAGGGCAATGGTGTATGATGCTTCCGGGCCAAATGTTGGCAGACTGGAGGCGCACAGCGGAAGAATCAGCTGGTCAGCTGCACTACAGCGCAGGACCTTCTGCAGCAGTATTTGCAGGAAAAGAAGGTTAACCCAGAGGAAAACTGGAGGTGCATTGCTAATCAGGCGCCAGTATCCCGCAGGGATGAAGAATGAAGACATGGTGTAAAGACGGCTCCTATACTTCCCAAACCGCCACGCAATGTGGGAGGATGTATGCAAATGGCAGAGCGCTGCAAGATTCTCTTGAGGGTGAATAAGACAAAAATGAAGAGAAGCAGAGAAGCGTGAGAGCTAGCCTGATGCAATGCACTAAGCGGTTCTGGGTTGATTCTCAACACGCAAGAGTAAATCCATGGAGTCACTATAAGCAGACCTACGTCCCAAATAATTTTAAAAACAGCTGTTTACCTGTGGCGCGCTGGAAATGGCAAAGAATTGATATTGGACTGCGAACATAATTTTGATGAGCTAGTTTGAGTCTTCACCCAAATCTCCAGACAACGCTCCAAAATTATTTTCCCAATATTATTAGCCCAAAGTTCCGGAATCTATAGACATGCTCCTACTGGCCATTGTTCGGCACGCCGAATTAGCTGGGTCTTTGACTTCCACAAAGGTCCGCAGGTAACGGAAAGTGCCCCTTTTGTTGTACCTGTGGGAAGTCCTGCTCCTCAGTTATTTCCGATTGACAACGGGTTTCCCCTCACAGGAGCTTCCCAAATATCCTTTTCCCGAGACAGTTCCCCCCAACTCATTCACCTACGAGGTCTTGCGAAAGTCGGTCGTCTCCCAGCTCTCCCAACACTCTGTCATCCCAGTTCTCCCAACGATTCGTCTCTCAGCTCCCGCTACTCTCTCTCTTTCTACCTCCACTTAGTGTCCCGCAACCATTTCACGTGCATTCAGAGTCCCTTGTTCGCGTTTATATAGTCGCACTCAAACTGATAACGCTATACAATCAAGTATAATATTCAGTCAACGAGCGGGTTGATTCATGAGACTATCAGCTTGTTTCGTTTCAGAGAAGGAATTTAGGATAAAAAACAGCGAGAAATGCTGGTCAATGAATGCGGTTTGAATTCTGGAATTTCTGGGGCTCCTCCTGATCATTTTATGGACGTTATCAAAAACGTTCACCAGATGAGTAGCTCTTTGGACTACCAACTCATTTTTTCTGAACACGCTAGTATCATATGAGCGGGAACCACTGCACTAAAATAACTGATTTAGCCGCGATGCATTGATTTGCAGGCTGAGTATCAAATTTGTGCAGATTTGGTTCTGCCGTTCTTTGTCAACCTCGTTAAAAATACAAATGGACCGTTTTCTCAGAATAGTTTATCTTTTCGGATCTTCTTGCCGAGGAGGGGAAAAGCAAAAAACGTCATCCGCTTACCAGGTAGGAGTAAGGAAATTAAAATCTTTGCTGAAGCTAATTTGTAGCACACGTAGAAAGGGGTTCAAAGCAGTAAAGCGAATTTCGCACGCATGACTGCGTGCAGGAGGTAAACATATGGTCGGTATCAGTATTTAGCGTCACAATTTCTTGCTACATAGAAACGTAAGTGTTCTCTCTCTTTCTCTCTCTCTCTCTCTCTCTCTCTCTCTCTCTCTCTCTCTCTCTCTCTCTCTCTCTCCGTCTACTTAGTATCTCACAACCAGTTCACATGTATTGAGAGTAATTAAATAAATATCATCAAACGCTTTGGGACCTGATGATATTTATTGCACACACATATGGCACACATTTTCAATTTTTCAATAGAACAAAATATGTATCCACATCACTGGAAGAGCGTATATGTTTTACCTATTAATAAAAGAAAACCCCAGCACTAGAACACACTGACTTTAGACCAATCACACTAATAAGTGTCCTCGCAAAAATTTTTGATAAAGTCGCGTTTGAGCAATTCTCAGAGTTGTAGAGGAGAATAACGCACTCGATATGTATCAATCTGGCTACAGGAAAAGCATGGATGATAGCAAACTGACAGTTTTTGTCAGCCTAGATCTCAGCCACGCTTTCAACAGCCTGGATCACGAACTCACGCTAGCCATTCTCAGACAAATTGGCTCCACAAGGAGCGACTTTTTCGGCTCTGATTTTCTGCCTATACATCAACAAACTTTCAGACGCAATCTCAACATGCAACAGAATTATATACGCAGATCAGCATTTACTTAACCTGCAAACCAGAAGATTTCATTGACGCGGTAGAGATGGTCAACCAAGATTTGAAAAATCTGTCGGATTGGTTCACTAAGCACGGCCTAGTTTTGAACCCTAAAAAATGCTGCAGCATGATAATAGGACATGCCAGGCTACGCGCAAAACTTCCTCTGATCGATTCACCAAATTTGACGATAAACCACAACAAAATAGAATATGTTACACAAACTAAATGTTTAGGAATCGTGCTACAATGTGATCTATCGTGGACTTCACAGACAGACGTTATAGTAGGGAAAGTGCACTCACTGCTAAACGACCACCATATCTCGCGCGACAATATTTGAAATTTTCACAAATTCATAATTTAGGAACCTGAAACAAGTTCTTAAATTACCGTTTACCACAATGCCGTACCAGCGTCTATAGATCATCATTCATCTCACAAAGCATATCATATTACAATGAACTCTCATCAGAACTAAAACAACTAAAAAGTCATACAACTTTCCAGAAACTATTTAAATTATGTGAATTATAGTATATCTGAATTTCGTTCGAGAAGAAAATAATATTTTTTAAAAACAACGAAAAACAATCAAATAATGAAACGAAGATGTTGTTGTTGTAGAAAACTAGCTAATAAGAAGAAGAAACGATAACTGTTGACGCATTTGTTTTTATCATGTTAAATTTTAAAATTTCTGGTTAGGTGTAAGAATGGTCGAGTACGACCAAATCTCGCCAGATGTATTAATAAAGCCGTCATTCATTCATTCTCCCCCGCCCTTTCTCACTGTCATTATTTTCTTTTCCTTTAATGCACATTTTCCTACTCAGTAATACACTGGAGTTGACCGTATTTGCTTAAACAAATAAATATTTCCGGTTTCCTGAAGCCCTTAAAGCACCTTGTTGCGCGGTAAATGAAGCCAAGTCGTATAACTGTCCACGATTGCTAAACTGGACGACTTAAGGATGAAAAATTCGAGGGTTGTCAAATTATTGAAGGTAGAAATCCCCTCCTGCCGATGGTGTTGCTCATTGGCTCAATTCAACGAGCCTCAATTTAATGGGGAGGAAGAGAAGCATGGGAAAAGGTTGTATAAAATGGGTACATCTCGTGAGCGAAATATTTCGCGAGGGTGGAGAAATCCCTGGGGCATCGAAGGTTCTCATAAATTGAGAGCAAAACCTCCGCGATTAGCTGCTTGAGCTATAATAACCGCTGAACGTACGTAGGTTTGAGAAAACTTGCGTGACGCGCCGCATTAATTTAAAATGATAACACCGAGGGAAGAACTTCGTTCTTTTCGGCCTGGAATTGTATTTGTAGGGCGAAATACGCTCTGAGCGCAAGTGAAAATTGGGAAAGTGTCGGCAAACATGCGAAAGAAAGGGTTGTCCAATTTGAATAAGCCTATTCCGCGAAAATATCCTTCGATGGATTCATTATACGAAGAAACTCAGTTGCAACTCCTACAACCGTCTTGAAATAGAATAAACGTTAGATTCAGGAAGGGTCTGCCGCCAAAGTAAACAAACGCTCGGATAACCGAATCCGACATAGCGCAGGAAACGCACCGGATTAAGGGAAGAGGCCCTGTGATATGGTAATAGACCATCTGCCCAGAGACAATCTGCATTCAAACAACACATCAAACGTGTTGACACCCTGACAACGGAACCCTTCGCCAGACGACTGACAATATAGCAACATCTCTACGAGGGTGAGGCGGAAGGGCGAGAGTGATTGTCAGGGAGTTGAGCGAGAGAGTTTGAAACCTTTGATCGAAGCAATAATTAACCGGTGCTCCAAACTCTGTTTGTGGCGCTTCCAGCTTAAGAGAAACCACTTGACAATGTCGGGGAACAATGCGTAATAAGGGTCGTTGGAGGGTTCTTCATTACACTTGAAGACCAGCTACAGGGCTGCACATTACTTTCCTTACTCCGAAACACCTACACAGAGCACACTCCAATGCCAAACTCAGAAACCTCACGTCTCCCTGACAAAGGAACCATTTATTAGGTCCCCTGTGGGCTTTGGGATACAACCAGAAAGCGTCCAATGATGTTCATCTTGGACGGTTGTCTGATGGAGCACGCAGCATGGGTTGAACCTTCAGCAACCATAACATATAATTTAGGTTTGGAGTCTGTACAGCGGTTTTGCGTTACTGGCAAGTGCTGAATGTCAAGCAACTTCCCACAATTCTAGTCGATCGACGGCTGTTTAGCTCAGCTAGAGACAAATTCGTACGACGCAGGTCAGTGTCTTCAGCCTCAACGGAGACCTCGAGATACAGCTGCTCTGGCTCTCGAGGGCTTCCCCAGGTTTGATCTAACGCCCGCCAATCCCGGAATCCCAGAGACACTCGTTGTAACGTTCAATGTGATGGGGAGGAGAAGTTTCCTTTGAACAACGCCCTTGAACCACACGATGTACATAAGATTTATTAACAAAAAAATAAATTATTATCTTCCCGAGTAAAATACAACAAGAAGTCCTATAGGCGCAACCACCAACTACGTCTGACCTGCGCTTCAGGATGACTTCGGTTCTGATGAGACGGAATGGTGGCGATGAAACTGGATATATTAGCAGCTTCGAGTGTCCAGTTCTGGCGTACTCGCGATCGCGCAAGCGTCCGATTGGATTCCGAATCGGTTGCGCGGAACTGTTCACTTGGGATCCCCCACATACACTTTCTGGATTACCAGGAATAACACGGAAAAAAGGTTCGGGTGTCCAGGCTAACTATCGGGCAAGAAGTGAACAGCTTGAAGTGTGAAGGCACTAGATTAAAGTGTCCCTTACATAATAGACAAAAGAAAACAAAAAAAAGAAACAACAAAGGAAACGAAACTGGATGACTAAGGACACTCAAGGCAAGGAGTGATCTTTGCCGAAAAACAGTGGCTTTGGTCCATTTTTAGGTCTTCAGTAACTGACGCTAAAACACTCGCCAATCACATTCATTCTCTAATTTTCGAAGTGAGTGACACCGGAGGTCCCTGTATCCCTCGTGTGCATCTCCCCATTCTCGACAATTCTCACTGCTTCTGGATCCCAGTATTCCAGCCCCGTCAAGACTTCCTTGGACTTCTTCCCGGTCAGACTTTTCCGACGGCGTATGATCGATCACTTGTACCAGTATTCGACAATTTCATTTGTGAGGAATACAAGAGCAGGACTGAGAAAGTAGCTAGTAGGACCCACGTTGGACTGAGAGAGTAGCTTAAAATTTGGGTATCCCAGATCCAGATTTGGGTGTTCCTGCTCTGCGGAACACATTAATAAAGTTGATGTACCTGACTTAAGGCTAGAAGATGATGTCTTTACATCGAAAGCGCTTGCCCACAGTATCTCACCAGCCAGAGGAGAGGGACTCACCTAACAGGTACGTTAACTTTAGTAATTTGCCTACTGGCGGACCTATTCCTACTGCTTTAATACCTAACACATCAACGGATTTTTTCACATTCAACTTCCTCAGCGTTCGTTGGGTTTTCCTGTGCCCCCCCCTCCTTACCATACTATTCAAACCTCGATGTGCTGCTATGTTTCAACTATCCTGATGTCTATCCATTGTAGCGTGAACTCGTGTTTCCTAGTTCCTTAAAACTCTCTCTGTCTCTACCATGAATGCCAAGAGAACATTTACCTAGTCAGTGCATTTACTGTTAATACAGTACTCTCTCGTCTCATCATCAACTAATTCTTCGCCTTATGCAAGTCCATCTTGAGAAACACAAACCATCGATTGAAGTTTCCTTCCCTCCTGTCCAATCGATCTTTCCCCAACGAGCAACCCCTTTCAGTAGTGTTCTCTACGTTCCTCATTACTCCTAAGAACTCGTTTCATGTTCAATCAATGCTCTATCAACTTCTTACCCTCACGTTTCAATACATAAACATTTCTCCTCTTGTTCTCCCCCATGTCATTTGACACATCTATTCTACTCTCCTTGTCACACGACCCCAACCCTCGGCGCCCCACAACTTCAGAAGGCTCTTCCCCACAACTTCTTCGTCCTAAATGCTGGTTCTAACTCCTCAACTGCCTTAAAATCAGTTGTGCGCCGATGTCATTGCGCTTTAACCCCAAAAGCCCAACAGCGATTGAGTCAAACGACTCCACGGAATGTTGAGCATTCACCCTTTCTTTACTAAGCTAATCATTTAGCAAACACTTCCAGCTCTCTATTTCTTAGTTCATTTTTTATCCATAAACAAGTCAAGAGCCATCTGGACTTTCGCTCGGTACCTGCAAGGGGTGGATATAATCCAAAAACTCTACTAGGCTCGCCAGTGCATCGTGAGATCAGTATTTACATCCTGAACTTACTCAGAGTATCAACCATGAGATTGACGAAAAGTGGAGACGCAGGGCTCCAGAAGATAAAACGATTGAGTGTGTGGCTCCTCGGCTTCCAGCAAGTGCCCTAACCAGAAGATAGAGCGGCAGTTCTTAACTCTCCCGAACCTAGCGAGCGGAGGTCGTAGGGAAAATGCTGAGAGATCGATCAGAAATGCCGGTAAGTATTTCCTGCCCAGCCTGATGGGGGAGCTTGAAACTGAGAACTAAATGAACATGTTGAGCGTGCCCATACTGCCCGGATCAGCAAGCTGCATCCTTTGCTGGCTGAGCAATGCCCTGGCAAATTTAGCAACGCTCCAGTTTTCCTGTAAACTCGAAATGACACAGGCATATGCCTCAGGTGTGAGCTGAGCTCCTTGTATCCACCACCAGCGAACCCACCTTTGGTATGAGAAGATGGCACGGGAAGCATAACCCACAGTTGGGCGAACGAATGGGTTAGCTTGAAACTAGGAAGTAAATGAACGCGTTGAGCATGAGAGAGAACATAATAGCGATATCCAGTTGCGTATGAGTATATAGAGTATATAAACACGCACAGAGACTCTCGGGCCAGTGAGTACCGTTAAGTGCGAGTGCGGATATTCCAGAAGTCAAAGACCCAGCTAATTCAGCCTGCCGAACACAGCGCCAAAATACAGAGGGAAAGAGAGTGGTAGAGAGGGAGAGGGAGAGGGAGGAGAGAGGAGAGAGAGAGAGAGAGAGAGAGAGAGAGAGAGAGAGAGAGAGAGAGAGAGAGAGAGAGAGAGAGAAAGAAAGAAAGAAAGAAAGAAAGAAAGAAACAGAGAGAGAAGGAAAGAGTTGAGTAGGGAGTAGCGCGAGCTGAGAGACAAATCGTTGGAAGAACTGGGAGACGACTGTATCGCGAGAGCTGGAGTATGACTGACCAGGGCCGCCTGTTGAGAATAGGAATCTAAAATCGAGGAGTGGGAAAAGATAGACGGGAAAGTCCAGGACAGGGGGAAATCCGTTGTCAGTTGGAAATAACTGAAGAGGTAGACTTCCACAGGTACAAACAAAAGTGTTTGAGGAAACAATGACTTTCCGTTGGGCCAGTGAGTACCGTTAATTGTGAGTGTGAATATTCCAGAGGTCAAATACCCAGCTAATTCAGCCTGCCGAACACAGCCAAAAGGCTAGTGTATATTACAAAAACCCTACAAGTGTACTATATATATATATATATATAATCTTCTGACTGTAAACCCAGTAATGGGATGTGCACCGCGGCCAGATGACCTATTGAGCCAGTCCTAGTGTCTTACAGGTCTATACCTAGCTTTCTGTGGAAAACCAGGTAGTTCCTGAAGTCCTCGTTGGTATCCATCCTGGGAGAAGTGGTGCCAAAGACCAAAAATCGCTCCCTCTTAAGTCTCCGGCACTGGGCCAGGACATGGTAGGGAGTTTCTTCATCCATGCCACACCACCTGCATCGAGGGGTGTCGACTATATCCATAACATACATGTGTTTGTTCATTCTGCAGTGCCCTGTTATGATCGCAACAACCTGCCTTAAGTCCTTCCTCTCCATCCTCAGAAGGGTGTCTCTTGTCTCACTTGTTTGCTCTGAGACAAATCGTTTGGAGTGTCTTACTCCTGCAGCGTTCCAGATTGTCTGATGCAGTCTTCTGGCATGTTCTTTCACAGTCCTTTTAACTAGTGACAGAGAAATCCCGCAGTGGGGCGGTGGCCCAATAGGTACTGTGGACGAACCACGTCTGGCCAGATGGTCCGCCCTCTCATTTCCAATGATCCCACTATCTCCTGGAATCCAATACACATTAACTCTATTTGCACTAGCTAGGGAGTTAAGCCACATCCTGCACTCTCGTACCAGTTTTGACGTCGTGCAGTAGTTCAATAGCGCTTTACATGACGCTTGACTATCGGTCAATATATTGATAGTTCTATTGCTATAGCCTTTCTCATGCATTTGGATTGTGTACTATATAAGTAGGGGTTTAACTAGCAACAAGTTTATGTTCAGTCTTGGGGTATTGTGGAGGAGGCTGTGCAGGAACCTGGTGGCCTGATGTGGCGACTGTTTCTGCTACGTTCACCTCTCAAAGCTATAAATCTTTCCAAAGCTTGCCCTCAAGTCGTTCAGGCATTCGTGAACCGTTGGAGTTATCTACAGAGTTCTCTTGGGGAAATTCCTACTTTGAGATCGACATAAAAAGAACGGTAATAACGTGATTAGATAATTCAATTAACGTTGCTCTACCTTTTTACACCGTAATACTCGCATGACGGATACTATTGAGGTAACCAACACCCTCAACTCACTCAAATATTACCGTGTTGCGTTTACTTCCGCAAACCCTATTTGCTTCTGTGAAGTGTGACAGTAGATAAAGCTCTCTCATGAATAATAAACCGGTTTTCTGTTTCGCTGTGCATATATTCTTTTTCTTTCTCTCTGTCTCCTTTATTTTCGGTACTTTGCGGATCTTCCAAAAGGGAAAAAAACCTTTGGGGGGCAGTTTGCCTACAAATCGCCTCGTGTTTTCCATTTTCAAGTCCCCGAAGCTCTTCTCGTCGCCATCCCTTCCCTCTTCCGAAATGCGTTTTGAACCGACCATGGAGTTCTTCTTCGTAAGTGCATCTGTGAAGTGCCCCATGAAATCAAATGGGCTGTTTAAAAATTAACAGATGCCTTCCTCGCGTCTCGTGTACGTTTTTCACTCTTTGAACTTTTAAAAATTGTCTACTTTGTTGAAGTTGTTTATTTTATATCGTCAACTTCGAAGTGGAACGACCTCGCACATTTACATTGTCAATCTATAGTTGACTTCGCCTCGTTTGAATTCAGGTTCGACTCGTTTCCCCATTTTAATACGCGGTGAGTGGGAAGAATTAATGACCTCAGAACCATAAACTATTCACAAACCCACCCTAACGTTGTAGCCCCATAATCTAAGGACACTCGTTTGTTTATGAATATTGACGTGTTTCGGTTGATCGACATTACTCTATTTACGCTATGAATCCACGGGTAATAGCGTATATTGAATATCAAGTGCGCTGCACCATATAACTTTACTTAGCAATAATACATTTACTGGTTTTCATGGCATTTGCAACTAACTCATTTGACTAGGTAAAATATTACACCACGGTGGCAGAAAGAGGTAGTTCCGTAAGTCCCTGTGAATATTATGAGCGTAATTAAACCCTCATCGTACAGGTATCTGTTGGACTAGAACCTCAATTTTTTTGAAGATCCTAGTTACATGCGGAGTTTATAAGAAAAAAATCGATCTTCGTCGAAATGTTTGGTAATTTATTGAGCTGCTCTCGTCATTTTCTCATCGATGAGAATTTTATGGTAGTGTCGTGTTGTTTTAAGCTGTCTATATACAAAATTTAATCAAAATCGTTGAAGCCATTTTTGAGAAAAAAAATATTTGGTGCTTCGATCACTATTATAACTATAGTTAGTTTGGAACAGATTCTGCTCACCCATATTTTGGCGTCCCATGCTGACCTGCGTGCTAGACATCAAGCCGGAGCTGATTTGGTTAAGCCGTTTTCTCTTATAATTGTTCACATACATGTCTCTCCTTATCAGATGACTGTTCCTGAATTTACGGTGTCGCTATCATGCAAAAAGCCAGCCCCTCGCACAGCATTCACCGAACCCAGACCAGCGGAGGTACGTCAGGTATATGGTCGTTCGCCATTCTCCCAGCGGAGGGCTGATGCCTGCGTTATACCGCGCGGAGGTCGACCATCTGAGGAATCCCGTACTGTCTGGGAGGAGTTCTTAATCTGGTTTCCCACCTGATCTGCTATTTGGGTGGCAAGTTTAAAAGGGGCAGACCAACTGTGGCCACGTTGCTTTGCCATGACCTTCTACGCAAACTGGAAGAAATGGTTATAGGCTTGCTTTGTAGCAGTCAATGCTGCTAGGTTTGTCCAACTGTCGCCCACTGCTTGAGGGGGTTTGTGAAGCGTGGCAGGCGCAGTCGGATGTGGGCCCCACTGGGTGGCAGTTGCATGCAATCATCCCCTCCATCTAGCACCACCTGGCTGAAGGAGTGGCACTCTTCCTTCCCTGCAGTCCAGTTGTTTTCGAAAGATAGGGCCTTATATGTGAGGCTGGAAGGATGGCGGGGGGTCTAGAGAGGCTAGACCAGGATGGCGTTCCTCCAGGCTGTGCGTATGTTGGAGTTGGGTCTGATCATGCAGGGGAGGAGCAGTTCCTGCCACTTGTTCCTTGACAAGGTGCATGTGGTAGACTCAATGCTCGCGAGGTTCAACTTCGTGCTACCCTTTCGGATACTGATTCATGAGCGTATACTACACTGACGGCTCGGTGCAGGGTGGCCTTGCAGGGGCAGGCATCTTTGCGCTGAGACGCAGAGCAGCGATTCCATTGGGGTTGCTGGCCATGGTGTTCCAGGCAGAGGTGACTCGGTGATGGTCTGTGTGCAGCGGCTGCTGCAGAGGGGACTGAAGCGGCACAGAATCTACATCATGGTGGACAGGCAGGCCACTATCAAGGCCTCTACTGTCCTACATCATGGCAGGTGTGGGAGTGTCTGTTTGGACTGAAGACCCTGGCCAAGGACAACAGTGTAACACTGTGTTGGGTGCCAGGGCATCAGGGTATAGAGGGAAACGTATGGGCTGATAGGTTGGCTTGGAAGGGATCGGCGTAAATCCCTATTGGCCCTGAGGCCCTGGGGAGGTAGGATATGAGGATGATATGTAGCCTGTTCACATCACCTTGCAAATATTGGCAAGTGCATGGTACAGGTATGCAGGTTCTGCGAGGTAGGGCTAGAGACGGCAGCGCATTTGCTGTGCGTATGCGATGGACTTGCGGCATCGCGCTGTTCTGTGTTTGGGAGGCCCTTCCTTCAGCCAGAAGAGGTGGCGAATGCAGAAATTGCGGATATCCCCCACTTTGTGCCGGGGTGGTGGGGGCGCATAGGTGACATCATACCAAGTGAGACCAGTACCATGGGGCCTGGAGGTGGTTCAGGGCAATAGGCCCGTTCGTGGCTGCAGTGAGGGTATCGCCTGCATCCACTGTTTCAAGGGGAACAAAAAATGCGAGGCTATATTTTTTCAAGCACTCCACATTTGACCACTGCCTGTTAGGTGGGGGACTCAACGACAGTCACACGCCTGCTTACCCCCTCTACAAAGACGAGCGGGCCAGAGCACCTATCCCCCCATAGGCAGAAGCTTTTGTGGACTCTCCAGCAGGTCAGGCCAGAGCAGATTCCCGCAACCGTGGGCTAGAGTCATGGAACCCCCTCCCCCCACCCAACGTGGCGGACCACAAGGACTGACGGCCACCCCTCCCCCTCAATATTGGCATTATACTCCGTCTTGCGCACCCCTACTCGTCCCGGATGTAGAGAAGTGCCATACAGGGGAGAGCCGTTCATGAATGACTCCCCCTTTGCAATAACGAGCTGTCTGGCCACCACTTCTTACCCCATTAAGTTCAAAGCACTTGATGGGTTCTCGCCTCGATTTGGTGGATCGAATGTACACGGATCAGCATAATCAGGTCGTCCGTATAGGCGTATGGCTCTAACTCAGCCTCCATGAGGTTCCTGGGACAACCTTCGAATAGACATTCCGAAGTGGAGGTCCGTGGACGTAGCCCGCTGGGCATCAATACGTAAACAAACCGCCAAATAATTGTCGACAATTAGGTTTATTGACCCCTTTAAATTGGCAACAGCGTATTGTGTGCCCTCGACACGTAACATGACGCAACCGACGTTTCGCTAAAATCAGGCCAAGAAGACCGCAAGGAAGCAGACAAAAGGGCAGAATGGCGGTAGAGCGCGGCGTAAAGCCGTTGAATAGGACCACTCGATAAGATCCTCTTCCAAATAAGCTAACGCAGAGATTTTGAGTCGCTAATCTGAAGAAGCGCAACGAAAAGCGGTTGCGCGAAGGAGGGAGCTTCCATTAATCAGGTTTTGGAACGGAGCGCGAGAAAAATAGAATGAAAGATGGGCTCTAAGAGGAAGAAAATGAAACCGACGCCAGGGGAAATGATTATCAATATGACCATCGAAGGAGAATCATCCATCAAGCCGAGTTATCGTCTCCGAACAAAAACAACAACTTTTTTTTTTTCGAGTTGGAAACTGGCCCTCAAAGTTGGTTTCTCCAGACGCTGGATGAAGTTCGGCGAATGGGGACCGAGCGATTCCTCAAAAGGAAATGAATTAGAATCGACTGAACGGAGAATCCATTTGAAGTAATTGAGGGAAATCTGAAAAATGGGCAACCGTTACAGCGATTGCTTTATACAACTTCGCTTGATTAAACATGTTTGACAAGTATTGCGTCTCAGAGGACTATTTCTCTTCCCACAATTCTTTCAAAGACAGATCTGACAACTTGAAAGTACTTACTTGGCGACATGGCCATGAAGTCAGTCTGGGCTAAATACCAACAACATCGCATGATCATAACGTATTTCCGTTGATAAATTTGATCGATCGTAGTCGCGTTACATGTTAGAGGGGCGCACGAGAGAGGGAGTGAGAACTTTGGGGGTATGATACTTCAACAGAATGGCGATATGAGTTAAGTATGAGTATTTAAGCGTGTGAATAAAGCTGTGAGTGGCCACAGAGCTGAGAGATGAGTGTCTTTAGTGAGAACTGAGAAACGAATGCGATTGAGAAGGGCTGTGTGTGTTGCAGAGAAGGTAAATCGAGCGGTGGGAAGGATATTTTGGAAAGGTATTAAAGTAATTGGGTTAGTTCCGCCAGTAGGTAAATTACCAAAGTCTGCCTCCTCTGGCTGGTGAAACACTGTGGGCTTTCGATGTAAAGACATCATCGTCTGACCATTGAGTCAGTTAGTTGGTTGTGGTCTTTACATAGGAAGGGAGGGAGGGATGGAGAGAGAGAGAGAGACTGACTGACTGAAGAATTTATTTAACAACCTGAGAAACAATAGGGCCTTAAGGCCCTCTCTTCCCTGTTCCCAGGAATTAATAATGTAACAATCACTGTTTCTAGTTGTCATTACCACGTGAATAAAATCTTCTAACATTCTGACAAATCTTCTGTTGCACTTCCACTTACACTTGACGCTTACGTAAATACCTCTCATTGTTTGGTTTCCTCGTGTTTTTTTATTAACATTTTTTTCATTCTATTCTTGAAACTATTTACACTTAAATTAAAATCAAATATATCTTTGTGTTCGTTATATACATGGATTGCTCGAATCCTAAAAGATCTACTATACAGTACGGTCCTGTGCTTTGGAACCTGCATGAGTTCGCCCCGCGTACCATGCATATGACCTTCACCCAGCATCATAAACCTTTCACGGAGGTATCTAGGGTTTCCGTACTTAAGGATCCTAAACAACATTGTCGCAGAGGCGGGCGCGACTCTTTCCCTCACCTTCAACCAGCCCAACCTCAGAAAGTATGGCGTTACATGCTGATCTGTTTTGAGGCGATAAACGAAACGTACTGCCGAATTCAGTGCTTTCTGCATATTATCGCACTGCTCGCTGTTCATGTCGCAGAAAGCTAGTATGGCGTAATCAAAGTTATGCAGTACCAAGCTTTCGACAAGCCTCCGTCTTACACTTAACGGCATATCTATTGCTAACCTGGGAAGCTGGTATATTGAACCATACACACTTTTGTATAAGAGCGTGACGTGTGGCAACCATGACAGCGTGCGTGATACATTTATCCCCAGGTTTTTTATGTTGGTCACGTATTCTAGTGGTTCACTATTAATGCACACTGGTATCCACATCGCATCACACTGTCACTAGCTTAGTGGTCCCCAGGATCATGGCTTTAGATTTGGCAGCATTTATCGTCATTCCATGACTGTCGCACCATGATACCACGCGTACCAACTCCTCATTTATTGTCTTGACTCCTTCTGACAGGTGAGACAATGGTACGCTTGTATAAAGCTGTAGGTCATCCGCGTACACCATACACTCGCACTGCGTAAAGTGACGAGGCAGCTGGTCTGAAAAAACGGTGAATAGCCTAGCAATACGGACAATACGGCACCCTGGGGTACCCCCTCCTCCAAAACACAGCTTTTTGATAGGATACCGTTTGGTGACCTTGTGTTCAGAGTCCTTAAACTCAGATATGAGCCAAACCATTGCAGCATTTTGCCTGAAACTCCTATTGACTCTAGTATTGCCAGCAGGAGTGTGTGCTGCACTCGATCGAAGGCTTGGGAAAAGTCGATCATCACTAAAATCGTGACCTTTTTTTCGTTCATGGCATTCCTCACGTCATCGAGTACTCTTATTAGGGCAGTTTCTGTACTACAACCCACACGATATGCTGACTGCCTGTCGTCAAAATATCGTTTTTACACACGAAATCGTTGAACTGCTGGTAGGCACACTTGTCAAATATTTTTGCGGGGACGCACAAAATACTTATTGGTCTGAAATCGCTCACACCCTGTGGCTTCTCTACTTATTTCAAAGGCTGAATAACAGCTTTGCTTCCAGCATCCAGGATAGATCCCTGTTTTCACGGACTTATTAAAGATGTGAGTGAGCACCGGACTTATCACATCAACTAGTAATTTCAATACTTCTATCGAAACTCCATCGATGGACGAAATAACTTTTTCCACCGTTCATTGGTCAACTACAATATTCGAAATGATTCGTTCGAACCCTGGCCATAGTTCTGTACTCTTCTATCAACCCCGGCAAGCATGACTTCCCCCTTTTACGACCAAAATGTTCATTCAGCTCATCAACCGGCACAGGCAGCACATCCGGAATTGCGATCCGCTTTCCAAATCCCATGCCCTTGACTATTTTCCAAAAGTCCCTAGGTTGGCGTGACGACTCAAAAAGCTCGCGAAAATATCTAATTTTTGCATTCCTCATGTTTTGCTTTAATTTGTTCCGCGCTGATCTCAAGGTGTTCTTATTTTCGTTCGTTCTTGACCTGAGAAACGCTTTATAGGCAATGTTCCGATTCGCCATTAACTTTTTTGTCCTCAGAAATCCAAGGAGTGGGAGGGTGCTTTGGTTTAATTTCCATTAATGGACAGTGGCGATCACAGAGAGAAGTTACCATATTATTGAAAATATCCACCTTGCCATCCACACTCTTCTCTGCGTAAACTTTCCCCCAATTCATTGTTTTAGCTTCAGCAAGTAAGTTCTTCCTATTTCTAATCATGCTTTTTCGGTTAACCGTTTCTTTCTTGACAAACAAAACCACACAGTAAATGAGTTCATGCATAGACAAGCCTGGGACACCAATCTGACCATACTTCTCAATTATCACCGGGTTATTTACCATTATCAGGTCCAATACGGTTGAGGAGTGTGCAGTATGGTAAGTAGGCATTAAGTTCACACGGGTAATGCCATGAGAGATACACACAAAACGCGACACCCCATATCTACACCTCCCAAAACACTACACAAACGAAAACAACCAACTGGCAGATTTACAGACCACCCTATATAAAAAAGACTTAGAACTGACAACCATCATGCGATTTAAGACACCTTACATTCTTCTCCCTTCACTTCCAGCGGGTTTCTCCAGAGGTGCATGACCTCCTTCCTCCTCCCACCCCCTTTCGCTATGCTAAACCGTACCATTAAGCTTTCTCTTCCAATATAAAAACCAGGATCAACCAAATGACTTAATGGCCAGAGGATGATGTCTTTACATCGATAGTTCTCAGTACAGCCACAGTACCTTGCCAGCCAGAGGAGACAGACTCACCAAACTGGTACGTTAACTTAAATATTTTGGAAAATTCAATAAGAGAAAATCCGTCCAACTGAACTCAATCCCTTTGTCTGAAGGAGAAGCTGATTGAATGGGCAGCTTGGACTTCCCTGTGGCTAACGTGAAAAAGGTTACAGGTCAGAAACAGTTAGACTGAATGCACCTGGGAAAGGCCCAAGCTCAAGATTCCAACTGCTTTGACCTGGGCCAACACAGGCGTATATCCTAAATATTTTATGAGTAAACATAACTCTGAGCGAGAAAGAAACAGAAAAAGTGAAATCGTTACAAGAACCAGCAGTGACAACTGAACAGGACGAGATGACGAGCTCTGCTCACTGGAACGTCTACCGCGTAAGTTGAAGTCGGATGATGAAGCAGAGGGCTGTGGCAGATAATGCTATCAGTGGGTTCATTCTCTCTGGTACACGCTAAGCGGACGTTTCTTTGGAAATACCCCTGAGATCCAGCGCCTATCCGTCCCTCTCTTCCCATTGCCTGTGAACGAGACCTCGCTCCTGCTCCTCGACGGCAAACGAAAGGAGCTCTTACACAAGTTGCCAACCCTGAATTTACCTTGTCAGTGCAACAAGCTGCCTCACTCGTTGAACTTCACTGAATATCTTCTTCCCTAAGTACAGTTTTGGTTCTGAGAAAACCTGTCCTGCCCTCTCACGCTGCAGCGCTTTAAAGCATACACCAAACAAGCTTTCCAAAACCAAGATGCCACGCAGCTGAACAGGCACTTGACCAGGTTTAGCACTGTGGCCTCTTTTCAAAACTGAGATCCCATCTATCGAACAACTTGTACAACCTCGTTTCCAGTTACCTCAGCTGAAGGACGTTACAGGTAAATGCCCAGAATCAATGTCTTGCCACCGACCGATCAACGCAGGTGGATGGGAGCGTGTGGGTCCACCAGACCAGGAATAGGTGACCAGAGGCTTAACAAAAGGATGTTACAGGTAAATGCCCAGAACCAATGTCTTGCCTCTGGCCGATCAACGTAGGTGTTCCTCATGGGAGCGTGTGGGTCCACCAGACCAGGAATAGGTGACCAGAGGCTTAACAACCGCCCGGTACACCCACACGGTCCTCAGCCGCAGTCCCCATGTCTTGACAACCATCTTCAGGATGGCCCAAATCACGGGTGAAGCCCTTTACATTGCCCTCCTTACATGTGTGACAGTCTCTAAGGTTAGGCCTATGACGACTGCCGGTGCATTCTCGCGACCTCACTATTCCCGCAAGATTGCTAATACGAGCGTCTTCCTAGACACGTTGTTCTGGTAGTATAATTGAGCGCATGACGCATTCCCGTCAATCAGCAACAATTGTTCGTTCACCGACTCTTCGTCAGTTTCCAGCCCGAACTTCTCAAACTTCGTATTCAACAAAATTTAGCACCTTTTGCATAACCGAGTTATCCCAGGTGACGCAAAAGACCTTCAATCGGATTTGTAGAGCGGAAACAAAGTATGAAGCCGCCAACAATGTCTCATTACGAGAACCCCACCGCCACTTGAGACGAATCCTAAACAAACATTTCCATCGTCGACAGTTCGGACAATCAAATTTTCTCGGCTATTAATTATTTAAATGAATTCCGCTTCTCCGCTCTTAATTGCTTACATAAACCTTTCCCTCTGAATTCAAAATGAACTCGGGGAGCTCGCAAAACTTTTACTCGTCCGGACGGCTTGAATATGGATACAGGGCGAGGAGACTGAGGCCGTCGAATATAAAATGAAAATTAGGCGAATCGACGCGTTAGGGGGTAGGTTAAAGAAGTTAAAACGCGAGGACAAGCAATTTAATTGCGCCGTGGAATAGAAGAAATGAATATGCGCGACTGATTCGAAACTGAATGACAGGCTTCAGGAATCAAGAGAGATTGAACACTTTTCCTTCAGTTGGGGCACCGAATGTAGAACACTGGAACGGGAGCTCTAACAGTAAAAACACTACATCTAAATAAAGTTAGCGAAAATTGTTTTCCCGTGAATGTTTATCTCTCCACGTTGATTCAATTCCGTCGACTACGAGATGCAGGTCTGTTTCCTCATCAAAATGACTGTTCCTGGAAGAAACTCGGGATCAGGGTTGTAAATTGCCGATGAATCGCTGAACGAACAATTGTGAAGAGGGTAATGTGGTGCGCCGCACTTCATGTTTTATGCAGTTTTGATTTAAACAACATTATAAGCAGAAAATGTTCATTATAATGTAAGGTGGGTGCGGCGAGATAGTGGAAATCCATCTTATAAAAGACGAGTTAAGACGAAGTAGTCTATTTCCACGGGTAAAATAAAGACAATGATAACTTGTAGACGCGTTTCGGTTTACTAGACCATCATCAGTACAATAGGTATTGTAAACCGAAACGCGTATAGAAGTTATCATTGTCTTTATTTTACCCGTGGAAATAAACTACTTCGTCTTAACTCGTCTTTTATAAATGTTCATTAGCCGCGGCACTACGGTTCAATCGGAGTTTGTAGCTTCCACTGGTGCACTGCAGAGTTGAAATATTTGGTACGTAACAGCCGTACATATGGGCACTGTATCTTCCTTCAACCCTTCCTCGCCTTAAATGGAGGTGGCACCCACAAAGGAGAAACTAAATACATGATAATCAAGGAAATGCGGCCCTACGTCGGCTCTTGGGATAAAAGGATGGGGAAGGGGGATGAAAGAAGGATAAGAGAACATTCCATGATGACCACCGGTTTAGACACGACCCATGGGAGGCGATACGTCGGAGAATGTCTGCTGACACACCCAGCCGACGCATTGCACCACTAATCACCGCGCCAGGACACAGGGACACGCCGAACCATCATACGAAGATCCCTCCTGTCACATTTGCGTCTGATGGCTCACCAAGTAAGCTGGGATCCCTGCAGACTGGTTGGGACCGATGTCGACGATGTCAGTCCTTCACCAGAGGCAACAAAGTCTCCAGCAGGGGGGAGTCGAGCACGCTGTCGAGCGTCACTGTAAAGGGGACAGACAAAGAGAACGTGGGCCGCGCTCTCCACAGCCCTCCGGAAGAAGTAAAGCCACTCGTTGAAGGCTCCGTGGCCTGAGAGCAGCCGCACTGCCGCAAAGGACGGCCGCCACCAGCCCATCCGCAGTCGTTGTGCTACCGAGGGGAGATGACTAAGGAGATGCCGCGCTGTGGCGCCATTGTCCCACCGCGTCTGCCACACGCTACAGTGGCCTCGTCAGCAGTGCTCGACCAATTCCTCCCGTTGAAGGAGCAGTAGCAGGGCTAGGAGTGGCCTGCGGCACCTGTCCTCGCGGCGTCTCTTGGTGTGGGACTGTAGTACTGCCAGGTTGAGGAGGAGGTCCAAAGGAAGGGCTCCCGCGAGCACTTGAAGGGCGAGGTGTGATGTAGTGCGGTACGCTGGCAGGACCACCAGGAGTATGTCCCGCTGCATGGTGAGCGCCAGCTACCGATCACGTTGTGTGGGAGCGACCCACCATGCCGCAGCCGCGTACCGCACTACGGGGATGAAGTTTATTCCGGTTATTCCATAATTTATTCCGGTTTCGCAACGGGAAACGGAGACATTATGATCAGATCTACACACGGACCACTGCGGAAATTACGTTTTTCGTATTCAGTAGGCCTCACAACGTCAAGATCTGAAGAAAACATAAGTTTTTGTTACACGATTGCAATACTTTCCTTACACTTTGGGTAGCGGAAAGTAAAAATGAGTGAGAGCCAGGGGGGAACTACATATTGGCGAAAGGTTTGCTTGAGCAATATTTCACTCTTCAACGGCGACACTAATTTGAAGACTAAGAATCTGAAAGGGACCCAACTGCTACGTTTTAATGCATTTTAAGCTAGAGGGTCGCGAATACGAAATAACCGTTCTGAAAAACATTAAACAAGCAGCTGAGTTGAAGAGATGGAATTAACATAATAGCGGCGCTAAATCCGAGTGGGAGCCACTCGGACACCCAATCAAACAACTACTGTTCAAGAGGGACACGAAAGCCTTGATGCCGTTCACTCTTTCAATTATAACGCTCCGCTCCTTGTGTCTTCGACGACTCAGGTTGTTAATCCTCACTCACCTCGATTTTTCCTCTAATGAATACCAAATATGGGCTCAAGTCTCCAGAGAGAGAGAGAGAGAGCCAAGACGAGAGTTTACGATCCTCTAAATCACGTCGATCGCCAAAAGATAATCAGGATCCGACGGAAAACGTTAAAAATAATGAACTGGAAGAAGTCTCATCTTCTAAGAGACGCCAATTCTCTTTCTCTCGAAGCTTTTCAACATTTCATCAACCGCTTCGGGTGAATCGAGGGCGCACTAGGATATTCTGACACTGGCTGATCAAAACCCCGCAGTCCAGACAGTCATCAGCTTCACATTAACAAGTTCTCGCAATCGTTACTTAACTCGTCCCAAAACGAAAGGAAAGTACAATGATAGCTGAAGCAAAGATGTTTTCGTGAGAACGTATCGAGGCGTCCTCAATGGGAAAATTTGTGGCCTGCAGTCAAATTTGTGGGAGAACGGCTAAAACGAATTTTTCGAGGTTATGAGCCGCTTTCCTCATTTGGAGTGGTGAGAATTTGATTGGTGAAGGGCACTGAAAGGAACAAAAATGAGGTGTTTTTTGCATTCCTCTCGGAACAGCTTTTAGAATTTTGAGTTAACTTATAACGCACCTTCTAATTTAGGTTGTCTGTAAAAGCATGTTGACCGGTGAAGCCTGAAGACAGGTTCAACGATTTAGATCAACTATAAACCCCCCTCGAATGTTGTTGACCAATCGAATCTGAGCCGATCGGGCGAGTTCTTTTTTGGTTCATGTCTCACTGGAAAATATTGTAAATTAACTTTGGGACATTCTATTTCCTTTCAGAGAGCGGAAGTGTGGGCTGATACGCTGTGTATCGCTTACCAAAGGATGAGGATGGCGGCAGTGCAGTGGAGGTGCTCCGTTTGCATTGCTTGTTCTCAGGAGGAACTACTAGTGGTGACGGCTGTTATCCTAATCTACCTTATGGTAGCCGAGCGGAAGGAGCTGTACCCATCAAGAAGAGAAGAAGAAGGGCTGTGATCCTTAGGAGGTGGCAAGATGAGTGGGTCACAGCCCAGAAGGAAAAGGCAGCAAGCTTAAACTTCCTACACTGTAGGACAATTGTTACGAGGGGTGTGGAAATGTTATGAGAGCCACAGCTAACATTGTGGGGGAGATATACTGCCTGACTCCCGAGTGATCGTAGTTTAGTGGTATAGATGAAGGTTCATAATCTGACGAAAGTTGGGCTTTTGGATCAGAGCTTGTGATCACTGTAATTTTTGTTTGAATCAGCGGCTAACAGTGTGGGGGAAATTTACTGCCTGACTCCCTAGCAATCGTAGTCTAGTGGTATAGATGAAGGTTCATAATCTGACGAAAGTTGGGCTTTTGGATCAGAGCTCGTGATCACTGTAATGTCTGGCTGATTCAGCGGGTCTCTAAATAATTCCAATCCTCTCATAACACCAGGAAAGAGGTTCTCCAAACATTTCCAAAACCCTCTTTGACACAACGGTGGACGATGCATCCTACACCATCATCTTGTGCTAGAGGAGGCCTGGCAGGCAGTGCACAGAGGAAGACGAAGTTGGTTAGCTCACACCAGAGGCATTCATCCGCTCCATGCTGCATTCAGCGGAAAACTGGAGGTGCATTGCTCAGCCAAAAGATGATGGAGGTTGCTGACCCAGGACTGGTACCACCTATAATGCACAGGTATCAAGAATGAAGACATGGTGAAAACACTGCTCCTGAACCTCCCAAACTGTTGGGCAGTATGCAAGGATGTGTAGGAATGGCGCACACTGTGGAATTCTTGTGAGGGTGAAGAGGATAAGAAAGAAGAGCTGCCTTCGCAGATAGGTGGGAGGACCAAATTGATGCAACGTGCTGAATAATTCGTGGACCCACCAGAAGCCCCTTCCTCCTACGTCTCAAAAAAAGGCATGGGAATTCCAAATCTGGGCTGACTTGCATTACCTGAACCGTAGGGGTTTTTTTGGGACGTAGGAGTGAGGGTCTCCTTCTAGAGGCCCCATGAATTTACTTCTCCGTACTGAGAACCAACCTGGAACAGCTCTTCTTTCTTATTCTCTCCACCCTCACGAGAATCTTCCAGCGTGCCGCCATTTCTATGCATCCTCCCAGACTGACAGATACTGGCCTTGGGTCTGCAAGCTCCGTCCTCTTCTGGCAGAGCACCGCACTGGCAAACTGAGCAATGCGCCTCCAATCGCCCCAACCCCCACGAGGGGAGCATGAAGCGGACGAATGCTTGCAGCGGGAGCTCACCAACCGCGTCCTCCACCATGCGCCGTCCTTCTGACAACCTCTGGCATGAGAAGACGGCATGGGCTCAGTTCCCTGTTCACTCTCATCTGTTTCCCGACTAGCGCGTTCTACTGTCGAAATTAACCGTGGAAGTTATGCACTATGAAATCAAACCTTTTAACCTTCAGTTATTGAGTTGCTGACATGGCATTCGCACACTGTTTCATTCCCAAATTTGCCGTGTTTGCTCCCAAATTGAGCTGTGGTTTTTGAGCTGTATTTTACCATCTCCGCTTAGCGCCCTCCTAGCGTTCATTACTTTCCTTGGCTCTTGGAAGTCTACAAAAAAAAATTTGCGCGGTATATTACTATTCTTGCATTGTATGAAAATATAGGAATTTAGACTTGTTGAAGAAGGCGTCTTGCTGTGCGTAGTACAGTAGCTATACCTAATTTGTGATCTGCTGAACACCATAATACGGCGCGCCACGCCTTTGCAGGCTACCCATAGAAAGGTTGACTCTGTTAATTTCTAATAAATTGCGAACAGTACTAGAATTGACAAGATTGATTTGATGAAATGTCAGCGGCAACTCGTGATAACATTGGTTGAAGCTCACTTTTATGTCCCATGCTGCGTGATACAGTCGGCTAATGAATCCTTAACGATATTCCCTTAATAATTTACCTGGTTCCAGGTATCCAAGCGGTAATTGAGTCTTAGTACAGCATTAAATATATTTTTTAATATCGGAATGAACTACCTCTATCGTAGTAATATCCACCACATGTTTCGATGCCAGTTTTGCAGATTGCGGGGGAGCACTCGAACACGAAAATACCGAACACAAAACACACACACACACGCGCGCGCCGAACACCACAAAACACGATCGATGAACAGGCTCCCGGCGGGCGCGAGTCGAAACGAACACAAACCAGGACGAAAGAAGTAAACTAGCGGTCAAACCGAAAGCTGCGGACAGCTGTTTGAATGGAAGAGGGAAAAAACAGTGGAGGGAGACGAGTGGCAAAGGGCTATGGAGGGGACTAGTCGTCGGACGAGGTTCTGACGAGGAAGAAGCAGCGGTGGGGAGACGACGCCGGTAGTCGCGAGTGAGTCATAATAGTCGAGTTGCGTGTAGATAGTATCCGTAAAATGAAGGGGACGGAGACAATGAGGGGTGCAGGAGTCTGTACTCAGACTGAGGAATATAATAAGCAACGCAACGCGTAACAGTCGGACAGGTGACGAGCCGTATTTCCAGACCAATTATCCGACGGAGAAAGGAAGTTATTTCGGCATCCGAACTCGTATCAATGTCAGGCTCTGGGCAGCAGATTCTCCATGATGGGACATCAACTTGTGACATATGTTGCAACATGAGACCGAGCGTCAAGCTGTTCAATTCATTGCCCTAACAGCCACAAACTTGTCATTTGAAAAACGCGCAAGTCATGAATGTTTTTTCGACGCCACGCATCACACAAAGTTCCTCAGCCCCCAAGGAAATTATATTCTTCACTCAATTCATATGAACACTCTACGCGCGTGAAGAAACGACACAAAATGAGATCATCAAGCTACATGACCTGGACGTGGATCTTCACGTTTCCAAGTTTTCGAAGTTGGCAGAACGCACGATTGGGAGAAATAGCGCACACGGCGATTTAGAACATGCGGCTAATCATAATCAACTAATTAACCGAAAGTTGGTTCAAAACTAAATAAAGTGATCAAACAATCAAACACGATGTCTATTAAAATTGTTTGTGAATAATCTCAAGCGGAATTATAATTGCATCCAATAAATTCCAAAAGGCTCTACATCTGAAGCAGATATGTTCCCTAATCAAAAGTGCTGTTCCTTATCAGTCGAAATATCGGCCTGTACTGCCTTCGTTACGTACACTCAAACCCATCTAGGGCACTACAGAAGCTACAAAACATGGTTGCAAGTACGCAGTCAAACCGTTACTGGTCATTCAACTAAATCAAACCACAAAACATGTTTTACAACAAAAGTAAATATTTGTTTTTAAGTATATGATTTGGCCTTGTTCCGGAACCCGTGTGAATAACACGATGACGTGAATATCTACGATTTTGGAAGGCCTGGGGAGCTAGTTCATACATAAGTCATGCTCGTGAAATAACCAAACTTCTAGGAATCCTGTTTTTTGCGCCAGTAGTTGAAGTTACTAATTTTTGACCGTGAGGAAGCTTTCTGTCTGCGCCATAACCACTTCTCTCTCCCCTCTCCGGAGATCGACTCTTCCCTTTTCAAGATCAGTTTCTTCTCTTCTCTCGTTTCAAGTGATTCCCTGGGTCATCAGCATCCCAAATCAACACAACTGGGTCATCAGCATCCCACTTCACGTTCAGATTTAACAAAATTACCATCGTCGACGTCTCTAACCGGTTAGACGTAAAACTTTAGTCACTACATTTAGAAAGGACAGTAGTTAAAATATTAACATTTTAACTGTTCTTATATTAACTCAACCTAACTTTAGCTCTTAATTGTCCTTTCTTTTTCTTCTAATTTTTTATGTATTATACGACTTTGTTAGCACTTTAGGTAATTGGTTTTTTATTTGAGAAAAGCCCGCCTCTGTGTGAACATACATTTTTTTAAAGTCATGTTCGCGAACCAAACTTCTAGGAATCCTGTTTTACTTCCTTTCATTACCGTGCACCCCACATCGAGTTTTCACATCTCTCACGTGTATTAGGGTATCGTTCGCATGAGCCGGATGTTTCCCTCACAACCTCCGAGTAAGTCTAAGGAAACTCTCTCGAATGAACCTCCAGTTAGCCCTCAGAGGGCTTTCTCTGTTGCAACCCCCTTCTCACTCCCTCAAGGCAGCGTTTCAAACACTTTTTTTCTTTTGGTTTATTATTCATTCTGAATAATAACCCTATGTTTTCGGTCACGAAAAATTTTTTACAACCCCCCCTCAAAATTTGATACTTTACGTTTCAAGACATGGAGATTCCAAATTTGCAATGTCCGTCCGCCGTCCCCCGTCCACCGTCCCGTCCCCCCGTCACCCGTCCGGGCCGTTTTGTGCCTTTAACGTGGTCTGAAAAATTCGTTCTTTCGCCCAAAAATCCGATTTGGTATCTAGTTGTGCCCACCATCTAGGCAATCCGATCGGACGAAGCCCGTGGTTGTAATGGGCAAAAAACGGTTAAAAAAATTCACGAAAAGCAGTACAACGCGGGAGCTACAAGCGTTTCGTCGTTTGAATTCCCTCCGCCCCGCCGTCTCATTAAAAAAACCAACCGCTCTCGAGGCGAGCGAGCGAGTGCGACCTCCCGCTCGCTTCCCTCCCAACGACCGGTCTCTCCCCATTCGCCTTACTCTTCCAATTTCCCCGACGTTTTCGTTTTAATACGATTCAATTTTTTAAGATTCTTTCGTTTCATTCTCATTATGTTTTTTTCATAGATTTTTGGTTAAATTTTGATATTAGTATTTAGCGTGCATGTTTTCATATTAAAATTCAGTTTTTTCTAGATACTTTCGTGTTTTTTTTGTTTATTTTAATATTACGATTCAGTTCTTTTCGGCCTTTTTTTGGGTTTCATTATGATATTTTTCGATGCTGAATCGAACAGGATGGGTCTCGGAGCATTAATGCTAGGTCAAGCTGATTATCCGAATAATAAACCGTTGTGTAATAATTTGCAGCGTTTTTTTTTAAGGTAATGCATTTATTCAAGACGACGACAAAAAGAAACACAAATACTACATAATGCGTTCCCCCCTCGATAAGTAAAAACTTGTGCTGAGGGGAGGAGTCGTTATAACTTCCTAGCTACAAATCGCAAACCTATATAATACAATATACTGAATTATATGATAGATAGTTCATAAAAAATCAGAAAAAAAGTTAAAAAGGACAATCATCTGAGCATTTCAACCGTTTCTGCTCATTCATAATTCGTTTGTACGTCAGAATCGACTTAGTATTCGATTCTCAATACGTTTCTTTTGTATTATTTCGGTTTGTGGATGTTAACCCTAAGTCTTACAAATCGAAAACTAAGTCGATTCTAACGTACAAACGAATTATGAATGAACAGAAACGGAAGATGAAGGTAAAGTTCTTGGTAACTAAAACAAAAGCTGTGGGATTGAAAAACAACATGGAGTGACTAACAAGACTACAGGTTGTGATTAACAAGAAAATGAGATGCGAGGTCAGGCGAGAACCTTACATCCCCCTACTCTCTAATGAGTATTTATTACTATTCGTTGCACAGTTGCTATTTGACGTTGGTTGAAAAGATCTATCCAGTTGGTTCAATTTCATCATCAATTCGTTAACAGTTATTATTTCGTCTCTATTCAACCCATTCTGGACATACCAAGGCAGTCCCACCACAATAAAACACACTCTGGTGTTTTCACTTAATGTAGGATCGATGTCAACGAGTAAACTATGTTTTTTCAACGCGTATTCTGAGATGGACCCTTTAATTAATTTAAAATTATAAGCGTAACTCACGTTTCACCAGCCTTTGTTGGAGAAATTGTCGAGGAATGATTATCTCCACGTCCCCCAGATCGCGGTTCCAAGGAGTACTCTGTTTGCTGTGTACCAGTCGGTAACAGGTCTCTCGATGAGCAACCCGATGACTTCGCAATAACGTTCCTCTGGAATTTCTAGACGGGCACATCTAGTCTCTAGCGTCGTGAGCCAAGTTGAAGCATTGAAGTTTTTCCCATTGAATTTACCCAGAACAATATCATTTGTGACCGACTTCAAGGGTTTCCATTCCGGTGGATGTTCACGCGATCGTTCGATATGATGTGGTTGCTTCAAGTCAAGTCTTGTGGGATCAGGAAGCTCCTCTAAGTACTAACCCTCGAAACAGGGATTTCCTTCTGAGTCGAGATATATTGCACGTAGGTCATTTGAAAGCTTTATAGTAATGTTTCGAAACTGTCCTCTCGATTTGATTGACCTTAGTGCACTCTTTATGATCACATTTTTCGCAAGTTCTTGATGATTCCCAATCGAACGCTTGTCTGGCGAGACCTTTCTCTTTCATTGAGGATCTGAAACTGTTTGACGTGATAAACTGAAGTTTTTTTGTCATCACCAGCCGCGACAATTATCAGAAATTTCGCGCGTACTTCCGTCATAGTTACAACCAAGTTTTCGATTTGTATATTTCGGTTTGTGGATGTTAACCCCAAGTGTTACATATATATGGATAAAATTATTTTTGTTAATGTGAAAGATGTCAATACCTCGAATGTCTTAAAAACTGCAGAGGAGGGGAATCTCATTTTCTTACGCAGTAAAATTTTGATATTTTTTTCTGGGTTATATGCAAAGGCTCTAGGTAAGTTTGGTAGGCCGATCCCCACACAAGAATACAATAGGATATCACGGATTGCACTAGAGCATGATAAAACATTTTAAGTGCGCCCATAGACATAAAATTTCGGATTTCAAGGCACAGGGGTGTGGCTTTACAAAGTCTGTTGCATATATTGTCAATGTAGTATTTCCTGGACGAACATTGGTCCACTACCACCTCCGAATACGTAGCTTGTGGAATCTGCTTGACACCAGGGCAACTGCAATCACTTGCTCTAAAGGTTGACACAGTGTGGCATTTGATATTTCGTAGAACTGGGACGCAAGGAAAAAGCAACAAAATTGGATTTGCTAAAATGAAGCTTTAATCCGACTCCATCAAGCCAATCCCTGGCCACAAGCAAGCAAGCAGACGCCGCTTGCAAGAATGCATCCCAATTATTTCCCACTACAGCTGTATCATCAGCATAGGTAATTATGTCCCCATCCATTCGAACGCCAAACAGATTATTCATAAAACAGATAAATAGAAGGGGCCCAAGTACTGTGCCCTGCGGAATTCCATACGAGAAGGAAGATCCCTCCGTTTATTTTCACCTTCAGACGTCGCCCAAACATCAACGCCATCCCCCATTAGTGCGCGAATACCTTCCACTAACTTCTTGTGAGAAACACAATCAAAAGCTTTCCTCACATCCAAGAAAATTGCCAATGGTTCATTTCCTTGGTCGAGCTGCACGGAAGCCTTTACTCCTGAAGTTCCGGAATTTATTGAGCTACTGCTCCTTATGCCTCGTCCCTAATTGAAGAGCTGCCGTAAAGGTTATTGATGGAATTGCCAACACGATTTCCCGGTAAGGTTCACAGTTCTGTAATTTCCTGGGAAACGCGGCGAAAAAAGTTATTTAAAAAGCCGGTATTTTTGGGGCTCCTAATTATTTTATTGCCATGATGAAACTGCTATTGCGTTGGGGCTATACGAGCCACGTTTATGGATGAACTCTTGCCTCAGTGTCGTACGCTCAATTAGTAATAAATACCTGCAAATTCCGCCAGATATGCTCGGGTTTATGGAAGCACACACACTGACCTTTTGCTAATGCGGCGCCATGTTTCGGCCGAAAACAACACTCAAATGACTTGGCGCCCGGTAACAGTTTTCTGTTGACAAAACTGAGGAGGAGGATATCGAAGGAGAAGCTGAACGAGACCAGAAAATATCTTGCGCGACGCATAACACAACTTTTACTACAGCGATTTGGTTTAGACAGACTCAAACGAACTTCCCTCGGGCTGAGCGTTACGAGGGTTTCTCTGAGGGAAGTCATGACACGGCCCCACAAAGAACTAATAACAATAAACTCATATGTTGACATAAGGGCAAATATATGCACACTTATCAGACCCAAAAATGTGAGAAGGGCGATTAGACAAATAATCCTCTTCGTCTTAGCAGTGAGCTACCTGACCCCAAGTAATACAAACATGTACATAGTTTCAACCCAAGCTCATCACAACCTGCTCCAAGCTCTGGGTCAAGATGCCAACTATCTCTGTCACACTGATGAGGATTTGTGTACGCCCCGTGGATCTGAAAGCCGTGGATCAGATTAAGAACTTCTCCCAGTGGGATTCCCGAGGGACGGCTCTCCACCGGGAGACTGGCAAAAGGACCAAACCTGCCGCACTTCCACAAGTCTAGGTTCGGTGGAACCCAGCATGATCCACGACTCTCAACCGGTATAACTCCATAGCCATATTGATATGGAAACCGATCTGTTCAATATCATTTTTCGGGGACTTCAGCCCAGTTTGGAACCCTGGCAGGGCTTTGAGAACTTTTTTTTGAACCACCCGTAGGTGTTAACAAAACACTCACGCTTGAGCAGTGTGATTGCAACGTAGGCGTATGTTATTAGTATAAAACATCGGTGACAACAAAATACATCTGTCGTGATTCTCTCCTACGAAATTAACTACAGAGCAAATCCCGGTTCGCGAGAATAGAAATCAATTTCAGTGCGTTCTTAGTAACGTGATCACGCAACACCAGGAAGCGACGGTGGAATCATAAGCTGACTAATTCGTTCCGCGAGGGTATGTACACCTAGAAACAGGCATTAGAGCTCGTCAATTACACGAAGAGGAAGGCAACTAGTTCATCTTGTCGTTCAACCAAGCTTTCGAGTAACGCTATACTTCGTCAAGCTCGTATGCTAATTTGGCCGACTGTGCTGTGAAATTAGTTACCGCATGTCTAACAAGGTTGTTGACCTATCGATTCCAGTTGAATGTTACCCATGCCGACCGCCTAGTCTTCACCGCGCGTTTAAAACCGATCGACTTGACGACGGTATTGACAAAACCGCAAAAACGAGTGAATAGTTGAATGAACGGGCTTTGTTATGGAAATTCGTGAACCGAAACCTCGGTAGCTATTTCAACAGTGTTTCACCTCGACAAAACTGTGCTACTACAAATCAAATACGATGTATCATAATTACAATATGTGGAAAATGTTACCCGCTACCTAAATGTTAATTAATTTTCAATCTCCAGTGCACGTTAATATCCCGTTGTTGTATTTTTGCCTCACATTTAGCGCTATTGGTTTCCTATTCACACTGAATAATACAACTATGTTTTCGGTAAATAACATTTGCTAACAAACACTCCCTCCAGCGCACGTCCTCTCAGTTCCAGCCTCAGTTCCCATAGAACTGATATTCCCTGATACGTCCCCACCATTCTCGCTCGAAACGCAAGACAGTATCAATTTGGCACTCCAAGATCTCCAAGGTTCATCGCAGCCAACCTCTTAAATGTACACAGTACACACGGCAACTCTAACTTACCAGTTTTGGGGAGGTGGTACCGTAGCGAACAGGCCCCATACAATTCGTATACTTTCTCCCTCCAGAGCGAGAGCCTGACTGCTTTTGGCCAGTCACATCTCACCAATAGGAAACTTTGCCAACCTCCTTATTCGAGTCGCTCTTGGTGGTCTCTATGAAGGGCTCAGGTTCAACTGAGAGAAACGCAGATCCTTCTCTCGGGAGTGGTTGGCGTCTTCATTACCTTCTACCCCCTTCATGATCTGGCTCCCAACATAATGTTAAGGTCCTTTGCCAAGGTCTTCTCACACAGAACGATAGGCAGCCTCGAGGCCTACTGCCTACTCCAAGCTCTCTGAACCATACTGCACCCAGCCCCTCACAAGTACGCAGTACATACTTCGCTGACTCCAGCTCCACCTAGCAGAATTTGCAGCTCTGTATCTCTGACCTACCAATCTTGGGCAGGTGATCACATACTATTCATCTACCTTCTCTCTCCAGACTGAAGACCTCTCTTGATCACACCCCAGAGAGTGTAATAAATAATCTGGACTGCCTATGGCCTGGCACCTACTACCAATAGGCAGACCTGAGCTCTGCATCCCGTTGGCTGACCTCCTTATTCAAGTCTCTCTTGGTGGTCCAATTTTCTGATGCTGAGTTGAATAGGATGGGTCCCAGGGGTAGGATTAAGCAGTGTCTAGATAGAAAACAGGAAGACCATATTTACCCCCGAATTGAGACTTTTAGGTTTCAAGGTATATACTGGTGGCCACCGTGAAAACCCCCACTAGTCTCAGATCGGTCTAATGTGGCGCTGTCAATGAGCTGTCACGCGTCCTCTCAGTTCCACTCTTAGTTCCCATGGAGCTTGTGTTCCCTGATGCAACGCCCACCCCATTTTGACCAAAACGCAAAACAGCCTTGAACCTCATCCGGCAGTAGCTGAAGCACCGACAGCAGTCTGAGGCGCACTTTATCCAGCTCCTCACAAGTACACAGCACATATACACCTGACTTCACACCCGCCTCACAGAATCTACCCCGGAGTTACCAATCTTGCTCAGGTATTGCTTTAGTGAGCAGGCCACATTCCATTCATCTACGTTCTCTCTCGTGACTAAGGACCTTGATCGCTCCGCGAAGAGTCTGATAAATAACGTGGATCGCCTTTGGCCAGGCACCTCCAACTGACAGGCAGCCCTGCACTCCTCTTCTCACTTACCAACATCCTCATTCAAGTGGCTCTTGGTAGTCCCCGCATCGTTGGCCTCCTCATTCCCTTCCATTCCTCTATGACCTGGCACCCAACACAGTGTTGGACACAAGACCTTTCAAGCATAGGGATTCCAAATCTGCAATGTCCACCCGTCGTCCAGGCCTTATTTTGGCTTTAGCAAAATCCTTTCTTTCGCACCAAAAATCCATATTTGATCTAGTACTGCTCACCACCTTGGCAATCATATAGGACGAAACCGGTTATGAGCAGTTTATTGCATTTAAGTCATGTTTTGTATCGTTTGCTAGGCATTGTTTGATGTTGAGTCGACTAGGACGGGTCTCAGAGGTATAGGACTGCGTATAGATGATAAAAACTGAAATGGCAGTAAACATAGTGAGGCCAATACTGTTTGGAGGTGCTCGCGGGATAATATAATGAAAGTCATCTTTTCTCCCCAGCCTGCACTCATTTCCTCTCACTGCTCCTCCCGTTTCACTGCATCCAACTCGTCGCGTTGTGCCCATTGCCTAGAGAAGCCTAGAAAATGTCCATTTACGTCGTTCCGTTGTAGTCGACGTTTCGTCGTTCGACGTTGGATTGAGTAGGATAGATCCTAATCATGCTGTGCAAGAGAATGATTTTTTTTAAATATAGAACTCTCAACTTGTAAAAACTTTGAGTTGTTGCTACAGCAATTACAATATTAGAACGTTCGCGGCTTAGAGGAAAAGTATGTGACGCGTCAGACCAAATATTATGTTTCCTTATCCCTACGTAGTAAAGTTGTGTTTTTCTGCGAATCTTAACGTTTCAAGGGGCGATTAAGAGAAAACATCGGAACCAAAAGGACATAAGGTCATATTTCCGGCAAATCACCATTTGACGAAAGAGTAAGGTTATGAGCAAAATCAGTCAACTCCTAAGTATAGTATAGTGATCGAAACACCAGATTTTGGTTCATTTTTCATTCTGAATAATACACCTGTTAATGGCCAGGAAATTTGTTTTACAACCTCCCCTTCCAAATTTGACATTCCTTGATTTCAAGGCATCGGGATTCCAAATCTGGAATGTCTGTCCGTCGTACTTACTAAAAAAACCGTTCTTCCGCACAAAAATCCCATTTGGTATCTACTGTTCGGCAATCAGATCTACTCGCGGGACAATGCAGCTAAAAGTAATCGTTTGATCGTCTCACTTCTACCACCCGCCAGCTCGACTCGTCACCTCGTGCCAATTGCGTATGGAATACGTTATTTTCGTCGTTCCGTTGTAGTTAGGTCATGTTTGGAATCGTTTACTGGTATTTTTTGATGCTGAATCAAATAGATTGGGTGTCGCAGGTGTGAGACTACGTCGAGTTAACTCGTTAACTCTATTAGAATTTGCCAAAGAGTTGAGCCACATCTGGCACTCCCTGACATTGTGCTGCAGTTTGTCAGCGCCTCGCAGGACGCTTGGTTGCTAGTTTTATAGCTATATCCTGCTTCATCCAGAGCTTCCACACTGAGACATGCATGTTTTTTTAGAGTAACTCCAATACCCCATGGCTTGCACATTTTGGTGTATTATTCTAACTAATACACCTGTTTCAGACAGGTCTAAAAAAACACATTTTTTCGCACATTTGGTTCCTAGTTGTGCCCGCTTGATTGCCAATCCAATCGGACGAAGCCCAAGGTTGTTATGACAGTTTTGGCAGTTTTATCGAAAATACGCCGTGTTTGGTATCGTTTTCTAGGTTTTATTAGTATCTGGGTCGAATAGAACGATTATCAGAGGTGTACGACTGAGTCTAGACCAAAAACAGTGAATTACAGTAATTATAGTGAGCCAAAGTCTACTAACTGAAAGAACTCGCCGGACAATACAGCAAAAGTTATCGTTTTATCGTTTGCACTCCCCCTCGTTCCATTTCAATCACCCTTCGGCTCGACTCGTCGTGTCAATTGCCAATGGAATATGTGGTTTTCGTCATTCCGTTGTTGTTAGGTCATGTTTCGTATGGTTTTAAAGAAATTGGGTTGTGTCCGCCAGTAGGCAAATACTAAAGTTAACGTACCTGTTAGGTGAGTCCGTCTCCTCTGGCTTGTGAGTTACTGTGGGCAAGCGCTTTCGATGTAAAGACATCATCGTCTGGCCGTTTAGTCAGTACTGGAGTCAGTCAGTTGGTCGTGGTCTTTATATACAAAGAGAAAGGTGAAAGGGGCGATGGAGCGTATAAAGACCACGACCAACTGACTGACTCCAGTACTGACTAAACGGCCAGACGATGATGTCTTTACATCGAAAGCGCTTGCCCACAGTAACTCACAAGCCAGAGGAGACGGACTCACCTAACAGGTACGTTAACTTTCGTATGGTTTACTGGTATTTTTTCATGCTGAATTAAATAGATTGGGTGTCGCAGGTGTGAGACTACGTCGAGTAGTTCAAGAGAACAACAAACCGTTGTGTAATAATTTGCATAGTTTTTTTCTCATAAAAGGGCTTGAACAATTTCTGTTGACAGCTTCAAATAACACAACGTCTTTATGTTTTCGTAATCGTCCCAACCGGTTTGATTTTAAAGAGGATGAATGGAAAACGTTCGAATTGTATGGGGCGCACGAGTCAGTTTACCGAGCGACACCAAAACGTATTCAGAGAACAGATGAGAAACATTAAGATGCGAGGCTGACGATCTTGTAACGAGACACCAACCGATGAGACGGGAATTAATGAGACAGATTCGAGCTCATCGCGGCGGAGCTAAATGCCGCAGTTTCGACTGAGCCTCGGAACGAAATGAGAACCAAAAGCACCTTCACTTCACGTTACTCTGAATGATAAATAGCTAAACCTCCGTTCAGACGGAGGAACAGGAGTTTGAGGCCGCGTGCGGTATTAAACGGAACGGGAAAGTTTAATCGCCTGTTCACATATGTAACTTGAATAAAGGCAGATGAATGAAGGATATATGTCCCGAGGGAGCAGACGGTAATAGACTTCTGGAAGCCAAGAGGAAGTAAAAAGGGTATTGAGATTGCCGCTCCAGCCGAAAACAAAGTTGACGCAGAACCCAACTTTGGTTATAGAGAAAACACGAGACCCTTTAATGTACGCAAACTTGAAAACTTCAGACATCCCAAAAATGCAGCCGCTTGTAACGAATGGGCAAGTTATTCGTCATTTTGAAGTTACAAAGGCGCTTACTGCGAACGATGGGTTGACTAAAATAATCCCATCAACATCATTAATGCCCCCGATTCTGCGAGTAAACAAATTGCCTTCGCGAGAGGGGAATGATCGATATTTAATCTTAAAAACCTCAGGTGCGTCGAATCTCACAGCTTTCCCCAGCCTCACTTAGGCCGATTTTATTTTTTCGAAAAGTTTATTTATTGGTTTATTATTCATTCATCATTCTGCATAATACGCGTATGTTTTCGGTCAGGATCATTTTATTGCACACCTCCCTCAACTACGTTTAAACGAGTGGGGATTCAAAATTAGGCACAATTTGCCTTTAACGCGGTTCAAAAAATCCGTCTTTCGCACGATAATTCCATATGGTATCCTCGGTTTGGGCCAAAAATGGCGCAAAAATTAGCCATACACTAAATGTTGCAAATTTTATTGCAATTATGCAATTACATCGTGTTTGGTATCGTTGGTATTTTTCGACGCTGAATCGACTAGGATGTGTCTCACAAGTATAGGACTGCGTTTAGAATGGAACCGTGACATCGCGGTAAATATAATAAGGCGAATCCTACTACTTGAAGGAACTCCCTGGACATATCGAAAGTTATTGTTTCTCACCGGCCAGTGCTCATTTTCCGCGTTGCTTCCCGTCACACTCCAACCACCCGTCAGCTCGACTCGTCACGTCGTGCCTATTTCCCTTGAGTAGCCTAGAACTTGTCAAATTCGGTTGAAGTCATGTTTTGTGTCGTTAACTTGAATTATTCGATGCTGAACCGAATGGGATGGGTCTCCCCCCCCCCCCAATGTAAATAAAGATATACTATATAAACTCGATGTATACTACATGGATTGCAAAGAACCAAATGAACAACTGCATCTTCAACAAACTGGAAACAAACAACACAAAAAAAAAACCACGAGACTCAAAGACTCTGAAAGCCCATGTTAGGGGACGAAAAATTGAACAGGCTGCCAAAGATCAAATTATAAAATATCTAATCTAATAATTGAAAGAAAAAAAAATCGACCATTTAAATTGGAATACGAAACAAACACGAAACTATATTGATAATAATTTTACTTCTGTTACAGCTCCTTCAGAAAATGATGTTTTAAACAGAATGAGGTGTTTTTGTTTTTTATAAACATTTACAATAAGCCTATTTTTCATTTCTGTCCAGAAACTATTGAAAGCCAATACAGCCGCTAAAGTATAAAAATGTTGAGTCACAGTAGTCGACAGATAAGGTTATTGTTATCACTAAACCTTGTTGGAATAAAGTGGGATGGAGTTGATCAATTTTCTTGCTTTCACAAACTTTTAACAAATTCAATCTTTTATTAATTTTTTGAAAAGAGGTATAGAATGATAATCCGTTTTTTCATCATTATTTTGGACTATGTTTTTGACCCCGAATGGGTAGGCAATATGCCAAAATAGAGTGAACCAGGGGAAAATATAGCACACTACCCGTTCACCAGAGCTCTGCAAACGTTCTCCATCGCGTGCGAGCTGTGGTTTCTCAGATGGTTAATATAGGCACTGTTCGGCACAGGCCGAATTAGTCGGAATCTTGAGCTCGGAACTTCCACACTTCAAGCCTTCCCCGAACATCGAGTCCAACCATTCATGACCTTAAGCCTTTTGTCTGCTGCTGCGGGAAATTCCAGCCTGCCGGTTCAACTATTTCCTAAGCTGATGGCTGGTTTTCCTCTAAATATCTTCTTCCCCCCTCCGCTCTTGATTTACATCCTGTCCAGCACGTGCAGCTCTTTCCAATTCACGCTCCTCTATCAACTCTCGTACTACTCACAGCTCTACTCTCTCTCTCTCTCTCTCTGATTGTGAACAAAAGTTAAGTGAACACTACCGAGGATTATATGATATTGATTGATTGTGACGTTGTTGCGAATATTTCAAATGAATGAATTGGCAAATTTTTCGATCCCCAGTGTATAATGTGTTGATGTAAGATGATTTGTTCGTTGTGTTTGTGTTTGTTAGTTAAGGTAGTTAGTGCGCTGCTGAGAGGAGGAGGAAAATCCAAGTACTCGCTACTCTAAAATAGCAGCAGTTGTGTGTTTATGCGTTGGTATGAGTGTAATTTAATTTGGCATGAATGGGGTTGGTTGTTGTGTTTATTAGTTTTAGTTTGTGTGCTGCTGAGAGGAGGAGGAATGTACAAGTACTCACCCCTCTCAAATAGCAGTAGGTAAGTGTCTATGTGTCAGTAGGCATGAACGGTGTTTTGGTATGATTGAGCTTTCTTTGGGAAGAGAAATTTGTCTCTTTAGTGGACAATTATATAAAACAGTCGGACAATTAAATTTTGTAGCACAAGAGGATGTCGTATATTGATTCCAGGGGGAATGGTGGAGAGGGCCTTATGGCCCTAATTTCCCCTGGTGGATAAATAAAGATAATCTCTCTCTCTCTCTCTCTCTCTCTCTCTCTCTCTCTCTCTCTCTCTCTCTCTCCTTCTCCTTCTCTCTCTTTAAGTTTTAAGTTTAAAAAAATATTAATTGAGAGCTATTAGATTGTATCCTATTAGATGTATATTAGATTGTGTACTAGTTGGACCTTATACTAATATTATTTATTTAGTCATCACGCACTCTTACATTGTAAATAGTTTGTTGCCAATCGTTATATGCTTTTTGTTTGTTAACTATTCGGATTAGGATATCCACTGCGGAGAAGAGGAGGAATATCCAAGTACTCACCCTTCTCTAAAGTCTGGGCAGTGAGTGTTTGTATGTGTCAGTAAGTGTTTATGTATGGACGAGTCTGTTAGTGAGTAGGGTATGAATGTAATTTATTTGGTATGAATGAGATGTACTTATAAATAACATAATGAGTTACGACGAATGTAGGAGGAAATGTAACACTGTGATGTAGCCAGGGAGAATGGAAGAGAGAGCCACATGGCCCTAATTCTCCCTGGTCGATAAATAAATTCATTCATTCATTCTCACTCTCTCTCTCTCTCTCTCTCTCTCTCTCTCTCTCTCTCTCTCTCTCTTTGCTATAGTTTCCCGCGCACCCAGTTCACAGGTTCAGAGCCCCCTTGTGTAGCACTTATGTACTGCCATCCTTCAGTTTTGTAATCAGAGAGCTACCATTCCATGACTGCGTCTCTATCGTGTTAAGCAAGTGTATCAATACAGTCCTATATCTCGTCTAATTCGTGAGTCAATTTCTCTCTCTTTTCTGTGAACGCAATATAAACGTTATATTCCTAATGTTTTTCGACAATAGACTGGACCTAATCACGCAGTGCAAGAAAATAATAAACCGCTGTGTAATAATTAGCACGGTTTTTGATTTTCGTTCCAAAGGGGTAAGCGAAGTGTCGCAATCGAGCGATGAAAGTTCAATATTGTTCCGATCTTCAAGATTTGGGTACTACGGAGTCGGGAAATATCTGGTGATACGCACCTCGCAACTTTCTCTGGCCCTACGCTCAATCAATGACTTTCTCCACTCTGACAACTTATCAAATACGTTCCTCATTCGGTTTACAACAAGTTTCTACATAAAAACTGGCGAAACTTTATGAATCTGACATTTATTGCACTGCTCCTATTTGTTCCAGTGAGACGCATCACACAACTTTCAGCCCTGTAAACATTCAGATGTTCTGATGACATTGGCAACGAAACTAATTAATTTCTCACTAGTAAATATGAACCTAAACTTGAGAGTTGTACAAAGAAACCGTAAGAGCTTAAGGCTACCGAATTTATTGTGTTACTCCTACTTAATCCCCTAGCTCTATTGAGTAATCAGTCCATTGACGATTCATGAAAGTAAGAAAAGGGGGTTTACTCTTTTATAATGCTAATTCCTGTAGTGGTTACAAAACTGACAAGATTTGTCAATAAACAGTGCAAAGTCAATTTATTGCAAAGGACGACTATTTGTAGCGTTGGTAGCTCACTATAATGTAAAATACTTTAATCACAGTAGTAAAATTGCAAAATTCGAGGAGGCACAGAACACACACACGAGAGGAAAGTGATCGAAATCATGACTCTAACAAACAAAAAGTTGAAGAGCTGACATAAAATCCGCGCTGGGCGTTAGTAGTTCATTATTGATATAACACAGCCCTGTTTATTCTTGACTCACTATTTCCAGGCGGAAGCACAACCACTCCTCCCTACCCTTCGCATTAATTTCTAAAAGCTGTTAGATTTAATGGGTACATGGTTTAGTTATATACTGCCCCGCAAAGCAACCGAGATCTCACCCCGTCGCCGGACAAACGGGTGTAATGCCTTTCGGATATATATCTCCGCACAGCGGGGTCCAAGCGTTTCCCCTTTTCCAACGTTTCATCAACCGGGTTCACTGGGGGTTTTCAGTTCCCCTTTCTGCCGTCCCATTAGAGGTCCTTGCGGTCTGCCTCGGGGACTTCGAGGATTCACCACCCGTTATACTTAGGATCTCATTATTCCGAAATGCTTCTTCTCCTTGGTTCCGCCTCGAGGGTGAGAAAACTCCCTCGGCCCAAAGTCCTTTTACGAATGCAAATTCGAGTTTGATTACTGGAAAAGCCCGCGGTTCCATTATCAACTCCCGGGGAGGAAATCCATCGATTTCAGTCGAGTTGATATTTGAGATCGGATTGAATTTTCGTCTCATTACGAGTTCGGGGAAATTCGGATTTGTAGAGCGCAGATTGTCAAAAAGTAATTTCTAGCGCACGGTTTAAATGGGAAATTGCGGAAATAGCTCGGCAATGGCGGAAATAGCGCGGGAGCGACGAGAATCATGTACAAGTATGTAACTGGCAACCTCTCTCGACAGATAATGAGGACGCAGGAGACCTGATCAAATGGGACCCGAAATACTTCTCTCTCAGTTGCTCATCGACAGCATGAACCGGGAATAGACATTCTTGGGCATTCTACACCTCTGGACGTCGTCATGTGTACACGAGCCTTTAGATTGTTGCCTCCACTGCTAATTTAGGGTATTTAGAGCCCGTACATACCAGTACTCTTCACAGGTTTCGCGTTAACCGTTAATAACCGTGCAATAGTGTTTTTATGACGAAACGGCTTTAACGATTTCCACAAAATCAATGAATGTTTTTAAGTAGTTACTACCTACATATTGTTTTCAATAAATGTTCCTCTGATAGTCCATTGAACTGAGATAAAAATCGAAATAATGTTTTGTGAACATTCATGTAATTTTCCGAGTAACTGCGAAACTGAATTTCATCAATGTTATGGAGTGTCTTCTAGCAACCTTTACCCCATTTTGTTCTTCACAATTATTTATGTAACTATCTACTGAATAGAAATACAAGCCATGATAACTCGGAAAACGAGATTCGTCGAATATTAATTACCTTTTCTCCAATTATATGAAAAACAGCTGTAACAATTTCGACCAAACATATGGAGCAGATCAGATACGTGACCAAGAAGGCGACAACGGCCCTTTGGACGTGTCAGAGAATGTGCGGGAGGACATGGGGCCTAAAGCCCAGAATGGCCTGCTGGTTCTACGAAGCCATAGTGAGACCAATGATCTCATATGGGTCGATTGTGTGGTGGCATAAAGTGAATGGCAGCAGCCTAGCCAAAGTACAAAGGCTGGGGTGCCTACTTGTAGCGGGGGTGATGAAGACTACACCCACCATTACCATGGAGAAACTGTTCGACCTTCTCCCGCTGGACATTTATGTCAAGGCAGAGGCGATCAAGGCGGCTTACAGACTCACTAAGCTCGGTATAGTTAAGGTGCCACAGGCGACTAATGGACACCTGGCTATATTCAGGGACTTGGAGAAGGAGCTCAGCATGATCACGGACGCGATTGTGCCCATGTGTGAGTTCGAGAGGAAATATAATGTTCAGCCACTGGGAGGTCCATGGAACAGCGAGAGCCACCAGTTTCGGCCTCCCAATGGCATCAACATCTTCACAGATGAATCGAGAACTGGAACAGGCTCCGGGGTGTGGATAAGTGGCTCTGGAAGGAGTGGGACGTATATTGCCCTAGGCCCCACTCCATTGGGTTTGCAAGCAGATATTTATGCTATTATCGCCGGGGCAATCCTAATGCATGAGAAAGGCTGTAGCAACAGAACTATCAATATATTGACTGATAGTCAAACGTTGTGCAAGGCGCTAATGAACTACTGCACTACGTCAAAACTGGTGCGAGATGCAGGATGTGGCTTAACTCCTTAGCAAGTGCGAACAGAGTTAATCTGTGTTGGATTGCAGGACACAGGGGGATCATTGGAAGTGAGAGGGCGGACCATCTGGCCAGACCTATTGGGCCACCGCCCCATTGTGGGATTTCTCTGTCACTAGTAAAGAGGACTGTGAGAGAACACGACAGAAGACTGCATCAGACAATCTGGAACGCTGCAGGAGTAAGACACTCCAAACGCTTTGTCTCAGAGCAATCAAGCGAGATAAGACACACCCTTCTGAGGATGGAGAGGAAGGATTTGAGGCAGATTGTTAGGATCATAACTGGGCACTGCTGAATGAACAAACACATGTATGTTACGGGTATAGTCGACACCCCTCGATGCAGGTCGTGTGGCACAGATGAGGAGACTCCCTACCGTGTCCTGGCCCAGTGCCGGAGACTTGAGAGGGAGCGACTTTTGGACTTTGGCACCACTTCTCCCGGGATGGATACCAACGAGAACTCCTTGAGGAACTACCTGGCTTTCCTTAGAAAGCTAGGCATCAACCTGTAAGACATTAGGACGCACAATAGGCCATCTGGCCACAGTGCACGTCCCACCACTGGGATTACAGTCAGAAGATTATATATACGGAGTACTCTCAACTACCTAGTACCGACATTTTGTCCAAGCGATGAACGAAGGTTAGCGCCCGTATATGTAGCAGATCGTCGTGGTGGAAGTTTGGCGTTGCTACTCTCAAGATATTCAATCGGTGCGTCCACTTTTATTTTCTGGGGGATAACAACTCGGTGATGTCTTCCACTCGAGCTTTGATTTTTACGTAATCGTTCAATTCGGATAGAATAGGAACTGTCAGGGATCTACCCTGAGTGAAAGTCGTGTCCGGGCCCAAAAGAAAAGAACAAATTAAATACACTCAATTATACTCGAAGAACTAAATAAAATAATGCCTCTCAAGAAGGTAATGGGAAATGAAATTATAAACCGAATAAGACCCACTTGAATTTAATCAGGGAAAAATAAAAATGAAATGAACTCCTTTTAGAATGAACAAATAACCTATGCTCGGATTGTATTAATGACAATAAAAGGACAATGGGGAAAATGAAACACCAAGCTCTGATTGCTTACCTTACTTCCCACAATCTAAAGGGACGTTTAAGTACTGATTCACTGGCTTAGGAAAAGGGGACGATTCGTCTGTGAAGTCGGTAGCCGTTCTGATCTGAAAACGTGGCTCCACCGCTAATATAAACAGCGGCGAACTGCACGGGTGGCAGCAACAGTGTTGCCACCTTTGGCAGTCCGCCGCAAACCATTACAACCCTGAGGGAAAGGCGGGCCTAAATTGTGACCAAACGTTACTCTTATACACTGGAGGTGAACCCACGAAATGATGGACTTGTTATAGTTGAGGAAATTTATTAACTTTCAGACAGAACGCTATTTCTGTTCGTGTACACAGGTTTATTTCGAGCTACAAAAATTTAAAAAATTAAAGGAAATGCTTCTCAAGGGGGAAAGTCACAGATATAACTGAGTAATAAGAAGAAAGCGCAAATCTATACACAAATATATATACGAACGACAACCTCAACGGTATGATGCGATTTGAGCAGTTAGTAAGTCGTAAAGTAGTATTGGGGTACTCGTTTGGTACCAGGTGATATACGGTACTTACAGTTCCGACCGTCGTGGAAGTTATAATGGAAGGAATTATTTGAGAGCAAAATCTGTCTTACGATTGTAGGCTGTACAGAGCGGAATGTCAAGGGATGAAAGGAAGGAAAATCTTCAGTAATGGCGTTCTCCATGTTGGCAGTTAGGAACTGGAATTTCCATAGGTGATACGGTACTGAAACGGTACGGTAATGATGGGTCTTTTAGGACGACAGTGACTGACGCCGACCGGACGCTGTTGAAGTGATGACGGAGAAGCAATATGTAGAAAGATCCTCCAAGACGATGGCAATAAAAGACGTATTGTATGCTGACTGCAGCAACCAGCTAATGAGCCAATTAAATCGGGAGGAGAACGAAAAGGCAAGGGACGGTACGATATTGTTAGCAGCTTGATGGTGAACAGAATGAGAAGAACTCTGCAAATTATTACACAATGGTTTATTATTCTCATGAACAGCTTGACCTAGTATTACTGCTCCCCCATCCCATTCGATTCAGCATTGAATACTAGTAAACCATACGAAACATGTCCTGGCTACAATGGAACTACGGAAACAAAACGTCTGATGATTTTGCCCCGTCGTCGGGGAAATTGGAACGGGGCGCTTCGAGCGAACCCGTTGGGAGGTGAAAGGGGAGTTGAGCCACCCGCCCGGCAGGGTTGCGAGGCGAGGGCGAGGCGGGTGGTTTTTTATTAAGACGGGCGGGAGAGAGGGAGTTCAAACGACAAAACGTTGACTTCCGCTGTAGTTCCCGCGTTGTACTGCGTTTCGTTAATTTTTTTAACCGTTTTTTGCCCATTACAACCACGGGCTTCGTCCGATCGGATTGCCGAGATGGGGGGCACAACTAGATACCAAATCGGATTTTTGTGCGAAAGAACCACGTTTAAGGCACAAAACGGCCCGGTCGGCGGACGGGGGACGGCGGACGGACATTGCAAATTTGGAATCTTGAAGTCTTGAAACGTAAAGTTTCAAATTTTGAGAGGGGGTCGTGACCGAAAACATAGGGTTATTATTCAGAATGAATGATAAACCAAAACGGTGCCTCTACCTCCTGGCGCTAGAAAGCAGCAGCTCTCCAGACGCCAGTAATTCAACACGTGGTCGTATTAAAAAATATATGTTTCTTGCAAATAATTTGTAGTCCGGATTTGTAGTATTTCGGAAATAAATCAAAGAAATTAATTAAAACCATTCAATATCGGTTAATTAAGCAATAATGGATTGCAACTAATTTGGTGCTTGAAGATGGATCAAGAACACCTACATCTCCCTAATCAACCGATACCGCAAAATTAAAAGGTGGCGGGAATTTCAAATTTATTCACGGCACAAAATAAGCGTATCTTCGGCAAGTGCGCGGACAACGCTTCACGCCAATCTTCTTAACGGTTTCGGATAGTTTCGATTAAGTGCTGAAAATATCACTGGACATCCTGCGTTTGTGTTTCATATAGTGAGACGTGCGATGCTTAGGATTGCCAATAACGACCCGACTAGGGTCCAGGTCGGTGATTACAGGAACGAGAGGGAGAATCCACAGTAAAATGATTTAAAAGAAGCGAAACTTTGCGAGGGAACAACACGAATAACATCCTCATCAACAAATCATTCAATTGGGTAGTCAAAAGCGAAGCGTTAAACGCGATTTCCGGCCTTTCAGAGGGCAGACGCGATTAAAACCCTAATCTCTTTTCAAGCGGCTGAGTCGGTTGATTAGGGCGGCTAATATCCTCGACGAAGCATAAAATCTCAAAATTATCAGCACTTTATTATGAAAGAGGTTTTCTCGAAAATAAGGCGATATCAAAGTCTTTGAGACTAAAGGAGGGTGCGATAATTGACTCAGCTTTGCAACGTACAGCTCACGCTTTCGCGCGTTTCTCTTCCATCGTGTGTCTATAGAATAAAGTACTCCCTTCCCCTCTTCCCCATCACACTCAACACCTTCCCTTTCCGTTTCTTCGCCTGTTCCATTTCTCCTTCGCCTACCTCTTCATAATTGCTCAACATTCAAAAGCAATCAAGGAGCGCCCCGCAGCTTTGCCACCTTTCAAATCATCCACACTCCAAGGCTTTCCTTATAAACTGACGAACCGCGTCTTGGAGGACCCCCCCCCTTTTCGGCTTTCCGTTGCAACCCGAGGAGGTTAATCCGAGGAAAGTCGAATTTCGCTAACTACAAAACTTTGGAAAGCGGCCGCCTTTCCATCAAAGCCTCTTTAGGATGATTAAATTCCGCAGCAATCAAACTTTCCTTTAAGGGCAATTATGGGGAACTTTTACAGACCAAATGGAATTCCTAGAGACGCACCTGCATCGAGTAACTTATTCAGTGAAGTTCCTTGAAACTTTGAGTGAAACGAGGCGCAACGAGGTACTAGAAGATTACCGATTTTGTAATTAACGAAAACATTAGAAAACAAACTAAACACGCGCAATTATGGAAAATATCGTAACATGTGAACGGTTTAATTCTAATTGTGCAAGGGTTAATTCGGTTTACGAAAGGCTTTATTCCAATTGTGAATTTTCATAACCGATTTTTGTGTTACACACACCGCATCCAACAATATTAATGAGCGCAACGGGAACTACACTAATTCAAAATGGAGGTGCGAGATATTTTGCGACTTGTCCATGATTTTGTGGCAAAAGCTCAATCTCCCCCCCCCCCTCAACAACTTCATTCATCTCTTCCTGGCCATTACAGCAGTATTTGGCAGAGCCAAAGAAAGTGACGCCACTCGATGGGGCGTTCAATTGGAGACAGTTGAGAGTGCAAATGCGCTTGTACTATATCGGCTTTAACACTTCTCCCAGAACTTACCGGCGTCTGGTTACAACCTTGGAAGAGAGGTATGGTATGCAAAAACAGTCACAGGTGCTTTAACCCTCTCAGAGTACACGAGTTCAGAAACCTGATGAGGACCTCAGGCTTCTCAGGTTGAACAACACGGTGCTTCTCACGGGGGCTTCGTGAAACTGAAGTCAGAAGAGCAGTTGATACCTTTTTTCGACCTCTGTGTCTGAAGCTCTCATGATTGCGTGGAAGCATCATCTTGCGAAGTGCAGAAGCTCTGGATTGAAGTCAGGAGTAACTTTACAACACTGACTGGAAGTAGTGGATTACAAATTGGATACAGCAACAGGTAATGAATTTAGTACGTCCACAACTTATTAAGCAGGCGGAGTGGGTATCAATCCGGTAACGGGACTAACCAAACCCTTCGATTCAGCGGAGGCTCGTCCGGGGCATTTATGCTGACTGGGCACCTCAATGACTTGGCTGCTGCCTGTTGTAACCGAGTCGGTTCCCTCGTCGCTGTGTCGTCCGCGCTCGCATTCGCTCCCACTCAGTTCCCTGTCTGTGGCGGTAAAACTTCCTCGAATGTAATTGAGAATAAAACTCTGTTCTGATTACATTCGGCTTGATATCGTACTAACTCCCTGACTCACCTAGTGCGATACCGCTTTCAATAGTAATCCCCCCCGTAACATTGGCGCCCGGCTAGTGGTCGAATTTCCCCTACATTAGTTCAAGATGCCGGCCGCAGAAGAACTCGAAGGTTCTTCGAATGCGATGGGAATTTTTGATCCCTCACCTTCATGTTTTCTGCCCTACTGCTGTGACCTACTCAAACAACGAGTCCGGGGAAACCACACGCCTTCAAATAGGCCTGGTGAAGACGAAACTCCATCGCCAGAGCCACATCCATGCCCTATCTGCGGCAAACATCATAAGATAAGAAAAAAAGTGCCCACGTTCCCTCAACTCCAGCCAGGGGGCTCGAGGAACCTACGTGGAAGTGTACGAATTGTCTGGCAGCCTCACACACGCTCAAGAGCTGCCACTCAACGTACATGTGTGAATGCCGTCAACATAGGCATCATACCCTGCCCCACCCCATGAGCAAGGACGCCGCACTTGCTCCCAAAAGTGCAACTAACCAGTGGATGGTAGACGCAGCATCTTCGCTCTGCGCTACCTTTTCTTTTAACACCAGAGGATAGGCGTCCTCTGAGGAGGAGGGAAACTCTGACTGCCCTTACTCAGAGAATCGCCTTTCGCCATGAGATGGACCGATTCTCTGAACCATGGATGTCGCAGCTGTGTGGGACGAAGACGTACGATCCACACACCCGAAGCTGTGTACGTCAGAGACATTGTGAGGTGACTGTTTATTTGTAGCTCTACATTCAATACTCCCACCCTTTTGGAACTTTAATCGAAATTCTCTCTCTTTGCTCAAGATTAGATTCCCCTTTGTTGGGTGGACAGCAACGCCCTGATTGCAGTACATGGCAAGAAACTGCAGTGCTCATGAGTACCTAAGGACAGGCACTTCATCAAGGGCGGAGTGGTGTAATGGGACATACCAAACCCTTCGATTCAGCGGAGGCTCGTCTGGGGCATTTGAGGTGACATAAATGCTGACTGGGCCCCTCACATGCCTCGATTCGCTTGAGACTTCGCTGCCGCCAGTTGTAACCGAGCCAGTTCCCTCGTTGCCGTGTCGTCCACCCTCGCGTTCGCTTCCGCTCAGTTCCCTGTCTGTGGTGGTAAAACTTCTCCGAATGTAATTGAGAATAAAACTCGGTTCTAATTGCATTCGGCTTGATATCGCACCAACTCCCCAACTCTCTTAGTGCGATATCGCTTACAATATTAATCCCCCCCATAACAATCCCAAACTCGTTTGTTGGAGATGCGAAGTCAACCTTCCAGGGAAACGACCGGCAGCCAAACTAACTGGGCGAAGTTTGGCACACAATCACCAGCCCAACGACTTAAAGGGAAGGAATCTGAATCCATCTTACAGAATTGGAGGGAGTGGGCCACTGAGTTTGTGCAGACACGTTGGTAAAATTCCTCACACATTGATGTTGTGTACTGACTGACTTCTGTTAAAGGCACCGGGCGATCGTGGTCTAGTGGTTAAGACATTGGTTCATAATTCTCGACATAAGTCGGAGATTGTGGATCGGAGCTCCGTAATTTTTACCTCAGCCAGCAGCTCTTCAAGAAGCATCTCCAAATTACCTCAGTACATTGGCGCCCAACTAGTGGTCGAACTTCTTCATTCCAAGAAAAAGAAGAGGCCCATAGAGAAAAATTAAAAAATTAAGAGAGAAATAATGAGACGAATTCTCGGGTCTGGGATTCACTGACACTGTGAAAGTTCCAGCGCAAAGGGAAATAAAATGGGCGGCGCTTACTACAATGTGAAAGAAAAGACTTTCCTTGTAGCCCCCTCATTTCTCGAATCAAAGATCGGATTTTCCGGTGATTCGCTCAACTTTCATAGAATTCGTTCCTTAAAAGAGTCCGCTCCAGGAGCAGCGGCTAATGGATGAGGGGGGAGATGTACTGACTGACTCCTGGTAAAGGTACCGGGCGATCGTGGTCTAGTGGTTAAGACATTGGTCCATAATTCTCGACGTAAGTCAGTCGGGGATGGTGATCGGAGCTCCGCGCGATTTGCCGTAATTTTTGCCTGAGCCAGCTGCTCAGCTGATTCTTCAAGAACCTGATCAAGGAGCTGATCTCCAAATTACCTCAACCGCAACCGCAACATTAGTGTCTCCACGTATTTTGGAAAAGGCCAACATTCAAATATGTATTAAAGTAATTTGGTTAGATCCGCCAGTTGGCAAATTACTAAAGTTAACATACCTGTAACGTAACGTACCGGCCAGACGATGATGTCTTTACATCGACAGCCCTCGCCCACAGTATCTCACCAGCCAGAGGAGACTCTCCTAACAGCTACGTTAACTGTAGTAATTCATATATGTTCTGGGTCTGAAGGCGTGCTGCGGACTGCTACTGGAGATATTTCACCCACTGTCAGTCGGGCAACAGTGGAAAGGATTTTGGGGATGGCATAATGCGGACACATTCAGCTGTAGTGGCACCAATCGTAGAAGACTGCAATTGTGGCGCTAGATTTCCTTCAATATTTACCCCTCGGTGATTTCTCTCTTTCAGATCCGGATATCGTGACCATGGTGAGGGGGGGGGCATTGGCTGGCTCCATCTAGTGTTATATCTTCCAACCTCCAACAACAGCAACCCTCGTGTAGCAATTCCACCTTTACATGACAGGAGATTGGTTGGCTCAACTTCGTCCGATATCGTCCAACCTCCAAAACCACCAACTGTCATGTGGCAATCCACTCGGGAAAATTTACATGGGTGCTTTCGGCTGTCTTCTGAGTTAGTTGGGTCATCGTAGGAAAAACTACTCAACAACCTTAAAATCCGTACATCTCGTTCGACACCTAATTTCATATAATTGCCCTTAAACGTAAGTTCAACGAGAAATGACATCGACCGTTCGTTTCCTAATCTCGAAAGAGGCTCAGTTTCCCAACAGTTTGGATTTTAGAACTTCCTCCTCTTCCAGGATTTTCTCTCCGTCGTTCTTTTTCCCTCCCAATCTCGTAGAACGTAAAAAGCTTAGCCTAATGCTCGACGGAACAAGGACTTAATTTTCAAACCTCTGCGACACTCTAATAAGCCCTTCGCTCCTGTAATTGACCAGCCAATTAGACAGGGCGGCACGCTTTGATGAATAAAACCCTTTAGAAGTTGGAGCCAGAATAAAGCAATAAGTCGACTTAAGAAGCGAAATGCGTTTTACCCGTCCTGATTATTAACTTACTAAGAAGTTCAAAAAAACTGTTAACGAACTCTTTTGTTGGACCAGCAAATGAAAGTAGTGAAACGTTAAATCGCGAGTTTTCCTTTTTTAAAAAACCGCGCTTCTGGAACGCATACACGATTTGGAGCTTGAAGGGCTGCGACAATAATCGTATTGCGAACACTCATTTCGATTCCGAACCACTCCGCAGCAAAATCTGACAAAAACCCGTGCAATAATGAATCAGGAAAAGAACCACTTGGATTAGCTTCGACTTGGACAGCACGTTCGTGACAGCCCTCGCGTTAATTATGCTGACCAAATACAACTTCAACTTTAACACAACTTTCAACAAAATGAGGAGATATTGAACCTAAGTTAGAGACTATTAAACGTAAATTCATAGCGTTGTATTAAATTTAGGGTTTTTTTTCTTTTCCGAGGGCGTGCGGGACAAGTCCCTTTGTCACTGCGGCCACATATGTGACGCCAACCCTTTCTTAGTAAAAGGCGTCATACATACCCGTCCCCTTTATGAAGCCAAGTATGTCCTTCACCGCAGCTTCCGCTATGATATGGGGCTCAATAATCCCCGGGGCAAAGTATCCAAACCGTTTGACTGCTAAGGCAGGGCACTTAGATAGGATGTGCTCCGCCGTCTCGTCCTCCTCACCACAGAATCTGCATTCCACCGCCTCTGAGATGCCCATCTTGTTGAGGTGATACCTGAGTGGACAGTGTCCGGTGAGGAAGCTAATCAAGACCCTCAGATCCCTCCTGGAGAGTGTCAGCAACGCCTTTGCCCTTGGGCCAGAAGGCGTAACAAGCCTTTTCGATTGTCTAAGTCGTGGCTGGCGATGCCAATGGGCGCTATTTTCCTGTGTCTCCCATTGGGCCACCAAACGGTTCAGGTGACTTTTGGTCATACCTACGTAGGGCTTCTGTGCCCTTCTTCGCAAGGTGGTCGGCCTTTTCATTGCCCTCATGCCCCCTGTGAGCCGGCACCCAGATGAGGGAAAGCCTATTGTGAGCGCCGAGCTAAATTTAGGGTTCACTAAATTTAATCGAGAACTTTTTACCCAAACATAATGCAATGCATATTACCTGCAGACCCACTAGAGCCGAATTGAGAACATGAATGTCGTCATGGAGATTTGGGACCTTTGCACCCAATCAAGAGCCTTCTTAACCTAACCAAGAGCTTTTCATGGAAAATCAAAGCTTTCTGCCCTAATTATGTAGTTATCCAAAACTATATTACAAATTCTCCGAACAGGAATTAATTTCATGCGAACCTAATTCATGAATATTCCTTCAATTTATATGATTCCTAACAAAATGAGGACCTATTGAACCTAATTTAGAGCCTCTAAAATGTAGAATCATAGTTATTATTGTGACTGGGTGGTCGAGAATAATATTTGAAAGGTCGAAGCACGCGTAATTTGAATAACTGGATATGATTTAATTAAACGAGAACAGATAGGACATAGCAACACACAACTGAACTGAGAGGGACACATGTGAGACGTGAGAGAAGGCGTAACCAAGTAACCGTCAGGAGTTCATAATAGTGATGCACTACATTTAGGGTTTACCTAATTTAATTCAGAATTTTTTACTTAAACTAAGTGCAAGGCAAATCACCTGCAGAGCCTCCAGTGACCCTAAAATTTCAAATCTGAGGGTTTTCTATCTCTGTGCGTTATTCGCTAACGTGAACCGTTATAGCTTAATAATGAATGCGCATTTATTCCATCTACTACGATTGGAAATCGTCGACGAAATGAAAAGCGGAATTCCATATAAGGGAGGCTGACGACCCACAGCTGCGGAATAACACAGTGGTAGGAAAATGTTCACTGCAAGGGGTTGATAATACGAGAATATTTATACAACGCGTTTCCAGTCGGCTTTATTCAACGAACGCCGAAAATGAACTCACGTTTTCTGAACTAAAGGGAAATAAATACACCGCGCAATATAAACTTGAAGTGCGTTGTTGCTACACAATCAGCAAGGACGCAGAGATATTGCTATTATCCTATTAAGGGATACAGAAAGTATTGCAACCGTGACAAAAATTAAAGTTGAGAGTTTCATCTTCTAAATCGGGAAAACTGCGTGTTTTGGGGCGCGATCTCTGTGTGTACTCAATGTGTTAAAAAAACGGCAGAAACGATTGAGCTGTTGTTTATTTAAAGCGCGAAAATAAGGTCAGGAGCAGTTGCCATCGATAGGAAGGAGAACATGTACCACAAACCTTCTAAATAACCTCTGCTAACCAGTACCTAACTACTCTACGACCATTGTTTAAGGTAGTTGGGGGAATAACAATAAAAACGATCATTTAATAATACGTTCAAACTATTAGCAAAACAAAAAAAGAACCTGCTCAATCGGTTCAGCCGTTCTCCCGCAAATCGAACTACCGACACACACACATGGACTCCGCGCCCTAAACCCAACTTTTTTTTGACACGATTACAATACTTTCCTTTCCCTTTGAGTAGCGGAAAGTAAAGCGAACAACCAGGACTACGCAAAATTAAGGGGATTGAAAAAGAAGGCGTTCTTCAGGAAGGTCCCATTAAATTCGTCGGACAGGCTGAGAGTGAATCACCTCGTTCTTTTTTTCCGGTCCATTGCTTTTGAGAAAGTGGTCGAGCCCCGAGGGAGTTTACCGAGGGACGTTATTAAGAGGAAGTCAACTGCTGCTGTCTATCCTTGACAACCGTTTTCCCGACAGGGAAAAAAGAAGGTGCGGATACTTACAGAGCAATAAAGGTAATTGGAATGGAGCAGTGCACCGAAGTACTCCCATTGCGAGAAAGATTTTAATGCCGGAAGTTATGAAAGAAGCCCTAAACAACGATTACCTAGCGGAAGGCAAAAAAGGGTAATTTTTCTTTAAAAATCCCAGAACTTAGGGTTTTTACTCTTTTTCAAAACCAACACGCCGAATCCGCCTAACGGCAAATACCATTGTATCGCCTGACTCCCATTGTAGGCACTCTAGTGATCGTAGTCTAGTGGTATAGACGAAGATTAATAATCCAACGAAAGTAGGGCATTGGGCCGGAGCTCGTGATCGCTGTAATGTCTGCCTGATTCAGCGGGTGGGTCTCTAAATAATTCCAATCCTCTCATAACACCAGGAAATAAACGCCAGAGTAAAAATTATAAAAACGATAGAGAAACAAACGAAATCAATCATAAAGCATTTGACAATGTACCCCTCAGAAATATATCTGACTCCGCAGATTCCGTCATTTTCATCACTCTAGCAACCAATAGAATCTGATTGTGACTCAGTTCATAAAAACTTGGTAGAACTTGGCTCAAACTTTCTGTATAGAAACTGTAAGCGGAATTTATTGGGTTGTCCCCTGCTACGTCACAAAACGTCATTGAGTAACCAATGCGTAGATCATTTATGAGACTGTCATGATGATTTTACTAATAACGTTCATGTCAATAGTCTTGGAATTGTAGGAAAAAAGTTACTGAAAAATATCAGGTGGGCTGCATTTCATAACATCTTATCTCCACATAAATTCACTGGTTTTCATGGCTATAGCTAATAATTTGATGTACTTTTCACTCAGTTCATGTAAACTAAGCAAACCACCGCTTCACAGTGGATAAAAGCGGTAGAACTTACAGTACCCGAATTTATTGTGTAACTCGTGCTCACGCCTGACCATTACTGAGCGATTCGTACACAGAGAATTAATAAAACACAAGATTTTGTTTTGAGAAGGACAACCGTCACTTTTTCAGAGTTATAGGCGTTGGGCTTAAGAATGGAGTTGATAAATAAAACGGAACTGTGTGCGTGAGTAAGGACTGTATTGGCCTTAAAAAGAATAGCGATATGAGGTTGAGTAGATAAACGGGGACACAAGGGGGTTCTGAATGCCCGTGAACTGGCTGCACGGGAAACTAGAGCGGAGAGAGAGTGATTAGAGCTGCGACTGACTCGGGAGTTGTTAGAGGAGTGCCTGGTGTGAGCGCCGGGAGACTAGAGCAGCTGGAAACAGCTGTGTGTCTTGGAGAAGGAGGTAAATCGAGGGGAAGGAAGGATATTTTGGAAAGTCTGAAAAGGGGAAATGTCACTTCGGAAGTTAAACCGAACTTGATCCCTTAATCCAGAGGAGAAGCTGACTGACCAGGCAGTTCTCGGTCTTCCCCACAGCAAGCATCAAAAAGGATCCGAAACGGGCTGAACGCATCTGAGAAAGGCCCGAGCTCAAGATCCCAACTACTTCAGCCTGAGCTGAACAATCGGGTAAAAATTACGAGAAATGGTAGTGGTCAGGGCCAAGCGTGTGCGGGTAGTGGAGGGACGCAGTGGCCAAGCGCGTTGTGACGTGAGGCTTTCCGAGGACACCCCCCTCCACCAAACCCAGGGGGGTGAGGCCATGGGTACCAGCTGCGGCAGGAGCACTGAGCAGGACTCCCAACGGGCTCGTAGGGGAGTTGGGTCATGGGCCTAGTTGTGGCCACAGCGAAATGCCATTGGTTTCAGCAGCTCAGGCGGGTGCTTTGATCCGCAGCTGCCTCCCTGATATCTTCTTCTTCTTCTGGTGGTCAGGGCATGAGTACGAGCAGCACAATAACTCCCGGAACAGTGAGCGCTACAGCTTTCAGTCGCCATGAAGTAATGTTTACTTAGTTCTAATGAACTGAGTGACGGATAAATTGAATTAGTAGCAAAAACCATGAACACAAGTGAATTGACGTAAAGCTAGGGAAAGTTGTGGCACACCGGATTGGCGACGTTTTTTAAAATTTACTAGTCGAGATAAGCCGTCATCGTTCACACCGCTGGCATTTATCTTTCAGTGATGCACCATATACAATAAGTTATTTTTATTTTACAACCAACATATTTAATACAAAAAATGTACGACTTTAATCGAAGGCCGGATATCTTAGGAACATCGCATCTCTAATCCATTTCTTTTCTCGTCTGGAAGATCAGGAATTAAAGTTCAATTTCGAACGTGGCAGAGGGATTGGATTTTTCTTCCCACTCCAAAGGCCGGAATCTCTCAAGAAGTGGGCAATTCCGCCAAAGCGACTTCGACCGGGTCTCTTTGTGCCAGTTCAATTGAGCGTACGGAAACCAGAACTGACAAGAATAGTGAGGGAGGGGGGCGCCCTTTATAGAAATAATTATCCTGAAAGCTCTTAAGGAAAAAGGGAAGTCAAGAAGGGTGGAAAAGGGGTTTAATTTGAAAGGAAACCGCGAGAGGGGTTGCGGCGGGGAGCTCTACTGCACACCTGAGACGCTCTTTCCCCAAAAACCCCGAGTACTCACACTGGTGAATATTTTTAATAGACTTTGCCTGCCAACCGACTCCTAGAAGCTTTTAGGCTTTTCGCGAAAGCGGTAAATTTGTCGAGTTGGGACCATGTGTTTCGGGTTTCCGTGAAATATTAATGTTCCCGCGCCTCTCGCTTAACCGCCGGCATCAAAGAAGTTATTTTATGGGACTGCAGTAACTCCAACGGACGCACTTTCAATTACTCACACGCACAGTTTAGTGTTATTTGGTTGAAAGAGGGGGAAAAGGTAGCTCAGGTGACTAATACGCCTTTAAACGCTGGTGGCAAACCCGACCGTTTTATATTATCTTGAGGAAACGACTTGTGAGTTCCTAATCATTTTCCTAAGGATCTTCACCACAGTATACCTCCCTTCACTGACTACCATTATGCGATTTAACATTTACCGATATCGTCAAAAAGATAGACGTGTTGATAACATATTTTCACTAATATGCATTTTCTACCAATTTGAGATACCCAGAAAAATTATCTGAATAGTAAGACGATTGCTTTCATTCTGCAGCATGCATTTTAGGCCATTAGCAACATACAATCATGTGACAAGTGCTTGGTTGGAGTTCAATGACAGGGGACTTCATCTAGCAGGTTATTTTAATAGGTACTGCAGGTTGGGAAACACTGATTTAGACGGTTGCTTTCATTCATGTTTCATAAATAAAATGTTTTTTCTTTGCCCACCTGCGGTGAGTAGTCTTGCACCACAACCACAACATTTGAAGTTGGCATTGGCAAGAACTGGCTGTCAACGGTTCGCTAGTGGCTGTCAAATTTAGGTAAGAGCGGGATCCGTGCTGATGTCAACACACGACAGTTCATTAGATGTTCGCATACTCTCCTTCTACATAATCACTTCAACTTTCTACGCGAACGGATTGAAATCGTCCTAATTGAAATGCAAAGCTTCATCAAGATCGTTCTGGGCTGTTTGGGACGCCTCAAGGCACTTCCCAAAATGTCTTACTGAAAGTTTGTTCGCTGTATCACAATGCGCCCTGGTTCTCACCATCCAGCAACTAACGCTTCCTTCGGTTGAGAAGCTTTTTTTTGTAACAGGACACGACGTGTTTCCATTGCTTTCGAGTGGCCTCGAACTTGTAAACCTCTTTCGATTTTTTTCAACCTGGTGATGTCATCAATACTTCCGTTTTGTGATAGGACTCAAACCTCTTCATGTACTGCAGTTAAATATTGCCACCCTTTCTCTGTTTCCTGGTCGTGGCGTAAATAACTCAATAAATTTCCTTGGCAACCGAGATGGGAATCCTCGTCTAAGTTGCGTGAGTTTTTCCCCGACATCCGTTAACGTCAAAAGAAAGTGTGTTGGACCACACCACTGGACGAATCAGTGCCTTATGGGACATGGCGTGTTCGATCCAAAATGTGCATTAATGACTGACTCACCGATGACGATGGCGTTTTCCTGGCCCCAGTACTTACGAGTGCAGATGACGAAGCGACGACAGTAGATGATGGCACAGACAACTTGGATCGTACACGGGAATTGAAAATTAATATAATTTTATAAATTCAGGCCGGGCGACCTGGTCGTTTCGGGTTATGAAAGGTAAATTATGCGAAGACTCGTAAAGGAAGGAACTCAATGAGATTGAGAAGCAAACGGCGAGCTGATAAAAAAGGGGGGAGAGCGGGAAGCGGCTACCGACGAGAGGCCCGAGCCTGGGCAAGAAAAATCATGTACTATGAATGCTACTAAGGAGCTGTTAGTCGCACGAAGGGGGAGGGGGGAATGAGCTTGAAACTGAGAAACAAGTGGACGTGGTAAGCGTGAGTGAGGACTGTATCATACTTGACAGAATAGTGTTATCAGTTTGAGTGTGAGTATATAAATGCGAACAATGGACTCTAAATACACGTGAACTGGTTGTGAGACACTAAGTGGAAGGAGGGAGAGAGAGTTGAGTTGTGAGTAGCGCCAGCTGGGAGACGAATCGTTGGGAGCACGGAATGTCATACGAGTGCTGATGGATGACTGAGTCTTGGGAGAACTGAGATATGATTGACGTGCACGAGAACTCGTAGGTTAATGAGTTTAAGAGGAGCAGTCTGTTGTAGAGAGGAATGTAAATTGAAGGGAGGGGAAAAGGATATCTGGGAAAGTCCAGAAGAAGGGAAAATCCGTGGGACAGAGGGGGTCGGTGCACGGCGAAATGATGACCTTCCGTTTGGGCCAGTGAATCCCATTAGGGAAAGCGCAGAAATTTGGAAATCAAAGACCCAGCTAGTTTGGCCTGCCAAGCACAAGCCTATAACCCTGTTCGCAAAGAACGTTATGACAAAAAACATACGGTTATTATTCAGAATGGCTGGCCAAAACGTGGCTGCAGTTGCTCCTCTGAAACTCCCCAGGGTCATGCCTCCACAGCGCGATGACACAAGAGCATTAGCTCTCCTCCGAGAGACTGCCTACAACCAGTGACAATAGAACTTAACTAACGTTCTATTCTAAGTGGCTACAACTTGCTAGGTCTGGGTACGATACATGCACAGCGAGTGCCCAGGCTCTTGTTTTCTTTACATTTTTATGTTTCATGAGCTTCAAGTGCAGAAAACGCCATTTAGGATGATCTGCACGCCCGTGTGGGCGATTTAAATCCGCTCTAATTTGATATTTGTCCTTTACATCAACACGGGACTCCAAAAAAATGTTATTATGAAAATGGACCCAAAATGTTGGCTAAAATGATCGTTACAATCTTTTAGGAAAATGAGCAACCGATTGTTTTCTCGAAGCAAAGCGTGAGTTACTGTGAGGAGGCCGGAGAAATGAATAAGTTACCAGTTATCTCCTTCCTTTTAGAATGGCGTGTCCAATCCATTCAACACTTCATTAATTCTATGCTGATTTAGTTTATTTACACCCTTTCGAATTGGGCCGCGCATAATTCCTGGGGCACTTTCCCTAACCGATGGAATCTCCCCCAGAATTCGACATTGTCGACTGTGTTTCGTAAATTGCGGTTCCGCATCTTTCCACCCTATTCACGATTATAGTTCCGTCTGCGAACCCTCTCTTACAGCCATCTTTGTCAGCCCTCGCTTGATTATTAGTCTTGTGTCTGAGGAAGTCGACTCACCCCTCTCTGTTAAAACGATTCACAGCGACGTCCCCACTAAACTTTTCCTTCAGCACTCAGGCGTTTTCTCTCTCGCATTTATCGTTTTATTGTGCTACCCTCAGATAGACTTTATGAGGAAATGACTCGTTAGGAGTGGCGCCATTTAAGCACCGAGAAAGACGTACAAACGGTTTCGAAACGTCCAGAATGGGAACTCGGCGATCGTACTTTGTAAAGACCCAACGCCAAGGACGGCAATTGTGCCAAAAAAGTGTTCTTCTGATCTTGACATTTTGAGGATTACAAATCCGAAAAAGCCTACTGTGGCGTGGTTTGCAGGAGAACGGTCGAACCAATTGAGCTTGTAATTTTTTGTTTTATTCCTGATTTCAGCAAGGGGCGGAAATAGGGTAATGAGCAGCATTCACCGATGTGTAGGAGAGGGCCTCCCTACTTGTACAACCACGAATCGCACAACAAATCATAAACGTTCGGTAATTATTAATTGACGACGCCCACGGTTCTCACAGTGTGAAGCAAATTTTCCCCCACTTAAATGTTTCCTCTCCAACAGTTTCATACCTCCGAAGAGCAGTACTTTTTTTTTCCTCCTCTACTTCTCCCAAGAGCTCGACAATTAGCTATGCGGTTTAATTTATTCCGCCGAATAATAAGTTTGCTGCTGTAAAGCAGGAACAGCCCTCGTCCCCCGAGAATTTCCTTATGAAAACGTTTCTATTTCGTGCGAGGGAAAGAGGCCCGGCGATTAATTAATTTCGGAATGCCTCAGAGGGCGGTCTCTAGGGGCAGTTCAAGCCTAAGGGCCCTCCTCAGGTCTTTTCAACGCCTCGAGCTTTCGCCTTGATGAACGGCTTTTGAAGAAAAATTGTTGTAGCTCGACAGACAGTGAGGAAACTGTTTTTGCTCTGCAACAGATTTGAGGATTTGCAGGGACAACGCGAGCCTCTAGCGGACGGAGTAGTCGATAAACGCTGGCAACGAGGAATCCACTTAGTCGAACATATTTTGGCGCAAAGCGACTTTCCTCAGTCCAACGTGCAGCCTGTGCTAGTTCATTGCTCTTCCCCTGAGCATTCAAGTTCCCTTGATGACCTAGGGGCTTAGAAATAGTAGCTATCGGAAAAACAGAACTATGGGTTCAATCGGCTTCTCCTGCTGGCAAAGAGCTTAAGGTTTATTTCTGAAGACGACAACGGGTTTCACAATATATTTACTTCCCACCGCCCCTCCTTAGATTCCAACTCTGAGCTCTTCCCAGAGCCGACCCAAAAACGCACACTCGATACTGCTCTCACCCAGTTGAACAAACATTCATTACTCAGTTCGTGCGCTATTCATTCGCTCCTCTCTCTCATCCCCACAACCCAGTTCATCAGGGAGGCCCACACGCCTCTCTTCTATGGCAGCACTTCTTATTTTGTTTTCTTCATTTGTCATCCCTGCTGTCATACTAGCGCTCCTCCAGTCTGCCCACTTTGGCACGAGAAGATGGCATCATCTACCATTGCCCTAAGGTTCAGGTATTTTGGGCAAGAAGACTTATCAATTCTGTGCAGATGCACCCTAAATGCTCCGATTCATGTAAGGAACTGCTTTTTCGCGTTTGATGGCCAACTCCAGAGGGCTGTGAGCAGGATGGGTGCATATGACGATTGTACACTCCATCCTCTTATATATGCAGGTATGGGCTGATGCACCGAGCACCGCCTACATGAAGCGGACAGCAGAGAGGGTGTGCAATCTGCAGTTCTTGCTCGTATCGCACAGTTTCTCAGGAGGCAGTATATACGTCCTCTGAAATAAGGATTATTTAACTTTATGCCACATACCTGCATGTAAAGCGAGGATGTTGAAGCCTCCCGGCGGTGCGTGGATCGCTCTCCCATTTCATGGAATTTGGCTACCCAATCCTGAAAAGAGAAATAGAGGATTAGCTAAAAAAAAATAACGAACAGAGCGAACATAGATGATTCAAAATGTTCTAATTCAGATGTAGTGCGCTGAGGGAAAAATGCAAACCTAATAACATTCGTTCCACTAATAATTAATTATCAACTTTTCAACAGCAGCCTCAACTCCCATCATTGGAGTATCTCCACCCCAAGACGTTACCCAGTCTAACTAACTCTTACAACTTGCACTTTTCACCATCCTCCTGCTGATGGGGCTCCCAGTTAAGGGTTAGCATGAACTGAAGTACTGGAATATTCCCCGCATGCCACTATTTTCCACCAACCTCCTGACTCTTTCATTGTCTCCTGCCAGAGCTCTTTGTTTTGAGTGCCTTTCACCAGGAAATTTACCCTCCTCCTGACAGAGCTCCTAGTTAAGGGTTAGCATGAACGAAAGCGAGGGGGCATCCTCAGCACGCCATCATTCACCGCTACCTTGCCTCTTTCGCTGTCTCCAGCCAGGGCTTTTTGTTTTGGCAGGCAAAGAAACAGGAGTAGATAACAACATCCTGTTTTATACAACCACAATAATCTTTGTCCCCAGGCAATACTCCCAATTTGAAATTGAGAACGTTAACTGTCCGCCAACTTATCTGGAGGTTGATGGGCAGGAGAACAATAGTAAATAAATGCAAGCAATAACTATCTGGTGAGTAGAACATTCAATTTTCTGCACCGCTCTTAAATTCGACGACCTGCTATATGTACCGACACTTTCATTCTTCCTGTCGTTTGCTATAAACTATTTTTAATAAATAACAGGATACCAAGTTCGTGTAGTCCAATTGAATCTAAATTAATTTCATAGAATCAGCGATTCTATAGAGGTATGTTGGTTAATGACTAGTATAAAATAATTTGAAAGTTCAATCAAAATCGTTGCAGCCGTTTTCGAGGACCAGTTTTGGTACGTTTTGCCTATTAATGAAAAATGTGTAAATGATGCTTTTCTTCTTCCATGTAATGATAGAGAAAAACTGAAAGACTCAAATACTGTACACAATAATTATGATTTTACGTAAAAGAACTGTTGTTAATTGTATAATAGGAAATAGTATAACCGTATAATAGACTGCGACGCGTGAAGAGCATTCCTCCAGAGAACTCGTATTTTACCGACACGAAAACAGTTACATAACTGTATTGTAACCAACTGTAACTAGGTTCAGCTGTTTTGTGTTTCTCTAGTTGCGAAGCAAATAGTTCATTCAGTTCAAAACAACTTCATTTCGATTCGCGCGGAGCCAGTTAAAGGAGGAAGTGGCTTCCTGTCGTGACGGCCGCAATTGCGTTAGCAGTATTTTCTACTTTGAGGAAGTTGATGAAAACATCGTTTACACCGCTTACGGCGGAAGCAGTCGAATTTAAATGACCTTCTTCAACGGCAGATGAATAAACCAACAAACGGACGGAGTCGGTTGGTAAAACGCGAAAGTTCTATTGTCCGAAACTCGGGACAAACAACTTGGTTCAAATTGAAACAGTAAATGTCACGGAATTCGACAGGAAGCGCACACGGGCTAGAGGTCCTGCTGGGTCTTGCACTTCTCGACATAGATCTGGAGAGAGCTGCCTACTTACAAAGAGTATGCTGGTAGTTGGGCTTGCCAGAGGAGCAAGGGGGTTGCCTTTGATCACTTTCAGGGCAAGGTAGATTCGGATGCGTCGCTGTGCTCTTACAACTTGATGGAACTCACCTTTCCGCTCCACGGAGGAAACACATACACCTTCATATATTTCAATTTGTACGGAACGTCTAACCGACAGTTTGCGCGTCTATTAGAATATAAACGACGAAGCTGTGACACTGGGATGGGCGGTACATCAAACTGACATTATTCAAGGTGTGAAGTGTCGAGAACGAAGAAGATAAGATAAAGCTGTGACATCGCCCTGTTCATCTGACGCCTCCCCAGTCAGTTGCAGGGAAGCGAGACAGTCGTTCACAGAACGTCACTGTCCGCGTGACTTGAAAAAATGATATTGGATCAATATTCAACCAGCGAACAACAAGCACGTGCAGACATTACGATAGCGTACTTTCCACGTTATAGTTAGCTCACTGGACTGTCTGATTATTTAAGCTGGTGTCTGAAATTATTACACGACGTTTTATCATTCTCTTGCACATCACATTTGTGTCCTAACTCATTCAATCAAACGTCGAAAAATGTTAAAAGTATAACATGGAGATATCAACGCTTCGAGAAACAACTCATATGCCTACAATTTTTGTAGAGCAGTTCCGAGACCCATCCCATTCGATTCAGCATTCATATTCATATCCGCGAAAACTCCATACTTCTAGGCAACCGGTCAAAGTCTTTAGTCAGGTGGCCAATTTCGAAGCCATGTTGTTCTCCAGATATCAAATTCCTTTCATATTAATGCGCGAGATCTATTAGGCAATTTATGTTCGAAGTTTTGTATGCTATGCACGAATATATGACGAGAAAAGTGTTTACAGTAGCCGAGACAGTTGCAGGAAGCAAGGGAATCAGTGGCCTTCTCAGCTTAGTACTGCCTTGGTTGATCACACTGCGATGTGTTCGGCTGAGTGCAATGCCTCGGTCTAGGGCTTGAAACTTGCAATAACTCCTTAAAACTCCTGAGTTCGAGAGGCTGGTGTCGGTGGGAGGAGGGTCGCTCCATCAAGGAGGCTGCTACAATATATGGTTTGAAGGTGAATACAGCCCACTACATCGTTATGATGTACGAACGGAATGACAGCGAGAGAGTACATTGAGCCAGAGGTGGCTAACGCCGTACATTAATAACTCCAGAGGTACTACAGGCGATTGAGGGTGCTACCGAAGAAAATCCAAGATGAAATAGTATATAAGGAAGTAGATCGCATGAATTGTAACCCACGAGAGGGAGTCAGGCGGTACACAAGGGAACATGGTTCAATGGGACTGATAGGCAACTAGCTAACTTCTTTAATCAGCTGAACTCTATAGATCAGAACATTCAGTTCACTAAGGAAGTGGGAGGTAGTGAGCTGAATTTTCTGGATTTAACCATAAAATTGGAGGGGGGTGAACATAAATTTACAGTGTATAGGAAACCAACTTATACAGACGTGGTTATCCATAATAGTTCCAATCACCCAACATCTCATAAATTTGCGGCATTTTATAGTATGATTAATAACTATCGGTCCCAATGAATCAAGTAGCTTTTCAAAAAGAAAAAGAAATAATTTCCTCTATAGCGGTGAGTAATGGTTATCCTAGAGCTACAATAAATAGAATTTGGAGAAGGATTAGCAGGAAGAAATCCCAGTTAGCAGTCACAAATTTGGAAAGGGAAGATAGGGAACCAGATAATAGGAAATGGGTTAGCTTACCCTTTTATGGAAATATAACCCAGAAAGTAGGCCGTATATTAGAAAATAGGGGCTTCAGTGTTAGTTTTTATTCACAAAATTCCACAAAGAAAATATTAGGGAGTGAAAAAGATAAGATTCCTTTAGAGGACAAAGGGGGTGTATATATATTAAAATGTGACTGCGGAATCCAGTATGTAGGACAAACCGGTAGGAAATTTAAAATTAGAATGAAGGAACACAGTGATGATCTTAGGTTAGGAAGGGGTAGGGAAGCTTTTGAAAGGCACTTGTCAGAAGAAAACCATAGAATCAGTTATGAGATAGGTAGTAATAATCCAGCCATTGGGATAGCTCATGTTTGCCAAAAAGGTCCAAAATTGGATGCTTTAGAATCTTTGGAAATTCAAAAAATTCATAATTTTGGAATATCAGTCAAAGACCTGGATGTAATTAGGCGCTCCCCTCTAATTGACATTTTCTTGTGAATTCCCATCTCCTTTCACTTTTTGCCTTTCACATTCCCTTTCATGCCACCTTTCTAATGCCAGGCCCATCAGAAGGCACCTTTCACTTTTGTATAAAAGAAACTTCTCACAACTTCCTCACTCTGTATTGTACTGATGATGGTCTAGTAAACCGAAACGCGTCTACAAGATTTCATTGTCTTTATTTTACCCGTGGAAATAGACTACTTCGTCTTAACTCGTCTTTTATAACATGGTTTTCATCGGCGTGATAACAACAGTTAGTTCTGCCGATTATGCTCACCAAATATCAAATTTGAGCAAGGTATTAAAGAAATTGGGTTATATCCGCCAGTAGGCAAATTACTAAAGTTAACGTACCTGTTAGGTGAGTCCGTCTCCTCTGGCTCTGGTAACTCACAAGCCAGAGGAGACGGACTCACCTAACAGGTACGTTAACTTTAGAAATTTGAGCAAGTTTGCCGTTCTACGTATCTCAATCGAGTTCACAGACACACGCATTCAGTCCGTTTTCTCACTTTGTTTTTCAGACTCGAAAGCCCTTGATACGTAAGCATCTGGAGACAACTCATGTTTTTCAACCTATTAGGTAACTCTTCAGACTCTGTACGGTTAAGGAAAGTAATAATTCCTAAAAAAATATCTTCCCCACCAATTTTTAAAGTGATACCTTAATAAACCGGAGTTCGCCAGGTCGAAAGAAATTAAGGTCAGCTAGCAAAGAATTTAACTAACGCGAAGGGAAGTTAGATGAAGGTCGCGATTCACTCAACTTTCGCCGAGGATACCTCGTCACAATAGGCGCTAAAGAATGCAAGAGAGGAGTTTCTTTGTTAACCCAATAATTGCAGAAAGAAAGTGGTGGAAAAAGTTCGCCTTATATCTCGAGCGTGTGGACGAAACCGTTTCTCTCCACGCCACGAGTTTATGGGCGTAATCAGTTCATTTTGAGCTTCAACCTTCTCACTGATCTGGTTGCTTCGGTAGACAGTTTGTCTCGCAACAAGTAGGAAATGAAAACGCCGAAAAGGGAGCGAAGTAGTCTGATGATAATAAATTGTAAACAGAAATTATTTCTACCGATTTCATTGACCAACTGTGACCAAAAACAAAAAGAGACGTTTCAGCTGTACTCGCCTGAGTTCAAGGTCACAACACATACAATTTAATAAAACTGAAAAATGATCCAGAACGTGTTTCTGTACTTGTCTAACAGTAGGGGTCCCCGATGGGCCCAGATGGACAGAAAGCAAATAATCAAATATTTTCCTGATAAAACGAGAAAAACATAAATTCAAACAGCACTTAAATTGGGTTTTGTCGAAATGTTTGATAAATAATTGAGCTACTTTCGTCACATTCCGACGAATGAAACGTTTATAGTACCGTCATGGCGACACACAAAATGTACTTAATATCGCCAGAGCAAGTTTTGAGAGCAAAAATTATTTGGTGTTTGATTACTATGATGACTATAGTCAGCTTTCGACCGACTTTTCTATGTCCGATGTCGACCTGTAGGCCAAATATTTTAGCTGATTTCGCTCAGCCGTTATGTCGCCATTTCATTCGCAGACACACACTATCTCCTCGAATGACGTTTTTCGTGCCTTGGAAACTTTGTTGAGATAAGAAAACTAAACGAGCGGTGCGTAGCAACACACAACATTCCGCAATCCCTTCAAGTTTGAACAAATGTGGGCGCTATATCCTCGTTCAACGCATTATACAGGAACATTTATAGAGAACAAAATGTAGGGACTAGTTGGCTGAGAGTACTCCGTAAGTTTGATCGAAATCATCTGAACCGTTTTTGAGCAAATTGGAATACCGATAAATTAATATACGACAATTCTCCTTTTCTCAGTTGACTTGGCTTATATCTCCGTTCAACATATATATATACAGAAATAAGTATAGAGAACGAAATGTGGGTATGGGTGACTAAAAGACACCCCATTAGAATTTATCACATCTGGTGAAGAAGTTTCCATGGAATTTACGGAAATGTTCGAAAAAACGTTATTTTCGACACATTTTGATTTTTATCTCTGTTCAATGGACTGTCAGAGGAACATTTATTGAAAACAATATGTAGGTATCAACTATTCGAAAACATCTTGAAAGTTTGGTGATAATCGTTGAAGCCGTTTTGCCAAAAAGCGTAAAAAACCTATTTTTGCTTCATAGGCCTATATCCCCATTCTCCGTTTCATGGAGATTTGTATAGAGAAGAAAAGTTAGGTATTGATTAGTAGAAGATAATTTGAAAGTTCAATCAATATCGTTAGAACCGTTTTTGAGAAAAATGCGAAAAACGCTAGTTTTTGGTACATTTTCGTCCCACACCCCCTTCCCAACGGCCGAAATCGCCCATAAGCTTATTTTGGTGTCTACAAAAAATAACGAACAAAACAAAAAAAGAACCAGCTCAATCGGATCACACACACACGGACCACGCACCGAAATTATGTTTTTTAGACTCAGTAGGCCTCAAAACGTTAAGATCTGAAGAAAACCCAACTTTTTTTCTTTTTGACACGATTACTATACTTTCCTTTCGCTTTGGGGTAGCAGAAAGTAAAAGAAGTCATTACTTCTTTCGACTATGGTATTTTAACGTAATCAAGTTCCCGATTGTCTTCGTCGTTTTCATTTTCATCACAAGAAAGCATGAACTTCACTCGAAGGATTATCACGTAATCTGTTAAACTGAAGACATCTGTGGCTGCGAGTTCCCATTCTTTTTCAAAATTTATTTGAAGCTCCGCCCTGAAACTCTCCAAGTTCGGTCTCCATTCTCGTTTCGGGGGAAAACAAAAGCCTTCGTTTCACGTCCGTCCCTCGCGAAAACTTCGGTTTTCGGGTAGTTAAAACAAATGAATGGATTAATGTTTCATTCAGAAACCTTCAACCCCTCCGGTATTTATTATCTCATAAATCGTCGTTTTTGAGCGGATAACCCTTGGGCCAACTGAGCCGACCTACCCCGTGGTCTATAGTCGACTCGAACCGTAAATTTCCGTTGGGCTTTTCATTTCTATGAAAGAGCGATACGCCATAGACGACAGGCGAGGGTTGAATTCGAATTCCCCGCTGCGACTGTAACTAGGGCTCCAAGTTACCGCCCATTCCCTCCGTATTGCATGAAGTTTCGGAGAATGACGTTTAATTAAGATGTAAAGTCAAATACCATATTAATTACGTCAATTTTCTTAAAATCGTGGAATAAGTTAAAGTGAGTTTCGTTATTTTAATAAAAATCTGGATGGAGGAAGTAGTTGCCAAGGGGCCATCGGAATAAATAATGAACTCATCCATCCTGAGGGTAAGAAAATTCACGAAGATGTTTCAACTTATGAAAACTGTTGAAGGGGGAAGAAAATCATCTTTCCTTACAATGAAGTGGCAACTGAAACTGCCAGGTTTTTGTGTGAGCTCCGTCCCTGGCGTCGCTTAATCTTTTTCACTACGAAATTTATTCAAGTCGTTGAGAAAAGAAATCTCTGATTCACCGTCATTTATACTCTCAGTTTATTTTTATCATTCCCCTCCCGACTCCTAGAGGCCTCAAATTGTGGAATATTTTCTCCCATTCGTGAGCCCAATAAAGGGGGATATTGCAAAAAATCCGTTGGGTGAACAAAATGGACCAGTTTGGTCGGAGACGACAGTTTTATTCACCTTCGTCGAGTCCCCTCTCGCCCACCGGATACCATTGGGATATTTTCATTCGTATTCAAGTCAATTCTAACTCGGCTTCGCCCGAGAGGAGAGAAAGTTCAATAATCTGCTGTGAGAAGAACGTCAGCATTGAGGAACGCTAACACATTGTTAACTACTAGTTTAATTTAAAATTTGAAACAACGGTTTATTATTTACACAAATCGGACCTTATCTTATTCAATTCAACACCGGAAAGTATTAAGAATTAAATGGCATCAGCAATACGAAAAACGACAACTCTAATCCAAACGACTATGTTTGTACAGCACTTTCGAGACTCGTCCCATTAGATTCAGCATAGAAATATCTGGTGCGTTGCAACACACAACTTTGCTTAGCTCTACGTCAATTCTCTTTCAACATGGCTATTTCTACTGAATCAATTCATTTATCACACAGTTCATTTGAACTTGGTCAAACAAGACTTCACGGCAGCAGGAAGCGGTAGCGCTTACAGTTCCGGAATTTATTGTGCAGCCCGTACTCATTCCAGGACCATTATTGAGCAATTGATGAGGCTTTAAATACGAATTTTTTGAAGAAAGATAGTAATTACTTTTGCAGAGTTATTGGGTAAAAACTTTTGATAATTTATTGTGTTCCTCTCGTCATTTTTCCACCAATGGGAATTTTACGGTATAATTGCCTTATTGAGAGCTATCAATATAAAAAATTCAATCAAAATCGTTAGAGTCGTTTTTGAGAAACAAAATTTGGTGTTTTGATCACTATGATAACTATAGTTAACTTTCGGTGGATTTTGTCCATACCCTTATTTTTGCGTCCCATGGTAACCTGTAGGCTAGACATCAAGTTTCAACTGATTTGGTACGGTTGTTTTCTCTAAAAACCGCGCTAAAATCGAATTCATCGAAAGTTTTGGTAATTTATTGTGCTGCTCTCGTCATTTTCCCACGACTGAGAATTGTATGGTATAGTTACCATATTGGGAGCTATCAATATAAAAAATTTAATCAAAATCGTTTGAGCCATTTTTGAGAAAAAAAAATTGGTGTTCCGGAATTTATTGTGCTGATCTACTCGATCGAGAATGAGTTAATTCAAGTTCAAATTAACTGAGTGATGAATCAATTGAGTAAGTAGAAAAAAAAGTCATGTACCCGAGTGAATTGACGTAGAGCTAAGGAAAGTTGTGTGTTACAACGCACCAGATATTTTTCATTTTCAGCAGGAAGCGGTAGCGCTTGCTGTTCCGGAATTTATTGTGCTGCTCCTACCCATTCCAGGACCATTAATGAGCAATTGGTACACACATAATTAATGAGGCTGTAAACACGAATTTGAAGAAGGCAGAGTTCATTGGGTAAAAACTTTAAGAACTGGTAGTAAGCGAAACGGCGGTAGTCGAAACTCTGGAATTTCTGCAGTGAGCCCCATGTATCTCATGAGCGTTTTTAAACACTCACACTTTAGGTATTGGATTGGACTACTCATACTATTCCAATTTTTTTTAACATTCTTCAAAAATTCCAGCGGAGTTTATAACGAGAAAACTGCGCTAAAAACGCTTTTCGTCGAAAATTTTGATAATTAATTGTGCTGCTCTCGTCATTTTCCCACGAATGAGAATTTTATAGTATAGTTGCCATATTGGGAGCTATCAATGTAAAAAATTTAATCAAAAACGTTTGAGCCATTTTTGAGAAAAAAAATATTTGGTGTTTTGATCACTATGATAACTATAGTTAGCTTTCGGTGGATTTTGTCCATACCCTTATTTTTGCGTCCCATTGTAACCTGTAGGCTAGACTTCAAGTTTCAGCTGATTTGGTACGGTCGTTTTCTCTAAAAACCGCGCTAAATTCGATTACGTCGAACACTTTGGTAGTTTATTGTGCTGCTCCCGTCATTTTTCCATAGATGGGAATTTCATGGTATAGTTGCCACATTGGGAACTATCAATATAAAAAACTTAATCAAAATCGTAAGAGCCATTTAAAAATATATATATATATTTGGTGTTTTGATCACTATGATAACTATGATTAACTTTCGGTGGATTTTGCTCATACCCTTATTTTGGCGTCCCATGGTAACCTGCGGGCTGGATATCAAGTTTGAATTGATTTGGTACGGTGGTTCTCTCTAAAAATCGTTCACAAACACACACACAGACCATTTTCCCAAATAGTGAACGTATACGTACGTTTATACAAAATTATCGTGATTTTAAATCCGAATAAAAACAACCCGTTCGTCCGTTCCAGCGTCAACACGATTTGCCGCTCGCTCTAAGTTAAGAGAAAAACACGAAGCTCAGGGCACAGCACACGAAACCTTCGCAAACCAACGCCACAGAAGCGAGCAAAGGGAAGTGCAACCGTCGACAGCTGTGTAAAGCTCGTCTTCTTCTCATCCTCCGGGCGAAACAGCTCGGCTTACACTGATTTCCACTTAGTAAACTTTGCAATCACCATTCAACTAACGCATATCCCCAATTTGGGAAAAAGGTAATCTCGGCGACGCTCGAGAGAGCTTTGAAAGCAGATTTACAACAAAACGAGAGCCTGACGAAATGTTTTGAGCTCCAAAAAAACCGTCAAGGCTCGACATTGTTTTGACATTAAGTTAATTGCGGTAATTATGAGACGAAAGTAGGCATTTTTGGCCATCCCGCCGAAAGAGGCTCGTCAAGCGACGTTTGTCCAATTCACGGGGGGGTTTTGCGTTTGATGTAATAGTCAATCCATGGACAGTTACGTAAATTTTCGTTGAACGGGAATGCGCGGGAAAAGGAAATCGAAACCAGCTGAGTCCCACTGAAGAAAGTCGAGGCATTTTCGGTTACTTCTTTCTTTCCGAACCAAGCCGCCCTGTTTGACATTTTCCTGCTCGTTCACTTTACTCTTTCCCCGTTCCATATTTACCATCCCGCAAAGTCGTAGAAGTACCAATGTTGACACGACTATTTCATATTTACTCCTCGCTTTTATCAGCTAGCGACAGTAATACCAACTGCCCAACACAAATCAATTTCAGCACGCTATTATTTTCACTATGTTATATCATTCATCGTGTACCGTTCTTTTACGTTTAAATTCATTAATTGTAATGGGGGTCAACCAGCTAATTAAAATCATACACAGCTTCCCTACTATGCAAGCTGTAATCAACTGCAGGGAACTAGGCTGTATAACATCGTTACCAAGTTATTACTCTTAACGCGACACACTTCTACCGAAACCTATATACCCGATTCGGCATCTTTTTACGGTGTCTTACAACACGCTCACCACATCTCGTTCGAGGTTTTACCAACCTTTTCGGGCTTGTTGAGGAGCGATTCACGACAATCCGCCGGAGAAGACACTGGAGCGGGTTTCAAGTCCTCCTTTCGACTCCGCCACTCGTGATGCCTTAATCTCCTCCGCGAAAGCTCTCCTGTTTCAACCACCAGCACATTATAGCGATTCGCAAGGTAGAGTTATGAATTTCTTTCAAAGTATCCAACCACCTAGTGGCCGAAAAATTAGCACCCAAAATAGAAGATAGCTCTGGCCTCCGCGGGCCCTGATCCCCAGATAGTGTTTGTAAAAGCTCTCATTACATTGTTCTTTTTGTTTCGGTAATATGGCGATTCTAGTTAATTTTGGTAACCGAACAATTTTACTTTGCGAGCATAATGAAAGGATTCTTCTCCCAAAAAACCTTGATGCTGAAGTTTCCGGTCCATTCGGGGCAGGGTGCAAACCATGCTGTCGGACCTGATGTGGGCGCCTTGCGGATGGTGTGCTTGGGGTGTGGAGAGATGGGGTTATCCATCAACCCAGCCAAAACGGGCATTGTGCCGTTCACAAGGCTAAGGCAACTGTCAGGACTGAGGCCGCAGTTAGTGATGGGCAAAGAAATTCAGCTCAGCGAGCAAGTCAAGTATCTGGGTGTGATTCTAGATCGGAAACTAGTCTGGAAAGAGCACATCAGATACGTGACCAGGAAGGCGACATGGACGTGTCAGAGAATGTGCGGGAGGACATGGGGCCTAAAGCCCAGAATGGCCTGCTGGTTCTACGAAGCCATAGTGAGACCAATAATGGGTCGATTGTGCGGTGGGTAGCCAAAGTACAAAGGCCTACTTATAGCGGGGGTGATGAAGACTACACCCACCATCACAATAGACTGTTCGACCTTCTTTCCCCGGGCATTTATGTCAACGCAGAGGCGATGAAGGTAGCTTACAGACTCACCAAGCCCATGTGTGAGGTCGAGAGGAAATAAAATGTTCAGCCATTGAGAGGTCCATGGAACAGCGAGAGTCGTCAGTTTCGGCCTCCCAATGGCATCAACATCTTTACGGATGGATTGAAAACTCTGGGGGGAACAGGCTCTGGGGTGCCGATAAGTGGCTCTGGAAGGAGTGGGACGTATATTACCCTAGGCCCCATCCAACGGGGTTTCAAGCAGAGATTTATGCTATTATCGACGGGGCAATCCTAATGCATGAGACAGGCTGTAGCAACAGAACTATCAATATATTGACTGATAGTCAAACGTCGTGCAAGGCGCTAATGAACTACTGCACTACGTCAAAACTGGTGCGAGATGCAGGATGTGACTTAACTCCTTATCAAATGCGAACAGAGTTAGTGTGTGTTGGATTCCAGGACACAAGGGGATCATTGGAAATGAGAGGGCGGATCATCTGGCCAGACGCGGTTCGTCTACGGTACCTATCGGGACACCGCCTCATTGTGGTATTTCTGTCACTAGTAAAAAGGACTGTGAGAGAACACAATCTGGAACGCTGCAGGTGTATGACACTCCAAACGCTTTGTCTCAGAGCAATCAAGTGTGATAAGACACAACCTTCTGAGGATGGAGAGGAAGGACTTAAGGCAGATTGATGGGATCATAACTGGACACTGCAGAATGAACAAACACATGTATGTTATGGGTATAGTCGACACCCCTCGATGTAGGTGGTGTGGCACGGATGAGGAGACTCCCTACCGTGTCCTGGCCCAGTGCCGGAGACTTGAGAGGGAGCGACTTTTGGTCTTTGGCACCACTTCTCCCAGAATGGATACCAACGAGGACTTTCAGGAACTACCTGGCTTTCCTCAGGATGCTGGGCATTGAACTGTAAGATATTAGGACTGGCACAATAGGCCATCTGGCCGCGGTGCACATCCCACCAGTGGGACAGTCAGAAGACTATATATATTCCGGTCCATTGGTGAAAAAGGCATAAGATATTCTGAGCTATCAGCAGCGTTTTGGAAAGTTGGGTGTGATATTCTTAAGAAAGTCGATTGTCCCTGTCCCCCCTCCCCACTCGCGTATTAAACCTGGAGATATTTGTTTAAGCTGCCACAAAATTTCTTGAACGTCTTTCGTTTTGCTTATTTGATAAATTGTTCTTAGTAGGTATGTATACCAACGTGCCCACTTTGTAAGAGCAACTAGGAATACGCTGACTTTCCCATCAGACATCCTGTAGTGAAATCATTCTGATTAGGACAATCGAGAACCTTCGTACGATATCGATGTCGGGAAATCGCTGAGAAGCAATATTGTGCGAGATGTCTCATCGGTCGATCGGCCGAGAGGCAACAGAATAATATCAGCTTCAACTCCGTGTACTAAGTTTGGTGATTATGCAACTCCATGATATCATATGACTCGTTATGAATCCAAGTATGATCTTCCTTAGTTACTCGCTCTCCTATCAAATTCGGTATATTTCAATTTATTAAACGAAAATTAAAAATTTTCTGTGTCATCCTGGGATAACACGTATGTACCACTGGATTCGATCCAAAAATATTGCTTACACTCTATATGAAATCAGGAATATTACTAATGTAATATGGTATATATACCATATTAGCCAGGCCCATGTAAACTGTGTGTTCACAGTTTGCGCTGAAGTGAAACCACGATATTATTCACCTCAAGGAAACCTCATCAAAGCCACATCTCCGTCCGAACGCTTCAATATTGATTTCAAAGGACCTCTCCCATCAAAATCACGAAATCAATACATTTTGACTGTGGTAGACGAATACTCGAGATTTTCTTTCGCGTTTCCTTGCACAGATGTATCGACTGCTTCTGTCATTAAACACCTAACGTCCTCTTGCACCGAGAGGAGAACCTGCACTGGTTGAGCTATATCCAGAGGGTTCGGAAGATGTACGAGAAAATTCACCCAAGTGCACATCTGCTGGAGTTGAAACTAGAATCGAAGAGGTCCCTCCGACTCGGACGGAGTTGCCTAACACGCCTACTAGTACCTCGTCCGAAAGACCAACTCGTTCAAGACATCCTCCAGCTTATTTAAAAGACTGACTGATTTCTAGAGAGGAGTGATTGTGGTGATTATGCAACTCCATAATATCATATGACTCGATGTTATGTACGCAAGTATGATCTTCCTTAGTAACTCGCTTTTCTCATTGTTCGGTTCCTCTCCTACCAAATTCGGTGTAATGGTTTGCGGCGGACTGCCGATGATGGCAACACTGTTGCCGCCACCTGTGCAGTTCGCCGCTGTTTATATTAGCGGAGGGCCGCATTTTAGTTTTATAACGGCTACCGACATCGCTGACGAATATTCCCCTTCTTTAAGCCAGTGTTTAAATTTCCCTTTACATTGTGTGAAGTAAGGTAAGCGATCAGAGCTTGGTGTTTCATTTTCCCCATTGCCTCTTTATTGTCATTTAATACAAACCGAGCATAGGTTATTTATTTCATTCTAAAAGGAGTTCATTTCATTTCGAGTTTTTCCTGATTAAATTCAAGTGGGGGTCCTATTTGGTTTATAATTTCATTTCCTAGTACTTTCCTGAGAGGCATTATTTTATTTATTTACATCAAGTGATTATTATTGAGTGTATTTAATTTGTTCGTTTCTTTTGGGCCCGGATACGACTTTCACTCGTGTTCTGAACGCGGGTAATTTGTAAAAGAATTCCACAAGTACGTCACACGTTGTAATTTTCGTTTAAGAAAACCTCGTATAAAGGTATGAACCATTGTATTTCACTAAGATTAGAAATAAGTACTAATATCTTCGAACGGTAAATTAGATTTATTTAGAGAAGCACCACAACCGGATCAACAGAAACATCAATTGGAGACGTCACATCTCATGAGACTCAGGACGCCGGCAACTCTTTCATCTCACACTCGTTACTGCGGGAAAATAAACTAACAGCTATTATCCCTCGAAACGTGGTGTAGAAGAACTACAAGCATCTATCGGTATTACTGTTAATGAATTAAAAACTGATACGAATAAATCTAGCCCCGTCCGAGTTGTACAATTAAAACGAATTACCAGACGAGTTGTCAATAGAATATTTACCAATTGAATCGATCAAAGACCGCATTCCATTCATTCCATCAACAGAAAAATAGAACCTTTCGTTTTCAAAGCGACCCACATTCCAGGCATTGGTGTTACAGATTTGGCCAAATAGTCAAAATGAGCACGCAACGGGAGTTTATTAACAGTAATAAAATAGTTAGGGACATTCCACGAAATTACTGCATTCAAACCATCGTCGTTTCGTTAAATAATTGTTTTCCCCCTATTACTCAAGAACTACAAATCTCTCCAAATATATCGTTTGGATCGTCTCGTAACATTATCTATACTTAATTAAAGTTGTAAATACTGGCAACTCAGTAAAAACCAGAACTATATTTTAATTAATACGATGAGCCAAGTTCTACCACGTTCACGTGAATCGAAAGAAAATCTGAGCGGATTAGTCGCTAGAGCGATAAATATGGAAGAATGCACGTTGAGGGAAATTGCACCAGAGATTTAACTTCGGGACGCGCTGCGCAGAAATTAATTGCACGATACTTTTTAAATCAGGACCGCGATAAGTGAAATCATTTTTGAGTGTTTCGCTCATAATTGAAGAAATTCGATCTCTCGGAAAAGAGCATCGAGTTAGCGATCCGCACGAGGGTTTCCCCAAAGATCATTCCGAATGCGTTTTAACAACCCCCTCCTCACCTGTGAACTAGAACCTAATCAAGCCGCTCTCTCCCATTACCATACACCGCGTCGGAAAGGGGTCCGTCCGATATTGAGAATATCGTAATATCGTATCTCTTCATCAAATCGTATGAATTTATGCAAATTCAACTCGGACTATTAGTAGCGAAGTCGGTTGATTGGATTAGGATGTCGTCGTAGGGTGTCACGCATGTAGCCTGAATCCTTCCGATGTCCTCGCTAAACAAATAGAAACATTGAACGCGAACACTCCAATAAATCTTTAAAATGCCCTCGTCAACAAAACTTTTTACATTCCTTGACACTACGAAGTAGCCTGATGAGACCATTGAATGTGACTGCCTAGAACACTACAGCGACGAACTCCATATTTAACTCCTCAAGATTAGTTATCGTGATGGACGTCTTAGGAGCATCGAATTGTGTTCTTCCATTCATTTATGTTCATCTATTTACTTATTCTACAGATTTTTTTCAACAATTCTATTCATTCATATTAAGTAAACAAACATCTGGTGCGTTGCAACACACAACTTTCCTTAGCTCATGGCTCTTTCTACCTACTTAATTCATTTATCACTCAGTTCATTTGTACTTGGTCGTACATCACTTCCCTGCGGCAGAAAGCGGTAGCGCTTACAGTACTTAGCTCGCTTACAGTACTCGTTCCCTCACCATTATTGAGCAAGTAGTACACAGAGAATTAATGAGGCTGTAAACACGATATTTTTGGAGAGGATAGTAATCACTTTTGCAGAGTTATTGGGTAAAAACGTTTAGAACTGATAATAAGTGAAATTCCGGAATTTCTGGACTGACCCCCATATATCTTATGAGCGTTTCTTAACGCTCAACCTATAGATATTGGATTGGACTACTACACCAAACCCGATAAATTGATATTCGAGAAACCTCGTTTTCATACCTATCATGGCTTATATCTCCGTTCAATAGATACGAGTAGATATGGATATGCCTATGAATAGATGCTTCGTAAGATTGATGAAATCCAGTGGCGCAGATTGTCGAGGAATTACACAAATGATGAAAAAAAAAAACATTATTTTCGACACATTTTGATTTTTACACGAAAACTGCAACTTGAATATATGATGTAAAATAATGTTTTTCGCACACAAGAATCAAATTATTGAATACAGAAAGTGCACAATGTTCTGAATGCGGAAAAGTGGAGTTAGTACGAATACAACTTCAAAGGAACTCAATACAAGGAGGTGTTCGCCAAAGTCGTTACCCCTGACAATGAAATAACCAAGCGGCTGGTGAGTCAACCGGTAGAAAGCGAAAAGCCTCTGTCTAGGGGACTCCAGTCGGTCACGCGATTTTTTGCCACTTTCGATACCTGTACCTTCTCTCTACCTGCGCTCCAAGGGCTAGCAGACAAGTCGACCGAAACTAACTCGACTGGCTTTGAAACGCAGACAGGGATTTTGCGGAGACCAATAAATAAGGTTAGGAGCTGACGCTGAGTTGGTTTCGCCGATGCCCGCTAGAGCAGAATGGGCTTCAAAGTGGGATACGTCCTCGTTGGCCCCAAAGTTCTGAATGTTCTTACCAAAAATGCAGTAATTGTTTTTGGATAACCTGGTGGAACAAAGGAAAACCTCCACTGGGGGCTCAAATGGGCCTATTGTGTGGGCGTACATGAGCCACCTCATGCCCTTCCAGTTCCATTCCCAGCTCCATTCTCTCACAAAACGCAAGACCTTGAGTTCCGGCAGCAGCTGAGGAACCACCATTTGGCTTTCTACTGCTTAGGACTGAAGCGATTTATGAACACCGTGGAACCAGGTCCAGAACTTGACATATTCAAGTTCGATCAGTCCAAGAACTATGGACCACTACTGAATCCGAAAAACACTATTTGGCAAAATGGTGTGTGTGTATGTCTGTGCGATTAAGAGAAAACTGGTAGACCAAATCCCCTCAAACTTGCTATCCAGCCCACAGATCACCGTGGAAAGCCAAAATGAGCGTTTGAGAAAAATCCACCCAAAACTAACAATAGTTATCATAGTGATCATAACACCAAATTTTATTTTTCTCAAAAACAGCTACAATGATTTTGATTAAATTTTCTATATGAACAGCTACTAATGAGACACAAATACCATAAAATTCCCATCCGCGGGTAAATGACGAGAACAACACAATAAATTATGAAACATTTCGACGAAAATCGATTTTAGCGCAGTTTTTCCCTGTTAACACTGTTAAAATGTTACTAGGATCTTCAGAAAATTTCAGGTAGTACTCCAACCAAGTATCTATACGTCGAGCCTTTAATAACGCTCATAAAATATACAGGGGACACTCCAGAAATTCCGGAATTTAAACCACAACCGTTTTATTACTGGAAAAGCGATTACGCTTCTCAAAAAAATCGGATTTACACCATTAATTAATTAATGCTATGTGCACCTATTGCTCAATAATGGTCCGGGCATGAGTAGCACAATTAATTCTGAAATTGCGGTGAAGTGTTGTTTCAAATGAACTGAATGAAAAATAAATTGAGTTAGTAGAATCAGTTGATGGCAAGCACGGGTTAAAAAAATCTGAGATTTTCAGCGTTGTACAGACAATTCTCAAATAAATATTTAAAGTGGGATCCTTTAGAGCCACGAACGGATGTTGATGACATAATTTTTCGACACGGATGCGACGACATCATTTCATACGAAAATAAAGCGTTTTTAAAACACAAGAACACAGTTACGGCCAATCGAGAATCTTCTAAGCTCGCAGTATCTGGGAATAGAATGGCGAAGGAGGTTCGGTTGGGCAAGCGGCCACATCGTTGACGGGAAAGCATTATTATGCAAGTCACCGCTTTCGAGCGCGTTTCGCAGAACAAGCATTGGGACCGTCGGAACACGACCTAATACGTTCACGGTCTGTCCCTTGGTCATTAGGCCGCGGCGAATTGACGCGTCCGCTAATCAGAAAATGAAGTTTATACAATTTCGGTTCGACGTAATCCGAAGATGTAACCTTGCTGAACGGTTTCCTTATAATTTCCGCAGAAATACACGCACGATGAGCGTTTAATAACGCTTGAAATATTTTGAAACAGCCCACGAAATTTCGGAATTCGAACTACTGCTTTGATTGGCCTTTTTGCCTAAGAATAAAGAACAGAAAAACATGTACCTTGCCTTATTAGTCCCATAAATGCACTGGTTACTCAATAAGAGCATCCCAATAATTTCCGGAACGTTAAGTGCTCTTTATAAAACGTTTCGTTAACAAAAGGTTCACAACAATCGAGTTACTAGTTGGAAGAACGATAAAAATCGCTGACATGTGCGGAACTGTAATGCGTTCGCGCCAGATATTTTTAACGGAGTGGACACCTTAACATTAACTGTCAGAAACTGTTTCAGCTCCAACTGCACCGAAGGACTACAAATTTACAACCGTTTCCTGGTCAATCGAAAAAAAAAAAATCGTATAGAACAGTAATTTTCTACGAAATGGATTCCTCGGATTCCGATTTCATGGAAGTAAAGGCAATCATGAACTTTTGTTCTCCGGTAGCGAGGAATTCGTAGAACGTGGGTCGAAGGTCCTTGAGAAAACCTCAGATCCATGAGAGGAAGACAACGGAAAGGGAATAAGGCGTAGCTGGAGCACAACCGGCTTCCTTCAATCCTCCCGGCTGCCCTTGATGAATGCAAGTGCAACTTTCTAACCCATCGGCCCGACGGTCAGGCCCCGCTCGAACGAGCCCTGGTCATCCCCCCTTGAATTATCTCAGCTCGACCAAATCTACAACATCCCTGCAGTTTTGGAGTCAGCAGAAACTATACAGTTGAACAGTCAGGCTCGATCATTTTAATTTCTACCAAAACTAGGAATACTCTATTCATGATGATCCCATATTGGTATGAATTCTTGAAAACTCACAAAAATATTTGTCCATTTTTACTTTCCTCCGCTCTACAAAGTAGAAAGGGAATTTACGCAATCGGCTGAGAAAAAAAGTTAAGTTTTCTTCCGAAAAACGCTATTTGGGAAAATGGTTTGTGTGTGTGTGTATGTGAACCATTTTTAGAGAAAAGAACCGTATAAAATCACCTCAAACTTGATATCTACTCCCCAGGTTACCATAGGACGCCAAAATAAGGGTATGGGCAAAATCCACCGAAAGTTTACTATAGTTATCATAGTGATCAAAACCCCAAATATTTTTTTTTTCAAAAACGGCTCCCACGATTTTGATTAAATTTTTTATATAGATAGATCTTAATGAGATAATTATACCATAAAATTCCCATTCGTGGGAAAATTACAAGAGCAGCACAATAAAATACCAAAATTTTCGACGTAATCGATTTTTGAGTGGTTTTTAGAGAAAACGGCCGAACCAAATCACTTCAAACTTGATATCTAGACCGCAGGTTGCCATAGGACGGTAAAATAAGGGTATGAGCAAAATCCACCGAAAGTTTACTATAGTTATCATAGTGATCAAAACCCCAAATATTTTTTTTCTCAAAAACGGCTCCCACGATTTTGATTAAATTTTTTATATTGATAGCTCTCAATATGGCAATAACACCATAAAATTTCCATTTATGGGAAAATGATGAGAGCAGCACAATAAATTACCAACGTTTTCGACGAAAATCTATTTTAGCGCGGTTTTCTCGTTATAAACTCCGCTGAAATGTTACTAGAATGTTAAAAATAAATTCATGTAGTAGTCCAATGCAATGCCTATGAGGTGAGCGTTTAAAAACGCTCATAAGTTATATGGGGGTCATCTCAGAAATTCCGCAATTTCACTTATTATCAGTTCTAAAAGTTTTTACCCAATAACTCTGCCAAAGATATTACTATCCTTCTTCAAAAAAATCGTGTTTACAGCCTCATTAAGTCTTTGTGCACCAATTGCCCAATTATTGTCCAGGAATGAGTACGTGCAGCACAATAAATTCCGGAACTGTAAGCGCTACCGTTTCCTGCTGCCGTGAAGTGATGTTTGACCAAGTTCAAATGAACTGAATTATAAATGAATTGATTTAGTAGAAAAAGCCATGTACAAAGTGAATTGACGTAGAGCTAAGGAAAGTTGTGTGTTGCCACGCACCAGATATTTCTAGTTAAAACTCATTTACACGACGAGTAACGATTTTGATTGAATTTTGTGTGCACTATACCATTTTATTAGTTGGGTAAATGACGAGAGCAGCACAATAAATGTATCAAAAACGTCGACAAAAATTAGTAGAATATGTATCGATATGAAAAATGCTGTCGCAATGGCCTGAAATTGGGTTTCGGATCTCACAATAGTCTGTCACGTTCAAGGATACTGACGAACATCAAATCGTCCTTGAGTGTTCGCCAGTTCCGTTTTAAATGTTACTAAATTACTTTTCGTCAACGTTCTTAACATAATCTCCAGGAGTTCAGTTTCTAATTTTCAAAATTTTATTCAGTTCAGTTTCAAATCTAAAATACCTATGCGGCGGGGCAATAAGTAATTACAAATACAATTGATCAGATACCAATTAGTACAGCTTCACATAAATGTTCGTAAGAGTAATTTTAACCGCGCCCTAAGCTTATTTTCGTAACTACGGGCTCAATCGGTGGTTAATTTTGAATGTGCTTCTCCTATAATAGGTCCAGGCTAGCATTAATTACTACTGCGTCAATCGGAGGTTAATTTTGAACGTGCCCCTCCTAGAACAGGCCTAGGCTAATTTTAATTGGAATATACTTAATCAACCCCGTGGATAATTTCGATTAGATCACAATCAGCTTAGTGGTTCACTGATTTAGAATATGATTAAACTTGTGGAAATGGGGTGGGGTGGGAGGGACAAATTGATGATTGAGTTTTTTCAGTTGAAGATTTGAGGCCTATTGCATTGACAAATATCTGGTGCGTTGCAACACACAACTTTCCTTAGCTCTACAACAATTCACTTTGTACATGGCTAATTCTATTTAATCGATTCATTTATCACTCAGTTCCTTTGAACTTGGTCAAACAACACGTCACAGCAGCAGGAAGCGGTAGCGCTCACAGTTCCGGAATTTATTGTGCTGCTCATACTCATTATAGGACCATTATTGAGCAATTGGTACACAGATAATTAATGAGGCTGTAAACACAAATTTTTTGAAGAAGGATAGTAATCGCTTTTGCAGAGTTATTGGGTAATAATTGTTAGAACTGGTAGTAAGCGAAACGGCAGTAGTTGAAATTCAGGAATTTCTGGAGTGAGCCCCATGTATCTCATGAGCGTTTTTAAATGCTCACCCTATAGGTATTGGATTGGACTACAGTACCAATTTTCTTGAACATTCTACTAACATTCCAGCGGAGTTTAAAAGGAAAAAACCACGGCAAAAACGCTTTTCGTCGAAAATTTTGATAATTTATTGTGCTGCTCTCGTCATTTTCCTACAAATGGGACTTATATGGTATAATTATCTTATTAAGAGTTATCTATATAAAAAAGTTAATCAAAATTGTTAGCGCGGTTTTTGAGAAAAAAAATTTGATGTTTTGATCACTATGATAACTATAGTTAACTTTCGGTGGATTTTGCTCATACCCTTATTTTTGCGTCCAATGGTAACCTGTAGGCTAGACATCAAGTTTCAACTGATTTGATACGGTTGTTTTCTCTAAAAATCGTATACAGACACACATACACACAAACACAGAGACCATTTTCCTAAATAGTGTTTTTCGGCCTCAGGAGGGTCTGAAACGTAAAGATCTGAAGAAAACTCAAAATTTTTTTTTCAGCCGATTACATAACTTTCCTTTCTACTTTTACTTTCCTTGCTCTACGTTTTCTTTACTTTCAAGGAAAGTAAAAAACTAATTGAGGATTTTTCAACTTTTTGGATAAACGGCTTCAACGATTGTCATCATACTCACTGGGTGTCTTCTGCTAGTACCTATGTGTTGTTCTCCACAAATGTTTCTCAGGCAGCCTGTTGAACGGAGATACCAACCAAAATGTGGCAAAATTCGTGTTTATGATGCAACGAAAATATTGACTAAACCTTCAGCGTGATAGCAACGCCCGTCATCATTCGTATTACAGATTTCGTAGAATTTACGAAGCCCCTCTAGGAACGTTATCGATTTCATCAACTGCTCTATCCTGACTATGCCCCCAGCGTGTCCTTAACAAGGCGTTGAGTAAGGTTTAAGTAGTCAGAGGGGGAGATGACGACAATATCCTCGGACCGTGGACCTATTAATTCCTACCGCTTCTCCCCGGGGAAAACGGAATTAATTTGAGCATCAAAGGTTCTCGTGCTTCTAAAGAGGCTCTCCTCCGACGGCCCGTCTTGAGATTGGTCCCACAGCGAGACGATACAATTTCCCGACCCCTCGCTCTCCAGCGGGGGCTTGAATGTAGGCAATATGTGATAGCGAACTACCTGGTTATTCAATACTGAGAGAATTTCCCGAAGGCTCAGTTCCGGATATTTCATTCACGATGGAAACGTTTATTCCGTAGTTGGCGTTACCGATCAGCGTCGTCGGCTGCTATGGGCCCCTTGCACTCAAGCATATTCCAGGGAGAAAATTGAAGTTAGTTGTGATACTTCCAACATATTATATACCTGGCAGTTATAAATGTACTAAAACCCTTCATAAATTTATTTAAACAATTACAACGTCCACAGTTTACGCTCAAAAGGAATTAATCATAAGAAGGGCATAGAAGTTTAAATTTGAAAGCGGATTCATTTTACACATGAGACAACTCCAAGTAGTCGACGCAAGTCAAATCAGTCCAAGCCTTTTGACCTCGGACTTCCCTGTACCTGCCTTAATAGAACTTCCTCTTACCCCCTCGTACCTGCGGAAATTCCACCTCCACGGTAATTTCTAACAGCAGCGGATATCCCTGATGTGGAATTTCCTTCCTTTACTTTCCCTCTTCTCAATTTCAGATTCCTCTCCACAAGAAATAGCTCCTCCCAAAATTCATTCAGCTACGAACTCTCGTGAAAGTCACACTCGTATCTCTGTGCTCACTCAGACACTTTAATATATCTATTTTCCCCCCATACAGTTAGCTATCTCCTTCCGATACAGTTTCCCTCGTCGGTTTAGTATTTAAGAGTCGTCCCCTTGTGTGGCCCTTTTGTACCCAAACTCTACTCATTTCATTGCAGTCCTCCTCACGCTCACCGATCTCTTATTTTCGATCTTCAACTCTCACCCTCTCGTGCGCCCAACAAAGGTGATTATTAATTATCATTATGAGCTGTTGTTACTATCCCTACGACTCAAAGACTATACACACTCATACTGACCACCTTATAGACAGTTGCTTTCATGCATCAGAGTCAATTTGGACTATGGAGAGTGAAACGGGAGCTTCCCCCGCTTAGAGCTGAACTCTGTGCAGATCTCACCACACAACAGAAACTTGCCGCCATCGATGAATGGGCTCTAGAGAAATGGCAAGCGAGATGGGAATCCTCGTCAAAGTGACGTGATACGTATGAGTTCTTCCCCAACATCCGTGAACGTATTACAAGAAAATGGGTTGAGCCAGACCACTGGACGAGCCAGTTCCTCACGGGACATGGTGACTTCAATGCGCGGCTCCACTTCTTTTCTCTGAAAGACTCCCCATTATGCACGTCTTGTGCCTCCAGTGCGGAGGAAACAAGAAACCACGTGCTGCTCCACTGTAGTTTCTACAACAGTGAGCGACGGTTGTTGGGAGAGCAAACGAACTTAGCAGCATTGACTGCTTCAAAGCAAGCCTATAACCATTTTGCAAAGTTCGCGAAAAAGGTGATGGCTAAGAAACGTGGTCATAGTTGATCTGTCCTTTTGAAACTTGCCACCCAAGTAAAAAGTTGGATCAGGTAGGAAACCAGATTAAGAACTCTTCCCAGATGGTACGGGATTCCTCATGTGGTCACCTCCGCGCGGTCACACACAGGCAACAGCTCTTTACTGGGAGACTGGCTAACGACCAAATACCTGCCATACCTCCACAGGTCTGAGTTCGGTGGATGCTGCAGGGGCCAGCCTCTTGCATATTAGCGAAACCGCAACTTCCATGACTGATATAATCCTCGTCGAGGGGTTAAGTACAATCATCAAATAAGGAAACAGACCTGTCGATTTGGACTATCGGCAACTTGCAATCATATGACAGGGGGGTTGGTTTGCTACAACCACAAAAAATAGCAACCCTCCCATGAGGGAATTCCACCTTTAAAGATTCCATTCCAAATCCACCTCATTTTAGCACTTAACAACGAATTTTCATCATTTACGGCTCTACAACTTGAGCTTCTGAGGAGATTTGAATCCGTCATTGGTGACTTAATGATCGTGGACAGTACTAAAAAAACAATGAGAGATCAATGAACATCACATTCTTGCTCCACACTCCCACAGTGGATACCGTTCTAAAAAATAAACATCAAAGCTGTCAAGTTGAGCACCAGCTTCCAAAAGTTAATTAGCAATGTTCGCCGTCAATTACAGCACAAGGTGGTGCGAATTATGTAAAGCTATTTTATCATTGCCCGACGCAGCAGATTCCTATTAAAGCGCATTCTTCCAATATTCAGACTTCAACGGTGTAATTTTTCAATATTTACATAAAACAACACTGCATTAATTGAATTAGTTTAAACAATGATGTAAAAGGTTAAAATAATTACGTAAACGGCGAAATAATTTTGTAATGAGTTAAAATTAAAGTTTAGAGACCCCAATTTCGAAAACTAAGAGCTGTACATAATTGATGTCGGCAAAATTCACTGCTACTGTCGGGAAAATGTTTGATTCAGTCGGAAGCTGAGTGCTCAATGAAGCTACCTAATATTTATACTCAAAACGGGCAACTTCAGAGCGATAATGTCAGTATAGTGAAGACTGGAACAAACAAAGCTTAATTCCACCTATCAGTCTTTTGTGACTTGTGCGCGCATTCGTGTCCAACTAATTCCAAGACTATCTTACGTCTCGTTGGGACAACATTAAATAAGGGGGATAAGAGAAACTCATTAACGTTAACACGTTATGGACAATGGACACCGTTGTCTCCTTCAACGTCGCAATCGCCGCCGCCAACTGATTATCAACCTGCAGATTCCGCCAATCTCCGCAGCTTCGTCGCAGAATTGAACAATGGACGTATTATTATCAAATTCTATATAAACCTCCTACATGAATCATGAGCTCCACGTCTGTCCCGTATCCCATTACGTATCACTGTCTGTTGACTTAAATTGTACAAAGTTAACAAAAATGCTTTTTTTATTTTTTTATCATTAAATTCAACCCCCTACTTATAATTTTACCCCATTTCTACTACCTGGACCATAAAACATTGACAGAGTAATTCTATTTGACCGGAGAAGGTTTTTGAAGGTCGAAAAATCATTCTTATCGGTCACTCAGGAACCCTGCTATTTCATCAATGAACCTGAAAAACATTCAGACGGAGTTATAAGTCATTAATGAAGAAGACTTGAGTAATGTCAACACGCGTACTCTTGAGACCTCTCATTCAACAGTTTAACTGGCTGGCTCACCTATTTTCACAATTTCTGGGGTCACTCAAGAACTGGCTGCCTCTGTGAATCTGCTTTTTCCTTATAACTTTCAACAGTAAGCACGAACCTTGACAACAAAAGTCCTATATTACCTACACGCTTACTGGTGACATTAGTAGGGGCAATAAAGTACTTCCAGGATCAAATAAGCTTTGTGAAAGGCTGAGCAAAGGTGTGTGATGCGTCGCAGCGTATTCTGGGAAAAGGAAGGAACTAGAACGAAGATGTTTGGGAGTGAGGTGTGTTATCTGATGGCGTTATCGGCACTTTTAATAAAAACTTGACCGCAAGTCGTTCATCATTTTCAGGCATCGCGGCTGTTTAATGTTGGAGACAGGGCGGCTCGACAAGGGAGGACACCTTCGCGAGAGAACATCAAAAACAACCGAATAGGCCTCTAGAGGGCAGTAAAACTAATGAACAGGTTGTATCTACAGGACGAAGAGAAGGTCGGAAGGTGGGAAATACAACGGAGGAAACAGGCAATAGATCAGGATCGGGCGAGGGAAAAAGCGGGTTAGCGAAGGTTCAATTCTCGAGGGGATCGTACATTACGTTGCCGCCTCTTACCTTTTAGCAACATTGTGCCCATCAACGGTGAAATAATTTAAACTAATCGACGATTCCTCCGGCGCAAGGGAAACCTGAGGCACGGCAATTCTATTGATACGGAACCTAAGGCCCGTCCCTTCGCTGCACTTAGACGTTCAGTGGGGGGAGTGATAGAACCGGTGCCAGAGAGCATCAGCATCTCTTTCGACACATGTCCTTATAAGAGAACCCTGTTGTAAATTACTACGCAAGAAAAACCAACTAATTATTTCCACAACCCAAAAGATAAGAAAAGTGTTGTGATGAGCCCGGTAACCAGTTTCAAGGTAATTAGACGACTTTCCGTCACACACTAACGTGTTCAAGTCTCCTGTGGTCTCATGTGCTCTGTGAGTTATCTATTATTAATATTTTATTCGCAATAATCATTTTGTCAGATTGTGCGAATTACGACTGGTTCCAAGCAAACTTCCCACAGCCCCCCACCCCCTCCCCATTTACTGCTTGCCCAAAATATCTGGTACGACGCATCACACAACTTTCCCCTGCCCACAGCCATTTTACTATAACCGTTAACTTATAATATTAATGTTGCTCTACAAAGTAGAAAGGAAAGTTATGTAATCGGCTGAAAAAAAAAAAAAAAATTAAGTTCTCTTCAGATCTTTACGTTTCAGAACCCCCTGAGTCCGAATAACACTATTTGTGAAAATGGTGTACCAAATCCACTCAAACTTGATATCTAGCCCGCCGGTCATCATGGGACGCCAATATAAGAGTATGAACAAAATCCACCGAAAGTTAACCATAGTTATCATAGTGATCAAAACACCAAATATATAAATATATATATTTTTAAAATGGCTCTTACGATTTTGATTAAGTTTTTTATATTGATAGCTCCCAATATGGCAAATACACCATGAAATTCCCATTTATGGAAAAATGACGGGAGCAGCACAATAAACTACCAAAGTGTTCGACGTAATCGATTTTAGAGTGGTTTTTAGAGAAAACGACCGTACCAAATCAGCTGAAACTTGAAGTCTAGCCTACAGGTTACAATGGGACGCAAAAATAAGGGTATGGACAAAATCCACCGAAAGCTAACTATAGTTATCATAGTGATCAAAACACCAAATTTTGTTTTCCCAAAAACGGCTGTAACGATTTTGATTACATTTTTTATATTGATAGCTCTCCATAAGGCAATTATACCATAAAATTCCCATCTATGGGAAAATGACGAGAGCAGCACAATAAATTACCAAAATTTTCGACGAAAAGCGTTTTTAGCGCAGTTTTTTTCCTTACAAACTCCGCTGGAATTTATGTTGAATGTTGAAAAAAAGTTGGTATTGTAGTCCAATCCAAAACCTAAAGATTGAGTGATTAAAAACGCTCATGAGATACATGGGGCTCACTCCAGAAATTCCTGAATTTCAACTACTGCCGTTTCGCTTAATACCAGTTCAAAACGTTTTTACCTAATAACCCGGCAAAAGTAATTACTATCCTTCTTCAAAAAATTTGTGTTCACAGCCTCATTAATTATGTGTGTACCAATTGCTCAATAATGGTCCTGGAATGAGTATGAGCAGCACAATAAATTTCGGAACTGTAAGCGCTACCGCTTCCTACTGCTGTGAAGTGTTGTTTGGCCAAATTCAAATGAACCGAGTGATAAATAAATTGAGTGAGGAGAAAAAACCATGTACACAAGTGAATTGACGTAGAGCTAAGGAAAGTTGTGTGTTGCAACGCACCAGCTATTTTTTTCAGTTTACAACAACCTTCAACAAAAAAATTGGTGGCTTTTGAGGTTCATGAATTCATTGAGTTGCTCCTACTTTTGCCACGACGATTCACGAGTAATCATTGCTTAGATGATTTATAAGGCTGCCAAATCAATTTTTAAGGGAAGTATTGTGTTTATTGTTTTGAAATCATTGGGTACAAACTGTCGGAAAAGGCGGTAAGTTAAGTGGCGGAGGTACGAATTCCGGAATTTCTGGGATTTCTTCTAACCATCATATGAACGTTACTAAACTCTCAGCGTATAGGTAATTTATTGGGGTACCATCATGATTTTTCTGAAAATTCTAGCATAATTTGAAGGCAGTTCATAAGGAAAAAACTGCCCTCAAATTGATTTTCATCGAAATGTTTGGTTATTGTGTGTAGTTCTGTTTTGTTATTAGGAGCTGCCCACACAAAAAATGTAATCAAAACCGTCACATCCGTTTTTAAGAGAAAAAACATTTTTGATGATTGGATCACTGTCACAACAACAGTTAGTTTTAGGTCAATTTCACGCATTCCCTTATTTTGACGTCACATGTTGACCTGTAAGCTCAGACAAAAGTAACATGTTCTCAAATAGCCTTTTTGGGGGACTGAAAAGGGTTTGAAACGTGAAGGCGTGGAGAGAACTTAAAAAAAAGAAGAAATTAATAAATAAAAAGTCTGCGGATTACACCACTTTCATTGCACTCCGTTCCTAGGGTTAAGGAACGTAAAAGCTCCAATCTTGGGATTGGAAAATTATTGAGTTAAACTGAAGTTCGAATGTCGCCACTCAAGTTAATTACAATAACTTTACACGCAAAGTGGACAATAGATAATAGCGTGGAGACATTAACAATTAAATTATGACGAGACTAAAGAACTAAAGAAACGAGACGTCAGAAAAATAAGGGCTAGGTAGGCGATTTGAAACATTGGACTTCACTGCCCCATCACTTATATTTGTCTGAAATTATTCTAACGTGAGCAGCTGGAAAAATCAGCTCTAGCCCCGTTGCCAGAAGCTTTATCTACATATTAAGTTTGTTGAACTGGCGGTTGTTAGAGCCTCCAGTCTAGTTTTCTGTTGTGGTCTGTGGCGCGATGGGAAAATATTACCTCTATCGCATCAAGCAGGTTCAAAGCTTACCCCTGGAGGTCGGTTTGGCACTATGAGTGATTTGTTTTCAGCCTAACTGTGTTCCTTTGCCCTTTAGTTGGAGGAAAGTCCAAATTTGAAAAGGAATCCGAGTGAATGGGCCTGAAGGCGAAGAGTTGTCGCGTGTGTTCGATAGTTACAGGAGGAAAAACTGAAATAAAAAAATTGTTGAAAGTACGCGAAACGTTCGTGAATCCTCCTTAGCGATGCCTCACACGCATAGAACATTTTTTAAACCCTGAAAACAGTAACATGAAAGAACAGTGACTGCTTCCTCTGATAAGGCAATATATCGATATATCACGACCGAGGTCAGGTTATCGATATGCCCGACATCGTAGGCTCTGGCGCCATGTTTGAAATTAGAAATAAAGACAGCTGTACGATTATGCCAATTATTTAATGTTCATTATGTAATAACCCATTATATAATTATTTTAAATGTACTAAGACTATGGAAAGGAGTTAATTCAATGAAATTAAGAATGGGTATATGAAATATATAAGAGATAACTAACGGATTGGCGAAACACAGAGCATTTAAGAGATATAAATTATTGCGGCGTCATCAAGAACTCATTCATGATATCCTGATTGTAGAGATTTTTGCAAGTTTTCAGGACGGACTCCTGATTGATCATCGTTCAATTGGGCGTCGATTATAAGATATTTTGTACCTTTCGAAGTGGGAAAACAATTGAGAATAAAATGAGTAAACTGGCAATAAATTAGTAGTAATAGAATGAATTCGCAGAAATCCATTCGTAAGCATAGAGATGTAAAGTAATTTGAAACCCCCTCTACTATGGTGATAGTTCTTTCTCATTCTGTTATCGCCTCGATCGTTCTGTTCAGGCATATCGATAACCAGACCTTGGTCGTGATATATCGATATATTGCCTTATCAGAGGAAGCGGTCACTGTTCTTTGTTTCACCCCCTAAAAACATACAAATAAGAAGAAAAAACTAACTTAAACACCTCGAATTCCTGAATACAGAAAATAAACGTATATCCGTCAGAATATTCACAGGTATATTCAATTCTATTAAAACAATGCGCTGTTTGCTTTATTTTGGCCTACAAAGCAAGAAAGGAGAGTTATGTAATTGAACGAAAATAATACCAAGTGCACCGCGTCACACAACTTTCCTTAGATCTACGTCGTTTTCCTACTAACTCAATTTATTTTTCACTCAGTTTATTTGAACTTGATAAACTATCACTTCACGGCGACAGAGAGCGGTAGCGCTTGCAGTTCCGGAATTTATTGAGTACTCATACTCATGCCCTGATTGAGCAATTGGAGCACAGAAAATTGTTGAGGCTGTAAACCTAATTTATTTGAAAATGATAATACGACGATACTAATCCCTTTTCTAGAGTTTTCGGGTAAAAACGTTTAAAAATGGTAGCGGTGGTTGAAATTCTGGAATTTCTGGGGTAGTTCCTATATATCTGATGAGCGTTATCAACGTCAATTTTTCTGATTATCCTGGTAACATTTGAGCGGAGTTTATTAAGAAAAAAGTGTTACTAGCATCTTCAAAAAATGTGATGTGCTAGTCCAATCGGATACCTATACGATGGGCTTTTAATCACGCTCGTAAGATACACAGTGGCTACTCCAGAAATTCTGGAATTCCAACTTCTGCCGTTTTACCTACTACCATTCCTCGCAATTTTTACCTTATTATTTCAAAACGGTGAAACGCCATCCAAAACATCAAGTACACAGCCTCGTGAATCACCTTTTAACTGCTCAATAATGGACAAGGCAGAAGTAGGAGCACAATAAATTCCGGAACTTTAACCGCCACTTTCTGTCAAGTGATCACGAGGGCATAGAAAGTTGTGTGATGCGCAGCACCAAATTATTTCAGAAAATATGTTCGCAATAAACCTAAATTTCATCAACTCGATCACTTATTTTTCCCCATCTTCTTCCTAATTATTTGTGACCATCCGTTAAACGTACACGTAAGCAGAAATACATCACGAAATGAAATTCTCCAGAAGTCACAAAATACGAATTTCTCGAAAACAGCAGCAACGATTTACACCAAAAAAGAAGAAAAACATCATTTCTTACGATTCGCCATTATCGCTATACCTTTCTAGAAGATACTAAATGAATGTAGCGGTACCAAATTAATTTGCAGGGGATCCAACCAAAGAAGTATCTCATTGATCGATTACAAATCGTTCTTAATTCGAACAAAAATATTCAACAATTTTAATTATACTCAAACATTCTTTGCAAAACACGAAAAGTGATATTTTATCCCGGTCAGATGAAAATACAAAATCTTGAATAAACCGTAAAACCTCAAATAATCGCACACTGTGGGTGCTCACTGTTTAGCCCTTTTGTAAACCATCATACTAGCAGATAATATCAAACAAACAAGGAAACAATATATTTAAAACGGACTTACCTATTAGCGGTTTAATTAAGAAAAACGCGGCAAATTCGACACTTGGATTTATTATTCCAGCGTTTGGGTTACAACAGCAATCAAAACCATTGACCAGAGGCCAGTGTTAGTCTTTTATTGCGCCATTTTTTGTCAACTTTATTTTGGCATGTTCCTATAACACTTTAAAGCGATTGATAAAAAAGAAGCCCTTCACGTCCAAATTCAGGAGCGCCAGAAAAGCATCGAGGAATGAGAAGAGACAGAATCTGTTTCAATCATCAGAGATCACAACCCTAGATGTTTTATATAATCATAACTAGACAAAAAATATGGTAAATTAAATTTTCTAAGTAGTACCTATATTTTGGGTGATATGATCATGGCAGTTCTTCGAACTGGTTGTTGAACATAGATAAAACCCAAAACGTGACTAAAACCGGCGCTTTTAAAGGCTAAAGAGGTTTTCACCATAAACGCCCACCTGACTAGCAAATACCTTTGTGCCCATTCGTTGAACGTAGATAAAATAGATCCGAATGGATTACCAGGACGTCTAACGATTCGATTCTTCTCAAAACCAGTCGAGATCAGGTGCTTTGAACTAGTCAGCACGGACGTGTTGTTCTTCATTCTCCTCTGACTGATATTTGCAGATGAAACTCAAAATGAGCCTAAAACCGGCGTTTTCGAGACGAATTTTTCACAACATACGTCCACGTTGAATTTCATCAATCTGAATAGCAACCTAATCTCATATTTTGTTCCAGAGCGACTACTTTTGAACGTAAATATCGGCCAAAATACATAACAAAAGGCCGGACATTGCAAGATTTCATTTTTGTCGAAAACGGCTCTAGCGATTTTATATCGATATCAGGCGGTTTCAGCTATGGATTTCCATGCATTTCCATACATTCTCCTCTAATTGATAGTAGCATTATAGTGAAACCCAAAATGCGCCGAAAACCGGCTTTTCCGGAAGAATGTTTCGCCACAAACGTCCACCTTGGAATTTAATTGGCGTGAGTGGCAACACACTTTGTTTCAAGCAACTACTTTTGTGCCCATCCAGTGAACGGATTAGTTACCGTTAAGGCATAAGCCGAAATACACCAGAAAATAACACTCTCCTAAATGACAAGATTCGATTTTCTATTTTACTTGGCTCCACAAAGTAGAAAGGAAAGTTATGTAATCGGCTGAAAAAAAAATTTTGAGTTCTCTTCAGATTTACGTTTCAGATCCCCCTGAGTCCGAAAAACACTATTTGGGAAAATGGTCTGTGTGTATGTGTGTCTGTGAACGATTTTTAGAGAGAACCACCGTACCAAATCAGCTCAAACTTGATATCTCGCCCGCAGGCCTCCATGAGACGCCAAAATAAGGGTTTGAACAAAATCCATCGAAAGTTAACTATAGTTATCATAGTGATCAAAACACCAAATATTTTTTTTCTCGAAAACGGCTCAAACGATTTTGATTAAATTTTTTATGTTGATAGCCCTCAATGAGGCAATTATAGCATAAAATTCCCATTCGTGGGAAAATGACGAGAGCAGCACAATAAATTACCAAAACTTTCGACGAAATCGATTTTAGAGTGGTTTTTAGAAAAAACGACCGTACCAAATCCCCTCAAACTTGATATCTAGCCCGCAGGTTACCATAGGACGCCAAAATAAGGGTATGAGCAAAATCCACCGAAAGTTAACTATAGTTATCATAGTGATGAAAAACACAAAATTATTTTCTCAAAAACGGCTGTAACGATTTTGATTAAGTTTTTTATATAGATAGCTCCCAATATGGCAATCACACCATAAAATTCCCATTCGTGGGAAAATGACTAGAGCAGCACAATAAATTATCAAAATTTTCGACGAAAAGCGTTTTTAGCGCAGTTTTTTTCCTTATAAACTCCGCTGGAATGTTAGTAGAATGTTTTAAAAAATTGGGAAATGGTAGTCCAATCCAATACCTAAAGGGTGAGTGTTTAAAAACGCTCATGAGGTACATGGGGCTCACTTCAGAAATTCCTGAATTTCAACTACCGCCGTTTCGCTTACTACCAGTTCTAACAGTTATTACCCATTAACTCTGCAAAAGTGATTACTATCCTCCTTCAAAAAATTCGTGTACAGCCTCATTCATTTTCTGTGTACCAATTACTCAATAATGGTCCTATAATGAGTATGAGCAGCACAATAAATTCCGGAACTGTAAGCGCTACCGCTTCCTGCTGCTGTGACGTGTTGTTTGACCAAGTTCAAAGGAACTGAGTAATAAATGAATTGAGTAAGTAGAATTAGCCATGTACAAAGTGAATTGTTGTAGAGCTAAGGAAAGTTGTGTGTTGCAACGCACCTGATATTTTAGAAAACGGTTCTAACGATTTTGATCAAGATCAGGTGGCAAATTCGTCAATACCTTCGCGTTCTTGTACGTTAATGTTCTCCAGACCGATTTGTGATGAAAGATAAAACCCAAAATGCGCCAAACACCGGATTTTTCACACAAAATTTTGTAATTTCATCAACCTGACTAGCTCCCCATTTTCACGTTTTGTACCGAACAACCACGAAAGTCGACATAAGCAAAGAAATGTCAGACAATCTTGACATAACAAGATTCAGATGTTCCCAACAACGGCTGTCGCGATTTTGAACAAATTTACAGGGTATTTTTAGCTGCAGCAACGTTTTGTTTTCTACAAGCGCATCCGCAGCAAATTGAAGTCTAATTAGTGCAAGTTGTGAGTTATTTTGACGTTTGTGGGAGAGTAAAATGAGTTCGTGGGAAAAGAGGGGTTCAAGAGCTAATTGGCTCGTTGAATGAAATAGTTATTCACCGAAGGACAAGCGTATTCCGCTAATTATGTCAAAAACGTTGAAAATCTGACGAAAAGGGCGATAAACGAAGGGAGATAACTAAATGACGAAGGTAACATGCAACAGGTGAAATGATACTCACTGGCTCAAAACGAAATCCCGCTCTTCGCCGCTTCCGTCAGCACCATTTCCCGACGATGTCGACACGAAACGACACGGCGTTAAATTTCTTTAAAAACTTAACCAAATCGGCGCGCACTGATAAGGTTCAAAATAAATAAATACTACCGACACGAACGACAAAAAGTCTCGCGCTCTCGAAACCGTCCGGTACACGTTTCACGAGAAACGGACACAAAAGGGAGCAGCGCAAAAGTTGACAATTGAGGGCAACAACCGTCGAGAGGACTCGAATGTTGACAGGCAAACTCGGAGCTAATCAAAATAACGAAAATGTAAACAACGGTTGGTATAAAAGAAACAGCTGCCGAAGAGAAGAAGGTTAGATTATGAGGACAGAGCAGGCAGTCGAGAGACGAGAGGAGGGGAAAGCGATGGTCGGCGGTGGGCGTTGAGTTAGTTGCCGCTTCACTCGATAGATCGCTCTGCGTGTCGTCTTATCAAAATGGCTTTCACCGGGCAGAATGAACCGCGTTCAAGTTCTACTTCGTTAGCCTAATGGAATGATGAATAAACTGCCCGTAGGCTCAGATAATGCGATGTGGCGGGAGGGGAGGAGGTGGAAAAATGTGGTGACAGGGGTGCACTCAACTGTTTAGGGTGCACCTGACATCATTGGAGGTGTGTTGAGTGGAGTTGTCATGGAAGCCGGGCATTTAGCATTCGTTCGCTGTCCTGACATCTCAGGCGTCCAGATGGCAGCGGCCGCAGCCCAAGATAGCAAAGCCAGATGGTGCAGAGCCCTGTATGGGCAGTTTGATACAGCTGGCAGTTGAAAAGAATGTGGGTTGCATCCTGTACCGCTCGCTGTCTAGAGGCACGTCCTGTTGGAGGGTCCTGGCCCATTGCCAGTCTCTGCACAAGGGAACTGCTACCAAGCCGCCTAGAATTTCTGCCGGAGGAAGTCCAGATGGGTGTTATCTCGATACGAGTAACCAGGGAGTTCGAGAGGGGGTCTTCGTTATGTTAATTGTTGAAGTGAGCCAAGCACTGTTTGGCGGCCTGCTTGTGTGCAATGTTTTGCCAGCAGTGACCCGCATGTCACATCATGTCCTCTAGGCTGTAGGTGGAAGCAAGCTTGGGCAAACACAGTGATTTGGCAAATGGCTGCCCTCGTGGCAAGGAGCGATCCTGCGATAACCTGTCCCAGCAGACTGACCCTGACAACATTCAAAGGGGGAAGTGCCACTTGGAAGCGCTGCATTTTTGGAGATTGAACGATATCTCGCTACATGGACCCAACCCAACCATCACATGCTTGCAAGTTGTCGATAGTCCAAATTGACGTAGGACGTTGTGCAGTTTGCCACGAAGACTGCAAAGTTTCCCTCGGAATCCCCCAGGTATATCAGGAACCGCCAGCTCTGAAAGGAAGCAGGGCTCCCCTTCCTCAAGTAGGCAGCCTCGACCTATGCCCTCAACCTTCGCAATTCGGTGGCTTGGCTGCCTTTCACAGTACACCCCCATCGCCTCCGACATCATTCCCAGGCCTAGTTCCCTCATCCCACGCTGACCCGTCCCTACCTCCCAGCCTCGCCATTGCGCATGAGTCCCCCTGCATCTGCAGGCCAGCTTCCTATCCTTTCTGGTTTGGAACCTCCGGGTTGGCAACTGCGGTGGAGGGGTTTTAGTTGGTAAAAACCCGACACTACCCTCTTGGGTGTCTTTTGAAGATTTCCCCTCCCCGGAAGCGTACGAAAAAAAAAAAAAAAAAAAAAGACCGCGAGGAGGACATTGCGCTGCATTGTACACACCTCTCTGTCCTGCTGGGAAGGGGCGTCCCACCAGCTCACTTCTGCGTATTGCATAACAGGCAACGCAATGGGAAATCGCTGTTGTATGGCGGTGACAGGTGAGATTTCCACAGTACGGATTGATGGAACTTCATTAATCACTTGACCACTCTAACGAATTTCAACATCTTTGGTAAAACTTTAACCGCTGTCAAACTTCCGTCAAACCTCAAGTGCCCAAACTTTAGCTGTATAAGTGCAATCATTGTATCCGGCCAATATCTTTGTTCACGTTGTAACGTGAAAGAGGAAGGATATGGATGAGGCTGGGTGTCTCCTCTCGCGCAAACTAAAGCATCCATCGAGTCGCTTGGAATGGCGCTCGTCGGAGGAGAAGAAAGGTTTGAGGAGAGAAAAAAGGTTATGCTTTTCTCTGGCGGATTTTTTTGGAGCACGTTCCCGTTTTTCCTGTTCTGCGATATCTCCCGTTCTCTTCCTGAAGAAATCTCTGTACCTTAGGACTTCATTTTTGTTCGAACGAAGAGAGAAGACAGTGTACAAGTCGGTGGACTAGTTTATTTATTTTCGGCAGGCCTTAGGTTAGGTAGGAGAAGACATTATTATTTTTTGTTCTTTCTACCCAAGTCGTCATTTTAAATTAGTTTTGTGACAGTTGAATTTTGTTTTCTTTTCTTTCCTCCTTTTTAAAATATAATTTCCTTCTTCAATATATCTATTTGTTTTTATTTCAATTCATGGGTTCATCCCCACAAGCGATTTATTTTCTTTCCCGTTCATTTTGGTTTATTATTCATTCTGAATAATAACCCTATGTTTTCGGTCACGAAATATTTTTTACAACCCCCCCTCAAAATTTGATACTTTACGTTTCAAGGCATGGAGATTCCAAATTTGCAATGTCCGTCCGCCGTCCCCCGTCCCCGTCCCCGTCCCCGTCCCCGTCCGCCGTCCGGGCCGTTTTGTGCCTTTAACGTGGTCTCCAAAATTCGTTCTTTCGCCCAAAAATCCGATTTGGTATCTAGTTGTGCCCGCCATCTCGGCAATCCGATCGGACGAAGCCCGCGGTTGTAATGGGCAAAAACGGTTAAAAATTAACGAAACGCAGTACAACGCGGAGCTACAAGCGTTTCGTCGTTTGAATTCCCTCCGCCCCGCCCGTCTCTTTAAAAAAAACCAACCGCTCTCGAGGCGGCTCTCGCTTCCCCCCCAACGACTCCGCCTCCCGCCACTCGCCGCTCAACTCCATTTTCACCTTTCGATTCACCCGACGTTTCGGTTTTAATACGATTCAATTTTTACTTTCCTTCGTTTCATTCTCATTTTGGTTTTTTCATCGATTTTTGGTTACATTTTGATATTAATATGTAGCGTGCATGTTTTCATATTAAAATTCAGTTTTTTTTAGATACTTTCGTTTTTTTGTTTATTTTAATATTACGATTTAGTTCTTTTTTGGGGTTTCATTATGATATTTTTTCGATGCTGAATCGAACGGGATGGGTCTCGGAGCATTAATGCTAGGTCAAGCTGTTTATCCGAATAATAAACCGTTGTGTAATAATTTGCAGGGTTTAAATTTTACAACGTGTCTCAGCTCAACTGCTAACAACATGGTGAAAGAAAACGTTTGTTCATTTCTGTGTGCTGTTGACAACTATTTTAGGGCCGACTTCACCAGTTTCGTAAATCGTGGTTACTCTCTGTTAACGCTCCGTAACTGGCTCGAACCGCTCTCGTCCACTCAAAAGGATTTCACCATCTTCGGTTAAGCTCTAGCTGCTTCAAACGTTAAACGCCCGAACTGGGGCAGCGCGCCTAAGCGCGGTTAACCACACATCAGGTCGACATCTTTGTTTATGTCTCAGTTCGAGTGCAATACTCCTACGATGTTGTTCAATATTTTCGTATAGACAGCTCTGAATGACGCAATAAGTCCATTTCAACAAACATATTTTTTCCTTGTAAAAATGTCGTGGTAGTCCAATCGAGTGCAACGAGCACGCTACCTCACCGAATGTGAGCGTTTAACATCTGACTGCGGTTTGACACCAGTTACAGTTTAACCGAAGATGGTAAAACCATTTTAGCAGACGACTGCAGTTAGGACCAGTTAGTCAGCGTTAGCCGAGAATAACTGCGGTTTATAACGTTGGTAACAATGGCCCTTAAGGTCTAATCTGGTCATTCTGCTAAGGTGATGTAGGTCAACATGAAGAAACATTTAGCAATACTTCACGGAATTTAATTCTGAAGCAACGTTTTCTAAAAGGAACAACTGGCAGAGCAGTGAAAAGTTTAGCAATTAAAAGCGTAAATGAGGTTTTTACAATGAGAGGAAGAGACCAATAATTAAAACACTTCGTCCCGAACGTTAACCCGACTGTCGTTTTTTATTTCAGCTCGGGGAAAGAAAAAAAAAGACATCTCCGCTTGCGACTCCAGGAATGTTCAATAATTCGGGATGCTTCCAACGTGGGCAACTTTCTTCTGGCTTTTGGTTAAGTTCATTTTTCCTTATTTGTAATTTTTGATGAGTTGCGTACGTTCGGCATTACGGTAATATTTATGATTATTTTACGGATTCACGACCACCCGTAATGTGAATTTGAATTCGTTTTATGGTTCAGTGGTTCCCAACCTGGTTGTCGCTCCCACGTGGCCGATTAGGGTTATGGAAGGGGCAGTAAAGAATGGTGTGAGGAGGAGGGGGGGAGTTAGGAACGATGAGAGTTGAAAGGGGGAAACCAATTAAAATATTTTCGAACGGGTTTGGGTAGCACGACTGACAATTCTCAGACTGACTCCATTTCGTTATGACTGGTAATTCAACCCCTCACACTCTTTCCATTGATTTGCATTCGTGTCTCTTGACTAGTGACAGAAAAGTCCCACAGTGGGTGCTATGTCTTTTGTAGAGAGACTCGGGGGCGGGGGAATTTATGGTGAAATGATGGCGAAATCATCAGAATTAATTCCGATCGAGCGAGAAACCGGAATACAAACCAATTGCGTACAAGTTTGTTCTCAAAGACAAACATAATTCAGATGGTACTTTGGAGCGAAAGAAAGCACGTCTTGTAGTTTGTGGATATACTCAACGGTTGAACGTCGATTATTCGGAAACGTTCGCACTAGTTACTAGAATGAGTTCCATTCGCATGCAGATGGAGGTATCCACAGCATACCTCAATGCTGAACTTGAAGAAAAGACCTATATGGAAAAACATGCCTGCCTTGAAACATTTTTGGTAAACATTATTCTTCAAGAGAGTTCAAATGAAAATTCGGAACTTTTGGACAAGGCGAAACAAATGTTATCAGACATGAAAAACCCTGCAAATTATTACACAATGGTTTATTATCTCATGAACAGCTTGACCAAGTATTACTGCTCCCCCCTCCCATTCGATTCAGCATCGAATACTAGTAAACCATACGAAACATGACCTGACTACAATGGAACTACGGAAACAAAACGTCGGGTCGGGGAAATTGGAACGGGGGCGCTTCGAGCGAACCCGTTGTGAGTCGAAAGGGGAGTGAGCGGCGGCGTCGTTGGGAGGCGAGCGAGCGTGGGTGGTTTTTTACTGTGACGGGCGAGGAGGGAGGGAGTACAAATGACGAAACGTTGACTTCTGCTGTAGTTCCCGCGTTGTACTGCGTTTCGTTAATTTTTTTAACCGTTTTTTGCCCATAACAATCATGGGCTTCGTCCGATCGGATTGCCGAGATGGCGGGCACAACTAGATACCAAATGGGATTTTTGTGCGAAAGAACGAATTTTTTAGACCACGTTAAAGGCACAAAACGGCCCGGATGGGGGACTGCGGACGGCGGACGGACATTGCATATTTGGAATCCCCATGTCTTGAAACGTAAAGTATCAAATTTTGAGGGGGGGTTGTAAAAAATTTTGACCAAAAACATAGGGTTATTATTCAGAATGAATAATAAACCAAACAGGGACAGTGGCTTAAGAAAGTAGACGACATCTTGAAGATAATAGGTTTCAAACCGTCCATCGCTGACCCCTGTGTATATACCCTGACCAGAAATAATGAAAAAATGATCATTTCAGTCTACGTTGACAATATCGTTGTCGCTCGGCCCACGCTCACGGAATTTATTGAATGTACAGAATAGAGCGACTGGGCGGAGCCACGAGTTTCTTGAGAACTAAATTTCTATATAGGTAAAACAATGTTTTCCCATTATCAATGTAGAAATATCGATATAATAGTCACCCCAAATAATTCCCCCCACAAATAACTCCTACGACCTTAAAATATAGAAGTACGAAAAGGTATAAATACATTATATGAGTTACAATTTGTTTGTTTGAATATTGAGTCCAGTATTGTCGTTGAACCATGTTGAATTTGATATTAAGACTTTTCACATAAATGGGCAGGAGGACGTTGCAATCGGTTTGAGCGGCGAAGAGGTTCATCATCTTCTAGAGGAGGAGCATTCAGCAATTATTCAGGATGCCCTGCTGTATTCTGGAGATCTGAGTGCTCCACGACTGAGTAGACTTGGGCCGGCAACGTTTCAGGAAAAATTGGTTCATGAGTGCATTGTTTGCTAAGCTCTGACGAACGGTGGTTGTTGGCGTTGGCTCTGTGACGGAACTTCCTCTCGGTCTAGGGGAGCTGTCTTCTTCCTCAACTGATTAGCATGGCGCTTCAATTTGTAACCATTGTCGAACTCAATTTGACAGTGAAGTCTTCCAAATTTCTTCATCACTTCGCCCATCTTCCAAGAATTCCTGTTATTGGAGTACCATCTGGCGATCCCTCGGTCATCCACTGTCTTGCTTCAGGCAGATCAAAAGTGACATGGTTTTACTTTCCGCTACTCCAAAGGGGCAAGGAAAGTATAGTAATCGTGTCAACAAAAAAATTGGGTTTTCTACAGATCTTTACATTTTGAGACCTACTGAGTCAAAAAAACCTAATTTCGGCGCGTGGTCCGTGTGCGTCTGTAGTTCGATTTACGGGAGAATGGCTGATCCGATTGAGCTGGTTCTTCTTTTGTTTTGTTAATTATTTTTTTTATACACCAAAATTAGGTTTTGGGCGATTTCGGCCAATGGGAAGGGGGGTGGGGGACGAAAATGTACCATAAACTACGGTTTTTCGCATTTTTCTCAAAAACGGCTATGACGATTTTGATTAAACTTTCAAATTATCTTTTACTAATTAATACCCAACTTTTCTTCTCCATACATATCTCCATGGAAATACGGTGAACGGATATATAGGCCAATCAAACAAAAATAGGTATTTTTACGCTTTTTGGCCAAACGGCTTCAGCGATTTCCACTAAACTCACAGGATGTTTTCAAATAGTTAATACATTCATATTGTTCTCAACAAATGTGCCTCTGAAAATCCATTGAGCAGAGATTAAAATCAAAATGTCAAGGAGTTTTTGTCGAATATTAATTTATCGGTATTCCAATTTTCTCAAAAACTCTAGTACTCTCAGCTAACTAGTCCCTACATTTTGTTATACATAAATGTTTCTGTAGAAATGCGTTGAACGAAGATATATCACCCGCATATGTAGCTGGTGTTCGAAATTAAGGGGGTGGCGGAAAGTTGTGTGTTGCTACGCACTGCTCGTGTCTATTATATTGATATTTCTACGTTGATAATAGGGAAACATTGTGTTACCTATATAGAAAGTTAGTCCTCAAGAAACGTGTGGCTCCGCCCAGTCGCTCTATTTTGTACATTCAATAAATTCCGTGAGTATTCCCCCGCTTCTCTACAAAAGACATAGCAGTGGGGAAGACTGGACTTAATGATGAGACCAAGAGTAGAGATGGACAATAAATTTGTTACCCTGTCGTTCTACAAGTACTTTGTTGTCTTCTTACACTATTTTCCTAATGGTACTGGAAGAAGAAGAAGATATCAGGGAGGCAGCTGCGGACCAAAAGACCCGCCGGAGCTGCTGGAATCAATGGCATTTCGCTGTGGCCACAAACGGGCCCATGTCCCCTACGAGCTCACTGGTACCCATTGCCTCAGCCCCCTGGGTTTGGAGGAGGGTGGTGTCCCGCCTGGCTCGGAAAGCCTCACGCCCTCACGCGCCAAATCCTCCGAGCCAGGGCAGAGTCTCAACAGACCACAGCGGAACAACTGCTATGCTGAGTACAACACCCAGCCCCGCATGAAAGAGTCTCGAAATCAAACTCCACAGGGCTAATGCGACGACGCGGTACGAAACTGTGCCTTCTAGTAAAGTCACATTGACTTGAGCCTTCCGACTCACGAACCTAATGGTACTATTTCTTAACTCCAAGCCCCGAGCAGAATGGCTTTTAGTGGAATCAATTTTCCACAGTTATCTCACTGGAAACCCAGTTGTCATTACTGATCACTGCATATTATACACAACATTCGCCCCATTTAAACCCCTTATAATGTAACAGCATGCTATCCCAACACATATTGACTGCCTTCTCCTCCATGAGACCTTTTGCCATCGAAAGCTGATAATTCTCAAGTGACGAGAAGGGGAGGTGCGTGATGCGTAGTTATTTTGAGGCTCGAACAGTCGAGAATTTAGTTGTTGTGAGGAACGACGTTGTACACTGCACCTTGCCCCATGTTCACAGTACAATTGATATTAACTAGCACTCCAAATAAAATAAAAAACAAAAACAATACACACTTATTCATGAACCGGGAATTATTTATTTTTAGGTGTTCGCGTCGCCGATGAAAGAAATTTCGGCCGATAACGCCGATTTGCAAGCGTTCAGAGCAAGAGAAAGAGGACTGTTGGATTTGGTCGGTTCGATAAAAAACGCCGTCTTGGGTCTTGGAGAAGTCATTCCCGGTTTTGGAACGGTTAGGACGGTCGCCAACGTCATATCCAATTTTCAACGCGCGAAGAGTTTAGTTGACGTCAACTTACCAGTGCTCACTAATATACAAGCAATTTTGAAGTCGTTTTTGGGATTGCCAAGTTTTACTCACGGAGCAGTGCGTTTTTTAATGGAAAGCGTCGTCCTCATCGAAAAACAGAGTAATTTTGTACGTATCATTTGGCTTCGTTTGTACCGTTCGTGATTCATTTAAGTGTTTTCTGAAAGAGGAAAGTATTAATTGCTCTCTTTTCCAGATTATGTGTAACAAAGTACTGTACACCTTTGCACTCAGTCCAGTTTTACGATTATTTATTTTCTATCGCCCCTCTCCCATCCTCTCATCGTCGTTAAAGCCTCAGTCGACTTAGACATTAATATTCATTTCATTAAATTTCTAATATTAAATTCCTTAATGGCCTTAATCCCGCACCATGCTGAAGAGCTCTTATATTTACTTTCCATAGTACCACGAAGAATGTTTTTCAAATATTCTTAGGATATTTACGTTCTAAAGGTTTCTTTTATAGTCTTATACACTGACGATGTGTGTGTGGTTGGGAGAAATGGGACTGTCCATCAACCAAGTGAAAAAGGCCATAGTTCCATTTACGAGATAAAGACAACTATCGGAAGTGAGATCGCATGGTGTTATGGGCAAAGCAGTCAGATCAATGAGCAAGTGTGATTCTGGATCGTAAACGAACCTGGGAAGAACATCGGATATACGACCAAGAAGGCGACGTTTGGACGTGTCGATGAATTTGCAGTAGGACATGGGGCATAAAGCCCAGAACCTGCGGGTTTAACGAGGTTGGGAGACCAATCATCGGCGAAAACTGTAGCAGTCTGGCCAAAGTACGAAGGCTTAATAATAGCGGAGGTGATGAAAGCCACATGTTCGACCTTCTTCCCTTTGATATATTTGTCAAGGCGGAAGCTATGAAGGTGGCATATAGACTATAGGTTTGGAATAGCTAAGGTGCCACATGCGGTTGACGGGCACCTGTCGATATTGAGGAACTTGGAAACCTTCACGGAGCTCGGCATGGTCACTGGCACGATGGTGCTCATTAATTAGTTCGTTAGGAAATACAACGCGCAACCAAAGGGGAGTCTATAGAACAGCGAAATGCATTAGTTTTGGTCTTTTTTTTTCCTTGAAATGGTGGATGCAGGCGATACCCTCACTGCAGCCACAAACGGGCCTACTGTAAGGGCGTCCATGATCCTCATATCATGGCCCCCCTGCACCACCACCAGGCCCCATGGCACTGGTCTCACTTGGTGTGACGTCACCTACGCGCCCCCACCACCCCCGCACAAAGCAAATTCTGCATTCGCCACCTCTTCTGGCTGAAGAATGGACCTCTCAAACACACAACGGCGCGATGCCACGCGTCCATCGCATATGCACAGCACATGCTCTGCCGTCTCTAGCCCTACCTCGCAGAACCTACATACCTGTACCTTTCACTTGCCAATATTTGCAAGGTGGTACCTCAGTGAACAGTGACCTGTGAACAGGCCAGATATGATCCTCATATCCTTCCTCCCCAGTGAATGCACCTCCTTGGACCTCTCTCTGGAGAGCAGGACGAAGAGTTTTGACTGCCTAAGGCCGGGCAGCCCCTGCCAATGAGTAGCCGTGCACCTATCCTCCCAATTGCCAGCCTCTCTACGTAGGTGGCTCCTGGTAGTCCCAACAAAGAGGTCAGGGCCAATAGGAATCTGCGCCGATCCCTCCTTAGCCAACCTATCAGCCCGTTCGTTTCCCTGTTACACTGTTGTCCTCGGCGAGAGCCTTCAGTCCAGTCATACACTCCTACACCTACCATGATGTAAGACAGTATGAGGCTAAGGCCTTGAGAGTGGCCTGACTGTCCACCATGATATATATCCTGTGCAGCAGCCGCTGTACACAGACCGTCACTGCAGCCACCTGTGCCTGGAACACCGTGGCAAGCGACCGCAATGGGATCGCGGCTATGATTCTAGCGGCAGTCTCCTAACGTTATCAACATCAACACATATGGATCGAAAACTCCGCACTCTGAAAAGCATGGGCTTTGGGGTGTGGGTAAGTGGTTTTGGGAGGAGTGGCATGTGTATTGCCCTGGGTCCCACTCTGACGGAATTCCTGGGCATAAAGGGATCACTGAAAATGTAAGGACAAACCATCTGGCCAGACTCGGTTCGCCTGCAGTACCTATTGGGCCATCTCCCCACTGTGGGACATTCAGAATCATTGCACTCCAGCCAGGACCAACAGGAGCTGCCAAGTCTCAGTTCTTCCCACAGTCTCATACAGCCTGTACCAGCCAGACACGCCATATTTTGCAGTTTATCCAACTGCATCTGCACGGCTTCATTTTCCACCAGGGCTCCATAGGTGACTACAGGCCTAACAACCGCCCCCACCATCTTCTGAGCTGCCCACATCACCACCGATACCTGCTGTAAGGCTATTTCACGTGTGTGGCCCAAGTGAGCTTCCCATCAAGGAAAACTCCCAGGTACTTGCTGGACCTTCACCCCCTTCCCACCCAGCCTGAGTTCCCGCAGCACAGGGAACCGTTCTGTCGAGATTTAAAACCTCCGTAAAACAATTATCACGCAGGTTAGGCTTGAACCATACTTCAGGATCTTTCCCAAAATAATAATCATATTTCACAGCGCGTTCGGACGACCAGGCTCCCCTGAGAAGAGCAATACTTGGAAAAATCAGGTGAAAACTCAATTTTATTTTCCACTGGTGGCAGCAATTTCCCTTCCAAAAAGCTAAAGGCGTTCTACTGCTGAAAGTAGCACCTACTACTTGGGAAGTCAGTATTTTGTTTCCAGAATGTCTGTATATCTATTTTAAGAAACGTAATTTATTCATATTTCAGATCCTCACCCTCATTCCCGGACTAAACGTTGCTGGACCGATTCTCAAGAGCATTGTATTCGGACTTCAAAGTGTCAGAATGATTTTACACGCGGTTGATTCAATTTCCAGTCGAGTAGTCTCAATGTTGTCTTTAGCAATGAAAGCAATGAGCAGCGTTGTAGAAGTTGTCGCATCTACAACGGAAAAGATGGCTTGCGTCATTTCGGCCACCTTCAAGAGATACGCAAGGGAAAAATGCAAAGCGTGTCGAGAAATGATTCCCGATTTCTTGGACAGAGAAGGTGCCAAAAGCCTTACGACAAGTCTCTTGAGCAAATTAACGACTTCCAGTCGACAGCACGTCGAAAGTCTCCTCGAAGGTTTAAAAATAGTAGCGGGTTTTAGTTCGCGTTATTTAGGAACGATCGTGGATTGCGGGCAAACGAACCCTTCCAAAGGCGACGGCTGTCGCGACCTGTCCAAAGAATCCACAATCCTCGCTATCACCGCTGCAGTGCTCCAGGGGGCCAAAACGCTATTGACGTTAACCTCCGATATTGGTTTATTAATCGTGAAAACTGTCGGAACTCTGGTGGAACGTGTCTCATCTTCTCACTCCGCTTACAAGAGCTGCCTCACCAGCGGAGCTTCGGAGTCCTACAACATCCAAAAACCAGCGGCTTCCGGGAGCCTCGATGGATACTTTAACAAGATGAAGAACAGCATGATGTCTCTTAAAAATGTGGTCGCTCATTTTGGAATTGGATGATGATTCACAACTTTCAAGTCACAACGATGCGGATTTGTAAATTAATGCTGAATAAACTGAGCCCATGTGAGCCCAAAAGATGATTTTTTATAACATCAAAACGACCTCTTTGTCATACTATTTACTCATATTATTAGTATTTTGATGCTGTAAATACTGTAACGGCGTCCATGATCCCCAGATCATGGCCCCCTGCACCACCCCCAGGCTCCATGGCACTGGTATCACTTGGCGTGACGTCACCTATGCGCCCCCACCGCCCAAAACGGGGGATATCCGCAAGTTCTGCATTCGCCACTTCTTCTGGCTGAAGAATGGGCCTCCCAAACACACAACGGCGTGATACCGCGAGTCCATTGCATAAGCACAGCACATGCTCTGCCGCCTCTAGCCCTACCTCGCAGAACCTGCTTACCTGTACCTCGCACTTGCCAATATTTGCTAGGTGGTACCTCAGCGGCCGTTGCCTTGAGAACAGGCCACAATGGTCCTCATATCCTTCCTTCCCAGTGCAAGCACCTCCTTGGTCCTCCCTTTAGAGAGTCGGATGAAGAGTTTTGACGGTCTAAGGCGGGGCAGCCCTGCACCTATCTTCCCATTTGCCAACCTCTGTAGGTGGCTCCTGGTAGTCCCAACAAAGTGCTCATGGCTGACGGGGATCTGCGCTGATACCTTCTTTGCCAACCCATCAGCCCGTTAATTTAACTTATTCACTCACAAATCGGTCAACAGTTGTTCATACTATTAGCTAGTTTTCTACGACTGCATCATCTTCTTCTCACTATTTTACATTTATCATTTTCTTATCAATCAAATTCATGTTTCGCAGTTTGAAAATAAAACTACCCATTCGTCATATGTTCACTCACCAACAAAAACGATGCAAATTATTACGAAACGGTTTATTATTCTCTTCCACCGCTTGACGTAGTCTCACACTTTCGAGATCCATCTCATTCGATTCAGCATCAAGAAATACCAGTAAACCATACGAAACATGACCTGACTGCAATGGAACGACGAAAACCACATAGTTCAGCGGCCTGTGGGCACCTGTAGGCAATTGACACGACGAGTCGAGCAGAAGGGTGGTTGGAATGGGACGAGGGGGAGTGCAAACGATAAAACGATAACTTTTTGCTGTATTGTCTCGTGAGTTCTTTGAGTTAGTAGACTTTGGCTCTCTATAATTACTGTAATTTCACTGTTTTTGGTTTAGACGCAGTCGTACACCTCTGAGAATCGTTCTATTCGACCCAGCTAGTAAAAATACCTAGAAAACGATACCGATAAAACTGCTAAAACTGTCATAACAACCTTGGGCTTCGTCTGAATGGATTGGCAATCAAGCGGGCACAACTAGAAACCAAATGGGATTTTTGTGCGAAAAAATGGGGTTTTTAGACCTGTCTGAAAACAGGTGTATTAGTTAGAATAATGCACCAAAATGTGCAAGCCATGGGGTATTTGGGGTTTATCTAAAAACAAACATGCATGTCTCTGTGCGGAAGCTCTGGATGAAACAGGATATAGCTATAAAACTATCAACGTAATGACTGATAGTCAAGCGTCCTGCGAGGCGCTGACATACTGCAGCACAATGGCAGGGAGTGCCAGTTGTGGCTCAACTCTTTGGCAAATTCTAATAGAGTTAACGTTTACCGGATTACTGGACATAAAAAGGATCACTGGAAATGAGAGGACCGTCTGGCGAGACAAGGTTCGTCTACTGTGCTCACAGAGCCACCTTCCTGCTGTGGGACTTCTCTGTCACTAGTCAAGAGGCCTTTGGGAGAATATGCCAGAAGAATGGATCAGACAGTCCGAAGTGGAGCAGGAGTGGGGCACATCAAACGCTTTGTCTCAGAGGAGATACACAAAGAGACGTAGCTTCTAAGGATGGAGAAAGGACCTAAGGCCGATTTGTCAGAATCATCACGGGATACTGCAAAATGACGGGTATAGTGGACACCCCTCAATGTAGGTGGTGTGGCGGATGAGGAGACTTCCTACCACGTTCTGGCCAAGTGCCACTGACTGGTCTATTCGAGTCTGGTCGCTGGCCAGAGCGATTTCTGAGAAAGAAGACTCTTGCAGGACTCTGGCATTCCTTAGGCGGCAGGGCATGGACACCTGTGAGACATTAGGACTGGCACAATAGGTCTTCATGCGCTGGTGCTCATCACAATTACGGAACAATCAAAGGTGTTAGGAATGGAAGGGCAGTGGGATACGACAATGGTTAGGGAGCAGGGATGTTTTGTGTGGTGGAAATGGTTCGGCGAACGGGTTTTAAAGGATAGGGAAGAGGTTAGGTTGCGGGGAAATGTGCGCAGGTCCTCAGATGTAGGTGCTTAGGTTATGTGTTTGTGTGTGTGTTCTGTGTTAGTGTTTGGTCTTGAGTGGGTGGTGCCAGGGATGGTCGAATATCATGTAGCCCATCCCTGGACCCCCAGCATGAATGTATTTAAGGGCTGAATGTATATATGAGTGAATGTGTGTGAATGTATGTGTTGTGAACGTGCGTTAGTGTTTTGTAGGTATAGGTAGTGTAGTGTAGTGAAGGATCCAGGCGGGATGAATATCGAGTTGTCCGCCCTCGTCACGCCGGAAAGGGGATCACAGTTCAGGTCGTAGAAGATGGCCTGACACCCTTCTCCATGGCTGGTGCGGGTGCAAGTCCAATCCCCGTACCCCCAGGGAGATGAAGCGTAGGTGCTGGTAGAACGCCTCTCGGGAATTCCGGCACTGGGGCCTGCCACCCATTCAGGTCCTTAGGCCGCTCAAGGTGCAGCCACATAGAACGGGTACCACGGGGGCTTCAGTCCACGGCCGGCAGCGTGGAGCCTTTCGGGCGTGGCGCTGTCGGCCAAGAAGCCATGGGATGGCCTCATGGGGACCGTGGTTTCGCTGGAAATCCCCCCAAGAGAGATGATTGGTGATGGCTGGACAGGGGTAAAGGCTGCAAAGCTAGGTACCTTCTCCAACGCCACGGGCAATGCCCAAAGCACGCCTACCATTCTATATCAAAGATATTAATGTCAATTGCTGCCGCAGCGGAAGTGTAAGTGCAGTTATAAAAAACGTTGCAGTCTGGAAATCAGACTCACAACGTCGTCATGTTGTGCCTGTGAAGGATCAGTGACAGCCACAATATCGTTTTAGTAACTGAGCTGTTTCCATCTTTCTCGTCATACATTTGACACAAGCGTCATTCGTTTATTACAGTCTCCAAGCTTCTAATTTGGTGATGGCTACTACCATATAGCGTGTGCCATATTCCTCTGCATTGCGAATTATCAAAATTAGTTCGTTGCTGCCTTATCGTGAATTAGTCATCTTCATCTATTAATAGCCTAGTCGCAACAAACGAAGTAGCTCTAGATGCCATAACCGTAAAAAGACTAAATTAATTTTCACAAAGCAAACGGTCGACAATTACTTCCCGGTTCCCGTCGCTAAACAATTCGTTTTGATCGTTAGTCTTAGTTGACGTTCTTTCAATTCCTTCTTATTTTCGAGAAACGTAATGTTTAAATCAAGAATAAGTGATAAACTTTGAAATGTCTCTTGAGTGGTCGACTGCATTTTGGACTGCGACCTTCAGCTTCTTGGTTAAGTCAAATTTTCGTTCAGATGTTTGATGAGTGTTGTTCGTGTATTGAACGTAGTATGATTTGTGTCGTTGGCTATGGATGATCATTCTCTAGGTAAAAGCGTAGATTCATTAGATATTGCAGGAATACGTAACTGTAAAGTAGGACTTAACGATTGTGCGTAGAACTGTACAAGCGGAACTGAATTGGTAAACAAAGAAGTTGCTAGTTGTGCGTGAGCTACACTGACCACAAGAGGAAAAAAATGGTTTAATGGGAGTGGAGGTTATGGCACAGTGTACACTGGTGATGGTTAAAAGATGAAACGGCATGTTCGTGGTAATCTAAACTGAGGAACTTGGTCAGAATTCAATGGAAGCTGAGGAATGAGGTGCGGCAGACGAGAGAATGGTTGGAATCTGCCATTGTTTCTGTTCACACTAGGCTATAATGAGGAGCTCCGTTAAGAGACACTGGAGAAGGAGGTTCTGGAGAGTACGATGCTAAGAACCCGCCGTGACTTTGATAGGGTAAGTCGTAGAGGGGGCATCTTAGCAAGTGAGCGCTGGTAGCCCCTTGTCAGGTGGTACTGATGGCGGCACCCGACATTGCTGGCTACCCAGTTGCATTCAACTCCAGGTTCCTCTTCTTTAAGAGACGCCAATTTGACGCCTGCCTGCGGCCCACATACTCTAAGACTGCTAGCTGTACTGAACTGTGCATGAACGAACTCGCCTCCGTCACGAGCCAGTTCTTGGTTTCCTAAGTGGCCATACGTTGGTTCACCAATTTAACCAGGCTTGGGCCAACAGGCGCTGCCACGTAGAAACATGGACACTGGGGGTGTCGGGGGCAACAAATGGATGCTGGTTGCTGGGCCATTGACTCTACTAGCGCCAAAAGGTAGGTGCACTCTAACCAGTAGGGTGGAAACTAATCGTACATTTTATTTTCTTACGAAAATGGAGGGAGGGGCTGCTGGTGGCCCCGAGCTTTTTATTCAAGCCTGGCTAATAATGCCCATAAGTGATATTTGCCCACACCCTTTTCGACTGCCAGCTATGTGAAGATGTGTGTGCAAGGCCTCACTTTCCAGGGTATGCTGGATGCCAGGATCATTGCCTCCAAAGCAACCATCCGTAGCTCCGCCATTTTTAAAGTTTACGTATCTGTTAGGTGAGTCCGTCTCCTCTGGCTGGTGAGTTGCTGTGGGCAAGCGCTTTCGATGTAAAGACATCATCGTCTGGCCGTTAAGTCAGTACTGGAGTCAGTCAGTTGGTCGTGGTCTTTATATATGCAAGGAAGGTAACCGGGATGATGGAGCCTCAGAGAAGGATCGGGGAGAGGAGGTCATGTACCTCAGGGGGAAAAACCCCTAAGGTGCATGGAATGTCTTGAATGATCTGTCAATTGTGGAATTTCCGTCTTTTTTGTGTAGGGCGGTCTGTAAATCCGTCAGTTGGTTGTTTGCGTTTGTGTAATGTTTTGAGTGGTGTGAATATGGTGTCGCATTTTGTGTTGATTTGTTCATTTATGATCTGTCCATTGAAGTTTTTTTGTTTATAAATTTCCATGTTTTCTAATATGTTCAGTTTTCGTCCTTTGTATTGTTTGTGTAGTAAGGTGGTACAGTCCTGTATTTTGGTAGGTTCATGTCCAGTTGTTTTGAGATGGTTAGCAAAGTTTGAATCGTCTTTGTTCCTACTAAGAGATTTAATGTGTTCTGAGTATCTGGTTCGTATTTTTCGTCCTGTCTGTCCTATGTATGCGTTTGTACAAGTACAAGTTATTTTATACACCCCACTTTGGTCGAGTGGGTCTGTCTTTTCAGTCTTTGCAGTTAGTTTGGTTCTAAGTGTGTTGTCCGTACGTAATGCGATTTGTATACCTTCCTTTCGGAGGATATTAGTTATTCCGTATATTTTTGGTCCTGTGTACGTGAATGTGCAGCGTCTTGTTAAAGTCTGTGTATTCTGTGTTTTTGAGTCGTGTGTTTTGGAGTCATATTGTGTTAATAATTTGTTTATTGTTTTTTTGGAGTAACCGTTATTTTCTGCGATGGTATTGATAGTATCAAGTTCTTTTTTGTAATTCTGTGCGGGTAGTGGGATAGTTTTTAGTCTCCGTATCATGTGTAGATACGTAAACTTTAATAATTTGCCTACTAGCGGACATAACCCTATTGCTTTCGCCATATTGCTCAAAGCGAACGGAAAATGTTCCTGTAATCGAATATTACACCGATTCCCTAGAAGTCGCGAATGACCGCACACAACAACAACAACAATGATGTCTTTACATCGAAAGCGCTTGCCCACAGCAACTCACCAGCCAGAGGAGACGGACTCACCTAACAGATACGTAAACTTTAATAATTTGCCTACTGGCGGACATAACCCTATTGCTTTAATCCGCCATTTTTCTCCCACCACCTGGAAGCGTGGACTACGCGGGTCTCAGGGTAGCAAACAAATGCCAGGGGCCTGGCTGTCAGGCCAATTGCACTCGACACGTAGCCAGTGCTGACAGGTGCGCCCTAAACTGGGTGTGTGTGTGTAGGTAACGATTGATAGAAAAATAGCTGAACCTAATCCACTCAAATTTGATATCCAACCTGCAGATCGACATAATCCAAAATAATTGTTTGAGCTATAGTTATAATAGTTATGGAACATTAAATACTTTTTTTATCTCAAAAACGGCTCGAACGAGTTTGAACACATTTTTTATTTATGCAAGAGACGTAAAATTTCGATTAGAAGGAAATTAATAAGAGCACAATAAATTATTTAACATTTCGACGAAAATTGATTTTTCCTAATAAACCCCGCTCGTGTAACCCTAGCCTTCTTATCACGTAGGTAATCCAATAAGTTACCTTTGTAATGGTTATACAATATTTAGGGACATCCCATTTTCTCGTTATGTCCCTTATTCCTGTAAATTTTCCCCCTATTACTTCCTTCACTCGAAAACTATAAACATGAAAGAAAAAAAAAATGATGTCCTGTCATAAGTAGGAGCGGTTCAACAAAATCTGGTATGTTGAGTGGTGGGTCGTACCAGATGTTTACTTTTAAATAATGGCGGTTGGAGGAGGTATAACACGTCGGCAAATAACGGATTTTGACAGCATTCCTGGGGAGCTCAACTGTTTCGCAGGTAGCAAATTTGACAATGATTAATGTGAACATTTAAACGCTTGTTACTGAAATCGCGTCGTAACTGTAATTATTTGGGCGTTTGCAGGTGTGCACTTTATTGATAAAAGTGGCCACGACCCAAGAAGTGAAAGATTTCAAGGCTTTGGGACTTAGAGATCGTGGGCTATTGGATATTGTTGGCACGATTAAAAATACAGTCGTGAGCATCATTCCCGAAAACATTAATTCCGGAGTTTTCGGAACTCTCGGCAACATTGTTAGAGGCCTTAGAACGGCCAAAAGTTTATTACACTTCAAAGTGCCCAATACGAAACTAATGCCGTCAATATTCAAATTAAAGGAACAATTTATGGCGCTAAAGAGTCCGTTGAGTAAAAATGTGGGATTCATAATGAACACGACTGCTGTTCTTCAAAAGCAGGAGAAAACTGTAAGTATCTATTTTAAGTTGTTAGTGAAACATTAAATTTATCGCGCAGGAGCTACACACGGAATACTGGCACCCGTAGCGATTCAATTCTGCGGTGTGTGTGGTCCAAGACCGCACCCCAGTACTTCGTACTTCTCCTGCGATAGCTCTGTGCCAGATGATTAGCCTCTCAACGGCCTCATAAACCCAGCAGGCAATTCTGGGCTTTATGCTTTCCAGGTTAGTCTACTATCCAGAATCCAGCCCAGATGCTTGACCGGCTGATTGAGCTGAACTCCTACCCGTAACATCCTGCGGTCATGAGAGTTTAAACCGCTGAATACGGTATACACAACTCTGCATTTTGTCAGATTTTGATCGTTTTTTTTAATCCAGAGAGGTGATTCTCATACGGTTTTTAATGCCGAGTACGAATATCAGTTCAGTGTTTCCCTATAACATCCAGATTTTTCACAAAAATAATCGAAGAAGCACTTTGGTGCCTACGTAGAGAGAAATCTCCTTTTCGTTGACTTCCGAGATGTGATAGTGCCGCTACAGTCCCTCTTCAAATTCCAGACAAAGTCAGCCATCATATTAGTGTTCGATCATCCTTGATAACGCTGCTCCATCGTCTTTATATCTTGACGAAACCTTTCCCCGTGTTCCTCGCTGTAATCACAAAAGTTTTCTGGGAAATATTCAAGATGCGAGTGAAGAAAATGCACTTTGACACTCATGTTACAGGCCAACCTTTGAAATGCTGTAAGCATATCGTCCACCAGTTGCTTGTAATGGGATCTTTTTGGTTACCCAAGAAGCCTTCGATAACTGACTTGAAACTCACCCAAGCATTTTTTCAAGAGTGGACACGCGTTCGTCAAACTGGGGATCTTTCATGAGTTTGCGTATTTGCGTATCTTTGTAAAAATGCCCCTGAATGTCCACCTCTCTTTTGCAACTACCCTCAACTAATGAAGATAGGGCTGAACTCGCCATAGTGATTCGCTCTTTTGATGGTGAAGTGGAAATTTTGTTTATCCTGATCGGAACAATAGCCTTGTGTAGAGTCCCTGAGGCAGTTCCAAGAGAGCTAGTTGAAGCAATTTTCTTGGTATTTAGTTTAGACTTTGATTTACAAACTGAGCTTAGATGACCGATATTGCTGCACTTTCCGCATACCTCCTCGTTAGCTGGACATTAGCTGCGAGGATGTCGCTTCTTGCCACCACAGAAGAAACAGAGCCACTTAGTAGGAATAGCAGCCACTATTTGCCCCTCATCCCCCTCCGTCTCAGCATCAGCAGACGCTGAAAAAGATCGAGAGTAATTTTGGGCGTTAACTTGCGCTAATTCTAAGGCTCTCGCTTGTTCAGTAGCTTGGGATAAAGAGAGCGTGATGTTGGCAAGCCTGCAATAAAAGATTCGCGTACATAATCGTCCATGCTCTGCACAGCAGTCACAGCCTTGAAGGAGCATGTCTTCCCTAAAATGACTAACGGCTGTAGGTACTGGTCCACGGTCTCACCAGGATTTTGTCGGCGGGTTGCAAGGCAGTAGCGAGCGTAAATTTCGTTCCTAGGTTTTATGTAAATCTCGTCGAGTACCTGAATAGCGGCCGCGTAATCTTGCTTGCCCTTTACTAGTCTGTATAGAGTCGGTGAAAGGAAATTTGTTGAAAACGCTCACTTTAACAGCATCTGGGAATCTTGATTCATCAGTCGTCTCTAGGGCCGTAATGAAATTTATGAAAGTTTACTTCCAGTGATTATAGTCTTCTTCTGCCGTAGTTGAACTAGGGTCAACGGAGAGGGGTTAAGGACGTAAGTATTTATACATGGTGCAGGAAAAATAAAATAGTTTTCGCTGATTAAATTGAAATAATGAAAGCCGCACAAAAATAATAGACGATCCAAAACGTCCTGTGCAATGACTGCCTAGTTACGACCGTGGCACAGGTAGGAGGACCTCAATAAATTCCGGAACTATAAGCGCTGCCGCTTTCGTGACGTTATGTTTTACCAAGTTTAAATGAGCTTCCGAAAAATTGGAGTTACATCGCTTAACACGACAGGGCAAGGCTCAGCCAGATCCAAACTGATATCTTGCAGAAATGAAGAATTAAGACGTGGAGAGAAGGCCGTTTCTAAAGCTTTTGAACCTGGGGACCTGGTATACTATAATGATGGCTCGGTGTAGGGTGGCCTTGCAGGGGCAGGCATCTTTGGGCCGAGAATTAGGGCGGCCATCCCATTGGAGTGACGGTCTGTGTGCAGTGGCTGCTGCACAGGGGACTGAAGCTGCAGAGGATATACATCATGGTGGACAGTCAGGCCACTCTCAAGGCCTTAGCCTCATACTGTTTTACATTGCGGCAGGTGTGGGAGTGCCTGGCTGGACCGAAGGCCCTGGCCGAGGACAACAGTCTAACACTGTGTTGGGTGCCAGAGCATCAGGGTATAGAGGGAAACGAACGGGCTGATGGGTTGGCAAAGAAGGGATCAGCGCAGATCCCTGTCGGCCATGAGCACTTTGTTGGGACTACCAGGAGCCACCTATGTAGAGAGGTTGGCAAATGGGAGGATAGGTGCAGGGCTGCCCATTGGCATGGGCTGCCTGGCCTCAGACAGTCAAAACTCTTCATCCGACTCTCTAAAGGGAGGTGCTTGCACTGGGAGGAAGGATATGAGGATCATATGTAACCTGTTCACAAGGCAGCGGCCGCTGAGGTACCACCTAGCAAATATTGGCAAGTGCGAGGTACAGATATGCAGGTTCTGCGAGGTGGGGCTTGAGATGGCAGGGCATGTGTTGTGCCTATGCGATGGACTCGCGGCATCGCGCCGTTGTGTGTTTGGGAAGCTCTTTCTCAGAAGAATGCAGAACTTGTGGATGTCCTCCGCTTTGTGCGTATAGGTGATGTCACACCAAGTGAGACAGTGCCATGGGGCATGGTGGTGGTGCAGGGGGCCATGCTCTGATGACCATAGACGCCCTTACAATAGGCCCGTTTGTGACTGCAGTGAGGTTATGCCTCCATCCACCGTTTAACAAAAAAAGTCCTCAATTGCTGGGAAGTATGGGAGGATGTAGGGAATGTTGCCACGCTGCTACATTTTCGTGAGGGTATAGAGGGCAAGAAAGAAGAGCTGCCATCGCGAAGAGGAGTGAAGGCCTAACACTGCCCAAATGTTACTCGAATCTTCAGAAAAATTGAGGTTGTAGCCCAATCGAGTACCCACACGATGATAGTTTGATAAAGTTCATAAGATACATAGGAGCCACTCCAAAAATTCCAGAATTTCGACCCCTACCGTTTCACCTATTACCATTTCTCACAGTTTTTACCCGATTTTCCCAAACGGTGGACGTGACTCTTTAAAAAAAAATAACGTAGACAGTCTCTTAAATTAACTGTGATCTCATTGCTCAATAACGGTGGTGGGACGAGTAGGAGCATCACAATAAATTCCAGAACCATAAGCTCTTCCTGTCGTGTTCAACGTTGTTGATTAGTTGCCAATTTCCTTTACTAGAATCTTCTGAAAAATAGAAATAGTAGTCCGATCAATTACCTACACGACTATAGTTTGATAACGCTCATAATGTATATAGGAGCTAATCCAGGAATTCCAGAATTTCAACCCTCGCTGTTTCACTTACTACCATCCCCCACAGTTTTTACCTGATGATTCTGGAACGTTGATTACGATCCTTCTCAAAAAATAGTGTTTACAGTCTCATTGTACACTGATTGCTCAGTAATGGTCGTGACACAAGTAGGAGCACTTCAATAAATTCAGGAGCGTGGATTTGTGTCTGAATTCAAATGAACTGAGTGAAATTATGAATTCAATTAATAACAAACGCGATGAAAACCAACGAATTTACGCGGTGCTAAGGAAATTTGTGTAATGCGAGTTTTTAATTAAGGTTGTGGCACACGTAGCAGTAACCCAATATAATTCCGAAACTGTTAGAGCCGCCAGCTCCACACAAAAGACGAAGTTACTTTTCATATTTATGGAAAGGATCGATTCGTAAAATGAAGGAGTGGGTGGGGGCCGGGGGCTGAGGATAGTTGTGCGCTGCGTCACTTGACATTTTGTGTATAAAATATCAGGTAACGGGTGTCGGCAACGCGCCCAGCGGAGGCCAGAAAGTTGATAGCTCGTATCTCGTATTTTGTCGAAAATGGTTCTGTATATTTGGACATAACTCACAGAATACTGTCAGCTACGTAGTGTTACCCCATAAGGATTTTCTCGCAATATTTTATTACTACGTTCGGTTAATTAGGTGGCTAATTTAAAATTCTAAATCGATTTCGACGTTGTTCCAGATCGTCGGTAAATTTCCAGGGCTGAAACTCGGCGAACCAATCATCAACAGCCTTAATTTAGGCCTAGAAACCGTCACTGGAGCGTCAAGTACGATTGACCAAATCACCAAACAAATTTCCGGAACGATGGATTCGACCTTGAAAACGATCGACCAAGTGACGTCAATTGTCGAGTCCAACGTTGAAAGTATGGCCTGCGTAATTCTTTCGACTTACAAACGGTACCCCAAAGACGCTTGCGAAGCGTGTCGAAGAACGATCCCCGACTTCGTCACCAAAAAAGTCGCGGAAACGACGTCCCGAGCTTTATTGAAAAAGTTCTCTTCGACGGCCAAAGAATACCCTCATCGAGTGACGAATTTATTGAAACGAGGCTCGGTAGTGGGGGTTCGTTATTTGGACAAAGTCATGACTTGCCAAAAAAGCGATCCAAATCAGTGTCGCGATTCGGGGCAGGAATCCGTCATTCTCGACTCCCTTTCAACAGGTATTGAGGCTGGAGGTGAATTGTTCGGGCTATTTACGAATTTCAGAACGTTGATCGATAAATCTATCGGAAACCTTTTGAGTCGAGTTGCATCTACGCACGCGGCCTATGAAAGCTGTCTCACCAGCGGAGTTCCGGAGTCCGTTAAAATGAAACCGAAACCCGCGATTCCTGAAGTAGACACCTTTTATGATAAGATGAAAGAACATTTTGCGTCTATGAAAAAGGTTTCGGTGTCCCAAGTGGCAATCAAGAGGTTTAGAAACCTGAAGAGATATCGTTCGTAAGAAATTGGATGAATGTTTGGCGTTCATCTAGTCCGGATGTTTTCTATACCAAATACAAACCTGTCAGTGTCGAATTTATTTCACCACCTTTTTAATCGAATCCCGTTTCTTGTCTACCTCTCTGTGTTTTCTATATTCTTGAATACCGCATACATTTTAAACAGTGTCGATTGTGTTGAAACTTACAATAAAAACAGTATAATTTCAAAATGCTTTTGGCACTCGTGGCGAGAGGATCGACGCTCTATGGGTTGTTTCAGCGCACAGAATGTACAGTAGACGTAAAATATTGAATATGGCAGTCGGGGTTCTACTAGAAGTGATGATCTACTTCGAGAACAGCATTTGTCCGTCCCATCCTCATAAAAAGGCACGTCTTAGGTGAAGTGGCACCAGATGCGTCACAAAGCGCATCCAATTACACGATGAGCGTTTGATAATTGTTGTGTTATTTATTATAATAATTATTATTATTATGGTGAACAATTTAGGATGAGCGTTGAAACGTTCGACATCGCACTTTATTGACAACTGAAAAATAAAACATACGTTGCTCTCGACTTGAACGGCTGATCACTTTTTGCGACGTGGAGGTTTAATGCAAAACAAGACGTTCGTTCACTGGCCGTGCTCTCCTGGATTAGTATGTAAGTAGTTAGGGCTATGGCACACCTGGGATGAGTGACGTAATCCCCCCCTCCCCACTTACCAGCTGATGTATTACGTCACCCCCCTCCTGCCAGCCGATGTATGACGTCACCCCCTCACCACCCCAGCAGATCTGACGTAAGACCCACCCAGACTGCATCATCATGTGACGTCATGGGGGGTTGGTCCTCTCAGAAGCTGCGCCAATTGTGGGGGACAATTGGCGCAACTTCTGAGAGGACCAACCCCCCTCCCCACCATGTGACGTCACGTCCGTACACGTGGAGCCCTAAAATAAATCGCTACGTATTTTAACTGAGACATAATTGCGCAAAAAAATGGTCGCTCTACGCTCCTAGCAAAAATTACGCAAATTACGAAATTGATAATAAAAATATCGCGTATCGTTATTATCGCAAAATAAATTTATTAAATAATTGTGTGCTGTGTGGCGGGTAATTAGAGTAGGAGGTAATTAGGCGTTAGGGCAGTAATTGGTCGGGGTATGACGTAGATCCACTCAGAAGTTGCGCCAATTATGGGGGGGGGGCATGACGTCACACGAGAGGGGTGACTGTATCAGCTGTAGTAGACGGGGGAGGGTGAGGGGATCCTCACAGAAGTTGCGCCAATTGTGGGGGCATGATGTCACATGATGATGCGATCTGGGGGGAGTCTTACGTCAGATCAGCTGGGGTGGTGACATCATACATCAGGCGGCAGGAGGGAGGGGTGACGTCATACATCAACTAGTGGGTGGTGAGGGGGGATTACGTAACTCATCCCAGGTGTGCCATAGCCCTAACTACTTATGTACATAGCAATAATACTTCAGAAATTCTAGAACTCACCTACCATAATTCACAGTTTTTATTGTTCCACAGTTTAAAGTTTTTGCGTTATTTTGTTTCAACTTGTAAATTAAGGATGTTGTGACAAAGTGTTGAATGGTTATCCAACCAAATGTGCATACAAAATGTTTAAAACAAAACAAACGATGGAAATAAATTTATCGTCGACCTCATAAACGTAAATAGAAATTAAAAGTTACTGCTCGTGAAAAGTCTGAAGCCTAAGGAAAAATAATCAGGTACTTGGCACAAGTTTTCTTCGAGCGATGTTTAACGTTCGTGATTCTACTTTGTCCGATAGTCCTTCGGCTGTATATTAGTCCTGGCATGGCGCTGGTAGACGTTTCTTGAGTATGTCGTCCAGGTATGACGCTGGTAGACGTGGAGTACAGGACTTGCTGGATACTGCGACCCAAAGAGAGTGATAACTGTGCGTTAATTATGAAATCTTCACTGCAAAGTGAGGAAATGGCAAGGAATAACTAATATAAGCAGTTTTAACGAGCACGTGGCGGTACGCAGATAGGTAGAATTGGGAATGGAAATAAATGGCGCATGGAGGTTTTGGTATTTGATCACTGTGATAACTATGGTTAACTTTCGGTGGATTTTGCTCATACCCTTATTTTGGCTTCCCATGGTAACCTGCGGGCTAGATATCAAGTTTGAGTGGATTTTTCAATGACGTAAGCGGCGAAGCAAAAATAAAACGAGAGAATGTGATTTGGGATCAGAGTGAAAAGGTCTACTTTGAGTTTCATTTTATTTAAAACGCCATTTTGCGAGCATTAGGAGCGACGCTTTTCCCCACAAGGGTGTTACCATCGACCACCACGAGGCGGTTGATGATAGCTTGGGCCACCTGGTTTGGCCCAGACATGGCTACACCCCTTTGGTCGACAAACACGCACACATTTGTTTTTTTTTTAGCTCACGGTAAATGGAATGGGGGCACCCAAAAAGGAGAAACTAAATAAATAATAAGTAAGGAAATGGAGAGGGCGCCCTGACTACCCTAAGTCGGCTTAGGGATAGAAGTATTGGGACGGGGAAGGAAAGAAGGATAAGAGGATGTTCTCTGATAGAATGACCACCGGATGGTGATACCGCGGAGATCGCTTGCTGACAAACCCAGCTGAGGCATCTCCTCAGCACTTCTTTTGCACCACACACCACGCCAGGACACTGTCAATGCTGCAATCCTGATGTTACCTGCCTTCACTCCACGAGCTTCCAACATTGCCATGCAAAGATCTGTCCTGTCGTATTTGCGCTTCTTGGATTGTCAAGTTAGCGCAAGATACCGGCTACCAGATACCACCTGGTCAACCAGGATCACTGCAGACTGGTCAGGACCAACGGCGACGGTGTCAGGCCTCAGTCCTTCTCCAGAGACAACCTGGTAGTGCTGCTCTCTGTCCACTTCTCAGCCCTCAGATGACAATGCACCAGCAACCTGCTTGCAAACTGCAGCATGACGCTTGACACGGTCTCTATGGTGATGTGGACACACCTGCACCACGAGATTCAGTGACTCAAACAGGTCAACACAGGCAAGACAGCGAGCATTCACAACATTATGATCCCAGCCTCTTGTACACCTCATGGCTGAAGACAGTGACGCCTCACAAACAGCCTGAAAGTGCCAGTAATCCCTCCCGTTAATGCCCTCTGAAGCCCACTCCACCTAAGAGTAGGGGGAGTCCGGACACTGCCTGAGTTTCCATCCATCAACCGAAGCATGCAGAGCAGCCGCAAACACTGAAGGCTTACTGGGCTTGGGGGCATATAGTCGCCATGTCACCCCACCCGCAGGTGGTCTTGGACGAATCCAAGACTAGCCACAGCCCGTGCGACATCCCAACCAGATGCAAACAAAGCAAGCAGGCGCTTACGGCGAATGAACAAAATAGAGAGAGAGAGAGAGAGAGATGGAACACTGAGTCCTCCACAGGGTGAATGTAACGCATATGGAACGCTATGTGGAAGACCTAGCCACGCACGAACAGCAGATTGCAACACACACACGCAGAACATTTCCCCAAACAGTATTCACAGTAGGCTCTGGATCTGAGAAGTCAAAAAAATGTTTCAGTCGATTACATTACTTTCCTTTCTACTTCGTAGAGCCAAGGGAAAGTAAAAATTACACCGATCACAATCCTTCCACGGCAGGGGTGAGGAAAGTTAAAGTTTCTCTCCTCCCATGGAGTTCATCAATTGGTGCAAGCCCTTAACAGTGCACAGAAAGATTGAGAAGGGGTGCCCACAGGGCTCGGTCCTTGGAACGCCTTCTTTGAAGGTCTCCTCAGGAAGCTCATGGAGACTGACTGCGAGCTGTACGCCTATGTGGATAACTTGACTGAGCTGATCTTTGCAGAGTTGGTCCGCCAAATCGAAGAAAAAAATCGCCACTTGCTCTAAACCGTAACCAAATGGTGTGAGCATGTCAAAAATCCAGCTAACCCTCTTGAAAGGAAAAGTGAATAATTATTATGAAAGAGACTTATGAAAACATGAAAGTCCTTCTCGAATCAATCAAATACGCTGAACACAAGTGGAAGATCTGTGTGATCTAAAGGTCATCGCTGTACTCTTGGGAATGCAACTAGGGAACACAAAGTACTGCTGCTTTTTATGTCCTATCCCCACAGTAGGGATAGGAAGTCTGGCCTGCAAGGAATCTTAACCCCAACGAAAAAAATGTGTTTGCAAATCCTCTTGTTGATTTGAAAGACATTTTGCTTCCCCCACTACATATAAAACTTGGTTTGATGAAAAATTTTGTCAAAGGCATGAACAAAGAGGGAGAGGCATTCAGACATTTAAGAGAATGATTTTCTATATTAAGTGACCCAAAAGTTAAGGAAGAAGTATTTGTTGGGCCACAAATTGGACTACTTGTAAAGGATCCTACGTTTGACCAGGTATTGGAAGGGAAAGAAAAGGAAGCTTGGGATTTTTTCAAAGCAGTTATTCGTGGTTTTTTGGGGAACAAAAGAGATGAAAACTATGTTCAGTTGGTGACAAAACTTTTACAAAAACCCTGCAAATTATTACACAACGGTTTATTATTCTCATGAACAGCTTGACCTAGTATTACTGCTCCGAGACCCATTCCATTCGATTCAGCATCGAAAAATACTAGTAAACCATACGAAACATGGCCTGACTACAATGGAACTATGGAAACTAAATATTCCCCTGGCGCCAGGCGCCCGTAAACGTCTGTAGGCATTTATGATCCGATGTAGGGGTGTGCGGAGGAAGTGGCCCTAACCTTCCTGAGCCCCATCGGGCAAAGAGAGTTGGGGAAATTGGGACGGGGACTTCCAGCAACCCTCGGCAATTGACACGACGTTGCGAGTTGAGCTGGCATTACGAGGCGAGCGGGCGGGTGGTTTTAATGAGGCGGGAGGGAGTACTAACGACGAAACGTTGACTACTGCTTTAGTTCCCGCGAGTTCTTTCAATTAGTTGACTCTAATAATTACTGTAATTTCCCTATACGCAATTATACACGTCTGTTACTCATTTCATTCGACCCAGGATGTAAAAATACCTTGAAAACGATACGAAACACTGCTTATTTGCGATTATACTGCGTTTTGTTAATTTTGTTTGTCCATAACAACCATGGGCTTGGTCCGATCGGATTGCCGAGATGGCAGGCGCAACAAGAGACCAAATGGGATTTTTGTGCGAAAGAACGGATTTTTTAGACCACGTTAAAGGCACAAAACGGCCCGGACGGGGGACGGCGGACGGACATTGCAAATTTGGAATCCCCATGTCTTGAAACGTAAAGTATCAAATTTTGAGGGGGGGGGGGGGAGGTTGTAAAATATTTTCCGTGACCGAAAACATAGGGTTATTATTCAGCTTGGATGCAACCTGTCACTTAAAATCCATTTTCTTCACTCCCATCTAGACAGTTTCCCTCCTAGTTGTGGAGCTGTGAGTGATAAACATGGAGAACGATTCCATCAGGATATTTCTCAAATGGAGAGACGATATCAGGGTCGGTGGAATGAAGCAACGCTTGCGGATTACTGTTGGACTGTGTGTAACGATGCTCCAGAACTCACAAGAGACAAGTCAAAAGACAGCGAAGTAGCGAAGCAACCACATAACGTTCTTGAAATCCAACCTGCCTGGTATTCAAACATCAATTTCAAACTCCTAGAAGACTAAATGAAGTTTTTAAAAAGCTAAATGACCTTTCACAATTGTTAGCTGATACTTAAATATCTGGTGCGTTGCAACACACAACTTTCCTTAGCTCTACGTCAATTCACTTTCTTTAAGGCTTTGTCTACTTAATCAATTCATTTGAACTTGGTCAAACAACACTTCACGGCAGCAGAAAGCGGTAGCGCTTAGAGTTCCAGAATTTATTGTGCTGCTCGTACTCATTCTAGAACCATTACTGAGCAATTGTTACACAGATAATTAATGAGGCTGAAGAAGAATAGTAATTACTTTTGCAGAGTTATTGAGTACAAACTTATAGAACTGGTAGTAAGCGAAACAGCGGTAGTTGAAATTCCGGAATTTCTGGAGTAACCGCCGTCTATCTTATGAACGTTTTTAAGCACTCACCCTTTAGGTATTGGATTGGACAACAATACCAATTTTTTTAACATTCTAGTAACATTTTAGCGGAGTCTATAAGGAAAAAACTGCGCTAAAAACGCTTTTCGTCGAAAATTTTGATAATTTATTGTGCTGCTCTTGTTATTTTCCCACAAATGAGAATTTTATGGTATAATTTCCTTATTGAGAGCTATCAATATAAGAAACATAATCAAAATCGTTGCAGCCGTTTTCGATTAAAAAAATATTTGGTGTTTTGATCACTATATCACTATGATAACTATAGTTAACTTTCGGTGGATTTTGCCCATACCCTTATTTTTGCGTCCCATGGTAACCTGTAGGCTAGACATCAAGTTTGAACTGATTCGGTACGGTTGTTTTCTCTAAAAATCGCGCTAAAAACGATTTTCGTCGACAATTTTGATAATTTATTGTGCTGCTCTCGTCATTTTCTCATAGATGAGAATGTTATGGTATAAGTGCTGTATTGAGAGCTATCAATATAAAAAATGTAATCAAAATCGTTAGAGCCGTTTTTGAGAAAAAAAATATTTGGTGTTTTGATCACTATGATGACTATAGTTAAATTTCGGTGGATTTTGTTCATACCCTTATTTTGGCGTCCCATGGTAACCTGCGGGCGAGAAATGAAGTTTGAGTGGGTTTGGGGTGGTTTCTTTAAAAATCGTTCACAGACACACAGACCATTTTCCCAAATAGTGTTTTTCGGATTCAGGAGGGTCTGAAACGTAAAGATCTGAAGAAAACTCAAAATTTTTTTTTTCAGCCGATTACATAACTTTCCTTTCTACTTCGTAGAGCAAGGAAAGTAAAAACGTATAGTTTTGCCTCGATTGGTTAATACATGTTTTGACACATTGTGTATCACATAAACTAGGGCTAATAAAATATTTTCATTGTCATATTCGTTTTTCTCACCCCAAAATTAGCATTGTTTCATTCATAAAGTAAAGGAAACATTCACAAAATATTTTTTTGTGTACCAGTGTAATCAACCTTGAGCGGCCACGTCAAATATTTAGGAGTGCATATAGGTGAGAGAAAGGGGCTTCAACCCCCAAGGGGCTCCCGTTCCTTAAAGGCACTACCTTGGAAGGTTTGGCTCACTGCGTGCAATTACTAAGGCCACTTGGGGTGTGTGTTACCAAAACACTATATATCTGGGGTAGCCAGTCAATCAAAAGAGATTAGGCCCAATCCTAAAGAAATGCGCTCCCGTGGATCACCAAGGCCTATAAGACTATATCAACGGAAGTATTCAGCTGTAACAAATAGTGCTTTAGCGAAAATTTTGTTGCTACCCGCGAGAAACGAACTAATAAAAAGAAACATTAAATTATAGTGCCATCGTTTGAAAAGCAACCATTGTTCAGCCATTGTTTCTCATCATTAATTTCCGATGTCGTTCACCGTCATTAGTTTTGATTGCCTAGTGGCGGATACGAATATCGGGGCCGTTCCGATCATTGTCTTCAGAACCTTGAACTATGATGAACAACAAAAGTCGTATTGTTTCGTCAACAAATTCTGGGTTTGCCTTGTTGCTCATCTGCTTTACAGTTAAGTGCGAATTTTCGTAATTTCAAAATTAGCTATGGTAGCTCTACTTATAAAGTCAGTAATTATCGAATGAAAAGGGATTTCAGCTTAATTATTCAGACTGTTTATACTAGATTTGATGTTAAAAGTTCCGCCTAACAGTCATTGACTAGGCTGGACGACAACGAAGGTTCAAGCCAGCGGGTGCTCAAAGGAAACTTGCTGTGCTTGTCCGAATATATTCTGGTTTATGCGCAGTACATAACCGGGGATGCGAAAATTCAGTGAATGCAGTGTAACCTAAACTTCGATGTACCTATTGGGAGTTCACCTATAAAAGAAGGACAATATCACCTTCCCTCCGGCTGAATGGTACACCCGCCCCCCATAAACAAGTTGTTAGGTACCTCGGTCCGAGGCTTGACCTAAAACTGGGATGCCAGTATATCTGCAATTTTGCTGAAATCAAAGCACCGCTTCTGGCAATTATACCTTCTCTTGAATAGCAAGTCTTCAATGCACGCCTAATTTATATTATGCTATTACGTCCAATATGGTTGTATGGTTGCCAGGTGTGGGGCTCAGCCTCAAACTCGCAGATTGAGAGAATTCAGACATTCCAGAACAGAGTGCTCAGAATCATATGAGGCGCTCTGTGGTACGTCAGAAACTCTCTTCTACATAGAGACCTTCAAATTCCTTTTTCGATGAAGTGCTATGCCCCCCCCCCCCCACGGTATATATAGTAACTGTCCCTATTTTTACTTTCCGCTACCCGAAGGGGAGGAATGTATAGTAATCGTGTCAGAAAAAAATTTTGGGTTTTCTTCAGATCTTCACGTTTTGAGGCCTACTGAGTCTAAAAACCCTGCAAATTATTACACAATGGTTTATTATTCTCATGAACAGCTTGACCTAGTATTACTGCTCCCCCATCCCATTCGATTCAGCATCGAATACTAGTAAACCATACCAAACATGACCTTACTACAATGGAACTACGGAAACTAAATATAAATTTCCCCCGGCGCCAGGCGCTCGTAAAGGTCTGATTGATCCGATGGAGGGGCTTACAGCAAACCCTCGCTCAGTAATTGGCAAGACTTTGCGAGTCTAAAGGGCGCCGCGAGTCGAGCGGGCCTTGAAAAAGATACGAAACACGGCTTATTTGCGATTATACTGCGTTTCATTAATTTTTTTAACCATTTTTTGCCCATAACAACCATGGGCTTCGTCCGATCGGATTGCCGAGATGGCGGGCACAACTAGATACCAAATAAGATTTTTGTACGAAAGAACGAATTTTTTAGACCACGTTAAAGGCACAAAATGGCCCGTACGGGGGACGGGGGCCGGGGGCCGGCGGACGGACATTGCAGATTTGGAATCCCCATGTCTTGAAACGTAAAGTATCAAATTTTGAGGGGGGGGGGGGGTTGTAAAAAATTTTTCGTGACCGAAAACATAGGGTTATTATTCAGAATGAATAATAAACCAAAAACCTAATTTCGGTGCGTGGTCCCTGTGTGTGTGTCTGTAGTTGGATTTGCGGGAGAACGGCTGATCCGATTGAGTTGGTTCTTTTTTTGTTTTGTTCGTTATTTTTTGTAGACACCAAAATAAGGTTATGGGCGATTTCGGCCGATGGGAAGGGGGTTGGGGGACGAAAATGTACCATAAACTACGGGTTTTCGCATTTTACTCAAAAACGGCTATAACGATTTTGATTAAACTTTCAAATTATCTTCTACTAATCAATACCTAACTGTTCTTCTCCATGAAAACACGTTGAACGGAGATATAGGCATATGAAGCAAAAATAGGTTTTTTGCGCTTTTTGGGGTAAAAAGCAAAACGGCTTCAGCGATTTTCACCAAATTTTCAAGATGTTTTTGAATAGTTAATACCTACATATTGTTCTCAATAAATGTTCCTCTGACAGTCCATTGAGCAGAGATAAAAATCAAAGTCGAAATTAACGTTTATTCGCACATCTCCGTGAATTGATTGAAATTCAATCAATCGTTCAGAGTGTCTTTCAGTCACCCATACCCACATTTCGTTCTATATAATTATTTTTGTATATATATGTTGAACGAAGATATAAGCCAAGTTAACTCAGAAAAGGAGATTTGTCGAATATTAATTTATCGGTATTCCAATTGTCTCAAAAACGGCTATAACGATTTCAATCAAACTTACTGAGTAGTCTCAGCTAACTAGTCCCTACATTTGGTTCTCAATAAATGTTTCTGTGGAAATGCGTTGAACGATGATATAGCACCCGCATATGCAGCTGGTGTTCGAACTTGAAGGGGTGGCAGAAAGTTGTGTGTTGCTACGCACCGCTCGTTTATTTAAATTATTCAATACTATTTGTTCGACGCAAAGCGCCGAATCAATTCGAGTCTGTTGAGTTAATTGCAATTGACGACGGGTTTCCCCTTCGTCTGGACATTCCCATCTTTTTCCCACTCCTCAATTTCAAACTCCTCTCCACAAGAGACACCTCCTTCCAAAATACCCACTCATCTACGAACTCTCACACTCTCACAAAAGTCACTACTCTCCTTCTGATATAGTTTCCTGCCGATTCACGCGTTCCGAGTACCGCCCTTGTGTCGCCCATTTGTACACGAACTCAGCTTAATTCTAACTCTACTCACGTCATTGTTCACATAATATAGTCCTCCTCAGCTCACCGAGTTTCTACGAGTATTATCTTCGATCTTCAATTTTCGCCCTGTCGTGCGCCCAACACTATTGTTTGATTGTTCGCAATTTATTGTAATTATTAGTGAGGACTGTCAGCGGATAATGACTTACATCACGTTACCCGTGGAGTATGCCACTTTATAGAACAAGTGCTATCAAAACCAAAATGTAAAAGAAATTACCGAGAAGTTGCATTAATTATCAAAAAAAAGAAAAAAACCTTTTGGGAGATGTGGATTGCAACTTTTTCGAAATATGTGTGTATATCCGCCATTCTGGTCAATAACTTTCGATAGGAGTGCGTAAGGAAGCTCGGAATCGGCTCTTGTAATTTTCTAAGCTAAGGTCGTTAACCAGCACTTTCAAATCACATTTAAAAATTCCAGTAATTCATAAAATCGAAGGTTACGTGGCACCCGACTGCCACTGCTGATGTCCTCACCACAGAGACTTAGGAGAGATATTCACTATGGCAATGCAGTGAGTCCTGGACCAAAGAGACAAACTGGAGCTCAGACGGCCGAGGCGGTGGCGACTTCGAAACGCAGAACCCCGAATATAATTACAATCAACGTAGGACTGACCAGTATAACAGCCAAAGCAGCAGTGAAGTGCCTCGGTTTAACGATCGCCACCAAACTGAGCTACTGGGCAGACGGCAAACGCGCTAGCATGGTGAACACGCGACGGTCGAGACCTTGCGTTTATCAGCTGCTCTGCCTAAAACTGAGCAAAGTAAAAAATTATCTCCTTATGCTACTCTGCTCAAGGGCGAACGCGGCAATAAGCGTGGGAGTTCACTTCCCTTGTGTTTGAAATCCTCTTTCTGTTCTATTTGTTTCCTACATTACAGGCGAATCTAATTTTTTAAAGAAACAGATAGCTGCCGGGCAAATACAAGAGAAATAGCTTTAAAAAAAGGTATATCGATAAAACTATCAACCTAATGACTGATAGTCAAGCGTCTTGCAAGACCTGAAGAACCACAGAGCAACATCAAAACTGGTGATGGGGTGCAGGATGCAGTTCAACTCCTTAGCAAACTCTAATAGAGTTGACGTTTATTAAATTGCTAAAGGGATCACTGGAAATGAGAGATGGTGACTCCGTCTATTGTACCTAACGGGCTCCTCTGGGGACAAGAGTGACAGGGAGACAATATGCCAGGAGAACGCATCAGACCGTCTGGATTGCTGCAAGAGTGAGGCATCCCAAGAGGGTGATCCTAAGAACAAAACACGAGATAAGGTGTGAGAGGAAGGACTCAAGGCTCAAGATTGTGGGAATTGTCGCTATGAGGGGGGGCTTGGAAATGTTTGGAGAGCCGCCGACTCAGGCAAAAATTAGAGCGATCACGAGGTCCGATCCAATAGCCCAACTTTCGTGGGATTATGAGCCTTCGTCTATACCACTAGACTACGATCAATGGGTTGCCTATAATGGGAGTCAGTCAGTACATCTCCACCCTCACCAGCGCCTACTTTTCATTCACGTTGTGGTAGGCGTGTCACCATTTTTATCCTCACTGGAGCTTTCAGAGTGTCAGCGAATCTCGAACCCGAGAGTTTGTCTCATTATTTCTCTCTGGCCCTCTTCTTTTTCTTGGAATGAAAGAGCGTACTGGAGATCGAAATTCCTGACACCATTTGTTACGAGGGGGGCTTGGGAATGTGTTTAGAGCCGCCACAGGCTGAAATTACGGCGATCATGAGCTCTGATCCAATAGCCCAACTTTCGTCTTACCACTAGACTACAGGTCTGTTTCCTTACTTGCCGAGCCCTGTAGGCACCCGTTCTTAACCTTTCCCTGAACGGAGACACGCCTGCATTCGATCGTAGCAGTACTGTCTGTCAGGTAACATCTGACGAGCAAGTACATGTTGAAGGGGACCCCTACCTTCAAGCTCATTAAGAAGCGCTGGCAACCAGAGGTTGTCAAACGCTCTCCTGGTGTCAATCAGAACTGCTACGACGTACTTAGCCGGTGCCAGCAGGGCATATGACATCCTGCGTGGACCTTCCTTTGGTACACCTGTATTGCCTGCCTGTGAGGTTGCGGTCAAAGACTCCTTCGAGGGACTCCAACGTCAAGATTTCTGAGAAGGCTGAGCGGTCTCCATGATCGCAGGTCTGACTGATTGCGGTCGCCTCCCTTTTGAAGAGTGTCAACGCGCAGACTTTCACTGAGTGGGGAACTGTCCGACCTACAGACAGGCATTAAATAAATTAAGAAGGCTGCTGGAGATTGTCCGTTCAGCCTTCCTTAGCATATTGCTTTCTATTCTATCTGGCCCAGGAGATTTATTGGGTTTAAGGTCGCAAGGGCCCTGCCGAGGTCGCCTGTTGTTCACAATAGGATGTCGGGCTTGTTCGGAGGGTACATCATCAGCTCCCTTGCTGCCCAGTTCGGAGTGTGGCTTTGGCATCAGGGTCACGAGTGTGTTGGTACATCCTTTGCTTGAGGAGATTAAGTTCGTCAATCCACCGTGGGACTTTGATCGCCCTGTGCTTCTTTTGCCAAGTACAGAGAGTCCAGCAGAGTGCAGTGCTGTGGTAAATATGTCCACTTTGCTAGACTACAATGGGAATCAGGGGGTACAACTTCAAAATGAACAAACACATAGATGTTAAAAGTATAAGTAACTTCAAGCAGTGCAGGAGCTGCGGTACAGAAGAGACTTCATATTATGTACTGGCCCACAGTCAAACTTGATAGGGGGAGATTTTGGTCTTTGGTACAAATTTCTTTAAGAAGACTCTTGCAGGAAACCTGGCATTCCTTAGGATGCTGGGATGCTAGGCATGGACCTAGTAGACGTTAGAACTGGCACAATAGGACTTTGGCTACAGTGCTCATCCCAAATAAGGGGCTATTAGGATGAGAGTACGGGAGGGAGGATGGATGTTAGTTCACAGGGGCGGTGAGCAAATCATAGGATCTACAATTTGCCTACTGACCATGCTGACTGGAATGATATATGGCTGCTCTACTAGCCGACTGGTGAGTGGCTAAGCAGATCCATCAGGTGGTGATTGGCCAACAGCAGACGATTGTGTTCTCCAGGCAAGCAAGCGTTGTGGAAGTGGTCAGTAGGAGAAAAGACAAGCGAGAGAGATTGTAGAAAATACGCAACTCGAGGGGCAGAAACATCCGCTGAAGCAAGCGAAAGGAGGCAGACCAAGAGGTCATTCACTAGCTTATACTGAAAGGTAAGGTCGTAGGTTAATCTGCTCTTGAAGCGTGGGAAGGCTTCAGAAATTCTGCAGAACACGAGGGCAAACCTAGTCTTGAGGTATGTTGGGTTTAATGCAACACACGCTCAACATGTTAGATAGTAGTTGAATAGAGAAATAACTAGATGATCGACGAGTATTAAAGTGGGACTGGACATGAGATTCATGGAGAACATTGATGGCATCGATGTTTGAACAGACACAGACATACTGAATGTGCTCTATCGAGGGGTGCAGCCCATTCAAACCACATAGCAATCAGTGGTACTATAATCATAACATAGAAATTGTTCTCTGTCACATGATGTAACAGAGCCTTGACTGGGATTCAGTTGGAAACCATTAACCGCTGTTGAGTCTTTAGAGTATCTCTCACGTTGCCAAACACAGCCTTAGATGCTGTGTAACCATCAGGTCTAACGGCCTGCAATTACAGCAAGCCTTGGTGTGTTACCTACTCTGAGGGAAAGGATTCAAACACAAACACGCAACGACACACCAACTAAGTCGAGTCACACAACACATAATACATCTTATGTCCCAAGCACACACAACTGCACGTCTTTTGCTGGACTCTGAAAAGGCTTTCGATTCTGTATGGGTAGAGGGACTCATACATAAATTGCACACATACAAATTCTCGCTAGGCATCACGAAAATCATCCACTCATACCTAATAGATCGCCACATTCAAGTTAAGGTGATTCCTGCAGGCGTCCTTCACGAATCAGTCCTGTCTCCCATACTCTTCAACCTGTACATTTCTGAGACCTTTGAGATCTTACCACCTCACGTTCACATAGCGGACGACCTGGCGCTTTATACGTCGAGTCCATAAATAAAGCGACTGGCCGACAGCAAAATGCTGCGCATCAGGTCATACAGTACCTGGAGAGATGGAAGGTCAGGATCAATACTGCCAAAACTGAAACCATCCTTTTCACTGCCAAACAAAAGACACCACAGTTCATTACGATCCGAGGCAACAAAATTCCCTTTTCCAAGTCTGTCAAGTACCTAGGGGTTTATTTGGATAAACGACTATCCTTTGGAGACCACATTAAGGAGGTCAACAAAAAAGCCCTCGGGAAACTTGGCAGATACTACAACCTTCTGATATCACAATCACTGAGCACACCATTGAAATTACTTTTTTTTTCTGAGGGCGAGTGGGAAAGTCGGCTGCATATGGGCCTATTGTGACGCCGGCCCATTCTTAGTAGAAGGCGTCGTACATACCCGCTCCCCTTAGGAAGCCCAGTATGTCCTTCACCGCAGAGTCCGCTACGGTTTGGGGTTCAGTGGTCCCCTGACCGAAGTATTCAAAGCGTTTTGCTGCTAAGGCAGGGCACTCACATAGGATATGCTCTCCTGTCTCGTCCTCCTGACCCCAGAGTCTGCATTCCACCGCCTCTGAGATGCCCATCTTGTTGAGGTGATATCTGAGTGGGCAGTGCCCGGTGAGGAAGCTTATCAGTACTCTCAGATCTTGTCTAGAGAGTGTCAGCATCGCCTTCGCCCTTTGACAGGAAGGCGTGACAAGCCTTTTCGCCTGTCTTAGTCGTGGCTGGCGATGCCAATGCCTTTTCGCGAGGCGGTCAGCCTTTTCATTGCCCTCATGCCCCCTGCGAGCTGGCACCCAAATGAGGGAAAGCCTGTTACAGGCGCCGAGCTGCTTGAGCGCATGGAGGCATTCCCATGCCAGCTTAGACCTAAAACTATAGGCTGCGATGGCCTTTAAGAGGCTGTCTGAGAAAATGTAGATCCGCTTGCCCATGAGCCCTTTGTTCAGGATCTCTTCTGGGATCTCTTGGGTTTTGCCCATTGTTCGCGGCTGCTTATTCAGTCAGCATGCTGACCATATTCACAGCTGGCCGCAGACATGCCCCTGGGGACAATGTCGTGGCCGTTCCACTATCCACAGCCCGCGGTCGCGCCTGGTAGCATGGGAATGCTCCTGGGAAGATAACCCAGAACCAGGAACTCCTCATTTACAAAACCATTATCAGACCGACAATAACATACGCGTGTCCTGTCTGGCACACAGCGGGATCGACTAACAAGCTACAAGTAACTCAGAACAAATGCCTCCGGATCGCCAGCCCTTTCCGCACAAACACATCACGACTACACGAACTCCACAACGTGGAACACATATCAGATCACATCACACGCATCACACAATCATACAAACTTGCCTCACACCCCAACCCACTAGTGCGAAACCTCAACACCCTAAGGAGACCTCAATGGAGGAGCGCAAGGCGAGGGCGGCGGATCTGAGCCGCTCTTGTAAATAATTGTAAATATTGTCAAACTGTGTGAATGGGTGAATATTTAGTTGTAAGCAAAACTAACTTAAGATTCTAGGTTTTCGCCATTAAAGTTTCCTAGTTATAGTTATTATGTTACATATCTAATAATTCCAGGACTGAGACCCATTTACCCCTTATGTTTACGCAAGAGAGGCAGCCATATGCCGATATTGTTAATTAGCTATAATACGTAATTTAATTATTATTATTATTAAATGTAAATATTACGATAATAAACTATTTGGATATGGAAAGCCTTGGTGTAGTGGTCAAGACACTGGAGTGCGACATAATGGGACTGGGTTCAACCCCAAATACGGCAAGGAATGTTTATTACTTTCCTTGCTCTACGAAGTAGAAAGGAAAGTTATGTAATCGGCTGAAAAAAAATTTTCGAGTTTTCTTCAGATCTTTACGTTTCAAACCCTTCTGAGTCCGAAAAACACTACTTGGGAAAATGGTCTGTGTGTCTGTGTGTATGTGTGTCTGTATACGATTTTTAGAGAAAACCACCGTACCAAATCATCTCAAACTTCATATCTCGCCCGCAGGTCATCATGGGACGCCAAAATAAGGGTATGAACAAAATTCACCGAAATTTAACTATAGTTATCATAGTGATCAAAACACCAAATATTTTTTTTCTCAAAAACGGCTCTAACGATTTTGATTAAATTTTTTGTATTGATAGCTCTTAATAAGGCAATTATACCATGGAATTCCCATTTGTGGGAAAATGACGAGAGCAGCACAATAAATTATCAACATTTTCGACGAAATCGATTTTAGCGCAGTTTTTAGAGAAACCCACCGTACCAAATCAGGTGAAACTTGATGTCTAGCCTACAGGTTACCGTGGGACGCAATAATGAGGGTATGGGCAAAATCCACCGAAAGTTAACTATAGTCATCATACTGATCAAAATACCAGCTTTTTTTTCTCGAAAACGCCTCTAACGATTTTAATTACATTTTTTATGTTGATAGCTCTCAATAAGGCAATGATACTATAAAATTCTCATTCGTGGGAAAATGACGAGAGCAGCACAATAAATTATCAAAATTTTCGACCAAAAGCGTTTTTCGCGCAGTTTTTTCCTTATAAACTCCGCTGGAATTCTTGTAGAATGTTGAAAAAAATTGGTATTGTAGTCCAATCCAATACCTAAAGGGTGAGTGTTTAAAAACGCTCATGAGATACATGGGGCTCACTCCAGAAATTCCTGAATTTCAACTACTGCCGTTTCGCTTACTACCAGTTTTAACAGTTATTTTCCAATAACTCTGCAAAAGTGATTACTACCCTTTTTTTAAAAATTTGTGTTCACAGCCTCATTAATTATCTGTGTACCAATTTCTTTATAATGGTTCTGCAATGAGTACGAGCAGCACAATAAATTCCGGAACAGTAAGCGCTACCGCTTTCTGCTGCCGTAAAGCGTTGTTGGACCAAGTTCTTTTTCTCAAAAACGATTTTGATTACATTTTTTATATAGATAGCTCTCAATAAGACTATTATCCCATCAAATTCTCATTCGTGGGAAAATGACGAGAGCAGCACAATAAATTATCAAAATTTTCGACCAAAAGCGTTTTTCGCGCAGTTTTTTCCTTATACACTCCGCTGGAATGTTAGTAGAATGTTTAAAAAAACTGGTATTTGTAGTTCAATCCAATACCTAAAGGGTTAGTGTTTGAAAACGCTCATGAGATACATGGGGCTCACTCCAGAAATTCCTGAATTTCAACTACTGCCGTTTCGCTTACTACCAGTTCTAAACGTTTCTACCCAATAACTCTGCAAAAGTAATTACTATCCTTCTTAAAAAAATTCGTGTTTACAGCCTCATTAATTATCTGTGTACCGATTGCTCAATATAGGTCCTGCAATGAGTACGAGCAGCACAATAAAATCTGGAACTGTAAGCGCTACCGCTTCCTGCTGCCGTAAAGCGTTGTTTGACCAAGTTCAAATTAACTGAGTGATAAATGAATTGATTAAATAGAATTAGCCATGTACAAGGTGAATTGACGTAGAGCTAAGGAAAGTTGTGTGTTGCAACGCACCAGATATTTCTGTATTGAACTGGCCCCCTGTGAGTCTGAAATTGGATTGAACAAACCAACGATCAAGATACGTCGGACTTGGAATTGAAGAAATGCGTGTAAAATTGTGTAGCAAATCATTATATACTACTCAATTAATTCTAATGTTAAAGCTCACATTCCATTCACAACTTCAGTCTTTCGATTCAACCAATGTACATAACGGAACGAACGTTTTTCAGGTCTGCGCGCTATTAACATGTGGAACAGAAGCAAAACACAGGAAAAAAGGCGTCTTCGTCGTGCCGAAACTTCGTACATTAGGATCCCTGTTCGGTTTTGCGCATGATTTGATGGACTCGTTCTGCCCTCTTGGAGAAATAACGAAGATCATAGAAGATGCTGATTGTCTCTTCTGCCCCGAAATTCCGAAAGTTGCCAAAGTTAAAAAAGTTAAGATCGCCAAAACGACAGAAAAAACGGAAAGCCAAGTCGATTACTTGAAAGAAATTATCAAGATACTGGAGCAACAGGGGAAAATCGTAAGTGTCTTATAATTTTTTTTTAATCGTCTTTACAATTTTGTATTACAAAACGTGGATTTCGCGTTAAGAATGTTTTTAATCATTCGTCGAGCCTGCTTCATACGTACATCTTCATACGTGCATACGCACATCCTTCATACAGGTCTGCTTCCTTATTAGATGACTGTTATATCAGTCATGGAAGTTGAGGTTTCGCTAATGTGCAAGAGGCCGGACTCAGACCTGCGGAGGTACGGCAGGTATTTGGTCTACTGGTCGGGAGCTGTTGCTTGTGTGTTACCGCGCGGAGGTGACCACCTGAGGAACCCCGTACCGTCTGGGAGGAGTTCTTAATCTGGTTTCCCGCCTGATCTAATATCAATATTTGCATTGATTGCCAAACATACATTCATCAGGTCTTTTTAATTTCCTTGGCTCTACGAAGTGGAAAGGAAAGTTACGTAATCGGATGAAAACATTTTTTTTTAAATTTTCTTCAGATCTTTACGTTTCAGACCCTCCCGAGTCCGGAAAACACTATTAGGGAAAATGGTCTGTGTGTGTTTCTGTGAACGATTTTTAGAGAAAACGACCAGACCAAATCACCTCAAACTTGATATCTATCCCGCAGGTTACCATGAGACGCCAAAATGAGGGTATGAGCAAAATCCACCGAATGTTAACTATAGTTGTCATAGTGATCAAAACACCAAATTTTGTATCTCAAAAACGGCTCTAACGATTTTGATTAAATTTTTTATATTGATAGCTCCCAATATGGCAACTATACCGTAAAATTCCCACCTATGGGAAAATGACGAGAGCAGCACAATAAATTACCAACATTTTCGATGTAATCGATTTTAGAGTGGTTTTTAGAGAAAACGACCAGACCAAATCACCTCAAACTTGATATCTATCCCGCAGGTTACCATGAGACGCCAAAATGAGGGTATGAGCAAAATCCACCGAAAGTTAACTATAGTTATCATAGTGATCAAAACACCAATTTTTTTTCTCAAAAACAGCTCTAACGATTTTGATTAAATTTCTTATATTGATAGCTCTCAATAAGGCAATCACACCATAAAATTCCCATCTATGGGAAAATGACGAGAGCAGCACAATAAATTACCAACATTTTCGACGAAAAGCGTTTTTAGCGCAGTTTTTTCCTTATAAACTCCGCTGAAATGTTAGTAGAAGAATGTTTAAAAAAATTGGTATTGTAATCCAATCCAATACCAAAAAGCGTGGCAGACAGAAGGATTGGGTGATTGAGGTATCACCCAGCCTATACAAAAAACTAGAGGGGGCAAGGCACCTCCAAATAGCCTGGCAGCGGTGCGCCATACGAAAGTACCAAGCCCTCACTCAGTGCTACAAATGCCAGCGCTATGGCCACCTGGCAGTGGCCTGTACAAGACCTGTTGTGTGCGCCTGGTGCGCCTTGCCACATCTGAGTAAGGAATGCAAGCGTGATGCTCCCCTCAAGTGTGCCAATTGCGTCGAACGCAAAATCCAACAGGTCGCACACTCTACACGAGACGCACGCTGTACCATTCGTCAGCGAGCGATTGCCCTCCAGGAGTCACGAGTGGATTATGAATAGGTCAAAAACAGTTCGAATCCTTCAGCACAACACAAATAAGAGTTGCCCAGTTATGGCTGAGTTGCTGCAAAATGCACTCAAGAAACGCTGCAGTGTCCTCGCCATACAGGAACCGTACATAGGATCCAAAACTCTTGGTCTCGGATCGCAGGCACGAGTGGTGGCTGGAGCAAGAACGAGGGCGAAGGCAGCAGTAGCCTGCATCGACCCGTCCATTGACATGCTCGCACTCACTCACCTGAACAGCCAGCACTTGGCCGCTGTGCTCATCCGAGCCGGTGGCTTTGAGCTGGTTGTAATATCATTTTACAGGCAATTTGGCGCACCAGTTGCCAACAGCCTTGAACCACTCGAGCGGGCTCTAGCAGGCCTATCAGGACGACCCTGCGTAGTCTGTGCTGATGCAAACGCCAGATCACCATTGTGGGGATCCCCAACCCTGGATGGGGCGGGCGAGGCGTATATAGAGCTGCTCACCAGGTACAACTTGGTTGTTGCCAACGACCCCATGACTGAGGCGACCTATGATGGTCCGGGAGGAAGGTCGTGTATAGATGTCACAGCCGTGTCCCACACCCTGCTACTCAAATTGCAGGGTTGGCGAGTCGTACCAGGTGCAACGCAGAGCGATCACATGGTTATTGACTTTGCCATCACGGATGACAACAACCTCTGCAAAGACACGCGTGAAAAGCGATTCCGCACAAAAAATGCTGACTGGCCACAATTCTGTAGGGTACTGGAAGGTGAACTGCGTGCCGCGGACACTGACCTAATAGTGCAAGCATACACACCTGAAGAGGTGGACAGCAAAGTGGACATATTTACCACAGCACTGCACTCTGCTGGGCTCTCTGTACTTGGCCAACAGAAGCACAGGGCGATCAAAGTCCCATGGTGGACTGAGGAACTAAATCCCCTCAAGCAAAGTGCAAATAGAGCCAGAAGGATGTACCAAAACACTCGTGACCCTGATGCCAGAGCAACACTCCGAACTGCCTTCATCCAAGAGAAGAAGGCCTTCCACCGCGCCATCAAACGAGCCAAACGGCAAGGCTGGCGAAATTTTGTGGAAGCGGAGAGCTCTGAGAACCCCTGGGGCAGACACTACAAGTCCTCCATAGGTAAAGCAAATGTAGAGCAGGTCTTAGCTGCGATGCAAAATGAGTCAGGCTGGGCCTGCAGCATCGAAAGTTCACTGGAAACCCTCCTTGAGAAGGCGTTCCCAGATGACCAACTAGCTCGAGACACTGAAGCCCAGAGGGCAGCAAGGGAGCTGATCATGGACCCTCCGAATGCGCCAGACATCCCATTGTGGACAACAAGCGACCTCGGCAGGGCCCTTGCGACCTTAAAGCCCAACAAATCCCCTGGACCAGATAAAATAGAAAGCGATATGCTAAGGAAGGCTGAGCGGACAATCTCCAGCGGTCTCCTTAATTTATTTAATGACTGTCTGCAGGTCGGACAGTTCCCCACTCAGTGGAAGACTGCGCGCGTTGTCACTCTTCAAAAGGGAGGCGATCGCAATCAGTCAGACCCGCGATCATGGAGACCACTCAGCCTTCTTTCCATATTAGGCAAAACACTAGAAATCTTGATGTTGCAGTCCCTCGAAGGAGTCTTTGGCCGCAACCTCACAGACAGGCAATACGGGTGTACCAAAGGAAGGTCCACGCAGGATGTCATTGTCGAGATTCGGTGTGTTTCCCTGCTGGCACTGGCTAAGTACATCGTAGAAGTTCTGATTGACATCAGAGGAGCGTTTGACAACCTTTGGTGGCCAGCGCTCCTTAATGAGCTTAAAGGTAGGGGTCCCCCGCAACCTGTACTCGCTCGTCAGAAGTTACCTGACTGATAGAACTGCTACGATCGAAAGCAGGCATGTCTCCGTCTGCAGAAAGATTGAGAAGGGGTGCCCACATGGCTCAGTCCTTGGACCACCACTCTGGAATGCCTTCTTCAAAGGTCTTCTCAGGAGACTCATGGAGACTGACTGCGAGCCGTACGCCTATGTGGATGACTTGACTGTGCTGATCTTTGCATAGTCAGTTCAAATTGAAGAAAAAATTCACCATGTGCTTCGCACCATCACCCAATGGTGCGAGCATGTCAAGATGCAGGTGGCTGAGTTAAAAACCCAGCTAATCCTCTTGAAAGGGAAAGTGAATAATCCACCCACGATACGCTTTGGTGGCCACAGGCTCCTTCTTGAAAAGCACGTCAAGTATTTAGGAGTGAATATAGGTGAGAGGTGGGGTTTCAACCAACACCTCCAGTCCCTTAATGGCGCTACCATTGCAAGGTTTGCCTCACTGCGAGCAATTACAAAGGCCACTTGGGGTGTGTGTCACCACGACACTATTCTCATGTATAAGGCCATCTATCTAGGCGTGATTGACTACTGCCCCGTTGCCTGGTGTAGCAAACTAACGGTCAATCAAAAAAGAGTATTGGCCCAATCCCAGAGAGCTGCGCTCCAGTGGGTCACCAAGGCCTACAAGACTGTATCAACAGAAGCACTCCAGGTGATCTCACTGGTTAGTTACCAATTGATTTGGCTGTTGAGTGCATGGTTGACAAGTGGAGAGTGCAACGGGAGCTTCCCCCACTTTGAGCTGAACTCCATGCAAATCTCGCCACAGAACAGAAACTTGCCACCATCGACGAATCGGCTCTTGAGAAATGGCAAGCGAGATGGGAATCCTCGTCAAAGGGACGTGATACGTATGAGTTCTTCCCCAACATCCGTGAACGTCTTTCTAGAAAATGGGTTGAGCCAGACCACTGGACGAGCCAGTTCCTCACGGGACATGGTGACTTCAATGCGCGGCTCCACTTCTTTTCTCTGAAAGACTCTCCATTATGCACGTCTTGTGCCGCCAGTGCGGAGGAAACAAGAAACCATGTGCTGCTCCACTGTAGTTTCTACAACAGTGAGCGACGGTTGTTGGTAGGGCAAACGAACTTAGCAGCATTGACTGCTACAAAGGAAGCCTATAACCATTTTGCAAAGTTCGCAAAGAAGGTGATGGCTAAGAAACGTGGTTATAGTTGATCTGTCCTTTTGAAACTTGCCACCCAAGTAAACAGTAAGATCAGGTAGGGAACCAGATTATGAAATACTCCCAGATGGTACGGGATTCCTCAGGTGGTCACCTCCGCGCGGTAACACACGGGCAACAGCTCTCTATGGTGAGACTGGCTAACGACCACATACCTGCCGTACCTCCACAGGTCTGAGTTCGGTGGATGCTGCAGGGGCCGGCCTCTTGCATATTAGCGAAACCGCAACTTCTATGACTGATATAACCCTCGTCGAGGGTTTAGGTACAGTCATCAAATAAAGAAACAGACCTGTGTGTGTGTCTGTAGTTCGATTTGCGGGAGAACGGCTGATCCGATTGAGCTAGTTCTTTTTTTGTTTTGTTTGTTATTTTTTGTAGACACCAAAATAAGGTTATGGACGATTTCGGCCGATGGGAAGGGGGGTGGGGGGACGAAAATGTACCACAAACTAGGGTTTTTCGCATTTATCTCGAAAACGGCTCTAACGATTTTGATTAAACATTCAAATTATCTTCTACTAATCGATACCTAACTTTTTTTCTGCATACATATCTCCATGAAAATACGGTGAACGGAGATATGGGCCCATGAAGCAAAAATAGGTTTTTTACGCTTTTTGGCAAAACGGCTTCAGCGATTTTTACCAAACTCACAGGATGTTTTCAAATAGTTAATACCTACATATTGTTCTCAATAAATGTTCCTCTGACAGTCCATTGAACAGAGATAAAAATGAAAATGTGTCGAAAATAACGTTTTTTCGAACACTTCCGTAAATTCTGGAGTAACTGCTTCACCAGATGTGATAAATCCCAATGGAGTGTCTTTTAGTCTTCCATACCAACATTTCGTTCTCCATAATTATTTCTGTATATATATGTTGAACGGAGATATAAGCCAAGTTAACTCAGAAAAGGAGATTTGTCGAATATTAATTTATCGGTATTCCAATTGTCTCAAAAACGGCTATAACGATTTCAATCAAACTTACGGAGTACTCTCAGCTAACTAGTCCCTACATTTTGTTTTCTATAAATGTTTCTGTAGAAATGCGTTGAACGAAGATATAGCGCCCGCCTATGTAGCTGGTGTTCTAACTTAAAGGGGTGGCGGAAAGTTGTGTGTTGCTACGCACCAGATATTTTTTAAATGGCTCTTACGATTTTGATTAAGTTTTTTATATTGATAGCTCCCAATATGGCAACTATACCATGAAATTCCCATCTATGGAAAAATGACGGGAGCAGCACAATAAACTACCAAAGTGTTCGACGTAATCGAATTTAGCGCGGTTTTTAGAGAAAACGACCGTACCAAATCAGCTGAAACTTAAAGTCTAGCCTACAGGTTACAATGGGACGCAAAAATAAGGGTAGGCACCAAATCCACCGAAAGTTAACTATAGTTATCATAGTGATCAAAACACCAAATTTTGTTTTCCCAAAAACGGCTCTAACGATTTTGATTACATTTTTTACATTGATAGCTCTCAATAAGGCAATTATACCATAAAATTCCCATTCGTGGAAAAATGGCTAGAGCAGCACAATAAATTACCAAAATTTTCTACGAAAAGCGTTTTTAGCGCAGTTTTTTTCCTTATAAACTCCGCTAGAATTTATGTTGAATGTTGAAAAAAATTGGTATTGTAGTCCAATCCAATACCTAAAGAGTGAGTGTTTAAAAATGCTCATGAGATACATGGGGCTCACTCCAGAAATTCCTGAATTTCAACTACGTTGAAAACGTTCAAAACGTTTTTACCTAATAACTCGGCAAAAGTAAAATCACCTTCTTCAAAAAATTTGTGTTCACAGCCTCATCAATTACATGTGTACCAGTTGCTCAATAATGGTCCTGCAATGAGTAGGAGCAGCACAATAAATTCTGGAACTGTAAGCGCTGCCGCTTCATGCTGCCGTAAAGCGTTGTTTGACCAAGTTCAAATTAACTGAGTGATAAATGAATTGATTAAATAGAATTAGCCATGTACAAAGTGAATTGTTGTAGAGCTCAGGAAAGTTGTGTGTTGCAACGCACCAGATATTTCCTTATGAATTCCCTCACTGTAGGTTATATCAGTCGACTGTCATAAAAGCCAGCCACTCGCCCGCATCCGCCAAACCCTGACCAGCGGAGGGTCGTTTGCCGTACTTCCGGTGGAGAGTATTTTATACTGCACGGAGGAATCCCCTATCATCCGGGAGGACTTCTTAATCTATTTTCTCACCTGATCTAACTATCTCCATTGGGTGGTAAGTTTCAAAGGGACAAATCAACTTTGACCGCGTTTCTTTGCCATGGCCTTCTTTGCAACGATTATAGACTAGCCTTGTAGCAGTGAATGCTGCTAGGTTTGTCTGCTTTTCCAACAACCATCGTTCACTGTTGGGGGAACTATTGTAAAGAACCATGTAGTTTTTGTTCCCTTTCGCATTGGACGAGCAAGATGGAAAGTCTTAAAGAAGCAAAGAAGTGAAGCCTCGCATTGAAGTCGGCATGTCGCGTAAGGAACTGGCTCATCCAGTGGTCTGGCTCAACCCGCTTTCTCCTAAGACGTTCTCGGATGTTGAGGACACGTTCAGATCTGTTTCCTTATTTGATGACTGTTCCTAAACCCTCGACGAGGATCAGGACACGTACATTGACTGCCATGAGTACATTTTTCACAATGCATACAGTTTTCATATCTACATTCATAGGCATACATACATGCATCATATGCGCATTCATCTTCATGTACTTACATTCATCATCTGCATTAATTGCTACTGTACATTCTTCCTAATAATACTGTATACGTGCCCACAAAATATACTCTTTACTTACATTCCAACCACTCATTCTAGCCCCAAAGCCCAATTTGATAGGTTAGCACTACTGTTACTATGGCTCCACGTTCATAGACATACAATACTCCAGTCGATCTTTTCATGATCAAGGCCTGCTGTGAGTTAATTCATAAGACGTCAGGGTTAACACTAAAATGTCAATAACGGGACATTGTATATTATAGAAAAGCGCATCACACATAATTCCTCACTTTCTTGTAAATTCATTGTTGCAGGAACCACATCTTCTTTAAACGCACTGCTAAAGACACGATTACAGAGAACAAAGTATAGTAATTGATATTCGTTTGGAGCTATTTTTGAGAAATAGGTTCAAAACGCGCGTGTAGTGATTGGTTCTGTATCTGGCCAACAAGTAGTTAGAAAGCTCTCAGAATTTTGCTGTACCTTTTTTTTTTATTTATGAAACTCCGTCTGTTCCTTATTTGGGATAAGCACCGCGGCACAAAGACCTATTAGGGCAGGATGTCACACACATCCATTAGCCCTTAGGAAAGCCATGAAATCATAGAATTATGCGACTTGAAGCAACTCACAGGACAATATAGCGAAAGTCATCGTTTCTCCCTGGCCTGCGTTCATTTTTCGCAATACTTCCCGCATCCCTCCTCAGGTTGTCCCTATTCCCGTTTGCCACCTAGAAAACGTCAATTTTCGTTGTTCGGTAGTAATCAGGTTACCAGAGGATTCGCTGAAAATACTATTGAAAAATTGAATCTCGTGTGATGTCGCGTTGTTTGAATTTCTTAAATCACGTCGTTCAGTTTTTACTTTCCGCTACCCGAAGGGGAGGAAAATATAGTAATATTGTCAAAAAAAAAAAAGTTGGGTTTTCGTCAGATCTTAACGTTTTGAGGCCTACTGGGTCTAAAAAACCTAAATTCAGCGCGTGGTCCGTGTGTGTGTGTGTCTGTAGTTCGATTTGCGGGAGAACGGCTGAACCGAATGATCTGGTTCTTTTTTTTGTTATTTTTTGTAGACACCAAAATAAGGTTATGGACGATTTCGGCCGATGGGAAGGGGGGAGGGGGACGAAAATGTACCACAAACTAGGGTTTTTCGCATTTATCTCGAAAACGGCTCTAACGATTTTGATTAAACATTCAAATTATCTTCTACTAATCGATACCTAACTTTTTTTCTGCATACATATCTCCATGAAAATACGGTGAACGGAAATATAGGCCTATGAAGCAAAAATAGGTTTTGTTACGCTTTTTGACGAAACGGCTACAACTATTTTCACGAAACTCTCAGAATGTCTTCAAATAGTTAATGCCTACATATTGTTTTCGATAAATGTTCCTCTGACAGTCCATTGAGCAGAGATAATAATAAAAATGTGTCGAAAATAACGTTTTTTCGAACATTTCCGTAAATTCCAGGGTAACTTATTCACCAAATGTCATAAATCCTAATGTAGTGTCTTTTAGTCACCCATACCCACATTTCGTTCTCCATAATTATTTCTGTATATTTATGTTGAACAAGAATATAAACAAAGTTAAGTCAGAAAAGGAGATTTGTCGAATATTAATTTATCGGTATTCCAATTTTACTCAAAAAGGGCTCGAACGATTTCGATTAAACTTTCGGAGTACTCTCAGCTAACTAGTCCCTACATTTTGTTCTACATAAATTTTTCTGTAGAAATGCGTTGAACGAAGATATAGCGCCCGCATATGTTTTTTTCGATAGGAAATCTTTTACTCTACAAACATCATCGTTTGCATTGACTTGTTTATCGGCTTGTCGGTTTTGACGTTGGATTGAACAGAATGAGATTTGATTTTTGATTTTTAGTTTACTTAACCACCAGGGAGCTAGCTATAAAGCCCTCTCTTACTTTGACCCTGGAAGAGCCATTACAGGTTTATCCTCATAATAATAAAATAAATAAATAAAACAAACATACTTGTGCATGAACTTCTTGAAGTACTAAGGTTTTACAATATTTACTTCAACAAAGTGTAAATAAATAAATAAATTGAAAACGAACAAAAAAATAAAATAAAAACACACCACGGGCCTCATTAAAAGAACGAAGTAACGGTGACCTACAGGCATAGAGAGTTCTGTAAAATAAATTGTACGAGGTCCTAAATATCTTCTACATATTTAGTAAGTAAATGATCTTTGTAATTGGTCTAAAAGGCTTTAACTGATAAAGCACGAGAGAGAGAGAGAGAGAACTCCTCACATTACTGTATCTGGTGTGCACATCTCCTGTAGATCGTACGTCTTCATGGATCGGAGAATCGGCTCATCTCTTGGCAAAAGACGATTCTCCTAACCTAACCAACCCTTACGGGTCGGAGCTTCCCTCCTCCTCAGTAGACACCTGCCCTCGAGTGTTCCAGAAGAGGTAGTGCTGTGCGAAGAAGCTGTGTCAACTGTGCACTGGTCAGTTGCACTCTAGGAAACAGTTCTGAAGTTCTCATCATGGAGTGGAGAAGCCTGTGTTGACAATAGATTCCTAATCAACACGAGCCTTCGTTAAATCAAAGAGTTCGGTTCGTACAATTGTGAAGAAGGTATTGCTACACATTTTATTATGTCTAGTCCAATATTGAGAAGGATTGTGTTAAACTGTTCCGTGACAGCTCTCAAAGAGTACGAGTACTACCATTTACTGGCATGAGGAGTGTAGGGTAGTGAATACTCCTAAAATGTTACCGACGTCCGCCAAGTCATCAATCGGCCATTCACAAATACATAGCTTCGCGTTAAAGCTCAATTATGAATAAAAGCTAATAATTACTGTAACATTGTCGATTAAATAGTTTGATTTCATTACAGATTCAAGGCGACAAGGCGCCCCACACCAATCCTCCGCTCGATGTTATGAACACCGGGATGCAAATGGTAAAATGGGTCGAAAAGGCACTCGCCGATTCTGAAAATAAAATCAGAACGACTCAAAAGGACGCCGACAAAAAGATGGACCAGGTAGTACAAGTGGTCAAATCCAAAAATAATTCATCGGTCTGCGTAACTGTCGACGATCAAAAACAGCACAAAGAACCGGAGTGTAAAACATGCCAAAATATAATACCCGACTTCGTCGACAAAATTCGAATAAAAGAGGAAACCGAACCCCTGGTTAAAAACATCACCGTAGCCCACGTTGCCAAGAACATCGAGGACTATTTAGGGATGGCCGTTCGCGTCGGAGTCATCACGGTGCGCTATTCGGACAAATTGATTCAGTGCATGCACGATAAAAAGAACATGTCCGATTGTCGAATACGCGACAAAGAGTCGGCGATCCTCCAACTCTTTTTGGACCTCCTTCAATCCGGACAATCTCTGACTCAATTTATCGTCGATCGCGGATCGTTGGTCACGAATAAAATAGAAAATGGGGTCAGTCGAGTGAGCACGACTCACAAATGTTACGAACAGTGTCTCAAATGTGCGGCAGGGGAGCCTCAAGGCTCGCAAATAATACATAAGAAGGAAGAGCTCGAAAAATATTTCGATAAAATGGAGGGACGAATTAACACATTGGATCAGGTAGCTAAAAGCACGTATGAGTACAGAAGAAGAAAGCACACGCATCGCCATACGTAAGTGGCGTTAGTCTCATGTTTTCCATTCTTCAAGATTCTTCGGAGTTTCGTTGTTTTGTGAATAAAAACAATATATTGGTAAAGAAGGAATTGCGAATAAATGTAAGGATGTAATGTTCCAGTTATTTCATTAAAATCTCACGATTAAGAATGCAACTATCCTCGTATTTCTAATTTGACTACAGCACTTTCCCTCAAATAGTCGGAAAAAATGTCATCGTTCCATCCAAAATTTTCGAAGATGGGTATTTGCTCCGCTAGATCGACCCAGAGAAGACAAGTAGGCTGGAGAGATAACCCTCGGGGAATCATCTACTATCCCAGATTTGCCTGGAGTCTATGTATAGCTTTCTGACTGTCCCAAACTTGGGATGAGCACCGCGGCCTACTGATCTATTGTGTCTCACAGGTCCACTTCCAGCCTCCCGAGGTATTTCCTTAGAGAATATTCTTCGATGCCCAACCTTGGAGAAGTAGCATCGAAGACCAGAAATCGGGCTGGGTCAGGATGTGGTAGGGAGCCCTGTCGTCTGTGCCATACTCCCTACACTTAGGCGTGTCGAATGTGCCCATAACATACACGTCTACCTTGGGTCCTCCCTCTCCATACTCAGAAGTTTTTATTTTCCTTGGCTCTACAAAGTAGAAAGGAAAGTTATGTAATAGGCTGAAAAAAAAATTGAGTTTTCTTCAGATCTTAACGTTTCAGACCCTCCTGAGTCCGAAAAACACTATTTGGGAAAATGGTCTGTGTGTGTGTACCTGTGAACGATTTTTAGAGAAAACCACCGTACCAAATGAGCTCAAACTTGATATATCGCCCGCAGGTTACCATGGAACACCAAAATATGGGTATGAACAAAATCGACCGAAACTTACCTGTAGTTATCATAGTGATCAAAACACCAAATTTTTTTCTCAAAAACAGCTCTAACCATTTTGATTAAATTTTTTATATTGATAGCTTTCAATAAGGCAACTACACCATAAAATTCTCGAATGTGGGGAAAATGACGAGAGCAGCACTATAAATTACCAAAACTTTCGACGAATTCGATTTTAGCGCGGTTTTTAGGGAGAACAGCCGTACCAAATCAGCTGAAACTTGATGTCTAGCCTACAGGTTACCATGGGAGGCCAAAATAAGGGTATGAACAAAATCCAACGAAATTTAACTATAGTTATCATAGTGATCAAAACATCAATTTTTTTCTCTCAACCGGCTCTAACGATTTTGATTACATTTTTAATGTTGGTAGCTCTTAACATGATAATTATACCATAAAATTCCCATTTGTGGGAAAATGACGAGAGCAGCACAATAAATTATCAAAATTTTCGACGAAAATCGTTTTTAGCGCAGTTTTTTCCTTATAAACTCCGCTGGAATTTTTGTAGAATGTTAAAATACATTGTATTGTAGCCCAATCCAATACCTAAAGGGTGAGTGTTTAAAAATGCTCATGAGATACATGGGGCTCACTCCAGAAATTCCTGAATTTCAACTACTGCCGTTTCGCTTACTGCCAGTTCTTCAAGTTTTTACCCAATAACTCTGCAAAAGTAATTACTATCCCCTTCAAAAAAATCCGTTTTTACAGCCTTATTAATTATCTGTGTACCAATTGCTCAATAATGGTCCTGCAATGAGTACGAGCAGCACAATAAAATCTGGAACTGTAAGCGCTACTGCTTCATGTTGCCGTGAAGTGTTGTTTGACCAAGTTCAAATTAACTGAGTGATAAATGAATTGATTAAATAGAATTAGCCATGTACAAAATGATTTTCTTAGAGATTCATTGGTAAATACAGCAAATTAAATACATTTAGGGTTAAAGCACCAATTGTTGACCCTATTAGGAAGAAAAATCATCCAATTCTGCATTATACAAAAGCGTTCATGAAAATAAAACGTTCAAGTAGTTATTATGAATTGTGAGTTCCTTGTGAACAGTTTGCTCGTATTGGACTTACCAAAACATTTTTTTATACTATCACAAACATGGTTTTTTACCCCCAATGTTGACACATTCGGAAATTCTATTTGTTGACATTTGCAGTTCCTAATTTTGACACCAACTTAAATATTGTCCAATCGCTTTCCAGAAGTTATTGCTCAAGGTAAAAACGAACAAAAGATATTCAAAATAGGTTAAAATATATTTCAAGGAGTTACTTAATTACGTTGGAACAGGAACATACTTTATTAAAGAGGTACAGGAACAGAAACAGGGAACACAAATTTATTGACTGTGTAAGATTTGAGGTTGGGTAGTTTGTATTTGACGTTGATGACCTTTAGGAGATTATTCCCGTCGCTCGAAGGCTTAAAAACCGTCCTCAGTCTATTGCAGGGAATAAAGAGCATCTTCAAAATTAATGTTGACAACCAGTTCGTCCTACTTCTTCCTCGACACCACTCGACACATAGGATGGATTGTTCAGGCATCTCTCAATAATAAAGCCTTCCTTCCAATACCACCAAGAATCGTATATTCAGTTCCGTTACAGTTAATAGCCCACAAGTACAGACAGAAAAGAGGAGCGAAGTGGTGTCGCTGGAGTCCAGAAGAGGAATAGGCTGAGTGCCTCGTTGCACGCCGCGGACCCAATTTCCCTAACCTCCCGATCGCGGCAATGCGGTCCCCCCTCTCCCTGTTCATCAGCAGCTATCTTCCTCTTCAGATTTAATCGGAGCTGCTTCAAGTGGCTCTGCCCGATAAAAGAAGCTTCGGTGTTCCGAGTCACAGCTCAATCTGATCGTCCCCGTAACATCACTCCCCCTTGTGAGAAGATCATGTTCTCATGATCAGGCGGTAATGGGGGTGGTTAGGCGTTTTCCCAAGGTAGGTCCTCATCTTTTCTTCTTGAGTGGATAGCGAGGAGGCGCGACAGGTGGTGGCGCAAGCAGGTGGGAAGGTACGCTTGTGGTTGCTGAGCACGGAGCGATCAGGTTCTTGGTGACTGGAGTGTGGTGGAGCATGAGGCGCTGGGCTTGAGCGGCAGCATAGGGCCTGGTTAGGCGTTCGGCGTAGGGCCTGGTTAGGCGTTCGGCGTAGGGCCTGGTTAGGCGTTCGGCATAGGTGGCAGCAATCCGACATCTGTGTAGGAGGCCCCAGAGTGACGGTCCTAGGCAGCTGAAGTGAAGTTGGGCGTCCGTGGAAAAGTGTAGGCCATGAAGCACCGAGCCTGGGTTGTGGGCCAGTTGGCAGGAGGCTGGCCACCATGGGAAGCGTGGGCCACGGCGCGTTATGCTGGAGAGGAGTGGGAGGAGGTGTAAAGGAGGTCGTATTTCGTATCGGTTGGAGCGGTCTTCCTCGACATGACACAACGTTCTACTTCTTCCACAGTGGTGGTTTTCTCAGCAACTGTGGACGTTGATTTGCCTGGTCGACTTCACCGTTTGAAGGTCCACTTTGTTTACTGCCATTTGCTGAGTTGTATACTTCTACATTCCATATTTGATAGGAGGCACGGTTGTAGTCAATCTATAAAAAAAAAAAAGATGAGACACAGTGTAAAAATTCTAATGTAATTTGGAAATCTTGACATTTTAAAATTAAATTAAATTAAACCAATCTAATACTATTGAAAAGTTACAACAAATAGGTTTTTGTTCCTACAACAACAATGTATTTGGTTAAATAAAGTTTTCTTTGCGAGTAGAAAAATATCTGGTGCGTAGCAACACACAACTTTCCGCCACCCCTTCAAGTTCGAACACCACCTACATAGCCGGGCGCTATAACTTCGTTCAACGCATTTTTACAGGAACATTTATGAAGAAGAAAACGTAGGGACTAGTTAGCTCAGAGTACTCCGAAAGTTTGATCGAAATCGTTAGAGCCGTTTTTGAGAAAATTGGAATACCGATAAATTAATATTCGACAAATCTCCTTTTCTGTGTTAACTTGGCTTGTATCTCCGTTCAACATATACATGCAGAAATAATTATAGAAAACGAAATGTTGGTTTGGGAAACTAAAAGACACTACATTAGGATTTATCACATCTGGTGAAAAAGTTACCCTGGAATTTACGGAAATGTTAGAAAAAACGTTATTTTCGACACATTTTGATTTTTATCTCTGTTCAATGGACCGTCACAGGAACATTTATTGAGACCAATATGTAGATATTAACTATTCGAAAACATCCTGTGAGTTTGGTGAAAATCACTGAAGCCGTTTTGCCAAAAAGCGTAAAAAACCTATTTTTGCTTCAGGGGCCCATATCTCCGTTCACCTTATTTTCATGGAGATATGTATAGAGAAGAAAAGTTGGGTTTCAATTAGTAGAAGATAATGTGAAAGTTTAATCAAAATCGTTAGAGCCGTTTCCGAGAAAAATGCGAAAAACCCTAGTTTTTGGTACATTTTCGTCCCCCAACCCCCCCTTCCCATCGGCCGAAATCGTCCATAACCTTATTTTGGTGTCTACAAAAAATAACAAACAAAACAAAAAAAGAACCAGCTCAATCGGATCAGCCGTTCTCCCGCAAATCGAACTACAGACACACACACACACACACACACAGATCTGTTTCTTTATTTCATGACTGTACCTAAACCCTCGACGAGGGTTATATCAGTCATAGAAGTTGCGGTTTCGCTAATATGCAAGAGGCCGGCCCCTGCAGCATCCACCGAACTCAGACCTGTGGAGGTACGGCAGGTATTTGGTCTTAGCCAGTCTCACCGTAGAGAGCTGTTGCCCGTGTGTTACCGCGCGGAGGTTGACCACCTGAGGAATCCCGTACCATCTGGGAGTATTTCATAATCTGGTTTCCTACCTGATCTTACTTTTTACTTGGGTGGCAAGTTTCAAGAGGACAGATCAACTATAACCACGTTTCTTAGCCATCACCTTCTTTGCGAACTTTGCAAAATGGTTATAGGCTTCCTTTGTAGCAGTCAATGCTGCTAAGTTCGTTTGCCCTACCAACAACCGTCGCTCACTGTTGTAGAAACTACAGTGGAGCAGCACGTGGTTTCTTGTTTCCTCCGCACTGGAGGCACAAGACGTGCATAATGGAGAGTCTTTCAGGGAAAAGAAGTGGAGCCGCGCATTGAAGTCACCATGTCCCGTGAGGAACTGACTCGTCCAGTGGTCTGGCTCAACCCATTTTCTAGAAAGACGTTCACGGATGTTGGGGAAGAACTCATACGTATCACGTCCTTTTGACGAGGATTCCCATCTCGCTTGCCATTTCTCTAGAGCCCATTCATCGATGGCGGCAAGTTTCTGTTCTGTGGTGAGATCCGCACGGAGTTCAGCCCAAAGCGGGGGAAGCTCCCGTTTCACTCTCCACTTGTCAATCATGCACTCAACAGCCAAATCAACTGGTAACTGACCAGTGATCACCTGGAGTGCTTCCGTTGATACACACACACACACACACACACACACGGACCACGCGCCGAAATTAGGTTTTTTAGACTCAGTAGGGTCATTAGAAACCAAATGTCAACTTTAGGTTCCACTACGTTAAAACTTCAAACCTCGTGATATACCAACAATTATTCAAATCCAAATAGCACCTTAACAACCAAATCAACAGTTTCCCCTAATGTTGACCCAACACTGTTTCATAAGACCCTAATGATGACACCTAATTTAACCATGTTTTCCTAATAAAATTTGGGGTTTCAACTCTTACGCATTCTTCCTTATGTTATTCAAAGAGCCGACCGTGTGAAATGGTAATTTTACACAGAAAATTTGACTTCAAAAGTCTACATTTGTTGACTTACCTCACTAACCTGCGGCTCAAGGATGGCGTCGATTGAGTAAATGGAACACCTGACAATGGCTTCAATTTCAGCCAGCAGAGTTATATCGGATATTATAACTAGCGGAGCCAGCCACCCTCAATAACTACATTCTTATCTACAGAATGACGCCAATTTCAAGTACTTTCAGTGGCCGAATAGCTTATTTTTACCCTAACTATAGATGCTTCTAAAGTACAAATTAAAGGAAGCCATCCCTTCAAAATCATCCACGAGAAAATCAGTTCTTATACGCGCTTCTCTAATAGGAAATAGGTGATCTCAATTTGCGATTGAGGTACTCATTAAGTGGGCTCCTTGTAGTCATCGCCAAACGTGGCCTTAGACTTACAATGTTACCATGTAGGGTGAATCTAGTTGGATACAGAACGACTGAAACAAGGTAGGCTCGGTGCAGGTTCTGCGAGGTGGGGCCAGAGACGACAGAGCATGTGCATATGCAATGGACTCGCTGCACTGTGTTTGGGAGGCCCTTTCTCCAGCTGGAAGAGGTGGTGAGGGCAGAACTTGCGGATGTCCTCTGCTTTGTGCGGCGGTGTGGCACTAAGTGAGACCGTGGGGCCTGGGGGTGGAGCAGGGGGCCATAAGCTAAGGCTTACAATAGGTGAGAGTATCTCCAGCATCCATCTTTTTCAAAAAAAAAAGAAAAGGTAGGCTCCGTCTTATCTTACGTGTTTATTTTGAGATAAATCTATCTTGAATAAATTTATCTTTTATATCTATCTTTTGGAGCGTCTCACTACCGCAACACTCCAGACATGTGTCCGTATGCATCCTTCTGGCATATTCTCTCAGTGTCCTCTTGCCTAGCGACAGAGAAGTCCCACAGTGGGGTGGCTGCCCTATAGGTTGTGACAGCGCGTCACATGAGCCCCAAAGCAGAAGAAGCGCGGGAAAACGCTGGGCTGCTCGTCGCTCTACGTAGCGTCACACAAGTAGTAGCAGAACGTGGTTTTTAACTAATATTAAGATTTTTTAGTCACCACTATCCGTCTCGTCTTTCTTTCTCACGATACAAAAAAAAAGCAACACAAACCGTTCCTATGGCGGATACATGTGACAAGTGTGCTGCTCGTGTAGACCAAGAAAACTCGGCTGCAATTTGTTCATTGTGCAAGAAGCTTTTTCGCGCAACTTGCTGCGGTTTCATTGTTCAAAATTGGGCAAAGGAGGGAGCTTGTAAGGCCCCATGGAAGTGTCCTGCATGCAAAGTTTCGTTTAAGTCGTCGGAAATTTCTGCACAGGGTTTGTCCGATGCTGATGGCTATGATTTGAAGCAGTTTTCGACTTATTCGACGGCTCTCCAAACGTTCCACGCTCTGCTACCATTTGTGTGACGCTACGTAGACCCTTAGTGGATAAATATATTCAAACCCAAGGCTTGGCCAAGAGCGGTATAATGAGTAAAATAAATATGTCTTGTAATAAAATAAATAAGATAGCTAGGCTCACAGCGGATGGTAGAGGAAAAGGGGCAGACGAAAGGGCTCACCTGTCAGGTTCGGGCGTTCAGACGCGACTGACTGTGGACGAGCAGCCCAGCGTTTTCCCGCGCTTCTTCTGCTTTGGGGCTCATGTGACGCGCTGTCACAAGGTACTGCAGACAACCCGAGTCTGGCAAGATCGTCCACCCTCTCATTTCCAACCATCCTTTTATCCCCAGTAGTCCAGTAGACATCAACTCTATTCTTGTTTGCTAAGGCGTTAAGCCGCATCCTGCACTCCTACTACTACACTTAAGTCTTTAATACTGAATTCAAATCGAGCTTCCGTAAGCCATACACAGACAAACTGTCACAATCAAAAGTAGTACTGTTGAGACCTCAAAAAACGAAAAGCTACATTTAAGAAAGATAGATGCCGCCAGAGAATCTAAGAAAAAGCCAGCAGAAGCTGCTAAATCAAACCCAAGCCGAATTGCCATTTCATTTGACCTTCAAAACACTTTGCCCACATCCATGTTAACCTGTAGTAAGGTTAATTATTCACGTCAGTTGTGAACAGAATTTAGGAGTGCACAACATTATCAACAAAACAGCTCATGTGACCAGAGTGCCCAGGATCAAGAGGCTCATTACATCGAAAGCGTTCACCCACAGTATCTCACCAGCCAGAGGAGACGAACTCACCAAACATACGTTAACTTAAGAGATTATGCCTTGCCTTTTAAAATATATGAAAGCACGTCCTTCTTCTGTTGAACACTTGGATGCTTTCAGGACAACGCTGGTGGCCAAAACAAAAACATTGTGGGAAACATTTCATTTTCAGCTACACCCAAATATATATTAAAATATTAAAACCATATTAAAGGCAGAGGTTCAAGTAACTTTTTAAACACGTGCGGTCTAAGTGGTTGCCAAGCAACGGAAAAATAATACTTTGAGACATGTACTATGTGTATGTCTTCATGATATTTATACATAAAAATAAATAGACATATCTAGATTTCAAAAATAAATTGGTAAACAGCAAAATATTATCCCAGAATTTATTATAAACAAGTAACGTTAGACTAGTTACTTTCCTTGCTCTACGAAGTAGAAAGGAAAGTTATGTAATCGGCTGAAAAAAAAATTTTGAGTTCTCTTCAGATCTTTACGTTTCAGACCCCCCTGAGTCCGAAAAACACTATTTGGGAAAATGGTCTGTGTGTGTGTGTGTCTGCGAACGATTTTTAGAGAAAACCACCGTACTAAATCAGCTCAAACTTGATATCTAGCCCAGAATTCACTATGGGACGCCAAAATAAGGGTATGAACAAAATCCACCGAAAGTTAACTATAGTTATCATAGTGATCAAAACACCAAATATTTTTTTTCTCAAAAACGGCTCTAACGATTTTGATTAAATTTTTTATATTGGTAGTTCCCAATATGACAACTATACCATGAAATTCCCATTTATGGGAAAATGACGAGAGCAGCACAATAAATTACCAAAACTTTAGACGAAATCGATTTTAGCGCGGTTTCTAGAGAAAACAACCGTATCAAATCAGCTGAAACTTGATATCTAGCCTACAGGTTACCATGGGGCGCCAAAATAAGGGTATGGACAAAATCTACCGAAAGTTAACTATAGTTATCATAGTGATCAAAACACCAAATTTTTTTTCTCAAAAACGGCTCCAACGATTTTGATTAAATTTTTTATATAGATAGCTCTCAATAAGACAATTATACCATAAAATTCACATTCGTGGGAAAATGACGAGAGCAGCACAATAAATTATCAAAATTTTCGACGAAAAGCGTTTTTAGCGCAGTTTTTGTCTTATAAACTCCGCTGGAATTTTTGTAGAATGTTAAAATAAATTAGTAGTGTAGTCCAATTCAATACCTAAAGATTCCAGAAATTCCTGAATTTCAACTTTCGCCGTTTCGCTTACTACCAGTTCTAAACTTTTTACACAATAACTCTGCTAAAGTAATTACTATCCTTCTCAAAAAAGTTTGTGTTTACAGCCTCATTAATTATCTGTGTTCCAATTGCTCAATAATGGTCCTGCAAAGAGTACGAACAGCACAATAAAATCTGGAACTGTAAGCGCTACCGCTTCCTGCTGCCGTAAAGCGTTGTTTGACCAAGTTCAAATTAACTGAGTGATAAATGAATTTATTAAATAGAATTAGCCATGCACAAAGTGAATTGACGTAGAGCTAAGGAAAGTTGTGTGTTGCAACGCACCAGATATTTTTTCTGAAAATGTAAGAAACGTCACATGAACTCCTTTGCTTCTCAAGCCATCATATTTATTTTACATCTATTGAACATACAAGCCTTTAATACTGTTATTAGTTCTTTAATAAATTCTAAAAAAACACAGCTTTCAAATCAAACTCTGGAAATCAGGCCACAGTTTCGGAAGGAGCCATACTTTCCGGTGGCGACAAAGCTTTACCGAATCCAGAGTCCATAAATCGTTTCTCACGAGCGATTCGGTACTGGGAACACAAAAGTAAAAAGCGACTTGTCAACATATATGTTCATCGTAAAAACTATGGTAAAATTGCATCGTCCGGACTGTAGAGGTCACAGTAACAGTTGAGGCCGTTTGATCAAATGTGCAGAACAGAAAGTGCAATGCGCTGAACGAGAATATGCCAAATATCCGGGCTGTTTTATTTCATAGTGGAAGTTCAACGGTTCACTTGGTGTTTATGTCGACTTAAAACGAGGATAGAATGTGCTAGTTGGGGAACAGTGAACGAATGAATGCTACAGTCCGGGCAATGCCGTTCACCCAAAAATATTTTCGTAAATATACTTTACAATTAAAATCAATAATGAGTGACAGTCTGTTACGAGGGGGGAGGGGGGGGGCTCAACGTTGAGAATCAGGTAGTCAATCATTGGCATCCAGTTTGATTCTCATCTTCAAACTCTTGTTCAAGTAAACCTGGAGGATGTAGGGTATGATAGGTGGAGTTATGTATGAACCCGCATGTGAAGTATGCGCTGCACAAGGCAACTACAGCCCTTTGGGCAAGCAGCAAATCCTGGGGCACAACTCCGAAGATGATGGAGTGCTAGGGTGGAAGGCGACAGGCCAGCTGGCAGTACAGGAAAAGCTCCAACAACTGCAGGCGTGTCTTGCTATCACAGGGGCAATGGGTACATGCCCTACTGCTGCAATGGAAGTCCTTTTGAACATCTCACCTCTTCATATACACATTCAGAGGACGGCTTACCTGGGAGTGGTAAGGCTTTTGCAGACAGGTAACATCTCCACCAGGGTCAAGGCGAGCCTCCACGGAATAACTAGACAGTTTAAGCTAGAAGAGGCAGCAGTCCTTGCTACTGACGTTATGCTAGAGCGGAAGAACTTTTGGCTGCCATTCAGTGGTAGCATCCACTCACGGGAACAATGGGAGAAGGAGACGCTCCGGACCGAGGTGGGCGCCCTGCAGTGGTATAACGATGGTTCAGTTATGGAAGGCTCTAGCAGGACTGGGCATTGTAGGGCCCAACTACAGTCTTGCTAAGCCACTGGGAGAGTACGCCACGATATTTCAAGCGGAAATCCTAGCCGTAAAGATCTGCACGGAAGAGATCCTGAATAAAGGACTCAAGAGTAAGCGGATCTACATATTCTCAGACACCCAGGCCGCCTTAAAGGCCATCTTAGGTCTAAACTGTCATGGGAATGCCTTCATGCGCTCAAACAGCTCGGCACCTGTAATAGGCTCTCTCTCATCTGGGTGCCGGCTCGTAGGGGGCAATGAAACGGCTGACTGCCTTGCGAAAAGGGGTACAGAATCCCTACCCATCGGGCCTGACCACACGTGGGTTTGACGAAGAGTCACCTGAACCGTCTGGTCGGTCAATGGGAGACACAGGAAAACAGCGCCCATTGGCATCATCAGCCGCGATTAAGACAGGCGAAAAGGCTTGTCACGCCTTCCTGTCAAAGGGCGAAGGCGATGCTGACACTCTCCAGACAGGATCTGAGAGTTCTGATAAGCTTCCTCACCGGGCACTGCCCACTCAGATATCAGCTCAACAAGATGGGCATCTCACAGGCGGTGGAATGCAGACTTTCCGGCGAGGAGGACGAGACAGCAGAGCACATCCTATGTGAATGCCCTGCCTTGGCAGCTAAACACTTCGAATTTTTCGGTCAGGGTACCATTGAACCCCAAACCATAGCGGATTCTGCGGTGAAGGACATACTCGACTTCCTAAAGGGGACGGGTATGTACGACGACTTTTACTAAGAAAGGGTTAGTGTCACAATATGCCCATACGTGGCCGCAGTGACCGAGGGACTTGTCCGCGGCCTTCGGAGAAGAAAATAAAAACCTGGAGGATGTAGGGTATGAGTGATGGAGTTATGTATGCAGTTATATATATTCCTCTCAACGTCAAGAGTTAACCAACCAGAGATCCAGTGCAAGGAACTGCATAAAACTTGTTCAGCTGTGCAGAGAGGTATTAAAGACGACACAGTTCCAGCCTGAGAGAGTTCCAATCGTATTAGCAGTGATTCAAGGGGGAACACAGTAGGCAGTTTGTAGGACTAGATGCAGTAAAAAAGGTGTGATGCACACGGCACAGTGGAACTATGGAAAGAAGAGCTGGACAGTCGATATAACCCTCGATCAATCTTTGCAAAAATAGAACATACGCCCACCTTCTACGATTCTCAAGGGGCTTCCAACCACACATCTGCAGTACCCCCTCCATCTGAAAGTCCTCCCACTTACCAGATTTGTATGAGGCAAATGACAGAAACACACCAAACCCGCTCCAGAACCATCTTACCATAAATTGGTGTCTAGACTGATGATCCATACTCTATAATGGGACGGGCAAGGGAATCGTAGAGCACTTCATCGATTTAAAAACCGATGAGTTCCTCTTAGTAAAGCCTAACGCTCGTTTAGGTCTCCCAATGATTGACTCAAGTGAGCGAGCCCTCAAAGAGCACTCCCAAGTCCAACAACACAGCCAGATGAGGAAGAGTTTGTCCATAAATGGAGTAATTGCCACGCAGCACGCAGTGAACTCTAGAGAATGTGGCAGCCAAACATTTCTCAACATTCAGGAGTAGATGATTGTTTGAGCACCACTGTTGAGGGCTGGGTCTGGATGATTGCTAATACTTGAGGTTATCATCGAATAAAAGATGGTTAACTCCTCCACAGTTAGCCACATCATTGATGAAGACGAAGAACAAGCACAATTCACCAAGGTGGAACCCTGCGCAACCCCAGTTCTTCATTCCAACTATCAAGCAGCCAAATAACTAGCCAGCCACTTCAGCGTTTCTCCACAGAAGCCAAACAGCTCCAGTTTCCTCAACAACAACACACGCACAACCCTATCAAATGCCTTCACAAAATTACACCACCTGATGACCATCCTGGAAGGGGTACAAAACGAACAACTGGAATTTGAGCAAGTTTGTGGCGGTTGATCTACCCTTCAAGAATCCACAGTGGGTCGTCGAGAGTTGTAAGGTCAGAGCTGGGGATATGTGATTCGTTTATGAGTCTCTCAAAAACTTTGTGGCTTGCTGACATTGAGCACTCTGGCCTATATTTGTCTATCACCTGATTTTGGGATTGGTGTAATGTAAGAGATTGTTGGGAACACGTGAGGTGTTGTTTGAAGAATAAACGGATGAACAGTGAGAGAGGAATGTAGTTACACTTGAGACAGGATAGAGATTGTGGATGACGTGGATACTCTAGATAGGTGAAATGGGTTAGGAGGGAGTAACTAGTGTGATAACTGAGTAACGAGTGTGTGGTTTAGTGTAAGGTTTGAGGAGCTGAGAGTTGGAATCAAGGAGTCTGGGAATGTTGAAGAAGTAAGGGAGTGGTGGGGAGTGAATATTTCTAAAACTCCAGAGAGGAAGATTCGTTGCCGGCTTCAGAAATAATCTTTGTGGCGGCTGGCCACCCTTTACTGACAAAAGGCGCCTTTCAGCGATTACCCTGCAGTTCATCCCGACAGAGGGTGCTAGCCGTGAGCCACAGACTACTCCTAGAGGGGATAGCATGTGGCCAATGAGAGAGGACTACCCCTTCCAAGAGTACGTACATAAGGGCCTGCCTGCAAGAACAAACCTCATTCCTTCTTCTGATTCCTTCCTCACTTCTTCTGACTACAAGCAGTCACCACCAGCAGCGCCAGCGGAGGCGACGAGTCCCTCATCTCGCGTCTGAAGTCCCTCGCCATGAGGAGCTACTGCTCAACTGAGCCCTTCCACCTACCCTTCGACGCCCGAGAAACTCGTCCCTCGTCTCACACTTTGCCAATCGGCAGAGACAGGACCTACAAAACTTTCGTCGGCCCTTTTTAAGGCCACACCCTTGAAAAGGGGACCCGACAATCTTCAAGCCTTTTACTGGCAGGATAAACAGATTGAATTGGTAATTCGGGTTTCCCCCCGGCTACTCAAAGGCTTCAGGACAGAAAGAGCTGGACTTGAATGCTCAGGAAGACCTTAGCTCAGTATTTCTCGTTAGGAACAAGAACAGAATAACCCTTGAAGGGCTGTTATCGATTTGGCAGGCAGTAGTTCAGCTGAACAGAGTGGCTAGTGCACACAAGGACTGAGCTGGTGGGTAGAGACGTGCCAGGGCTGAGCCAGAGTGCAAGCCTGTGCAAGGGCTGAGCAAGAGGGCTAGAGCACAGTAGGATGACGATAATAGTGTCGGGGGACAATTTATAAGGTGACGAGTTGCAGGTAATGGGTTGAGCATGACAACACATCCCTTAAAGTGCAATATAGTAGCCGGACAGAGATCTAAAAGGATGGAGGATGGAGAGGGCTAATTGGAACGTTTGATGGAGGTACCAAAGGCTGACGTTACAACACCATCTCGTCACCTTGGTTCAATATGCCTCTTTTTGAACACTGACCAGCCAAATTTCAGAAAGCATGACCCTGAAGCTCCAATGGTGATGAGTGGAGGCAACTTGGCTTCTCACGTATCGAATTGGGCCATTGAAGGCAGAATAACGCTCGTCTTGTTCTGCTTCTGATCAACTCATTCACTGCAGCCTCTGGGAGTAACATGGTTTAAACCTCTGAAAATTTACTGGATCCTCCTCCCATAGGTCCTTCCACGCTTCTCAACGCCACAAGATTGTGAGTGTGAGATTTTCTTTGTGCATACCGGAAAACATGCGTCACATATTTACCCCAGTACAAATGTAACGGGCACTCACCTTTTGCAAAGAGGCTTCAAAATCTTTCTTCACTTGTTCACGGTTCAATTCGACTTTCTGTTCAGTTTCTGTGCCTTCAGCTTCTTGACGAGCCTTGAGGCGCAATTCTCTTATTTTGGCTTCAATCAATTTTTCTCGGTGAGTTTCCCTCTCGAATCGCTGCAAAACGTTACGGAGGATGAGTATTTCCAAGAGCTGGTTGGACTGCTCTTCTGACAACCAGTCGCTCACTGTTTTAGGAACTGTGGTGGAACAGCTGGTAATTTCTTGTTCCCTCTGCACTGGAGGCACAATACGTGGAGGATGGATGATGCAAAGTCGCCATGTCCTGCAAAGAACTGGCTTGTCCAGTGGCCTAGCTCAACCTACTTTCTCAGTCAAGGTTATTTGTAAGACTCTCCTGAGAGCGATCAAGAGAGGACCTCAGTCTACACAGAGAAAGTAAACAGATTGTATGTGACTTGTTCATGAGACACTGTCCACCTGGCCAAGATTGATAGGTGAGATGTGAAGAGATCCAGATTCTGTGAGGCAGGGCATGTCCTCAGAGTGCTGGAGGTGCCTCTGCTGTGGCAGGACGAAGCTGCAGAGATAGACCTCAAGGCTGCTCGTTGATGCCACAGAATAAGCCCATCTGAAGCTGCAATGGGGGGTTTTCTCAGTTGCCACCAGTATAAGGGGAAAACAAAGTAGTAACCTTAGAGCTTTAAATGGTCTGAGGTAAACTAGAGTCTGGAGCTGCACCGTACTCTAAAGCTGTCCTATTATAATGACAGGTCCATGCATCTTACAATACTTACGTTGAGCATCATTTGCTTGTCGACTCTCTCAATTCTCTGAAAGTGGTGAGACGTTTCCATGATAGTGGCAGTTCCCTCTTCGTCACCCACAGCTACCAGAAGACCGTCATCGTGACACGAAATGACCGACAAAGGAGCTTTGCTCACCTGAAAGCAAATACCCAAATAGAGGATCATTAAATACCTGTGTTCAGGCAACTACACCACTTATACATGTATCCATTCAGAAGTGTTATATTTTATTTCTTTTCGATGTGAGTGACATCAGCACACCAGCCATCACCAGCTCCATTCGCCATTTTCTTCCATTCCAATTCTACCTATCTGCGAACCGCCACATGTTCGTTAAAACTGCTTATATTAGTTATTCCTTGCCATTTCCTCAGATTGCAGTGAAGCCATCTTTGGGTCGCAGTATCCTGCAAGTCCTGTACTCCACGTCTACCAGCGTCATACCTGGACGACATACTTAAGAAACATCTACCAGCACCATACCTGGACTAATATACAGCCGAGCGACTATTGGACAAAGTAGAAGCACGAACGTTAAACATCGCTCGAAGAAAGCTAGTGCCAAGTACCAGATTATTTTTAGTTTCGCTTCAGACTTTTCACGAGCAGTAACTTTATTTTCTATTTATGTTTATGAGCTCAACGATAAAATTATTTCCAACATTTTTCTGTATTAAACATTTTGTGTGCAAAATCTGGTTGGATAACCATTCACCACTTTGTCACAACAACCTGAAATGTTGAAAAATAGGCTGCGACTAATTTTTGGAAGCTCCGTATACGTAACATAACGCTAAATAGCAGCCAGGGTAGATTAATAAAACTTTTCTTCGTGTAGTGCTCTTTCAAAAGTAGCCTCGTCAGTCGTTAGACAACAGATGGCGAGCACCAAGTCCAGGAATGGGAAGAGCCATGAATCTGCCCAACACGCCTGACATTAGTTTTGACGCAAGGCTGCACTATTGTTAAAAATTGTTTTATTGGAACCAGCGGTACCATACAGCCATGGTGAGAGGGAGTCTGTCAATCATAATTTGTCTTTTTGTAGAGAAATGTACACACTTAATTGTCTGACAGGCTTGAATCGATCAGTGTCGATTCTACCAGTTTTAAAAGAATAAGTGGACTAAATTGCAATGACAGAACTGTAAGGGTTCACGAGTAAACGTTGTTTCCCTCTGAACTGTTCCCGGACTAGCACATTCTAACGAAATGAACATTAAATGAACTGTCGAACTTTTGCATTGTGGAATCAACCTAAATCTAAATAAGCAGCGTTTTAGGGCAATTTTCCACAAAACAGCACTGATTGTGATGCAACTCACCATGGCTAGGTAATTAAACCAAGGCTAGCCTGTTTCATTCCCACCACACTAAGCCAATACCACTGAGGGATGTGGTTAGGATAGCTGTGATTACGCTGCGATTAAGCCATATTGAGAAGGCAGTGAACTAATGTGGTTAAAGTAAGAAAATTGGGCGTCTGTTCAACATCTCGTCTTGTACACAAATGTCGCATAAACCTAAACAGCCCCGTAGACGTTCATCCTGTAGATGCCCAACCCTCAAAAATCCAGATTTGACCAAATCCTAATAATTGTCAGATGCCAAAATGGCTGCCAAAGCTGAAACTGGTGAGGAGCATAAAGTGAAAATATGAGTACTCCAACTGCAAGAGCTGCAGGTAAAAGCCAAATTAGTCCGGGAGAATGCTTTGTGGGAACAGGAAAAATTGGAAGTGGAACGAGAAAATGAGAGCTGAGCAAGAAATAATAAAAACCGAAATTGTGAGGTTAAAACTTTTACAAGCCCTCCTTAATTTATTTAATGACTGTCTGCAGGTTGGACAGTTCCCCACTCAGTGGAAGTCTGCACGTGTTGTCACTCTTCAAAAGGGAGGCGGCAGCAATCAGTCAGACCTGCGATCATGGAGACCACTCAGCCTTCTTTCCATATTAGGCAAAACACTAGAAATCTTGATGTTGCAGTCCCTTGAAGGAGTCTTTGGCCGCAACCTCACCGGCAGGCAATACGGGTGTACCAAATGAAGGTCCACGCAGGATGTCATTATCGAAATTCAGTGTGTCTCCCTGCTGACATCAGGAGAGCATTTGACAACCTTTGGTGGCCAGCGCTCCTTAATGAGCTTAAAGGTAGGGGAATCCCTTGCAACCTGTACTCGCTCGTCAGAAGTTACCTGACAGACAGAACTGCTACGATCGAATGCAGGCATGTCTCCATTCAGAGGAAGATTGAGAAGGGGTGCCCACAGGGCTCGGTCCTTGTACCAGCACTCTGGAATGCCTTCTTCGAAGGTCTTCTCAGGAGACTCATGGAGACTGACTGCAAGCCATACGCCTATGTGGATGACTTGACTGTGCTGATCTTTGCAGAGTCAGTCCACCAAATTGAAGAAAAAACGCCCGTCACACCGTCACCCAATGGTGCGAGCATGTCAAGATGCAGGTGGCTGAGGAAAAAATCCTGTTAATCCTCTTGAAAGGGAAAGTGAATAATCCACCCACAATACGCTTTGGCAGCCACAGGCTCCTTCTTCAAAAGCATGTCAAGTATTTAGGAGTAATATAGGTGAGAGGTGCTACCTTGCACTACCATTGCAAGGTTTGCCTCACTGCGAGCAATTACAAAGGCCACTTGGGGTGTGTGTTACCATGACACTCGTGTTTATACATGAGTCATATATATCATCTCCATATATCTGGGCGTGATTGGCTACTGCCCCATTGTCTGGGGTAGCAAACTAACAGTCAATCAAAAGAGAGTATTGGCCCAATCCCAGAGGGCTGCGCTCCTGTGGATCACCAAGGCCTACAAGACCGTATCAACAGAAGCACTCCAAGTGATCACTGGTCAGTTACTGTTGACTTGGCCGTTGGGTGCATGTTTGACAAGTGGAGAGTGAAACGGGAGCTTCCCCCGCTTTGGGCTGAACTCTGTGCGGATCTCACCACAGAACAGAAACTTGCCACCATCGATGAATGGGCGTAAGAGAAATGGCAAGCAAGATGGGAGTCCTCGTCAAAGGGACGGGATACGTATGAGTTCTTCACCAACATCCGTGAACGTCTTTCAAGAAAATGGGTTGAGCCAGACCACTGGACGAGCCAGTTCCTCTTGGGACATGGTGACTTCAATGCGCGGCTCCACTTCTTTTCTCTGAAAGACTCCCTCATGCACGTCTTGTGCCTCCAGTGCGGAGGAAACAAGAAACCATTGCTGCTCCACTAGTTTCTACAACAGTGAGCGACGGTTGTTGGTAGGGAAAATGAACTTAGCAGCATTGACGGCTACAAAGCAAGCCTATAACCATTTTGCAGAGTTCGCGAAGAAGGTGATGGCTAAGAATCGTGGTCATAGTTGATCTGTCCTTTTGAAATTTGTAGTAATTGGTTAGATCAGGAGGGAAACCAGATTAAGAACTCCTCCCAGACCTTACAGGATTCCCCAGGACCAAATACCTGCCGTACCTCTGCAGGTCTATGTTCGGTGGATGCTGCAAGGCCAGCCTCTTGCATATTAGCGAAACCGCAACTTCCATGACTGATATAACCCTCATCAATGGTTTAGGTACAGTCATCAAATAAGGAAACAGACCTATTTAACATTTCCTACCTATCTGTCCTCAAACCCACCAAGTTGGTTGGGTTTTCTAACACGGCGATATGACATCCAGAGTTTTTTTCTAAAACTGCTCAACACACATTTTACGCCAACAACAATTTGTTTTCAATGATTGCAATACGTTTGTTTGCAACAGAGTTTAAATTCATACATCTTGAAGTCGTGGGAATGCTCTCATATCTGTCTGAGGGGATGGGTGAAATGACAATAACCTAACATATTAGATTATTATCGCGGTAGAGAATCAACTGCATTAACTGCACACTTGTAAACAGCATATTTGTTTATTATTATTATTATTCCAAAACATATGTAGTTTATTCATAATAATAGAAAAGAATACCCGACAGAGCACGGTAATGGCAAACAAATATTCGGTGTAATCTGAGACGCCATACAGTTAACTATAATCATTGGACAGTATGAATGGCTTTAGTTTGGAACGAATTACATGCATGATGGTTGTGAACTGGATGATCAGAATACTTCAAATTTTAATTTGTTTTTGTTCACTAAACACCTTTAGTCTTCCTTTATTCTGTCACGATATACCTCTTCCTCTTGACCAAGAATTCTCTGAATTATATGCAGATGACCTCGTTTACACTGTGTGTCATGTGGACTCAAATGAAGCAACACACTGCAGGAGCTTCTTGATGAGCACTGGTGCACCAAATCGAAGGTCAAAGTTAATTCTCTCGTCTCGTGTTGCGACTTATAATTACAAATACTATGAGCCGCTTCTGCATTACCGTAGTCAACTATTACTAAGAGCCCCAGGGAAATACCTAGGACTTTGTTAGATAACCGAGTCACATAGAAGGAACATGTTTCGAAGCTCATGCGAAGTTCAGGAGACTGAAGCAACAACAACATTCCATCCTCCAACGTCGAATAGCGCATACACTTCCATTTGTCAGGAATGAGACGCTGTACCACAATATCAGACTCGACACTCCCTTGCCAATTCTGACCCCAAAAACCTGGTTAGCAAGACTGAACTCAACTCAACGAAGACCATTTCAACCTCCTCGTTGTAGAAGGCTTTACACGACCGGAAGTACAGCGACTATTGCAATCTCGTCTCATCATGGAAATGATCTCATCATAGTGCGTTTCTGATCAAGCGGTATTCTAATCAGAGACAGAAATTAAAATTTATTCCACCCAAGTCTTCACGCATGAACTATCTCCGTGTAGGATAGTTTTAGAAACCGCGTTCACAAAGATAGTGTCTTATTATTTCCATTTAAGTATATTTATTGTACTTAAACGGTCTCGTAGAATCAATAAATAAAAAAACAAAAACGAATTACGTACATGATGGTTGTGAACTGGATGGTCAGAACGAAGCAGAAGGTCCCAAATGTCCAGCGTTCCATCTTTTCTTGAAATATAGAACACAGACGTTCGAAAGGGGTTCCAAGCTGCGTAGGCTATCTCACAAGTACCCAGTCTGTTGATACATCCAGTAAAACCCAATTATAAAATAATTCATAAGATAGATAAATAAATTATTCAATACAACCCAAAAAGTGTTAATGAATACACCTTTTAATTACTGTTCTGCCGAGCAGAAGGTATTCGACTACTCCATGCTGTTACTTTCTTTGTGACGCCATCTTCCCTGAATCACTCCTGCTCCATCCTAGCCCTTTCCTTTTTCTTAATCTGTATTCTTCAAGTTCAGTTCAATTAAATCATTCGGGCTCACCCTAGCCCTCTAGTTTTATCTTGACAGTGCAGGGTTGTTTTTGAAGGGAAAATTTCCATCCAGTTTGGTGTTGTGTTGGTTGCCCTACTTGGGCAATTTAAGTGTTGTCGTGTTGGCTCAAGTGTTTTTTTGGGGAATATGGCGGATACTGTTTTGCTGTGACGCGCGCGTCTGTTCGAACTTTATTCTTGCTTCTGTACACCAACTATTAATCTTGCATCTATATTCTTGTATCAACCCAATCATAATAGACCGTGTATACAAGCCGAGTTAACTCGTTCGTTATTTGAGCCCGGTCTAACAATTACAAATAAACATGTCAGAGGTCCCTTTTTAAATGGCGTGGTCTTAAAAAGAGCCGACGAAATGTTGTAGGCTCTGTCTCTGCCGGTTGGCAAGGTGCGAGACGAAGGACTCTGTGAGGCGAGGGACTCAGTTGAGCAGTAGCTCCTCATGGTGACGGACTCGGTTGAGTTGTGGCTCCTTCTGCTTCGTGTGCTGATTGTGGTGGGAACGCTCTCCAGACAGACGAGGACAGGCCGTTTTATACGTTTTGTCAGAAGGGGGAGTCCTGTCTCATTGGCCACGTGCCATCCCCTCCAGGAGAACTGTGTGGTTAGCACCCTCTGTCGGGATGAGGCAGACTTCGCGACGAGGCGCCTTTTGATGAAGGGTGGCCAGCTGCCACAAAACAGTAAGGCATGGATAAATTTAAAACCGTCTGCCGGAGGTACGGTTTATGGGGGAAAAGAAAGAAGAAGAGTCAGATTCACTTACTATCAAGAACTACTTGGAGTATTAGAGAAGTAACATCATCATTACAAGTTACATTCTCTCACAAGCATTGAGCGTTATCACCAAGCTAGACGACAGAACTTCACATGTCGCAGGAAGTTGGGGCTTCATCATGTGTCTAAGTGCTCCGATTCAAGGCAATGCATCTGTACTCTGCCTGGATTGGGCAAACGCAAAGGAAGTGAAAGACTTCCCTTCGTGGCAATTGCATTGCTACGGGAATGATTGGAACTTGCAGTGAAGACAAAACAGAACGAGATAGTGGGCTGCACTTACTGGAACATGAAGTGGTAAAATGAATAAGGAGGAATTCAAAAGTGGCCTCCGGCTGAGGCAACATGAACGTGATTAGTCAGAATCTTGTACAGGTTATATAACTGAGTAGACCTTTTGTATGGTTATTGAAGGAAGGGAGCCTTATTATTACTGTTGACCTTGAATGATACCATTATATTGTGGTTCCACATTGTGCTTCCTTCAATAATTGTGACGTACCATAAAAAAGGTTCACTCAGACCGATAGCCTGTATAAGATTGGAAGAATTGACTGATAGCGTGATCGTCGGCCATTTCCACCCCTGTCCCTTCCACTGCATCATCTTTCCACTTAGACTTTACAGTTCTTGACATTCCTGGTTGGAGCCTGTTGTCTCATTCCATTCCTCAGGACCCAAACACGCCCGTAACGGTGCAATGAGCACTCCTTGCACCTTCCTGAGCCAAATAGCATGGAATTCAGGCGAAATAACTTTAAACCACACCTAGCAACATACAAAGAAGCCACAGTGCCACTGACCAAATTGGAACAACTGGCAAAGCGATTCAATCTCTGATAGTGTGAAAACCTTTCTGAAGCCTCAGCCTGTCACCAGGAATGCATAATGTATGTGATTACGTAAGGGGACTCCCCACGCTCTTAATACGCATACACCTCCATTTTGCTCATTCACGATTGTTGATGGGAGCTTCACAATATTTTTGTTTCTGATGATGCAGTTACGTAATATAATTTTGAGACGTTGTAGAATTTACGAACTAAAGATAGTCGTACGAATACTCACCCTGAGGAGAGTATACTTGATTCCTTCGAGTCCTCGGACCATATTCTCCACGACCAGTCTCCAGCGGTAAGAAAAACTTTGTACAAACTGGGGTTCCTTTCGATGGATTTCACTGGAGTAAGGTGACAATTGAATATCGTTCCAATCTTTTCGTGCATAGATCGAGCTTTCCTATTCACAGAAACGACTGTACCTTTTTCGGTGCCTGCCTGTAATTAATGCATTTTGAGCTGCGTAAACGGATTTGGCTTGCAGTCGAAGGCTTTGGTTGACTCAGGTCGTGCACTGGTGTTATCAGTAGTTGAGGCATTGAAGTAGTGGCCTTGGCTTAGTGAGTAGTTAAGGTTGCAAGTCATGGTGTCATATTAGTGGAATGAGTACGATCCACTAACCAAGTGTACTGAAAGCATGATGCAAAAAGCGACGCATTAAGTACTTCGGCAGATACTACTACCAGTAAGCGGCAGTAAAATCAAGCATCACCTTCACAGATGTTTCACCCCGTTTGTGAAAAGATCATGGCAAAGAAACGTGACCACAGGTGATCTGTTACTTTGAAACTTGTCACCCAAGTAAATAGTTAGATCAGGCGCATGGCAGGGGATTCCCCAGGGTCGTATCTCTGGGCAGTAACACACGAATGACAGCGCTTCTCTTGGAAAATGACAACCAGCCGAACCTCCACGAGTTTGATGGGTGCTGAGGGAGTAAGCTGGGCTCTTGCGTGAGAGCAAAACTGTAACCTCCATGATATGCGACTGACATAACCTTCTCAAGAGGGGTCAGGAACAGTCATTATGATGAGGAAGCCGACCTGTGTGTCTGTGAACGTGATTGAACAATAATGGCAGAAACATATCAGCTCAAGATTGATATCTACATGACAGGTTACTGTGGAACGCCAAAATAAGGTTATTTGCACAATTAACTACAGTTATAATAGTGATCAAAATTTTATTTTTTCAAAAACGGCTGAAACGATTTTGATACAATTTTTTGTATAGCTGGCTTAAAACAACACCACCAATACCATACAATTCTCATCCATGAGAACATGACGAGAGCTGCACAATAAATTACGAAATATTTTGAGGAAAATCGATTTTAGTGCAGCTCCATTTTAGTCCGCTCAAATGTTACTGGGTTCTTCAAAAAAATTGACGTGGTAATCCAATAAAGTGACTATATGATGATATATTGATAACACTAGATAAGATGTGTAATAGCTAATCTAGAAATTCAACCCTGCCGTTTCACTTACTATCATCCTTTTCAAAAACTTCGCGTTTACAGTCTAATTAATTTTCTGTCTACTGATTGCTTAGTAATGGCCCTGGCACATGTAGGAACGCCACAATAAATTATGAAATTGAAAGCGCAATCACTAACTACCACCATGATGTTGTATTTGGCCAAGTGTTAATGAACTGAGTGAATTAGTAGCCAAAGCCATGTGTGGCGACCCACCATCACATGTACATAGGTCTATAATTGAAATACAAGAGCTAGCCCTCACCAAACGGAGGTAGGAAGGAATGGCGACCCTTTGCAGGCGAGAGGGACCCTTATATACACGGCCCTTCAAGCCCTCTCAGAGGCAGCTAGGCGAGGGTAAACCTCAAGTGAACATCTATTGCCTTTTACTCTTCTCACCCTTGAAAGAAATCGTAGTCGAGGTACGTTTAGATATTTTACACCCTCCTTTTCACTTACCTAATATCAGTACGTGGGCTAGCTGAAAAGCTAGGGGCAGTCTGATATTTTTCCTTATACTCTTAGTACGTAGGCTAGCCAACGTGGCCCTCAAAGAGTTTCCTGCCTCAGAAACTAGTACGTGGGCTAACTGTAAAGTTAGATGCCGTCTGGTTCTTCCAAACAACCTGTTCTTCAAAGATTTAGTAACGAACACAAGTTCCTTACGCCATGAAAACAAGTGAATTTACGTATAAGGACATGCAACGGTTACTATTTGTGGAGGTTGGACGATATCTCGGTAGATGGAGCCAATCCACCCCTCTTTCGCAGGATTGTGAATTGCGGGCAGCAGAAATTGACGCTGATGCATGAAAGCAACCGTCTAAATAGTGGACTTATAGTGGTTTGTTTAGAATAAACCCATCAACTGAGTCATAACCTGTCATAATCATAGTTGTTCATAGTTGTCATGTCATAGTTGTTCCTTGCCCCTCTTTCCTTTTACCTTATTGATTGTTAGTTATTTAACCCAACATCATTGTTGAGTTGGAGTCGCTGAACAGATCCAGAGAGGGCTAAGGATAACCACCATTATCTTCACCTGAAACCTCTTCCCGCCTTTCTGGCACTAACCATTTTTTTATCGCAACTATCCTTTTTCACCGGTTTGTCTATTATTTATAGTGTATTTTGGTAGTGTACCTGGTAAGTTTGGGACAGTGACTAATATCCTTCTCAAAGCAAGACAGTTTTTAGGCTCAATAATGGTCAGGGCACGAGTAGGAGCAGTGTGATAAATTTTGGAACTGTACCACTTCTACCACTCTCGAGTTATGTTTGAACAAGTTTAAATGAGCTGAGTCAAAAATGAATTGAATTAATTGCGAATGCCATGAAAACCAGCGAATATACGTAGAGTTGGTGCGATGCGTCAAACCTGACGTTTTTACTTACCATGAATTTGTTCGGTATTGTCGGCAGATACTCCAGAGATGTGATTCCGATAGCTGAGGGGAAACTGGGAGAGTCAGACTTCTCCAGGTCCATTAACATTGACTCGAACGGAGTTTCCCAATTTCTTACGTCCCACCAAAGTACCTGTTGAAAATTATAGGACAGCGTTAACTACCTAAAGGAAGGGAGCAATATAGAGTTTACTTATGTGACAGAATGAAAGTACGGATGAATGACAGCGAGTGAGTTTGTTCTTTAGGTCGAGTCCAGAAGAGGGTGAGCTCGAGGCTGGCTGGGGTTTTTTCACCCACTTCAACCAACTGGTATGAAAGGTGTGTGTGAATAGAGTAAGTGTGTTGACTGTAACCTTCTCAGATGGAAGCTGCGTGGACCTTGGTGATTATCTTTGACAAGTGGCCAAGGCTCCACTGAAGCCACATCACAGCACTCCTTCGAACATACTTGCTCCCAAAGCAAGGGCCTATGAGCTGGTTTTTAGGAGGTTGACCATTCGAAGGCAGATAAGGCTCGATACAATGTGCTCTCCTGTTCGTACTTGGGTAGTATTCCATGTGCATTCACGCTCTGGGGGACTCAGTGTTCCATCTCTCCCTACCACTTTTCTATTCTTGCGGCATAAGCTTGCATTGCAGAAATCTGATTGGGATGTTGCACACGCTGTGGCTGGTCTTAGATTTGTCCAGGCTGCGGTGGTGTGACACGGCGAATCCATCTGCTCCAAGTCCAGTTACCCTTCAGAGTTATCGGCTGCTCTGCATGGTCTGGTCGATGGACGGGAACTATGGCAGCGTCCTGACTACCACTAACCTTACGCATGGATGGAGTGGGCATCCATGGAAGGGATTACAGGCACTTTCGAACTGTTCATGTGGCGTCACTGCCTACAGCCATGAGGTGTACAAGAGGCCGGAATTATAATATAGTGAATCCTAGCTTTCGTGCCTGTCGTAACCAGTTTGAGTCGCTGAATCATGTGGTGCTTGTGTGTCCGTGTACTGACGGGTGCCATGTCAAGCGTCATGACACATTCCAAGCAGGTTGCTGATGCATTGTTATCTGAGCATTGGGAAGTGGAGAAAGAGTGGCACTACTGGGCTGTCTCCAGTGAAGAACTGGGGCCTGACATAGTCATGTTGGTCCTGACTGGTCTGCAGTGGTCTAGGTAGTATCTGGCAGCCAAGATCTTGCGCTAACTTGGCAAGCAAATATGACAGGATGAATCGTCGTATGGCAGAGTGGGAAGCAGGTAATATCAAGGTTGCTTCTGAGTGTGTCAGCAAGCGTTCTTCAAGGTGTGGTCGTTCCACCATGTAACATCATCTTATTCTTCTTCCCTTCCCCGTTGTAATCCTTCCATCCCTAGAGCCAACGAAAGGTAGTCGGAGCACCCCCCCCCTCCCATTTCCTTCATTTTATTAATTTATTTTCTTCTTTTCAGGTGCCACTATATCATTTATGAGCTTTGGAAAGAAAAGATTGTAGACACTTTGAGCGTTATTTATTTATTTGGCACGAAAGTATTTTGCATGAATGTAATTGTACCCATTGTAGTGATCGTAGTCTAGTGGATACAGACAAAGATTCATAATCCGACGAAAGTTGGGCATTGGATCGGAGCTCATGATCGCAGTAATTTTAGCCTGAGTCAGCGGCTCTCCAAACATTTCCATAACACCCCTCGTAACGAATTTGTTTGGTATGAATGTGATTAATCACTATTAATTCCGCATGTTGGTGAGTACGTTAATATTAAAAAAATGTATTACTACTACTTATACTTATTGATGTGCTGCACAGTGGTGTTGAGGAGGAAATACTGTTAAACTTGGTCGCCAGAGAATGGAAGAGAGGGCCTAGTGGTCAAATCCTCCCTGGTCGATAAATAAATTATTTATTCATTCTCTGTATCTCTCACTCTGTCGTGTGCGCGTAATTTATTTTGGTATGAATGAAAATTACTGGTTATTGTCACGAAACACTGACTGATCCTCAGTCCCGTTCAAACTCGACCTTATCCGATTGCATCATCACCTCTCTCAACGCACAACTTGTTCCAAGCTCCTGCTAATTCATTTATTTAAACACACTACGATGAAGGAACTCGGACTGTAGACATTCAAACGACTAATACAGCTAATATAGTCACCTGCCCATCTGGAGATGCTGACATGCATTCGTTTCCCGTCTTGGACGCGATCCAAAGGACCTTCGAAGGAACATCTCGAAACGATTCGTAGTAACCGCTGTACGAAACAGGTCTGGATCCTTTTCTTGTGTCCCAGTAGCACATCTTGTAAAAATAAACCCGCATTTATCATAAAAATAAATAACAAACCTTGTAGTTTATTACTTTTATCGGTTATAACTTCCTAATTTGTTGAAATAAGTATATTTTATAGCTACGAATGTCATGATATATTAACGAGAGGGTTGTACAGGTCCAGGGACAGCCCTAAAAAGAAGGAAGGAAAGTTGTGCGATAGGTTGAAACTTATGCTGTAGCTTTCTTCTTCTTCTTCTGCTTGCCCTAGATGAACGTCTAGGGCAAGGGTCGGCAATATGTCTACATTTTTAATTGTCTACTCATACAATCATGCCTTTTTAAATTGAATTACTATATTAACATACAAGTAAAAACTTGTGAGATTTTTGCGGCTGCATTCGATTTGAAAGTTTTTTATTCTGCTTTCATTATAGTCTTCGAGAGGAGTAGTATCCTGAATTATTATAGGTGTAGTTGGGAATTGAAAACGTTTACTCACACAAATAGTACCAAACATAGTGATTATCTGCTGAGCAAACTTTTGCAATTCTTTGAAGTTGTCAGAGCTCAAACCACCAAACTGTACCAAGTCAGTGTTTTCTTTGAATGAAATGCTATTATTTTGCAAATCTACCGTGTTCATTGGATATTGCTCGGTATACCATTAACACCAATTGCGAAAGAGTTTTGGAAAAGTCCCAAGTTAAGAGGGGTCTTTTAAAAGACGGTCAATCGATTTACAAACTCAGTTTGTAGTTGTGTTGGCACGTTTCTTTTATGGCCTTTTGCTAAGGTATGTTTTACTTGCAGATCTCAGGCTAATAGGCTGCACCGAGATGGTTGCCGACCTCTGGTTTAAGGGGAAAGTGGGTTGAGCCAGACCACTGGATGAGCCAGTTCCTTATGGGACATGGCGACTTTGCTTTTTTTTCTCTTGTGGCGGCTGGCCACCCTTTCCCGACAAAACGCGCCTCACAGCGAAGTCATCCCGACAGAGGGCGCTAGCCGTGAGCCACAGACTACTCCTGGAGGGGATAGCATGTGGCCAATGAGAGAGGACTACCCCCTCCAAGAGAACATACATAAGGGCCTGCCTGCAAGAACAAACCTCAGTCCTTCATTCCTCCTTTCTTTCTTCTGACTTCAAGCAGCCAACATCAGCAGTGCCAGAGACTATACTTGGAAGACTGTGCCAGCGGAGATGACGAGTCCCTCACTTTGAGAAGCCACTGCTCGACTGAGCCCTTTGACTCAACCGAGTCCCTCATCTCGCGTCTGAAGGAGAAGGAGCACCGACTCAACCGAGTCCCTCGCCGTGAGGAGCTACTGCTCAACTGAGCCGTTCGACCTACGCTTCGACGCCCGAGGAACTCATCCCTCGCCTAACACTTTGCCAACCGGCAGAGACAGGACCTACAAAACTTTCATCGGCCCTTTTTAAGGCCACACCCTTGAAAAGGGACCCGACATTTCTCAAAGACATCTTGCACATCCAATGCGAAGGAAACTAGAAACCATAGATTCTACAACAGTGAGCGATGGTTGTTGGAAAAGTAGACAAACCTACGAGCAATGACTGCAACTAAGCAAGCCTATACCTGTTTCACCAAGTTCGCGAAAAAGGTAATCTCAAAGAAACGTGGTCAATGTAGATATTAGCAGCAGATTCAATGTCATTCTCCCTCTTCAGAACCTGTGGAGGTTGAGGGGAGAGCCAATGGTTGCCAGAGATACAGCTGGTCAATCTGGGGCAAGCTTCGTAACTTGTCCACTCCAGGAGAGGTGGGGAATGGACCTTGTATGGCCATGGCTACTGCCACAGTTTTCCCAAAACTTCATCATCATTCTGCCGTTCCATGACCAAATGCTTAGTCATGAAATCATGAATGTCTGATGTGCTCTTCCCTCATCCCCTCTACACCTTGGAGAGGTTGTCATGAATCATGCCATAGTGACGATTTTGGTTCATCGTTGTCCGCGTGACTGGTCATTGCAGTTGCTTTAGCCAGTCACGTCTCAGTCACACAACGAAAGGCTGTAGAGGATAATACCGAAAGAGGTGGAGAAGGAGAGAGAGCTATACACAATTGTTGACGCTCAAAGAGCAATGTTAGGGAAGGATCTGGCTGGTCAACTATAGAACTGAAACTTGTCGCTGGAATTAGGTCTCGCCTGTTTCTCGCAATCCGCGTCAATGCGATTGCCATTCTTCGCTAAGCCTTATGTACTTCTGCAGCCATGTCATGTCACGTACTTGTTACTATTGAGCCACTCCACTCCCCATTATTTCTAAATCACTAAGTAACCCTCAGCTCTAATAATTCCCAACATCTACCTACCAAATATACCTTCAACTCTGGTTAAATAATATACAGAACTCATCAACTCAGCTCCCATAGCCCCGATTTCCTTTCTTTACCGACGGAGTTATTTCAAATTCTAAGTCTACGATCCAATCTTCACTGTATATGGTCAGATCCTTCCTTTACTTTCTCCTGCTAGTGCGCAGCAGCTTTATTTAGTTTATTATAATACATGTATAAGAGCCCCTTTAATTTATTCATTTACATATTGACGTTAATTTTATATTGTTATATTTTATTAATGCCTAATGCAGCCCATTTATTTTATTTTCCGCTATTTCTATCTGATATATCCGATCTGAACAACAACGTTAACAATAACGAAGTGGAAAAGGATCGAATAATGTACTAATCCTGCAGGCTCCACAAAATGAATCTGATGGATTGGGGTGTGAGAAGTGTTCTTGCTGCGACTAACTGACGCATAAAAGACAACGGAGAATTGAGCATTCAATAATGGAAAAATTATAAAAACCCTGCAAATTATTAGACAATGGTTTATTATTCTCATGAACAGCTTGACCTAGTATTACTGCTCCGAGACCCATCCCATTCGATTCAGCATAGAATACTAGTAAACTATACGAAACATGACCTGACTACAATGGAACTACGGAAATTAAAAATATTCCTCCGGCGCCAGGCGCCCGTAAACGACTGATTCGATGGAGGGGTGGGATGAGGGCTTCCAGTGAACCCTCGCACGGCAATTGATAGGACGTGGCGAGTCCAAAGGGCGCTGCGAGTCGAGCGGGCCTTGAAAACGATACGAAACACGGCTTATTTGCGATTATACTGCGTTTCGTTAATTTTTTTAAACCATTTTTTGCCCATAACAACCATGGGCTTCGTCTGATAGATTTGCCGAGATGGCGGGCACAACTAGATACCAAATGGGATTTTTGTGCGAAAGAACGAATTTTTTAGACCACGTTAAAGGCACAAAACGGCCCAGACGGCGGACGGGGGATGGCAGATGGACATTGCAGATTTGGAATCTCCATGTCTTGAAACGTAAAGTATCAAATTTTGAGGGGGGGTTGTAAAAAATTTTTCGTGACCGAAAACATACGGTTATTATTCAGAATGAATGATAAACCAAAAAAACTAGCGTGTCGTCGTACTTAGTGGTGTATGTAACAGAGTACTCTGAAGAGCACTGACCAGTCACACCTTGAACCTCTCAAACGAACAGTAAATACTCCATTGAACGTACCTGTCCGTTGGCTATTCCTGCGACTAACATCCTCTTCTCCCTTGGGTTGTACGCTAACGTTGAAATTTGGTAGCCAGCGTCCAAAACCAACTCGGGTTTACTCGGGTCCACTAAATGAAAACATTTGATTGAATAAACTTTATCGCTCGCTAATTATTTACCGTTGACTTATTTTTAGCAACCAAAATACTAGAAAATACATTGCAGTCACTTACACGCTGATAATATGCGAATAACGAAGGATGCGCTTCCATACTTTCCCAATTACAATTTAGTAACAAGCGTAGAATACAAAGTTTGGCAGCTGGCCACCCATTACCTACAAAAGGCGCCTTACAGGAAAGTCATCCCGACAGAGGGCGCTAGCCGCAAGCCACAGACTACTCCTGGAGGGGATAGCAGGTGGCCAACCAGAGAGGACGACTCCCTCCAAGAGTACGTATATAAGGGCCTGCCTGCGCGGACAAACGGCATTCTTTCTTCCATTCTTTCACCCATCTCTTCTTCCGACAACAACCAGCCACCATCAGCGGAGCCAGCGGGGATGACGAGTCCGCCCTCTCGCGTCTGAAGAAGAAGGAGCGACGACTCAACCGAGTCCCTCGCCCCACACACGGCCTTAAAAACGGGACCCCGACACAAAGTAATGACGCATCACACAACTTTCCTTTACCCCACGTACCTGCAGCGGTTTTCATGGCTTTACTACATCTTGCTCGCAGATCGCAATGGGACGACAAAATAAGGGTATGAGTAGGATCGGCCAAAAACTAACTATAGTTATCACAGTGATCAAAACACCAAATATTTTTTATCTCAAAAACATTATTTACATTTTTTATATAGCTCCCAATAAGGCAACAATACCGTAAAACTCCCATTTGTGGGAAAATGATGAGAGCAGCGCAATAAATAACTGAAATTTTTACACGAATTTGCTAACGAACTCAGCTCTTCCGCGTCAGTTGTGTTATATTTTATCGTCATACACCTTCTTATGATCGAAGGATTATGGTATGGCAGGACATTGCGCAATCCGTTTTAAGTACTGTTATGTATTGACCTCTCTCTTGACGTCTGCTCGCTTCATCTCCCTTTTACACCCGAGGTATTCTTTTGTTTTGATCTCAACCTAACCTAACTAAAATGTAAGAAAAGGAACGTGTTCATATGAAAAAGTATAGCGTACTGGGCTGCAGCCCAACCCGTTTTCCCAAATCCAAAATCCAACATTGGCGACGAGGATGGGATCTCTGCGTGTTTCTTTGGCAATGTCGAGTGCAGTCAAAGGCAGTTGACGAATTTGATGTAAAATGAAACAATCGAAATCGTCATCAGCAATCTGTTCGAACTTGGATAAAGTTGTTGAGGTATTATTATCAGGAATTGGTAGTCGAGAAAGGAACTCTGCATTTTGAGTGTTGAGCAGATTCAGTACATGACTTTGACATTGTCTCAATGTCCTGGTCAATTGAGGGCCAGAAAATTAAGGAACGTGCTAATCCCTTCATCTTCACACCAATGTGGGCCATATGAAGCTCTTGCAGCATTGTTTGTTGGAATTTCTCTGGTATCACCACTCTATGTCCAAGTAATAGGCAACGATGGCGAATATTGAGCTTCATTGCCCCGTAATCCCAGACTGTTGCCGATTCTGAATGCTGTTCAAGCAGCGAAGGATCTCACAGCTATTTACTCATTGCTGTCGACGCCTATTCCAAGTGGATTCATGTATCTGTCACCACACCGACAACTATAACTGCCCAGGTGACATGTAACATCTTGGGTAAAGTTTTCTCCCAATTTGGTATCCCAACACTAGTAGTAACGGATAATGGTCCACAATTCACCTCAGAGCTCTTCCAGACCTTCTTGAAGGAACAAGGCTCCATTTCCACCGCAACACAGCTCCGTATCACCCCTCGACCAATGGACAGGCTGAATGTGCTGTCCAAACTTTAAAAAAGGCCCTAGCCACCTCACGCGCTAATAAGAACACTCTGCAAAACTTGATCAACCAGTTCTTACTCCAGTACCATGAAGCTCCTTACCAAACCACAGGAAAACCACCATCCTGTTCTTGGGAAGAATCATCAAGTCTAGGATTGATAAAGTTATGCCAGATCTCAAAGCACGGATGTCAGAAAGGCTAACGACCAATTTTACTTCAATGCTGGAGACAAGGTCATGTTCCGCTCACACGGCAACAACACGTCTGTTTGGTAACCTGGTGTCATCGCAGCAAAATTAGGGAACCTCCACTATCTCATCATATCATCTGGGATCAGTTTTAAACGGCACATTGATCAACTCCGTTCTGCTCCAACTGCTCAAAATACACCAGATGTGCCTTCATCCCCGTCATCGTACTTTCCAATGCTCTCGCCCTCACAGGGCCCATCGCTCGTTACACGAGTGCTGCCTCAAGTCCTCAATTACCAAGATCAGGCCAGCCAGACACCCCAGCCACTCCTCAACGCAGATACCCTCTGCGTGAGCGTCATCCTCCTAGGAGATTCGCATTCTCACAGACTACATAAGAACTTTTACAAGCAATTTCATTTATATTTTGTAGAAGACTTTTTTTGTTGATTTCAACCTACCAGGGTATAGTGTTATGTATTGACCTCTCTCTCTCTCTCGCTCCATCTTCCTTTTACACTCCACGTATCCTTTTGTTTTGTTCTCAACCTAACCTAACTAAAATGTACATAAAGGAACGTGTTCATATGAAAAATTGTAGCGTACTGGACTGCAGCCCAACCCGTTTTCCCAAATCCAAAATCCAACAAGAACGGTAATCACTTCAGCCAGTTTCCTCCAAATTGAGTTAGTATAAAAAACAGTCACCCCGAGTGAATGGGTGTATAGCTAAGGAAAGTTGTGCAGTGAGGCACACCTGATATTTTTGAAGAGTATAGTAATCACTTTTGGTTAGAACTGGTATTAATGGTAGAACTGGTAGTTGAAATTCAGGAATTTCTGGACTGATCCCCATAAATATCAAGTGCGTTTTTAAACTGTCACTCTATAGGTATTGGATTGGACTACCATCTCAATTTTTTTGAACATTCTAGTAACATTTCAGCGGAGTTTATAAGGAAAAAACCGCGCTAAAATCGATTTTCGTCGAAATTTTGGTAATTTATTGCGCTGCTCTCATCATTTTCCCACGAATGGGAGTTTTACGGTATAGTTGCCTTATTGGGAGCTATCAATATAAAAAGTTTAATAAAAATCGGTGGTCGTGTTTTTGAGATAAATAATATTTGGTGTTTTGATCACTATGATGATGTTAAAGTTAGCATTATTTACTGGCAAAGGTAAATATGAAGTAAAACTTACCAGTAAAGAAATAGTAAAATTGTACTTCGAAAAAGAAAAGTTAATTTAAAAATAAGGAGCCCCTTCACAAACGTGACTAAATAAAATTAACTAATAAATTAAACCAAATGTCCACACTGCTGGAGATAAAATAATTAAAATAAATGTTCTGACCGTGACAACTCTGGTGTGGAGCAAGCGCATGTGAAAAAATTTACTGTTGGCGGGCGAAAATGAAGAGGCCTGAAGATCGGAAATAGAAGAGCTTAACAGCGAAGAGCGGCGCTGCCAAATAAACCAAATCTGAAGTCAAAAACAAAATTTGCTGTAAAATATATTCATGTTGTTCTAATTTCCTTTCCAGTGAAGAAGGCCTGGTAGTAATTTCTTACGTCGTAAGGGGTCGATTGGTAAATCAAGGAGCTGATGAACCCTTTGTTCTAGAATTCGGTGTGGTACTACTGGTAATGAACCTGAGAGGCGGACTGACGAATTGAAGCAAAGTAGGTGAATCATCGGCGAAGCAGTGGGATCTTTGTCGATGAGGTCTTAGCGATGGGTTGTTTATAAATACGAGCTAGCTGTTTACACAAACAGATAACTATAGTTAGTTTTTGGCGGATCCTACTCATACCCTTATTTTGACGTCCCGTCGTGACCTGCGGGCTAGATGTTAAGTTTGAGCTGATTTGGTTAAGCCGTTTTAAGATCTGAAGAGAACTCCAAGTATTTTTTTCGTCTGATTACATAACTTTCCTTTCTAGTTCATAGAGCCAAGGAAAGTCAAAAACTATAACCTTACTCAAGCTCCAGATGTAAGAATAAGTATTCTTAGAGTGATCGGTAATTTGAAAGTCCAATTTGGCGTGAGCCACTGCTATCTTGGAATAGTCAGAAGGTTCCCAACTAATCGCAACCACAGGCCTTTTAACCTGAAATAAGTATAACAGAAATTTCAGTTTTGAACTTCACGGCGTTATATTGTTTTTGTGCCATTAACCGAATTGACGGACATTTTGAAGACAAGATGTGAATTATGGTTTGTTTTAAATTTTTTGTTGTTTTCTCTTGAACATATCTGAGAATTGAATAATCAACAATCACTAGATGAGTGTTGTGCTTAGGGAGCTAGTGAAGCTACACAATACTAATCTGAAGTGTATGCTGGATTTTAAAGAACACTGGTCACTTCCCGCATCAACTAGACCAGAAGTTACTCGTTACACACTTAGCAAAATAGATAAAAAATGATCGCCCTCAAAACGCCATAAGTCGCAGTTAACACACTCATCAGCTTAGTTAACTGTACACACACATACTTTTTTCCAAATGTAAATGAGATGTTGGTACCTCAAAAATAGTATAATAAATGAATATTTGTTTAGATGAGAGGGCGCTCAATCTACCCAACGCTGGCTCTAGGCATAGAAGGATTGGAACGAGGAAGGAAAGAAGGATAAGAGGACCAAACGTCTGTGGTGATACCTCGGAGTACGCCTGCTGACACACCCAGCCGACGTATCTCCTCAGCACTTTTCTTGCACCATACGCCACGGTAGGACACTGCCAATACTGCCTCCAAACCGTGAGCTTCGGACACTCCCATATGAAGGATATCCAAGATCACTGCAGATTGGTAGGAACCAAAGGCGGCCATGTCAGGCTTAAGTCCTTCTCCGGAGACAAGGCAGTAGTAACGCTCCTTCTTCATTTCCCAGCCCTCAGATGCCCATGCTGTAGCAGCGTGCTCGTAGATGCTGATTACTCGGATCTCATGAGAATGAGAACACAACTGCACCACATGATTCGGTGCCTCAAACTGGTTTCCACAAAGTGCAAGTAAACCCGTCCGTGGATTCCCTCTAAAGCTCGCTCCACCCACACTGAAGAGTTGACGCTTACTGAGCTTTGGGGCAGATTAAGTAGCCATGCCGCACTAATGCAGCTGATCCTGAACAAATCGAAAACCACAGCACGTGGAACATCTCAGCCAGATGCCTACAAAGTAAGGAGGCGCTTACGGCACAAGAACAAAATGGAGGTAGAGGGAGATGGGACAGTCCCCCAGATCGAACTGGTACGCGCTTGGGTGCCCCCAGCCACGTACCATGCTATCGAGAATTACAACATTCCAAGGACGTAGGCATGCGCGTCAAAAGGAGGGGTAATTTCTGCTGTGAATTTAGTGGAGCCTTGGCAACTTACCAATGATAATCATCAAGGTCCACACAGCTTCCACACCTCGAAGACGCCTCTTGCCAGAACCCGGGATTCGCCAATTGTAAAACCTGCATCCACGACTTTCGCAATGTAACCTCGATAAGGCAGCACCAAGGAGACTGAGTCACTTCTCAGGATTCATCCCCAATCCTCACACGCCTAGCGATCTTACAAATTACGATCTGCAAGTCCTGCTAGGTACCTGCAACGTCAACCCTACTTCCTGAGGCAGCTTACCCAGCGCTGTATCAATCACGAGATTGAAGTGTATAGAAAACAAAGGTGCTCTTGCCTCACAGGTTTGTTTCCTTATTTGATGACTGTACCTAAACCCTCGACGAGGGTTATATCAGTCATGGAAGTTGCGGTTTCGCTAATATGCAAGAGGCCAGCCCCTGCAGCATCCACCGAACTCAGACCTGTGGAGGTACGGCAGGTATTTGGTCGTTAGCCAGTCTCCCAGTAGAGAGCTGTTGCCCGTGTGTTACCGCGCGGAGGTGACCACCTGAGGAATCCCGTACCATCTGGGAGGAGTTCTTAATCTGGTTTCGTACCTGATCTAACAATTTTCTTGGGTGGCAAGTTTCAAAAGGACTGATCAACTATGACCACGTTTCTTAGCCAACACCTTTTTCGCAAACTTTGCAAAATGGTTATAGGCTTGCTTTGAAGCAGTCAATGCTGCTAAGTTCGTTTGCCCTCCCAACAACCGTCGCTCACTGTTGTAGAAACTACAGTGGAGCAGCACGTGGTTTCTTGTTTCCCCCGCACTGGAGGCGCAAGACGTGCATAATGGAGAGTCTTTCAGGGAAAAGAAGTGGAGCCGCGCATTGAAGTCACCATGTCCCGCGAGGAACTGGCTCGTCCAGTGGTCTGGCTCAACCCATTTTCTTGAAAGACGTTCACGGATGTTGGGGAAGAACTCATACGTATCCTGTCCCTTTGACGAGGATTCTCATCTCGCTTGCCATTTCTCTAGTGCCCATTCATCGATGGCGGCAAGTTTCTGTTCTGTGGTGAGGTCTGCACGGAGTTCAACTCAAAGTGGGGGAAGCTCCCGTTTCACTCTCCACTTGTCAACTATGCACTCAACAGCCAAATCAACTGGTAACTGACCAGTGATCACCTGGAGTGCTTCTGTTGATACAGTCTTGTAGGCCTTGGTGATCCACTGGAGCGCAGCTCTCTGGGATTGGGCCAATACTCTCTTTTGATTGACTGTTAGTTTGCTACCCCAGACAACGGGGCAGTAGCCAATCACGCCTAGATAGATGGCCTTATACATGAGAATAGTGTCGTGGTGACACACACCCCAAGTGGCCTTTGTAATTGCTCGCAGTGAGGCAAACCTTGCAATGGTAGCGCCTTTAAGGGACTGGAGGTGTTGGTTGAAACCCCACCTCTCACCTATATTCACTCCTAAATACTTGACGTGCTTTTCAAGAAGGAGCCTGTGGCCACCAAAGCGTATCGTGGGTGGATTATTCACTTTCCCTTTCAAGAGGATTAGCTGGGTTTTTAACTCAGCCACCTGCATCTTGACATGCTCGCACCATTGGGTGACGGTGCGAAGCACGTGGCGTTTTCTTCAATTTGAACTGACTATGCAAAGATCAGCACAGTCAAGTCATCCACATAGGCGTACGGCTCGCAGTCAGTCTCCATGAGTCTCCTGAGAAGACCTTCGAAGAGTGCTGGTCCAAGGACTGAGCCATGTGGGCACCCCTTCTCAATCTTTCTGCAGACGGAGACATGCCTGCTTTCGATCGTAGCAGTTCTATCAGTCAGGTAACTTCTGACGAGCGAGTACAGGTTGCGGGGGACCCCTACCTTTAAGCTCATTAAGGAGCGCTGGCCACCAAAGGTTGTCAAACGCTCCTCTGATGTCAATCAGAACTTCTACGATGTACTTAGCCAGTGCCAGCAGGGAAACACACCGAATCTCGACAATGACATCCTGCGTGGACCTTCCTTTGGTACCCCCGTATTGCCTGCCTGTGAGGTTGCGGCCAAAGACTCCTTCGAGGGACTGCAACATCAAGATTTCTAGTGTTTTGCCTAATATGGAAAGAAGGCTGAGTGGTCTCCATGATCGCGGGTCTGACTGATTGTGGTCACCTCCCTTTTGAAGAGTGACAACACGAGCAAACTTCCACTGAGTGGGGAACTGTCCGACCTGCAGACAGTCGTTAAATAAATTAAGGAGGCCGCTGGAGATTGTCCGCTCAGCCTTCCTTAGCATATTGCTTTGCTAAGCTATTGCTCTTGCCTCACACCACACCCTATTGACACATCGCTTGACGAATCTAAAACCATAAATTTAATAACCATATACGTTTTTTAAATAACATACCTTCCAAATGTCCCGATAGGTATTCACAGTTCTGACAAAAGGTGGCTCTTGGGGTGCCACATCAGGGAATTCTGGAGCTTCAAAATAGTTGGTATAGATGTCAGTCATGCTGTTCTGAGCCAAAACCCTATCTACTCGCTGTTGGGGAAACGATTAACATTAGACATATTCTTGTGTGCATAGTGAGTAGAGTATGCAGATTCATAATTACTACACATTTCGGTACAGTAATGTTTAATATTGTCGTTTGAGTCTTCCTAAATTAGAAAAAAATTCGGTGTGGTGCACCACAGGTGGCTGCCGTCGTTTTGAATGCAATATACTCCATGAGCTATATATTTCGTGGATTATATTTCTCTTTGGAGCGAAATAATTAGTGAACGCGTTACATCTTCCAATTTAAATTTTCTTCCTTGAAGCTTCATCAGGTACCGTTTGAAGAGCAGTTACCGAGGCTGTCAACTGAGCGATGTGAGCTTCCAACCGACTGAGACGATCTCCCTGTTTTTCTCGAGTGCTGAGAGCCTGAACCTTGACATCTTGTCAGACATCACGGCTAAATTGTCGAGAGAGTCAGAGGATGGCGCGAGGATCGAGCGAATGTGCATGGGTAGCCAATGCAATAAAATGGTCTTCAGAAAGTCGTCCTGGACTTGGCTTCCGGCGAGCCCACGCACTTCTCGGAGCAATTGAGACGGTTTTCTCTCCCCAAGATCCTCGGTGAGAAGTGTGTTTACTTTTCGACCTCCAGATATCTCGTATTCAGTTTTGTGCCGAGTCATCAAGTCAGTGTATGAAGTTGTTTTGAGAAAGGCTTCAAGAGAAAATCAGAGATGAGTCACCCGACGAGGCCAATACATAATTGTATTTAGTCAATTCTGCGGTCACTGGAGAGTTTGCAAATTGGCCGTCTACTTGAATTCGCCAGATTTTGACGTTATGGCGTCATAACGGTGGGATTTCGATCAAAACGCGCACGATTTGTCGTTCATAGTTAGCGACGTCGCCTTCCAGATGACTTTTGGCGTAGCCATGCATGGGATTACGCAGACGCGAGCACGAGCATGGAACAAAACTTGTGACGGCACAACACGGGATCACTGTCCCTCCTAAATGTATTTTTTAATCGGGGTCACCCCAGTAATGACAGAGATGAATGCTGGAAGTTTCGGTATGGAAATTATATTCCAAGTATTAAACGTGGACAGAGTAAAACGGATCAAACTTGGTAAAAGTGCAAAAAAAAGATTTTCGGCAGAAGTAAAAAGACACTTCTAACATCCAACAGCTGTATCAGCTGGAGTGACTATGGAGTTAGAAAGTCCCTGCACTGAATTATGATGTCTTGTCTTAACATTAGTGCTATGTTTGAAGTTAATTTGAACCAAAACATTTTATTCCAATTTGGGAATTTTGGTAAAATAACGTGACACGATTCACAACGAAGAACAATCGAACTCTTTCATCTATTTCGATAACCTGATGCTCACAAGTAACCATATAGTAGGTAATAGATGGTGGTGGCTCCGCTCTACAACAATTAGTGTTGTATATTTCTAACTGATTGAGGCGAGTTGCAATTACCACTTCATCCACCTCCCTTTTCTTCTTGCTATGAGAAATTTATTAAAGTTCTGCAGCCATTCACTCCACTCTTTCTTCAAATTTTCTACTTCGAAATTAAAATCGCAGGGTCGCCTAGTTTCTGTCGCCATAGAGCTTCGGTTCAAGTCAGACAAGAGTCTAACTGGCGAAAAAAAAAAAAAAATTCCGGATGTTAAGGGCCGCGTTCACCAAAACGCCGCTGATCGTGATCCAAGTGATCAGGGCTAGATAAGTAGATCAAGGCTAGTCATTTTCGCGCCCACCACGCTAGCCGAGATCACTGTTGTATGCAGTTAGCATACACGTGATTACTCTGCGATTAAGCCATATCGAGATGGCAGTGAACTAATGAGGTTACAGCAAAGTAAAGACATTGGGCATCTGTTTGACATCCCGTCCCGTAAACTAGTGTCATGTAAACGTAAACGGCCGCGAAACCGTGTATCCCGTAGATGCCTAATGCTCAATAATCCGGATTTGACCAAATTATTGTTTCTAATTATTGTCATACACCAAAGTGGCCGCATTAACCTCTGCCGAAGCTGAAACTGGTGAGGAGCTTAAAGTGAAAATACGCGTACTAAAACGGCAAGAGCTGCAGGAAAAAGCCAAATTAGTCCGGGAAAGTGCTTTGTGCGTGTAGGGAAAATCGGAAGTGGTACAAGAAAATGAGAACTGAGCAAGAAATAACAAAAACCCAAATTATGAGGTTACAACTTTTGCAAGCAAGGAACTTTAACAAGGAAGGGAGAATTGTCGTGTTTAATAAAAGTTGTTTAATATACTAACGTTTGTGTAAAAGCGTGGTATTATATAATATTTCCTACTTATCTGCTACTAAGTCCACCCAGGTAAGCCGTTTGGGTTTTCTAACACGGCAATATGACGACTGGTATTTTTCAGAAACTGCTCAGCACACATTTTACGCCAACAACAACTTGTTTTCGACGATCGTAATACTTTTGTTCGCAACAGAATTTAAATTCATACTTCTAGAAGTCGTCGGACCCCGCTCATAGCCATTTGAGGCGCCGGGTGAGATGACGATAACCCAACATATTAGATTATCATCGCAGTGGAATAGTAACTGAAACAACTGCGCACTAGTAAACAGTATCTTTGTTTATTATCATTATTCCAAAATATACGTAAATTATTCACAATCAAAGCGAATACTCGGCAGTGGAAGGTAATGGCGGACAAATATCAGAACATGATAAAGAAAGATAAGAGCTAACCGTGCCAAACCGCACAATTTTTTGGGGTTAGCGCTTGATCAGGGCTAGAGCTTAACCCAGTCTGGTGAATACCGTTTTTTTCGTGGGAGCGGGTTAGGTGCTGTTAATCGACTCTAAACGAGATCAATGCAGTTGGTGAATACGGCCCAAAGAATCACTAAGACCGACTTCCCCCCCACAACTGACACCATCTTTTCAATATTTTAGGACGCGATTTACAATGGAGACAGTCTAGATAACAACTGGTTTAATCTGCCACGCTTCTGAGGTTAGGTGAAGGGGACTTGTTACGTCACCAAAGTGCAAAGCGTTCAGTCACCCACTTACAGTTATTGGTGAAGCTATACAACAGCACCAACTTGGCTCATAATCTGCGACAACCATTTTCATGACTTGCCTTTAAAATTGGCGCACACATTTATATGTATATTCCTTTTACAGGGCATTTATACCGGGGGATACTTACAGCATGAAGAACTGGAAGGAGGCGTAGCAACGTGTCATCTTTTTCTAGTTTTTTCTTGTACCTGACAATCATATCCATGTCAGCCCGATTGACTTCTCCAGGAAAACCCCCTTCCATGTGTCCTTGGTTTCTTCTTCCATAAGGGATCTTGTCTGTCAGTACCTAGAAAATTAGTTTGAAAGATTATCCGGCTGCACAATAATTTGTTCGTAAACGTTATAAACCAATGTTTATGATAAGAGGAAGATCGAACGACTGTTCATTTAACCGCCAGAAGAAATGAGGGACATAAGATCCTTTCCATCATGTTTACTGGATACAATATGGAAGTATAGTCTCAAAAACGATAATTTTATGGGTTAATATCTCTTTTACCTTATTTTGTAGAACAAAGTTTTAGTAAAAAACAAGTCTCAAGTAATGTCCCTTTGCACACAAAGATCCCGTTTGTACCAAATAAAGTACATTCACTGGTCGCTTTCCTTACCAAAATGGCAATTTCCTAATACTCATAAGAGAGTTCTATTAGCCGAAAGTCATGGAGGTTGCGGTTTCGTTATTCAGCATCCACCAAACCCAGACCTGCAGAGGTATGGCAGTTCGTCAGTCAGCCGGTCTACTGGTGGAGGGCTGTTGCCCACGTTTTACCACGCTATTGACCTCCCAGGGAATCCTTACCTTCTGGGAGGTTTTAATATGGTTTCCAACCTGACCTAACTATTCACTTGAGAGGCAAGTTTCAAAGGGAGAGATCAACTGTGGTCAGGTTTTTTGTTATAACTTAAGTAATAATAATAAGTTTGCTTGGAAGTGGCCATAGCTGGAAGATCTTCCAGCAACTGTCACCCAGAGTTGTAGGAATTACAGTGGCGCAGCATGGTTTCTTGTTTCCTGCACACTGGGTACGCAAGACGTGCAGGTCTTTGAGAGAAAAGAAGCCATGCCGGGCATTGAAGTCGCCAAGGGTCCCATAAGGGCATGGCCCAACCCACTCTCTCCTAAGACATTCACGAATGTTGGAAAAGAAATCATACATGTCACGTTCCATTGACCGGGATTCCCATCTTGCCATTTATCTAATGCTCTATCCAGCATGGCAAGTTTTCAGACGAATACGAGTAGATTATAAGTTGTGTACCTGCCTGAACATGAGGGAAGCTCCCAGTTCACTCTCGACTTGTCAACCATGGACCCAACCACCAAGTCAATGGGTAACTGGCCAGCGATCACTTAGAGTGCTTCAGTGGTTGCTGTCTTGTAGGCCTTGATGATCTACAGGAACGAAGCTCACTGGGATTGGGCCATTACTCTCCTGTCCAGACAACGGGGTAGTACCAACGATGGCCATGTATGTGAGGATTGTGTCACAGTAATACGCATCCCAATTGATAGCTAATAATAGGGTAGACTTTGTGAGGACTGGAGGTGTTGTCTGAAACGCCACCTTCCACCTACATTTATACCTAAGTACATAACTTGCTTCTTCAGGACAGAGCCTGTGGCCACCAAAACGTGTTTACGGTTGGACATTCAATTTTCCCTTTTAAAGAACGAACTGGGGTTTTTCCTCAGCCACCTGCAGCTTGATGTGCTCGCACTATTGGGTTTTGCTTCGATTCGGTGGATCGAATGTGCACAGACCAGCACTGTTAGGTCGTCCACATAGGCGTAGAGATCGCAGTTAGCCTCCATGACGTTCGAAGAAGACCTTGGAAAAAGGTGTTCCAAAGTGCTAATCTGAGAATCCAGCACTGCGGGCTGATACTGTGGAATGAGGCATATCTGCTTTCAACCATAGCAGCTATATTTGCTGGGTAGCTTTCAGTTTCAAGGAATTCCCTGACCTCTAAGGTCTTTTGAGGAGCGCAGACCACCATACGTTGTCGAAGGCTCCTCTAATGTTAATTAGAACTGCGACAATGTACTTTGTCAGTGCCACCAGGGAAACATTGCGAATTTTAACAACGACTTTCCTTTACTACACCCATATTGCGTGCCGGCGAGGTTGTGGCCAAATACTCCTTTCAGGGACTGCATCGTCAAGATCTCTAACATTTTGCATTGTATGGATAGAGAGATGAGGAGTTTCCATAATTGCAAGTTTGACTGATTGCAATCACGTCCTTTATGACGAGTGTGTTGAAGACCCCCGTCTCTCTGCATCAATTATGGAGAACTCAGGCTGATAACCAATCGTGTCATGAGAAGATTTAAAGCACTGCAGCCACAACATGCGCCACTTTTATTAAGAAGGTTGTGGAAGGTCTGCTCAGCCTTCCTTAATACATTTCTCTTATCCGTCCCAGGAGATTTTTAAGACTGAGGGTTGCAAGGGCCCTTTTGGTGTCGCTCATTGTCCACAATGGGATGTCTGGATAGTTTTTAGGGCCTATGATCAGCACTCTTCATAGCTCTGAGCTATACTGTCGCTGGGGAATGCTATTGAAATGAAGGTTTCCAGTGAACTTTCGACGATACAGGCCCAGGCTGAGTCACTGTACCACAGCTAAAACCTGCTCTACACTCGCTTTTCTTATGGAGGACTTGCAATTCTTGCTCTAGGGCTTCTCAGAGCTCTCTGCTTCCACAATATTCTGCAAGCCTTGTCCGAGGGAAGTCTTACTATGGACCCAGAGCCATTCAGGCAGATCTCTACGTATGCAGTTGGAATCTTGATGCCACCGCATTAGCATTTGGCAACCTTACTCCTCAATGAACTAAAAGGGCAAAGGTCGTTTGAAACCTTCACTTCAACTCCTTCTCGTTCCTCTTTCCAAGCAGTTTTACAAAAACAATGACATATTACCTACTTGGCTGTTAAACCAGATGTTGTATGGGGTTTTGATACCCCATACCACAAGCAGCTAGAACCAAAATGTATTTAGGCGACGCACGACCTATTAGCTGCCTTAATTCAAACAAACTCTTACCTCACGATGAGACCACAAAGCTGACATTTGTGTGCTGATGGCAGGATATTTCCTGATATGACGTCTCGCTAGTTTAGGCACATTAGGAATGTTCACGAACATCCTCGGAGCACAACCCTGTAACATGGAAGAACATATTGTGTCACTTTGTCAATGATTTTGTGGAAACGATAAAAAGGGTTACCACAAGCTAATCAAGGGAGTTTTGATAGCTTGGACAGATGAGTATATGCAAGCCAAGGATGTAGTTGGATACTCAGATGCCTTGTTAGTGGTTAACTTACTTTTGTGGAAGTGAGCGCGGAAATGGTGGTGTAGTATGAGTCCACTACCTCTTGCTTCACAATTGGCAAGCTATGTCTGTCCAGTATTCCCTCAGTCAGAGATTGTTTTAGAGTCAATGGGGGGAAGTATTCAGCGATATTTCCTAGTCGTTTAAACCAGGCAATGGTGGCTGATGCTTCACATGCTATCTTCGTGTACCAAAGGTGGGCGGGCTTGTCAGAGCCCTCCACTAAAGGCTCCTCACCGTGTCGAATTCCGATAAAACTGGAAATGCATTGCTCAATTTGCCCATGCAGGGCCCAACCAGAAGAGGATGGAGCTTGCTGATTCACGGCCTGTATTTTGCAGCAGACATGGCAGCACGCTGCAAGATTCTTGTAAGGGTGAAGAGTACAAGAATGAATACCTGGAAGCGATAAGATTTGTGAAGACAGATAAGTATCAACCAGGTTACAGGCAGGCCTCCAAGCAACTGTGCAACAACTCAAAGTGTAAGATGCAGCAGCCCTTCCTACTTACATCATGCATAAACAAAAGAGCTTTCAATCGCCATTTTGGGTCCTCTATCCAGCAGCTAGAACGGAGGGGCTGGCACACTGAAAGTTCTGCAATGTGCAATGAGGGCAAGGAAGGTATCGGTCCTAAGAGCAAGAATTCATAGCCAAGCTGCCATTCAAATCAATTTGCACAAAGGAGCTAAGCCAAATACAACAACAGGCATTCTCGAACACAGAATTGTACCAGTTATGAGAATCAATTCAGAAGAAAAAAAATTGCTCATACTTCAATCCTCATTGGCCTTCCAAATTCTCTGCGAAGTCTTGTGTAAACATAGTTGGCTTGCAGGCGGAACGTTTTCCCTCTTTCTGTTAATTCGATTTCTCCTTCTGCTTCTTCATCATCTACTGACTCCCCTTCACCTTGGTCGCCCTCACCTTCAGCTTCACCTTTCTTGTCATCTTCGCCTACCATCATATGAATATCGTTATTGCTTATAATAGCTTTTTCAGTTTACATTCAAGTCAATTCTGTTAATTGCTGCTGAATAAAAAAAAAGGCAGGTTGTAGTACAGTGAAGCGAAGCCTGCAATACCAGTCCATTCTCTGCAAGTGATGCCTGTTCGCCAAAGTGCCGCAAGCAAAGAACACGCATTCACAGTTTCCTGGAGTATCCTAGTGGAGCGAGTCTCATGCATTTGTTGTGTCCTTTGACTCGTGGTATGGCGCAAGACGTGTTAGAAGGTGTGTCTTTGAGAGATGGAGCTGCACATTGAAGTCATATACTGTGAGGAACTGGCTCATTCAGTGATCTGGCTCAACCCACTTTCTCCCAAGGCATTCACGGATGATGGGGAAGAACTCATTCATCGATGCCGGCATGTTTTTGTTCTGTGGTAAGATCCGCAGGGAGTTCAGCCCAGAGTGGGGGAAGCTCCCATTTCACTGTCCACTTGTCAACCATGCACTCAATGGCCAAGTCAACCAGTAACTTACCAGTTATCACCTGGAGTGCTTCCGTTGATACAGTCTTATAGGCCTTGGTGATCCACTGGAGCGCAGCTCTCTGGGTTTGGGCCAATACTCTCGTTTGATTGACTGTTAGTTTGCTACCCCAGACAACGGGGAAGTAGCCAACCACACCTAGATAAAACACATCTAGTACCTGCGTGTTGTGGTAACACACACCCCAAGCGGCCTTACTAATGGCATGCAGTAAGGCAAGCCGTGCGATGGTATTGACTTTGAGGGACTGGGAGTGCTTGACGTGCTTTTCAAGAAGAAGCCTGTGGCGGCCAAAGCCCATCAATGGTTGGCACACATCCACACTCCTCGTGGGAGGGTGTGGAGGCCAAACAGGGAGGGTTTGGAGAGGACAAACTAGGAACTACACTGTAGCTTCCACATTCTTGCTCCCCGGTGCATAACAAAGTGAGATGATATGAAGACGAATAACGAGGTCCAATGAACCTCTCTACATTCTCGCTCCTCGGGCTGCTATCAATCACAACTCATGGATTAGCAGAAAGTACAGTTTATGCACTCCAATAAAAAAAGATGAATATGTTTGGAGTAGAATTCAAAAGTGAACCTCTCATTGATTTAGATGTGATGGACCAAGACGATTTACTGCTACCTAGCTGGCTCCAAATGTCGTTTATGAGATGGCCTCTGCCACCCTGTAATGAGTACACGCTCTGCCCCATCAGTGTGCATGTGTGGAATTCAAGGCTCAACGTGAAGATAATGTAACTGTTTTGGAAGTTCTCTGGCAGATCACAGTGAAATGTTGGTTATACCAAAGTAAGTCATATTTAGGAAAAGAATTGTCTTGGAGGCACCCAAGTGATTATAGCAAGTGCATTCAAGTGACTCAGTAACAAAGTATCATCCCCCTCATCTCTATTTTCCTTAGTAGTGAGTGACTTTCCTACCAACTCATTGGGTCAGTGTTGTCATGTTAAATCTCTGCACTGGAACTCTGCTACTACTAACAGCAGAGTGAGAACAGTTGGACTACCACACCCAACTGTGTAGATGAATCTTCCATTCCACATTATCGCGTTTTTGCCGTACGATTCAGTGTATGTGACAAGCTACCATAAGAACTACTTTAAACCTTATGAAATCATTTTACAGCCCCGACTACCTTCTTCCCCTGCAGCCACCTCAGTGTCACTTTCCCCCTCTTCTTTCTTCTTCCTTTTTTTCTTTTTCTTCTTCTTAGGTTTGTCTTGCCCAGATTCTTCTTTCTGCGAGCTTTCATCTTCGGCGTCGTCCTCAGCTCCGGTGTCCGGCGGCCCGTCCATCGATTCGACGGCCAACGGATTCACGGGTGCATCAGACATTTTATAAATTGAGCTCCTCGCACAGCGTTCTAAGGGTTTTTCGAAATTATTTTCGTAGAGAACAAAAACACAAAACGGAGGCGCGTTTTTTTGTAAACACAAAACCAAGTTATTGAAAAGAGTAGAGTTGTAACTAGGTTGATTTTTTATTGATATTTTGAGTGGTTTGTGAGCAATTGGGGACGGTTGAAAAACCAAGGGAAGTAAAAAGCCTGCAGAGAGAGGGAGCGTGCCAATGCTTTTTAACCGTCAGGGGGACTGTAAGGCCCTCTCATCCTTTCTCCCTGGCAGTCAGGTACTGGAGAATTTCCTCATACGTCCATAGACACAGATTTTTTGCAAGAACGCTTGATTCTAAAACGTTTGACAAGTAAAAGCATATAAAAAAATAGAAGTAATAACATTTATCATATTCGAAAACATAAGTATGACGATATAGTGATAACATACCAACCACTGTCGATTTGGGGAGGGTGCCCAGACCATCCTACACTCGCTCTAGGGGTTATAGGATTCGGAGGGGGAAGGAAAGAAGAATCAGAGGATATCCACGATGGAACGATCTGTTATCTGTTCCAGCTTTAGGAGGTTATAATGGGGCGGAGGTGTGGGCTGATACGCTGAGCATTGCCTACCACAGGAAGAAGATGGCAGTGGTGCAGAAGAGGTGGGGAGTCCACATTAGTTGTTCGTGCTACGTGGTTTCAGTTTCTCAGCAGGCAGTATTGGTGTTAGTGGGTGTTATCCCAATCCACCTTCTGGCAACCTCTAGCCGAAAGAGCTTCACCCATTAAGGCTACCAGGAGAAAAGATGGAGGCAAGATGAGTGGGACACAGCCCATAAGAGATGGTGGTGGATCAGGCAGTTGGTTCTAGCACTTCGTCCATGGCTGATGCAGCGGTGAGGCGCATTTCACCTTACACAACACACAGCTGCAAGCCTAAACTGTCTGCATTCGCATGCTATCGTTTTCTGTCAGAGCTGGGACACCTTGGTGGTGTACAGCGAAAGACACAGCCTCCCAGCTCACACCAGAGACATTCTTCCGCACTGCAACGAAAAGTGGAAGTTCACTGTGTATTTTGCCAGGGCAGTGCCTTGCCAGAAGAATGAAGATTCGGAGGAAAGATAGCTTCTGACCCTCCTGAGCTACTGTATTGTAGGTGGGACTGGTCGCACACGGCAAGATTCTCATGAGGGCGAAGATGACAAGAAAGAAGACCATTTGCACCGCCATTGCAGAGCCGCGAGGGCCAACCTGATGCTAAACGGGTCCGTGTTGATTCTCAATAGACGTGAGTAAATGCAGGGGGCCGCTAGTAGCTGACCTTCCCTTCCTTCAACCCTCCCCCACCCCACCATACCATCGAAAATCAGATCACTCAGGAAGTCGTTTAAAGCACGATCAAAATTACTCAATGTAGCCGAAGAGGGAATTGCTTGTGTAGTGGTGGTTTGGTGAAGAATAGGTAAATTGGCAGAACTTCGTTTATTCTCCTATGGCTTGATCACGAATCCTCACAAATCAGAAAATTTTCCCATGAGTTTTCCTTCCACAACTCATGACCTCCTTTTTTGTTCCGTTAAACAACCTCGATCATTTTCTGTCCGCGTATCAGCGCCCTTCCCTGGTATGATTGTAGACTCCTCCTGTGGTTACACTTCTTCTTCTTCGTCCTTGCTGTTGTTGATCAGCACAACACCCTCTGCTGAGCTCAAAGTACACCCTCGTACTTTCCGGAGTTGACGTGTTTTGGGCTGGTTGCCTCCCCGAGGCTTGGTCACCACTGATCTACTCGTGCCGGAGTAGGGATCGTGAAGACGTGATGATGTCACAGGAGGCTACGTTAGTCAGGGGGCTGACAGATAGTCTTCAAGTACCATTGACGAGGACCATGTGTTGTTTGTGGTGAGTAAGGTCAGCGGAGTAAGAGGATTGAAGGTAACAAAAACTTTTTTTTTGTTTGATTCTGATGCCTCATCAGTTCATGAGTGTCCGTCGCTTTTTCAGTGGTTCAGTGACGAGTTTTGGTTATCCTTAAGGACGGCCTACTTTCACGAAGGGGGGAGATGAGCTGACTGACTCCTATTAAAGGCACCGGGCGATCATGGTCTAGTGGTTAGGACATTGATTCATAATTCTCAACGTAAGTCGAGGATTGTGGATCGGAGCTGCAGCGCGATTGCCGTAATTTATGCCTGAGTCAGCAGCTCTTCAAAAGCATCTCCAAACTACCTCAGTACACTTGCTCGTATTGTATGGTTCCACAGGAGGCAAGACTTGGTGGTAGCAGGTCTTATCCCAATCCGCCTTCTGACAGCCGAGCGTAAAGACCAAGGGGGTGTGATCTGTTAGAGGTTTTCTACTCTGGCAGTTCACGTCTGGGCCCAATATAATTAATTATACAAGAACCCTTGAAACTCAACTCAGACCTTCAATCAACAAATAACTCTTCTTGAGGAGAAAATTTGCTTCTGATTTGCTCGGATCGTTCTTAAAGACAATATTGGGAGAAGGGGTTAATGAACAGGAATTAGCTCACCTTTATCCCACAATATTCAAGCGAGGGAGGATAACACTGAACTCGAAATCTTTGGCTGATAAAGGAGAGGCACAATCAGTACGTTGCAAGGTGTGTGAAGGATCAAAATGAATGCGTATAAATGTCTGCAGTCAGCGCAAAGGAAGATGAGCCAGCAGACACAGAGGCTATATCCTTCACAAGGGGGGATGGAAGTATAGCCATCAGAAAAAAAGAAGGAGGGCTGGGAAACTTAGGGCTGGTTAGGGCAGGTACCTGCAAAGAATTAGTAAGGCAATGGTAGATGATGCTTCCTATGCCACCTTCTAATGCCAACGGTGGGCAGGCTGGCGAAGCATGTTGGAAGAATTAGTAAGGCAATGGTAGATGATGCTTCCTATGCCACCTTCTAATGCCAACGGTGGGCAGGCTGGCGAAGCATGTTGGAAGAATTAGTAAGGCAATGGTAGATGATGCTTCCTATGCCACCTTCTAATGCCAACGGTGGGCAGGCTGGCGAAGCATGTTGGAGAAGCTCCCCTTCCCTTCCCACGAAAACCATTCGTCCTCATCATGTTCAATTACAATAAACACCGAAGACGCACTGCTCAATTTGCCCGGGCAGGGCTCAACCAAAAGAGAATGAAGCGTGCATATCTATGGCCTGTATTTCGCAGTGATGAAGAACGAAGACGTAAGTTCCCGAAGTATAGGAAGATGTGTGGGACTGGTGACACGCTGCGAAATTCTCATGGGAGTGAAGAGGACGACAAAGGACAGGGGCGTGAGTGCCAACCTAATGCAACGTGCCACTAAGTGCAGACCTTCCCTCCTCCACCCCCACTCTAAAAATACAACACGATGCCAGCAAGCCCACAAAAGCCAAGAGTTGACTAAAACATCACGCTTGCAGACGATGAACGATACGAACTTTGGGAGTAATTGGACAACCCTCCGTTTTCCAAGAGCCTGGAGATTGTTCGGAGGCAACAGACAGACCAGTAATACCCTCCATTCAAAGTTACAGATCAATTAGGAAATTGGTTTTCATTGTTCTGAGTTCACCGTATAATTAGTAGGAGGACACGGCTAAACTCCCATCAAACTTCGACGGTTCTTCAATGAAGAGCTACACTTAACTTTTCCCAAAAGCGTAGCCAATGAAAACGCCAACTTCCTGAACTCGTTTCCAGGGCTCCCTTCGACCATCTTCGAACTGCCGGTAAATCACCGGCGGACGAATCGGATTAAACGCCGTTTTCAAAAATAGTTACAATTACGCGCTCCTCGTCGAGACGAGCCCCTTTTTTTGAAGGAATTAATTACGGGGCAGACGGATTTCGTCGAGAAACTGTATTCGTTACCTCCGAGGAGGTCGACCTTGAAGACAGTGTAGTGATGTCTGTCATTTGTCTCAGCTATTTACCTTCCTCACAGACCTATAAAAAGGGAATGTTGAGGTTCGAAACCGCAGTTGTTCGTCGACGCGCGCGGCAAAAAAAAAAAAAATGTTTTTAAAGCGTTTTTTGGTTTTAGCGGTCGCAGTGGCTGCGATGCTTCCCACGTCTGAAGCTGTGAGTGAAGAGAAGCCTCATTTGTATAGTTTGCAAGGGTAACGCGTAGTGCTCCAAACCCACCGCGAGTGAACTATGTGCACGTCAACTCGGCAGAAATGAGGAAACGCCCAACAGGGTGTTAACGAGATGTTTTTGCTGTACATCGCAACCTTAGACCACTTTTTGTGTCGTATAATTTTTGACTTAGGTTCCTTACGTTGTCACTGCCTGAAGTAGGCTCAAGTGTGGATAAGTACTATGGTATTATACGGAGTGAAGGCTAAAACCTGTTTAAAACGCGCTAGTTGAAAATCTTCGGCGCTTTACGTGCGTCTGGACTTGTACTGGCTTTAGTGTCAACTTTCTAGCACAGCATGCTGTGACCTTTTTATTACTATAGAAGGGCCATTCCTGGCCATGAGTTGCAAAGGGTGATCAGCCTGCTCCACGGGATTTTCCAATTTTCTTAGTTCTTCGCTCACGAATGACAAACACAATGATCCCACCAGCAGTCTAGGTTGCACTCCATCAGGCCGCACTCTCTCGACAGTTGAAAACTACGTACATCGTCTTTTTACTTTCCGCTACCCCAAAGGGAAAGGAAAGTATAGTAATCGTGAAAAAAAAAAAAAAAAATTGGGTTTTCTTCAGATCTTTACGTTTTCAGGCCTACTGAGTCTAAAAAACCTAATTTCGGAGCATGGTCCGTGTGTGTGTGTGTCTGTAGTTCGATTTGCGGGAAAACGACTGATCCGATTGAACTGGTTTTTTTTTGTTTTGTTTGTTATTTTTTGTAGACACCAAAATACGGTTATGGACGATTTCGGCCGATTGGAAGGGGGGTTGGGGGACAAAAATGTAACAAAAACTAGTGTTTTTTGCATTTTTCTGGAAAACGGCTGTTTCAATACCTCAAATTCTCAAATTCTCTTCTACTAATCAATACCTAACTTTTCTTCTCCGTACATATCTCCATGAAAATACGGTGAACGGAGATGTAGACCTATGAACAAAAAATAGGGTTTTTACGCTTTTTAGCAAAACGGCTTCAACGATTTTCACCAAACTCACACGATGTTTTTGAATAGTTAATACCTACATATTGTTCTCAATAAATGTTCCTGTGACAATCCGTTGAACAGAGATAAAAAACAAAATGGATCGACAATAACGTTTTTTCGAACATTTCCGTAAATTCCAGGGTAACTGCTTCACCTGATGTAATCAATCTTAATGGAGTGTCTTATATTCACCTATACTCACATTTCGTTCTCCGTAACTATTTCTGTATATAAATGTTGAACGGAGATATAAGCCAAGTTAACTCAGAAAATGAGATTTGTCGAATATTAATTTATCGGTATTCCACTTTTGTCAAAAACGGCTCTAACGATTTCGATCAAACTTATGGAGTACTGTCAGCTAACTAGTTCCTACATTTTGTTTACTATAAATGGTCCTGTAAAAGTGCGTTGAACGAAGATAAAGCGCCCGCATATGTAGCTGGTGTTCGAACTTACGGGGGTGGCGGAAAGTTGGGTGTTGCTACGCACAGCTCGTTTTTTCTACCTTGTGCTCTGCATTAGGGTGATTGCAAAATAAACCTCCTGGTCAATTTCTCTTACCGCATACTGCGTCGTTGCGAGTGAAGTACGAGGGAAAATTCGCCCAAATCGTCGCACTAGCTTTTGCGAAAATTGTTAAGGGTCGAACATTCACGGGAAATTTGTCACTTTAACAAGACGACGAAGCGCTCAAGAGGTAGATTTAAACGGAGGTTATCGTACGAATAACGCTTACTAACAGCGAAAAACGTGTTTCAGGGGCATTTCGTTATGCTTCAACTGCAAATCAAATCTTACGAAATAGCTCTGAATAGTTAGATATTTTTGATTCTTTTGGTAAGAGCGCTGCTAACAATTAGAATTTCAAAACCCAGCGTTTGACTGAATATTGAGATGAAGGCCTATCCGCAATTAACAAGAACTTTCCTCCACTTCCCGTAATGGCAACAGAGATTGAAGCCATCGGGCAGGTAGAACGGTACCCTATCAGGATAATCACCATTGAAATACAAAGAGCGTTAAAGTATATACGAAAAATGTGAAAAACGAGTTGAAATTTATTTAAATAATTTTGACAAAAAGTTTCTGACGGCAGTTAATCGCTTGATTTCAGTACATGAGTCAAGCGCAAGTGAAACAAGCGCTGAAAACGTTGAGGAACATGTGTCTTCCCAAGACCGGCGTTGATAAAGGTACTTACTATTCATTACTCACTACTTCACCGCTCCAATTCTAGTTTGCACAGTTACCTTCAGACAAAAAGTGGATTAAATGGGGTTTGCAACGGAATTTAGAACCTTGATGGTATACACAATCTGATGGATGTTATTTCAACCCGAAAATCACTTCAAACTATACATTTTTTAAATCTTATCATTGTTTTAAGCATATCATTTTCTCTCTGTATCTCTGAAGAGCTGATGTTGCGTAGGTTAGCATACAGACCACAGACAGTGTACTGTAATGAGTCGAAAGAGAGGGAGAGAGAGAGAGAAAGATGAGAGGCAGGGAAACAGATGTACTGATTGATTAATTGGTTTATTTAATTAACCAGGGGCACTTAGGGGTCCTCTCTTCCACTGCACCTGGAAACATTGACCGATTTATACGCTTCTGGCAGTTATGTACATAAAATGATTGAAAATCCATATTAATACAGAACAACGAAATCGAAACAGAAAACCCTCTAAATTACTGCACAACGGTTTATTACTCTTGAACAGCTTGATCTAGTCTCACACCTCCGAGACGCATCGAAAAATACCAGTAAACGATACGAAACAGGACCTAACTACTACGAAACGACGAAAATGACTAATTCCAGGCGCTCGTAGGCACATTGGCACGACGTTGCGAGTTGAGTTGGCAGGCGATTTTAATGTGATGGTGGGGGGGGGGTGTTACAAACAATGAAACGATTACTTTCGCTGCAGGTATTGTCCCTCGAGTTCTTTCAATTAGTGGATTTTGGCTCACTATGATTACTGTAATTTTTCTGTGTATGTAGTAGTACACGTCTGATACTAATTCAATTCGACCCGGGATCTAAAAATACTTTGAAAACGATACCGAACACGGCGTATTTGCGATAAAACTGCGTTTTTGTTAAATTTTTTAAACTATTTTTTGCCCATAACTTTCATGGGCTTCGTCTGAACAGATCGAACGAGATATTTGTACGAAAAAACAAATTTTTTAGACTTCGTTAAAGGCACAAAACGGCCCGGACGGTCGAAGGACATTGCAGATTTGGAATCCCGATGTCTTGAAACGTGAAGTATCAAATTTTCAGGGGGGTTGTAAAAAAATGTTCCTGACCGAAATAGGGTTATTATTCGGAATAAATAATAAACCAAAACGATTAGGGCTGGTGGATGAAAAATAAAATAAAAAGAAATAAACTTCTCAATACACGCTCACGTAGCACATCTTTAAATTTTTTCATCTTGTAGTTGTTCACATCTCATACTTTATCGCTAGGCACTTGCACTGTACTTCTGCATCAGCCAATTTGAGAATGTATTTTTAAATGTTCTCACCCTTCGATTTAGTTTGAAAAAATCAGGATTATTGATGTAAATGAGAATTGCTGTGGCAGTGAACGATCTATTGAAAACAGTTGTTCGGTGGGGGGGATTTATACGAGGTGCCTTCGAGTGTGATGCTGGTGACAATCCTGTAGGAACGCAAACGTCTCAGCAAGGTACAGTGGTGAACCGCATCGTCCCAGTAAGAAGTTGCAGCTGCTCTTCGATTTTCAGCCATCCAAGCTTGAGGAAGTATGGATGTTCCTCCCATTGCAACGCAAGTAACGTGCTCATCCCATTGAAGTCAATTGATGAAACGTACCACTACATTCTGGGCCCCTCTGGGGCATGATAATTTGCTCGCTAGTCATGTCACTGAGGGCACACAGACTGGGTGCAAAGTTGTGCGTAACCATGGACTGGACAAGCTGAAGCCTTGCCCTAAAAGGAAAGTCCATCGCGATCCGACGGTACAAAGACCTGTATGCCCGCCGAGAGACTGCTGACACCTGGGAGCTCCACCTCACCGAGGGTTCCATTAACATGCCCAGGTTGTTTAACCATGCCTCATAGCTGGGCGTCATAATACCCACTTTTATCTGTGGAAGCTCTGCAACATTCAGCCGCGAAAGTAGCCTTGAGTACCCCATTACCATGCCTTGCGATGAACACCAAGATAGAAGGCCAACCCCACTCTGGCATAACTTCAGGGTGGAAAGTTTACCACGAGGACTTTGACCTCTGTCGTAGGTGAGCTGGAAGCTATTACTTATCCCATTTATCCTCTGTCCTTTGCTGAGGGAGCACAGCCTGGACGTAGCTGATACAGCATCCCAGCTCCCTCCATATTTTGTCGACGATCTTCTTGCACGCTGAAGTGGGGCCTAGCCTGTCCACAATAGTCCTGCAGTTGGGGGTAATAACTTTCCTGTTTTGTGGGAGGAGCTCAGGAAGCAACTGTTCCCCGTCAGGGGTGAAACAAAGAACAGGGACCGCTTCCTCTGATAAGGCAATATATCGATATATCACGACCGAGGTCAGGTTGTCGATATGCCCGACATCGTAGGAATGTTATCGATAAGTCCTCCTTGCAATCATAAAGGAACTCATTCTTCCGGGCACGACAGTGATCTCCGATTGCTGGAAGGCCTATGATTGCCTGGAGGACGAAGGCTTCCGTCACCTGACCGTGAACCACTCCTTGTTTTTCAAGAACCCGGCAACAGAGGCCCACACAAATTCGATCAAGGGAACATGGGGGTGCTATCAAGCGAGGGATTCCGTCTAGATCGGTCACAGATCATTTTGATTCGTACCTCTTCGAATATATTTGGAGAAGGACGAGAAGTGACTGTGATGATCTAACTCATATATCTCATATTTATTTCATACACCCATTCTTAATTTCATTGAATTAACTCCTTTTCTTAGTCTTTGTACATTTATAATAATTATATAACGGGTTATTACATAATGAACATTAAATAATTGGCATAATCGTACAGCTGTCGTTATTTCTAATTTCAAACGTGGCGCCAGAGCAGGATGTCGGGCATATCGATAACCTGACCTCGGTCGTGATATATCGATATATTGCCTTATCAGAGGAAGCGGTCCCTGTTCTTTCATTTTACCCCCGTCAGAAACTGAGTAAGGTAAAGGCTTACCTCACTATGATCTCTCTCTGCTCTGGGTCGGACCTCGTCAATTAGAGTGGCAGTCCACCACTCTCTACCCTCCCCCTCCTATCAACCCTGTCATACGTGGGCAGAGTGTGTTTAGCAAGTTGTGTGGTGCACGAGTTTGGAAATCCATCAATTGGCAGTGCTGTAGGGAGTCACGTGGCAAACCTGCGGAAATATTAAACAGTTTTACCTTCGGTTGCCAAAATAAACCACTCTCCTATGGGAAAGACTGTTCTTTGAAATGCTACTTCGTAGGCAGCAAACTATATCTGCCGAGAATTGTAAAAATATAACGATTTCAACTCAAAGCTGAAATTTACACGGATTTGTATCATTCTTCTTTTAACTCTCTATCGCCAAAGCGGTTTAGTTTAGGAGAGTTCGCTAGTGAAAACGCACCTTAATGAAAACCACTCACCTACCTTCATTTAGATGTGAGCCACAAAATGCATTGGAAAAAGGACATCTTCACGCCAACACTCTCGTACAACGACTGAGGCGTGACGGCGTCCCTCCCATCATCCCCCACGAAGGTTCATAGTCCAAATATTCGAACGCACCACGACCTGTTCGCATTGTTGAGCGGAAGAAAAGTCCACTAAAGGTCAAATTGTCCAATTCCTCCCGTTTCGTTGTACAAATCCATAAAAGAAACCCCATCGGCATACTTTGTTTTCAGAGGCTTTGAACAAAATGGTTGACGAAGGAGTCTTCGACGAGACGAACGACAAATTGAAAGTGAGTCATCAGGTGATTGTATCGATCGCGTACACCCCGTTTGTAACAATAATTTGCTTGACGGTCCTTTTTTTTGTGATTGCAGTGTTACTTGGGTTGCATTCTCGGAATGATGCAAGCGGTAAGTTGGCCCTCTGAATATGATATTTTCATGCTTCAACATACTCGTTATTAGAATTTTATTAGTTACGTTTTGTTACTATTCTGCAGGTAAAAGATAACAAAATTAGTCTCACGATGGTCAGGAATCAAGTTTCAAAAATGTTAGCTCCTGAACAAGGTCAAAGAATTGTTGTCACATTCGAAAGCTGCTCTGGCGTTAGTAAGTATTCATTTTTATCATATTTTTAGTCTGTTGATCCATCGGGCGTAATTTGCATAGTAGACGAGAGATTTCCTGGTTCTGTTTGAATGCCGAAAGGTAATGGTTTACAGAGTCACACTTTCGTTGGAGTAATGAACTTCTAGAAATGTACCTAATTACTAGCGTTGTTCGGGAGATGACAAGAAATTGTCTCAAGGTCGGGCCCTCAGGGCCTGCCTCCTGTGTTTTACCCACTGTTGTGTGGACTGTACTTTGTAAACGCAAATAATATCGTGTGGGCCCACCGAAAGAAAAAATTAAGGCAGTTCTTCTAAAGATAAATAAAGCCGTGCACAGTCTGAAATTAACGGTGGATGCAGATGGTGTGTCGCGACGTCGCAGACGAGAAGACGATTGAGGTGGTGACAGGCGGACGCGACGAAAATATATTAAATAATTAGCACAATACCTTGAGCCGCTGGTACCTGACAATGTGCCAAAGGTACTTAACTGATTTTCACGAGCGTGGCCTCCTGGAGGTGTAATAACGCTGGGAAGAGTGAGGCGGAGAAGGCGACACAAGAACGACACGAGCAGGAAAAGGCGAATGACGAGAATAAGTTGAAAAAGACGAGATCCGGCTGTGAGGTGACTGCAAAACAGTGTCATGATGGATCGGGATTGGTTAGTGAATCATGAAGCGCTTGCTCGAAAATTAGTAAGGAGATGATTCGACGTCAACATTGGTGTACACCCACTGACCTCCCTTACTTCAATAACCGCTGTCTAATGGAAACAAGGTTTCTTGTTCTTATTTGAACGCCCAATCATTAGTTTCTGTCGTCATTGTTGAAAGAGTTAACCAGTATCAATGATTCGACTACAGCAGTGTAGGTGATGATATAAAAACTATCGAGGGCTGTAAGCGATTAATACTTTTATCAAACTTCAAATCAAATACAACTTGCTATTTTAAGATTCATACACTCATTCCAATAATGTTATCCACGAGCCTCTTGTTTGTTTCCTGGATGCACTGCTCGTCTCCTAGGTGCGTCTCCTAGGTATCGAGCGTCCGTTTCAGATCCTACAGCAGTAAAAGCACGCATTGAGACCGCGAGAAGTGCTTTCGTAAAAATGAAGAGATTCTTTTGTAGCGTGGATTCCTCGGTGATCTCAAAGTCTGTATGCTGAGGTGCTACATGTGTTCTAGAAGAATAGAATATATTGCATTGAAGCAGCGACATGCAATAAAGCGTTATTAAAAAGCATTGAAGCCTTCAGGATGTGGCTATACAGAAGGGCCGTTAGAATATAGTAGTCACCTACACGGAGGTTCTGCAGCGGTTCTCCAAGGAAGCGGAGATTAAAATCCGTAAGTTGAATTACCTGGGTCACGTAATGAGAGGAGAGAGGTATGAGATGCTTCACGTGATAATGCCAGGCAAAATAGAAGGTAAGCGAAGTGTAGGAAGGAAAAGAATCTCCTAGCTACGGAACCTGATGGAGGGGTTTGGCTGCTTGTCAGTGGAACTGTTTAGGTCAGCCATACAGAAAGTCAGGATTGTCATGATGATCGCCTGCACCTTGGGTCTGCAATTCTCTGACGACTCAATCACTCAGCAGTAACACTTTCTCGCCGTGCTCGTATCAGTACCGTTTGTCCCCAATTTTGGTTTGGTTATTCATTCTGAATAATGACCCTATGTTTTCGGTCACAAAAAATGTTTTACAACCCCCCCCTCAAAATTTGATACTTTACGTTTCAAGACTTGGAGATTCCAAATTTGCAATGTCCGTCCACCGTCCCCCGTCCACCGTCTGGGCCGTTTTGTGCCTTTAACGTGGTCTAAAAAATTCGTTCTTTCGCCCAAAAATCCGATTTGGTATCTAGTTGTGCCCGCCATCTCGGCAATCCAATTGGACGAAGCCCGTGGTTGTAATGGGCAAAAAACGGTAAAAAAATTAACGAAACGCAGTAGAACGCGGGAGCTACAGCGTTTCGTCGTTTGAACTCCCTCCCTCCCCGCCCCGTCTCATTAAAAAAGCAACCCCGCTCGAGACGAGTGAGCGCGCCTCCCGCTCGCTTGCCTCCCAACTCCCCTTTCGCTTCGGAACGGGTGGGTTCGCTTCGAACGCCCCCGTTCCAATTTCCCTGACGGGGCAAAATCATCAGACGTTTTGTTTCCGTAGTTCCATTGTAGCCAGGACATGTTTCGTATGGTTTACTAGTATTCGATGCTGAGTCGAATGGGATGGGGGAGCAGTAATACAAGGTCAAGCTGTTCATGAGAATAATAAACCATTGTGTAATAATTTGCAGGGCTTTTAATGTCTTAATGACAGTAACACTTTCTCGCCGTGCTCGTATCAGTACCGTTTGTCCCCAATTTTGTTATGTCTTAGTTCAGAAATCTTCCTCTACCGTATAGCTCAGTGGACGTTCATTAACCTCTGTAAATACAGTCTCTCTAACTCACCTCATTCTCCCCATATTGCGCCAAACAATCGTATTATCATATAGATAGTTATGCGGCGCGCATTCAGATTTCAGGTAGTTCATTTTCAACTACTCTCGAAATATTGACTGAGAAATGTACTATTAGTATATTACTAACTGTGGTGTGTGAATAGATGCTCAATTCAACTGAAACCATCAAGTCTCACAAACAGTCAAGGAAGTACAGGAACAAATTGCGTCCGCTGAGGTCAGGCGTCTTGATGTAAAACACTGAAATCACAGTAATTAGTGAGGCGTATGCACGCTTGAAGGAACTCGCTGGACAATATAGCCCACAAGGATGATGTCACATCTGTCCTTCTTATACCACAAGTTTACATTATTCTTCAATGATTCACTCGTGACCAAGTGGATAGAGCGTTCAACTATAGTACGTGAGGTGCTACGTTCGATCCCTGGGAAGGAACTTTTTTTGACAAAATCCTCCAGCCGGAGGGGGAGGGGAAGTACTCCTACTACAGCTCACTTACTAGGAGGCTCGTGGGAGAAGGCTGGATGTAGAGAGAAAAGGTAAGTACTGGTCGGAGGGGAGGGGGCGTATAATACACACATATTAGAATGAAGATAGCGGGTAATAAAGGTTGTACTATAACGTGAGGGTGGGAGGGACAAGTGGAAGAAAGGGTGGTCCACTTCAGGACACTTCAGCAAGGGGTGGGGGTAGAAAAGGTCGTACTACGGTAGGATTGGTTGAAAATTGTTGTGGAGGGGCTAAAGAGGCGGGGTGGAGGGGATAAACAATGACGTACTACAACGTGATTGGTCAGGGGCGTGACCAAAAGCCTCATACTATAGTACGATTGGCCTGGGGACGTGGTTTTCTTCACCCATTCCCAGCTAAAACCACCTTTTTTGGCTTTCAACTCTCATTTCTTCCCTACTGTCGTTTCTCCCTGGCCTGCGCTCATTGACGGCACTGCCTACCTTCTCACTCCAACCACCCACAACAGTTTTGGTTGTTCCATTGTAGTCAGGTCATGTTTCGTATCGTTTACTAGTATTTGTCGATGGGTCTCGGAGGTGTGAGACTGCGTAAAATACTCCGCTGTGTTATAATTTGCGGCGTTTTACGTTACTTAGCTCTACATCCTAAGAGTACGAAGGAAAAGTAATCGACCAAACACAAAATTTTAGTTTTCTTCGAATCTTTATGTTTCAAGAGCAACTTATCTTCTTATCCAACCTGTGGATAACACACAAAATATCCACAAAATTACTGCATGAAGGAAACCAGTCCGAAAATAACTAAAACGTAGCGATCAAGACAACAGATTTATTTCCTCTGACGATTTTCATTCAGTTGTTTGTACGAATAGTACCAAATGACACGGCAGTACCTTTTCAAAAATTACAAGAGCAGCAAAATGAATTATTAACAATTTTGAAAGAAAGTCGATTGGAGCTGTTTTTTCTTATAAATTTCGCTGATATCCGCGTATTTAGCATTGTCACTTGCATGAAATCATAGTCCAATAAGCTACTTGTTACGATTGACATTTGCCAATGCTCGTGAAATACTCAGGGGTAAGTTCAGAAATTCTGGAATTCAAAGTGACGTCGTCGTTTCGTTGACTTTTTGGGCTGTGTTTCTTCTATGTTTACACAAATGTAAATACGAGCCTTTCCACAAATACGGCATTGACCTTTTCAATAAACAGCGGTAGAACCATGAATTAGGAACCTTAAGCGCTACCAGTTTACACGTAGTTAGTGAAACAGACTACATGGGTCGTTGATCTGAATTCACTTCTTGTGTAGGTACCACAACATGTTTCCTTTCGGGCAGTCAAAGCGGCTTCGACTCGTTACGAGATGCCCCGTTGATTCAGATTACTAAATAAAGTTCTCACTTTCTCGAATGTTTCACGTGTGTTATGTATTGCAGCGAACCGAACTCAATTTAGCGTGGGTTCGCCTTGGTCAATTGTGCCAGCAGTCATAACGGAGCTCTTGTCTCATTGAGGCGTCGTCTTGTCGCCCGTTTCCACCCAGTTCCCTGTTTGTGGTGGTAAAATTTCTCCAACTGTAATTTGAGAATAAAACTCTTCATTCAAATTGCGTTCACTTGATATCGTACGTACTCACTTCGTGTGATTTAAAGGCTACATCAGCTGACCGAATGAAGATCATGAGATGGAGGGAAATAGGCGCGACTAAAAATGCCTTTAATATTCACATTCGAGTTTAAAATTGACGTTAAATTTCAACTTTACTTTCAGCCGGAACTGACAAATGTGACTTGGCTTTCAACTTCGCTAAATGTGTCTACGAGACAGACAAGGAGGTAATGTCATTACTTGTTTGGCGAAGTTCCCTTAGTTTTCACGTAGCGCTGAATCGTTATAATGTTTAGAATATTCAATTTGTTATAGTTGCTTTTTCAGGCCTTCATCGTTCCCTGAGGATCTAATTCAAGATAACAGTCGACCCTAGCGCAGGAGGTTCAGCTTGTGGAGATCGGTTCCTAGCTATATAAGACTTACTTGTGATAAAAATAAAGGTTTCAAAGTCATTTCCTTTTTTTTTTTTAGTTTATCCTCTTGTACTTATTGACCTAGTTACAAAACTGAGACGTATCAGTGCGTGGCTCCACTTTTCGCTCCACTTTTCTTTCAGAGACTCTGTACCAGCTCATCTTGCGCCTCCAGAGTTGAGGAAACAAGAGGTCCTTTTGAGTTGTTACCCAATTGCCACAGTTGATCTCTCCCTTTGAAACTTGCCACCCAAGTAAATAGGTAAATCAGGTGGAAAACCAGATTAAGAACTCCCCCCAGGAGGTACGAATTACCCGGGGGCATATTTCCGCGTTAAAACACATGAACAACAGCCCTCCACTAGCTACACCTTTCCAGGTCTGGGTTTGGTGAATTCTGAGCGAGCGACGAGCTCTCGTGTTCTAGCGAAACTGCAACTACAACTTTCGACTGTTCTAACTCTCTTGTGAGTCTTAAGGAACAGTCATCTTGATAAGATCATCCATTTCATTCACAAGCGCCTCGTGCTGAGAGGGCTTAGGATGAGGTGGCTCGGGCGTATTGAAATACCCTAGCGCGACTTTATTACGATATTCAAAACCTGTCATGAACGGGAAAAGGCAATTACGCATGAAATGGCGTGGGAGTATAAGAAAACACTGGACCTGCTTTGCTCCTGTCTACAGCCTCATCAATCCTGCAAGTACCAATCGCTCTGTACTGGTCAGGGCTTGAGGACAAGCTGCACAATAAACCGTAAGCCCCGGTGTTCCAGGCAGAGGTGGCAGCGGTGACAGTCTGTACACAGCGGCTGCTGCAGAGGGGACTGAAGCGGCAGAGAATCTACATCATAGTAGACAGTCAGACCACTCTCAAGGCCTTAGCCTCATACTGTCTTACATCACAGCAAGTGTGGGACTGGACTGAAGGCCCTGGCAGAGGACAACAGTGTAACACTGGTATAGTGGGAAATGAACGGGCTGATAGGTTGGCTAAGAAGGGATCAGCGTAGATCCCTATTGGCCCTGAGCCCTTTGTTGGGATTACCAGGAGCCAGGGGCTGCTCATTGTCAGGGGCTGCCCGGCCATAGACAGTCAAAACTCTTCATCCGGTTCTCCAGAGCCAAGGAGGTGCTTGCACTAGGGAGGGAGGATATGAGGATCATATGTGGCCAAGACACTGTCCGCTGAGGTACCACCTTGCAAATATTGGCAAGTGCGAGGTACGGGTATTCCGGTTCTGCGAGGTAGGGCTAGAGACGGCAGAGCATGTGATATGCGTATGGACTCGCAGCATCGCGCCGTTCTGTGTTTGGGAGGCCCTTTCTTCAGCCCGAAGAGGTGGCAAATGCAGAACTTGCGGATATCCTCCGCTTGGTGCAGGGTTGGTGGGGGCGCATTGGTGACGTCACACCAAGTGAGACCAGTGCCGTGGGGCCTGGAGGTGGTGCAGGTGGGCCATGATCCTCGGATCATGGACGCCCTTACAATAGGCCCGTTTGTGGCTGCAGTGACGGTATTGCCTGCATCCACCGTTTAAAAAAAAACCATTAGCCCTCCGTGAAGTCGTGTTTTACCAAGTTCAAACGAACTGAATGAAAAATAGATTGAGTTTGTAGCAAAAGCCATGGAAACCAGTGAATTCGTGTAGAGATGACGAAGGTTTTGTGATGCTGCTGCACACCTGATATTTTTCTCAGCTAGTTACAAAACTTTTCTCTCTATCCCGAAGGGCTGAGATAGATAGTCTGAGTAGGGGAGATCGTCGGGAAAGGCCCAGAGAGGAAGTATCTTTGGGTGATTGGGAAATGGCAATAGATTTGGAGCAAGCGTCCGAATAATTTTCTCAGTTGATAGGAATAGTTAACAAGGGATCAAATAGAGAAGCTATTACTTTCCTTGGCTCTACGAAGTAGAAAGGAAAGTTATGTAATCGGCTGAAAAAAAAAGTTTGAGTTTTCTTCAGATCTTTACGTTTCAGACCCTCCTGAGTCCGAAAAACACTATTTGGGAAAATGGTCTGTGTGTCTGTGTGTGTGTGTGTGTGTCACTAAAGTTTGTCTGTGAACGATTTTAAGAGAAAACCACCGTATCAAATCAGCTCAAACTACATATTTCTCCCGCTGGTCATCATGGGACGCCAAAATAAGGGTATGAGCAAAATCCACCGAAAGTTAACTATAGTTATCATAGTGATCAAAACACCAAATTTTTTTTTCTCAAAAACGGCTCTAACGATTTTGATTAAATTTTTTATATTGATAGCTCCCAATAAGACAACTATACCATGAAATTCCCATCTATGGGAAAATGACGAGAGCAGCACAATAAATTATCAAAATGTTCGACGAAAAGCGTTTTTAGCGCGGGTTTTTTCTTATAAACTCCGCTGGAATGTTGGTAGAATGTTAAAGAAAATTGGTATTGTAGTCCAATCCAATACCTAAAGGGTGAGTGTATAAAAACGCTCATGAGATACATGGGGCTCACTCCAGAAATTCCTGAATTTCAAGTACCGCTGTTTCACTTACTACCAGTTCTAACAGTTATTACCCAATAACTCTGCAAAAGTAATTACTATCCTTCTTCAAAAAATTCGTGTTTACAGGCTCATTAATTATCTGTGTACCAATTGCTCAATAATGGCCCGGGAATGAGTACGAGCAGCACAATAAATTCCAGAACATTAGGCGCTACCGCCTCCTGCTGCTGTGAAGTGTTGTTTGACCAATTCCAAGGGAACTGAGTGATAAATGAATTGATTAAATAGAATTAGTCATTTACAAAGTGAATTGAAGTAGAGCTAAGGAAAGTTGTGTGTTGCAACGCACCAGATATTTTTTGAATTGGTTCCGAACAATTCAATTAATACGCATGGTAACCCACTTTTTTAATGTTTTTATGGAATCTACGGAGAGATATCATGTAGAAGCGCCTTCTCAACCAGATTCATCCAACAGCAGTATACAAATTGATTTGTGTTGGGTTTGTGCGTGCATCAATACAAACTGCCTGTAACATCCAGTGAGTTGGTTACGTTGCTCTGTTGTCCCATGTCTCACGTAATCGTAACATGGCTATAACTATAAATGATTAATTCTACGTCATACGTTTGATTTGTTTTGTATTTTTGACTTAATTCTCAGTAATATTAGTTTTATGGCTCTTCAGCCCAATTACTCGTTTCGATAGTTTTTCTTGTTTAATAAGTCACCTTTTCTATTCACGAAACGACTCCTTCAAATCATGCAGCGTACAAGTTCTCGTCGTGAGAAGAAAAAACGCGGGGCGGAAGTAGCGCTAAATGAGGATCCACTTTCAACAGCGCATTTTTGAAAATGTACGGCAATTTGAGTAAATGAAGAGGGACCTCGCATTAGAAACGTATGTCATTAGAATTGACAAGCCGTCATGGGCGATGAACACGGGAAGTTCCTCAACGTTCCAACGCTGCGCTACCCCGAGACGGGCTGCTCCTTCAACCAATTCGGTGTCCTTTCCACACACCCCCCCCCCTCTCCACGACCACAACACGGCCGCTACTAATAATTAGTTCTGTGGTGCACAGACGGGAAAAAACGTCGAAAAGTTGGTGGCGGTTTAATGCGGAAAATAGCGGGCCGTTAGAATGATTTTGAAGCGAGTAGGAGATGAGTTTAACGTAATTGCTATAAACTTGCAAATGTTCAACATTCATTAGAATATCTGATCCGACGCATCACAGAACTATCCTCAACCTCACGTGCATTCAGCGGTTTTTATGAAACTATTTTTCGTTTATTTTATACGAACTTGACAATGTGCAACGTCGTAGAACGCATAGTGTTCCATAATTGATTGAGCTGCCCCTACCTATCTTACGACCTTTATTGAGTAATCAGTCCCCCTCTAACTTGGTGCAACTGAGGAACCCACTGCGGCCTCAAATGGGCCTGTTGTGAGGGCCACCTCATGTCCTCCAAGCTCAACCTCACGCACTACGTACATCAGCGATGGCATTGTCTCTCTCTGCAGCAGAATACGCAGCCCCAGTCTGGAATAAATCAGTCCATGCAAAACAAGTCGACATAACGGTTAATGAAACAGGGAGAATCATTACAGGATGCCTTAGACCAACACTTATCGAAAAACTTTACCCAATTGTACGTATAGCTCCCCCACCTATTCGACGAACAGTTGCATCTGAAATAGAGCGGAAAAAACACCTACATAGAGGAATAGTTTCAATTGTTTGTGTTGATTTGGATTATTGTGTATATATTTAGTAACTAGCGAAATAAAATAATTAAATAAATAGAATATCTGGTGCGTAGCAACACCCAACTTTCCGCAACACCAGTAAGTTCGAACACCAGCTTGCGGGTGCTATATCATCCTTCAACGCAACTTCTACAGGGATATTTATCAAGAACAAAATGTAAAAACTAGTTAGTTGAGAGTTCTTCGAAAATTTCATCGAAATCGTTAAAGCCATTTTTGAGAAAATTGGAATACCGATAAATTAATATTCGACAAATCTCCTTGTCTTAGATAACTTGGCTTATATCTCCGTTCAATGGATATATACAGAAATAATTATAGAGAACGAAATGTGAGTGTGGGTGACTAAAAGCCACTCTGAAAGATTGATCACATCTGGTGAAACAATTACCCCAGAATTTAGTCCGAAAAACACTATTTGGGAAAATGGTCTGTGGTCTGAATAATTTTTGGAGAGAACCACCGTACCAAATCCATTCAAACTTGATATACAGCCCGCAGGTAACCATAAGACGCCAAAATAAGGGTATGAGCAAAATCCACCGAAAGTTAACCATAGTTATCATAGTGATCAAAACATCAAATATTTTTTTCTCGAAAATGGCTCAAACTATTTTGAAATTTTTTAAAATATTGATAGCTCCCAATATGGCAACTATACCATAAAATTCTCACGAATGGCAAAATGAAGAGAGCAGCACAATAAATTATAAAAATTGTCGACGAAAAGCGTTTTCAGCGCAGGTTTTAGAGAAAACAACCGTACCAAATCTGCTGAAACTTGATGTCTAGCCTACAGGTTACCATGGGACGCAAAAATAAGGGTATGAACAAAATCCACCGATAGTTAACTATAGTTATCATAGTGATCAAAACACCTTTTTTTCTCAAAAACGGCCATAACGATTTTGATTAAATTTTTTAAATTGATAGCTCTCGATAAGGCAATTATGCCATAAAATTCCCATCCGTGGAAAAATGACGAGAGCGGCTCAATAAATTATCAAAAGTTTTTACCTAATAACTGCAAAAGTAATTACTATCTTTCCTCAAATAATTCGTGTTTACAGCCTCATTAATTATCTGTGTACCAATTGCTCAATAATGGTGCTGGAATGAGTACGAGCAGCACAATAAATTACGAAACTGTGAACGCTACCGCTTCCTGCTGTCTTGAAGTGTTGTTTGACCAAGTTCAAATGAACTGAGTGATAAATGAATTGATTAAGTAGAAAAAAAGCCTTGTACGTGCTTCGTTAAAACGGCTTATGTAAATTTGTATTTATTGCCATGCACTTTTGCAGTGAAAATAGTAATTACTGCGCATTCAGCATTCTTGTCGGGTCGCAGTATCCCAAAAGTAGCTGTAAAACAACGTCTACCAGCGTCGTACTTTTTTTTTATTTTTTATTTTTATTTTTATTGGCTTCGAAGTACATTCATACGGCCGTTACAGTTATTTTTATATGATTATTACATTATTTTAGTTATTAGTAATCATGACAGTAAATGGTAAATGGTAAAGGTGGGAGGTTAAAATGCAGACAGAAGTGTAGGTTAAAATGAAATTGACACTTGGCACAGGAAATTAAATAATAAATCATGAATTTCATTGTTGCTTTCAGCAAGGAGTGTGTTGAGATTAAACGGGCGGGGGATGGCGTCTATCAGTTGTTTTCGTGCAGTATCATGTGTTTCGCATTCCAGGATTACGTGTTGTGGGGATTCTTCCGTTGATGAGCAGTTTCGGCAGAGTGGTGTGTGTGACGGATCAAGACGATGTAGGAACTGGTTTGTGTTGCAGTGTCCACAACGCAGCCGAGAAATAGTTTTATAGAAGCTTTTCGGCTTCGCTCCCGAAATGCTGTCGAACCAGGCGGTCTTATGAATTTTGGGGAACAGCACTTCGCAGTTTTGGCCGGCTGGGTATCCGGAAAATTCTTTTTGCCACTGTGAGATTAGGGTTTGGTAGGATCTTCTTTTGAGGTCGGTGAACGGGTAAAGTTGTGATGGGGGGGGGGGGGCTCTGGAAGTAGGGAGGCACGTCTCGCTTCTGAATCTGCTATGTCATTGCCTCTTATCCCTGAATAGCTTTTTACCCAACATATTCCAACTCTTTTTCCGTGGTTCCTGGCAATCAGTATTTGGTTGGCTATATCAGCTTCAATTTTCGTCATATAGGATGGGATCTTGAGGTGTGTTAACTTTGATACCACACTCTTAGAGTCGGTTATCAGTAAGACGCCTGAATACTGCTGGTTTTCAGTGCTGTTTGCATGCAACAGTGCTTGCAAGATGGCATAGCATTCGGCTGTGTAGATGGAGCTTCGGCCCCACAGACTGAAGCCTCGAGTCACCTCATTTGTGGAGTCATAGAAGGCATAACCTGATTTGTCTTTTTGTAGCGATCCATCGGTGTAAATGATGATGCTGTTTGGCCACTTTGTACGAAAATATTCTCGCACGCAAGGTTGGGTCCCTCGAGGTGTTGTATAGGTAGAGGCTGGGAGGTTGAGTATATGTAGCGGGTGTTTGTAGAATGCATAGGGGATAGAGTAGACGTACGGCATGTTAGAACTTGCTAACCAACGGAACTCATTGCTTAAATCCGTAAAACTTTCGGAGAGCAGGGGCGAGGGCTTTTTAGCCCAATATCGCTCGGTAAGGTTGCATATTGCCAATGCTCGTATTTCTCCCAGTAGTTCTCTATTCTTACTGTGGGTTTTCAGGGGTAGTCGGTCGGAAATCATCTTGCGTCTCAGGTGTAAGGGTGGTTCCCCAGCCTCGGCCAGAAGTGCATTGATTGGGGTTGATGGCAAGACTCCCAGGCAGATTCGTAATGCTCTGTTCTGAATTTTGTCAACTTTTGAGAGGGTGGTCTTGGCCGCAGAGCCATATAGAACTGATCCGTAATCAATGACCGCTCTAATAGTTGCTCTGTAGAATAGTAGAGCAGTTTTTGGGTCGGCGCCCCAGTTGGTGCTTGTAGGTGTAGCTTGTTGGTGCGTCATACTTGGAAGTTACAGTAAGACACCGTCTACCAGCGTCATACCTGGAAGTCATACTAAGAAAACGTCTACCAGCGTCATACCTGGAAGTCATAGTAAGAAAACGTCTACCAGCGTCATACCTGGACCAATATACAGCTGGTGGCCTATTTGCACATCAATTAGAAGAACGGACTTCAGGATGTACTCATTTATCTTGGAGAGCTCACAGTTTGGTTCAGTAGGTGGCAATTTATGTCAGAAAAATCGTTCAAAAATTCTCAATTCCGCTTTTATAAATCTAAACTCGGTTCCAAAACTCGCAACGTAGTTTTGGAAAACTTCCAATTTGGTTCAGAACGTTCTGAATTTGCTTAGGAAGCTCTCATTTAGGATCGATAGGTCGTAATTTAGTTTGGAATCATTTAAATTTGTTTGAAAGAGCCTTCGACGAAAACTTGTACCAAGCAACAGTTTATTTTGTACTTTTGTTTCAGACTTTTTCACGCGCAGTTACTTTTCATTTTCTATTTTTATTTTATGAGCTCAACGATTACTTTATTTTACTTTCTCGTATTTAACATCTGTGTGCAAAATCTGGCTTGAGAAGGATTTCACCACTTTGCCACGAAAAATATAATGGCGAGATTCCTGTTGGAGGATTCCAGAACAGTTGCTGTAAAAAAAAGCTTGAGATCGTGACATGGGCGGCGCGATCAATTATCAATGAAGCGACGGATTTATGTACCTCGGCGCGAATTTGAACGTTCGAAACACGATTTTTCGTTCGAGCCTGGGCCAAGGTTCGTTAGCACCTTGACGTGACGCAGAACTTCCGAATGTCCTGCGCGACTCTCCACTCCACATACGGGGGATTTACGTGTTTCCGACGAGCCCGTCGTGTGAATACCAAAGCGAACTTGGCGAGTAGCTCGCGTGCATTAATTACACGATGGACGAACTTAGCGGAGGAGATTGTTGTCGCGGTGGGACCTTCCGAACTTCCTGAGCAGAGTCGACTCCGCCTCCGCGCTCTGCCAGTGCTCAGCCGCCATGTCGCTAGGCGCCATCCTTTTCGTCCTCGGGGTGTTATACTTCGGCCCAAGTTCGAGCTCGGTAAGTCTTGTGTGTAAGAAATGTCTTTGTTACGACAATCGCTACACATAATTTAGGGAATTTACGAGAAACGCTTGGTTTTGATTGGCTCCACTGCCCTTCCAGTTGGATTGGGATTGTTTGGAGGATTGATTTCCTGTCCAATTATATTTAAATTGAAATCGTCATGCAAAGAATATTTGCGCTTTACCATAATTCTGGTACATGTTATGTTACGTACAACACCCTCAATTATGAAACTAGTTGGTACGGAACCACAACGAGAACAGCCCTTTTATTGCATCAAGTAAACAAAACACATGAATCCTAGCAACCGACATCTTGGCAACACAACATCTTTCCTTCTCTTTCATTTGTTTTTATTTTATTTTTACTTTCCGCTTCCCAAAGGGAAGGAAAGTATAGTAATCGAGTCAAAACAAAATTTTGGGTTTTCTTCAGATCTTTACGTTTTGAGGCCTACTGAGTCTAAAAAACCTAATTTCGGCGCGTGGTCCGTGTGTATTTGCGGGAGAACGGCTGATCCGATTGAGCTGGTTCTTTTTTTGTTTTGTTCGCCATTTTTTGTAGACACCAAAATAAGGTTATGGGCGATTTCGGTCGATGAGAAGGAGGGCGGGGGACGAAAATGTACCAAAAACTAGTGTTTTTCGAATTTTTCTCGAAAACTGCTCTAACGATTTTGATTAAACTGCCAAATTATCTTATACTAATCAATATCTAACTTTTCTCCTCCATACATATCTCCATGAAAATACAGTGAACGGAGATATAGGCCTATGAAGCAAAAATAGGGTTTTTACGCTTTTTGGCAAAACGGCTTCACGATTATCGCCAAACTTTCAAGATGTTTTCGGTTTTAAGTTAACACCTACATATTGTTCTCAATAAATGTTCCTCCGACAGTCCATTGAACAGAGATAAAAATCAAAATGTGTCGAAAATAACGTTTTTTCGAACATTTCCGTAAATTCCAGGGTAACTTCTTCACCAGATGTGATAAATCCTAATGGAATGTCTTTTAGTCACCCATACCAACATTTCGTTCTCCACAATTATTTATGTATATACATGTTGAACGGAGATATAAGCTATGTTAACACAGAAAAGGAGATTTGTCGAATATTAATTTATTGGTATTCGAATTTTCTCAAAAATGGCTCTAACGATTTCAATCAAACTTTCGGAGTACTCTCAGCTAACTAGTTCCTACATTTTGTTCTCCATAAATGTTTCTGTAAAAATGCGTTGAACGAAGATATAGCGCCCACATATGTAGCTGGTGTTCGAACTTAAAGGGGTGGCGGAAAGTTGTGTGTTACTACGTACCGGTCGTTTTAATTTTTTTTTAGTGTCTTTGATATTGCAAACTCTTTTTCTTAAATATTTCCTGTGTTCGAAGGTATCAAATGGAAACGATTTCTTCTTATTTCTTCTCCCCTTTCAGCTTTGATGAGGTAAGACCTCGATTGGTCTAGTCTCCTTACTACTGCTCCTTTCATTCTCATATTAGTTATCCACACAGTTTGTCCCGGTTGAAGCTGGGAGCTAACTCCATATGACTTCCATGTCGACGATCAAAATTTCTTTTTGACTTCAGGCGTATCCATCTTTCCTTATTCCTCAAAAACTCATTCTCTGGCTGTTTCGGTTCCAAGTTTTCCAAAGCGGCTGGTTGTCGTTAATTTTCTTCCCATCAATATCTCTGATGGGGTGTAGCCGTTTTCTAACGAAGTAGAATTATACTTTAGGGTGGATTCGAAAGGTGGTCCGTTGTCTGATCTAACGCCGTGTCTTGAAAAACATTTTTCCGAGTGTCGACGATAGTCCGTGTCTTAGTTGATGGTACTGCCACAACTTCTAAAAATTTCGAAAAATAATCTCGAATCACAAAATGATCTTTTCCTTTGACTTTGAGTAAATCGACACCAACAAGAGACCACGGAAGTGATGGAACTGGACTGGGTTTCATCGGTTCAGACGGATTCGATCTCTGCTGGGTACGAACAAAACAATCGGTAACTTTCTGTCGAATATCTTTGGAAATACCTGGCCACCAAACAGTATCTTAGAATGGATTAATGTTGTACGTAACATAACAGTACAGTCCGCCAGTTTTTACGAATCTCGCAACTTTTCATCGCACCGCGTACATTCATTTTTATAAATTATGTTTTTCACTCACTTCGAGCGAAGTCCCAATGGCTTAAATTGAGTTTTTTTGGAACTCAGGAGGTTTTCAAGCTACGTGCGGATGACACGTTGAGGTATCGCTTTAAAAAAAGACTGGGGAAAAGACGGCTTTGTTGGCGTTCTGCAATTTAGTGGCTCCTGTTACCAGTTAAATGTCAACCTTCATTGAACAACCAGTGTGTTGTCAGTTTTTATTTAGATTGGTACAGAAAGTTTCCTGATCGTTTGAGTTTTCTTCGGCAGTTTACTACGTTTTTGGGGGAGTCCTGAAAACGTCATTTGAGAAAAAAGATATGCGCGTCTGTGGACGCCGTTGAGAGAGAATTTTTGAAGCGAATCGGTTAAAATTTGCCATTTCGCCAGCAGATCAACACGGTACAGCAAAATATGGCCATGAGCGAAATAAACTATATATAACTATAGTTATCATCGAAATCGGAATACCGATGTTTTTATCATGAACTGCATCAAAAATTTTGATTAAATTTCTCCGGGACATTAGTCACCGATATAATCTTACCGTACAATGTTAAAATGGTGAGAGCCGCGCAATAATCATTTAAAAATTCGACGAAAAGCGATTTTAGTGGTTTTTTTCGCAATAAACCTCGTGTATATGCAACTAGCGTTTAAAAAAATATGATTCGACGTATCACACTACTTTCATTGGCCCTACGTGCATTTGTTTGGCTCCAGTAACTAATAAAATTTTGTTTTTCATCCTGCGATGAAAACTAATAGTGGAGTTTGATGTTGAAGAGTTTATTGCGCTGCTCCTACTTGTGCCATAACCGTTAATGAGTTATAATTGTACAGCAGAATTGTAAGATTGTCTGAGTGATTTTTTTGAGAAGGAGTGTGTTCACAGTTCTGAAATAATCAGGAGGGAACTTTTAGTATTAATATTCAGTGAAACGGCGGTGGTTGGAATTCCGGAATTTCTGGAGTAACTCTTATATATTTTATGAGGGTTTTAAACGCCCTGAGTCATGAAGGTTCTAGTAAGATTTGTTCAGAGATTATAAGGAAAAAAACGACACTAAAATCTTCGAAATGTTTGATAATTTATAGCGTTGTTCTCGTAATTTAACCGCGGATAGGAATTTTACAGTATTGTGTTATCGTTTGAAGCTGTCCATACAAAAAATTTAATTTAAAGCGAAAGTGCCGTTTTTGAGAAAAACAATTGTGTTCGGGTCATTGTGATAACTAAAGTTAGTTTTAGAAGCGTTTGGCTCATACCCTTATTTTGTCGGGCCGTGGTAATCTACGGACATGAGAAATATCATCCATCATCGCCCTGCAAAACAATTTGTACATGATAGATCAGAGGGGTGTCCAAATAAGAAGAATCACGCACTACCAACGCTTCCTCTTCCACACCATCATTTACGAGTATGAGATGGAAGGCAGTAGTTGACCTAGGTTGGTAAATGTTAACCTTCCTTCCTGAGCACGTATAAATAACACACCGGTTCTCGTCCGATCACCGAAGTGAAGCAACGTCGGGCGTGGTAAGGAATGGAACGCCTGGGAAACCGCGTGTTTTTCCTTGAACTATTCTTTGTTTGAACAATAAAACAAGTGTAAGTCTGAATTTGATCAACCGGCCGTATTCCAGTAACATATACCGTCATTTTGTTACCCGCAACTACTTCTGTAGCTGTCCATTGAACGGAAATATAAACTAACATACATCAGGGACTTAGATTTTTTTCCCGGATTGAATTCTGTTTTCTTGTTTAATAAAATAAAATATGTTTAAATAATATAAAAAATGCATTCATTACAATTTACCCCTAACCAAACCATAATTTGCAGTACACCTGTGAATAAAGAAATGCGTGACAGTCACACATGGTAGAAGTGAAACTTAAACGTGCAAAACCGAATCGCAACGGACAAGTGCAAAAACGAATCACAACTGACAAGTGGAAAAAACTTTTACGTGCAAAACCGAATCGCAACGAACAAGTGGAAAAACGATTGTTAATGTACTTGTCGAATTTGAAAACCTGCCCGTAAAACTTCGAGTAAAAATTTTTTTGCGATGAGTTTTTCCACTTTTCCGTTGTGCTTCGTTTTTCCACTTGTCCGTTGCGATTCGGTTTTGCACGTTAAAGTTTCACTTCTACCATGTGTGACTGTTTTTTTTACTGGAGCCTCACGTAAAGATAAGATAAATGGGATGGATCGTGGTGAACTGTGCTCATTCCGATCTAGTTAGATGGAATTTCTAGCCTGGTTGAGCACCGCGCAATGCTAATAGAACCCCTGACTTGTCTGATGGCTCAGAAACGGTCAATACGAATATAAGTGTTAGTACTGCGCGGTGCTCTGCTAGGGTCAAAGTCCCATGAGTGGTCTCCAGCTAAGTTTCGTGAGTCATTAGTTCTCAACGACTCGGTTAAATAGCTGCAGTCGTCGTATGGACACGAAGAAGTGCGACAGTTTCCTCTACAGCCTAATGAATCGTTAACTTCGACCAAAAGCAAATTCTCTATAGCTGCGCTTAACATTTTTTCAGGATGATCTTAACGAGGATCTGGCAGAAAAGTTCAACGTAGCGGAAGAAAAATGCTTGGAAATCCACCGAGTGTCTGAAGGTTGTGTTAATAAAGTAGACATACCCCAATCACTCAACAACCCTTGCACAATTCGGTATCCTAGTCGCTTATCGTATTTTCAGATACGCGTATTTTCATTTGGTTGCACTTCACAAAAAGTTACGTATACGTTTATAGTTCGCTGCTCTTACGTTATTTGTGTTTGTTTCCTCCAGCAATGTGACGAAACCACTGAAATATCCATTATATGCTAGCAGGAAGGTAGACAAATTGGATCATAATTCTGAACACTGACAACAACAGGGTAGGAGGAAGTTCTTTTCTGATCTCAATCTTCTTGAGTGGGCAGGCAACTGTTGCAGGTTCGGTCGGGGTCCACCTGTGACACACAATAGAATACTAGAAACAATTAATAGTGTGGTTTCGATTCGACTGACAACGCTAAGGTGTAACCACCGAGCAGGAGATTAGGGCCAAGCTACAGGGTACTTGGGGTCAGTGATGGTTCTGAAAATCACGGTCAACCTGGCATATTAGATGGATTAACGATACGAGGCAAACCAGGGCAGCCAGTATTATGTATCATGTTGCACAACTGCGACTAGGGGTCTCATCAATAAATGTGCTTGTTAATAACGGTTGGCCCCGCTACGATCGATTGCAGGCAAATAATAGAGAAGGAGTCCTCGTATCAGCACTCTGTAACGCCTTCTTTGAATGTCTTCTCAAGAACCTCGTGGAGGCTGATTCTGAGCCATACGTCTATATGGAAGACATGACTGTGCTGATCCGTATCCAGTCGATCCAAGAATCAAGGGGTCAACCAATTTTATTAAAGGGAACATTAAATAGGCGACCGACAATACGTTTTGGCAGCCACAGGCTCCTTGATAAGCTAGCTTGAGGTGCAAGTCAAGTAGGTACTAAGGAATCGATATGGGTGAGAGGTATAGTTTCACCCAACACCTCCAGTGTCTCAAAGGCATTCGTCTCACAAGGTTTGTCTCATAAGAGTAATTACTAAGGCTACTTGGGATGTGTGTTACTATGGCACAATCCTCATGTACAAGGCCACCTACCTAGGCGTGATTGGCTACTGCCCCCTTTTCTGGGGTAGCGTGCTCACAGCTAATCAAAGAGGTCCTGTGGAGCCCCTGAATCTTCATCCACTGAAGGGCACCAAGTCTGAACAAGTGGAGAGTGAAGAAAGAACTTCCCTCGCTCTGGGCTGAACTCTGGCTCTTCCCTGGCTCCAAGAATAATCATTTTGATGAGGAAGCAGACCTGTACAACCTCCTTTACGTCTTCTGCAACGCTAAAGGAAAAACGCTTCCGCTAGCTTACTTAGCATCTCAGAAGATGAAGGAACACCTCTCGTCCTTTGAGGGAAGCTCTTGCCATTCGTATGGAAACCAATAGAATGTATGTAGGCGTCTTTCAACCAGGGTCTACTTGTGGTTGCTCTGCTAAACTTGGTGACTCACAAAGTTCTTCGTATCCCGACTGGATGTGTTGGTTGTAATTCTTGGCCACAGCAAGTAGTTGTAAGTAGGGAATGAATACTCCAGTTCTTTGGGCTTTTGTTTTTGGAAGGAATGGTGTGGCGGGGAGAGTTCTCGGGTCCATTTTTACAGGGAGCACCTGGTTCAGACCTGTTTACTCCCCACTATTCTAAGACGCATTCTTCTGCAAGCAGTATAGTACATGCCGATGACGTGCTGGAGCAAGACTATGAACGTCTTCTCATTGCATGTTGCGCACTAGCTGTACCAGTGTCCAACACTTTGTTCCTTTCTTTCCCATACTTTGCCCCACGTGTTATTCTTTATCTTTCAAAAGTGGAAAGGACCCCACTGGGGGTCAATGCCTCCTTATGTAGGAACGGCCTAGAAGCCTCTCAAGTGCCCCCTGTGTCACTGCTTCCTCCGCTATCAGGATCCAGATTGACCTCCATCAATGTGGGATTATATTTCAGGGCACTATCGCCCTTCCTATTTGGCACTCTGGTGATTGAAGTTTGTATTCAGGCCAGTACAGTCCCTCACACGCTTCATGTTCCCCTCAATCGTCAGAACTCACATCGTCCTGGGTTGTAGAATGTCAAAGACGTCTGAGGGCTCTCCCATTAACCATCACTACTTTTCAGGTCTAGTGTTTCAAATAAAATCCTCTTCACCCACTGATGAACCACACAGGAACCTTCTAGCTAGCTTCTACGAGCTCTGTTAAACGCTTTGTTGATTAGTGCAGTTAGATTAAGAAAAGTACACAGGCACAGGTTGACTGTAATACGCAGAGTCTAGTTCAATATTTAGTTTTTTGTTATGGATTCATTTATTTATGACAATCCCAAATCGATAGCAAACTGCTAGACCATGCAATGGGAATTCTGAGAATTCACTTAATGGTGGTATATTTTGGTTCAAGATGTTCGGAGAAGTCTTCTGGTTTCCATGGCCGACGTAGAATCCAACGTAAAGGTTCGTACTGACGTCCATGGTTTTTCAAAGTTTACGGGGTGATTTGAAAGTAAATAATTTTGATAATCTTTCGATTGTTCCAGTGTTTCCTGAGCTGTTTCTTTGAAGAAGTTGGTCTCGTAAGTCGTCACCTGTTATTATTACTTGTGAAATTCTTAATGAATTTCGAGGCAGTACGCTGTGGCGCAAGTTGCGTAGGGGGGCCTACAACCAGTTCTAGAACATTACAGAAAAACTATTAGAGAATTATTGAAAGAAGCATTTAACGGAAAAGACATGGCAACAAGATAGTAAATGGTGGCAGTACATGGGATACTTTAATGGGTACATGGGAGGGGGGGGTTCAGTGAGATGGTGCGCCAGCAGCTGGTGATGAGATGGACTTTGCTTGACTTGACCAGCCTGTTCAACACACGGTCATTCACTCCTCCTTAATTTTCCATTTTTCTTCTGCACCGAACTATGATTTAGTATTACAATGCCCTTCAACACTCAATGATTGAGAAGCTCTATACCTAATGCATTAAAAATGGGATTATTGACTACATGCAAAAAAATATGTGACGCTGTTGAGGGCATGATTAGAACCTGTGGTGACAAAGGAACAGAATGAGGTTTAGCTCATCGGAGTCGTTCCTGGCAATTGTGAACGAGAAGTGAAGGCGAAGTCAGCCGAAAAAAGGAGGGAGGGGGGCTGTGAGCACACGACCATGATCAGGGAGGCTTTATTCAGGCCTCATTCTCATTCTTATTCTGACTTCTACTCACACTACAACTGGATCCAACGACGGGGATTAAGAGGTGACTATTTCTAAAGGAAACAGACCTTTGTAGAAAGCATCACTGTTGTAAAGGGTGTGACCTAATTATTGAGTTACACTCGGAATACCTATATTACACGCCTTTTTGTTGACAATGTGGGCAAGGTAGTTCAAAATTGGTTTGAAGATAGTTTGTACAATACTCGTGCAGACCGAAAGTATTTCCAATTTGTTCTTGAAAACTTAAAAAGGGAAGAAAATCGATGTGATCCTGCAGAATGTCTGTAGCGAAGTGCCACACAACTTTTCTTAAACCCCGTACCATGCACTGTATGCCTTCCCCTCTTCCTTATCACTTTTTATCTGAGTTACCTTCCCGTTTTTTCTCGACAAACTCGTAAATCTCACTCCAGGAGTCTGGACTGCAGAGTATTGTGGTTGTGTTACGAGTGGGGGGGTTGGGTTGGAAAATGTTTGGAGAGCCACCCGCTGACTCAGGTAAAATTACAGCGATTGGGAGCTCTGATCCAATGCCCAACTTTTGTCGGAGTATGAATCTTCGTCTATATCCACTATACTACGATCACTAGGGTGCCTCCAATGGGAATCAGGTGGTACAGTTGCAACCACCTTGTCAGGACCTATTTCACCAAGACACTGACGCAGCCTCAAAATCCTATAGTGGCAGCATTGGAAGAAGGTGTGCTCCACGTCGTCACATTAGACGCACCTCACTTCTAGTACCATCCCTGTGCTGCAAGGGTACGCACTGAAAAGGCCATGGCTGGTTTGCATTTGCATGTGTGAAGAGGGAGAATATTATTCTCACAGCTCCTACTAAGCTAGTTCCTCAGGCGATAACCCCCCTGAACCTCCCAAGCGGGGGACGTTGGGGAAAGGCATAGAAATCAAGCAGAAATGCTGATAGAATCTCTGGTCCAGCCTGACGCAATGTCAAAAACAGTTCCAGCTCAACATTGTGCTGGGAGGGGTTACTTTGATGCTAGTTTGTGGGTATCTTGCTGACTCATATAATTGGTGGCAATTCGTAAATTATTAAGATGGGTATGATATGGGGACTATTCAGGATTTTGATATATTAAACCTGGTAGGGCAAATAGATGTGTCATGTTGAGTTGCTAAATAGTTTGTTGTACATCACAGATGAAAGGGACGGAGCTGAACAGGACGTTGTACGACGCTTTGCTGGAGCAAGAAATGAAACTGTCATCAGGAAGCGAAGAAGAAGTTCGCTTTCTAAACGCTTGTGTTGGTGAGAAACTTAGTTAATTTTGGATCATCCACAGTAAACAGAATTTTCATTTTCGATTTTATGGACACGAAATGGAGAAGACTCAGCTCCTGCATCAATTCAGCTTTTTGGAGGGATGGAAGTTTAAATACATAATAACATATTACAGTGGGAACCTTGACAATCAGGCAAGATTATGCAGGCAGCGCTTTCCTAGGTTTGAAACTGTTGAGTATGACGCTCTGGATATTGCCAAAGCGTGTGCTACAGTTAGCTACCAGAGCTAGCCAAGTAGGTGTGCTGGCAGACTAGGTCTTAGGAGAGACGTCAGTAGGCATGAGGACAGAGCGTGGTGTTCGACTATACCTCCGCTGCGTATGATGCCACGAGCTGGGCTCGATTTCCCCCAGACGTACAGTTAGACGTATTAACCTTTGCAGACGACGGACTCCTTGCAGGTACCAAAGATGGCTTGCAAACCGACCTAAACAGGTTTTTGCTGGATACCTTGAATGGTGTTGTTGTGTGTGTATAATCCCGAGCAATACGATTTGGCCTTACTAGACGCGTTTTAATCAAAGTTACAGTTTCTTCGCTGGCGATGCACTGGGAATCCAAGGATTCTCCTCACTGATTCACTGATAATGCCAAAGTTCCTGGCTCTGGGTTATCTTCCCAGGAGCATGCCCATGCTACCAGGCGCGACCACGGGTTGTGGATAGTGGAACGGCCACGGCGTTGTCCCCAGGGGCATGTCTGCGGCCAGCTGTGAATAAGGGCAGCATGCTGACTGAATAAGCAGCTGCGAACAATGGGCAAAACCCAAGAGATCGCAGAAGAGATCCTGAACAAAGGACTCAAGGGCAAGCGGATCTACATTTTCTCAGACAGCCAGGCCGCCTTAAAGGCCATCGCAGCCTATAGTTTTAGGTCTAAGCTGGCATGGGAATGCCTCCATGCGCTCAAGCAGCTCGGCGCCCGTAACAGGCTCTCCCTCATTTGGGTGCCGGCTCACAGGGGGCATGACGACAATGAAAAGGCTGGCCGCCTCGTGAAAAGGGGTACAGAATCCCTACCCATCGGGCCTGAACCACACGTAGGTATGACGAAAAGTCACCTGAACCGTCTGGTTGCTCGATGGGAGATACAGGAAAATGGCACCCATTGGCATCGCCAGCCACAACTAAGACAGGCGAACCAACAAGCGAAAAGGCTAGTCACGCCTTCCTGTCAAAGTGCGAAGGAGATGCTGACACTCTCTAGACAAGATCTGAGAGTACTGATAAGCTTCCTCACCGGGCACTGCCCACTCAGATATCACCTCAACAAGATGGGCATCTCAGAGGCGGTGGAATGCAGACTCTGCGGTTAGGAGGACGAACCAGCAGAGCATATCCTGTGTGACTGCCTTGGCAGCAAAACGCTTTGAATACTTCGGTCAGGGGACCACTGAACCCCAAATCATGGCGGAATCTGCGTTGAAGGACATACTCGGCTTCCGAAGGGGGGCGGGTATGTCCGACGCCTTTTACTAAGAAAGGGTCAGTTTCACAAATAGGCCCATGTGTGGCCGCAGTGACAAAGGGACCTTGTCCCGAATGCCCTCGGGGGAAAAAAAAAGAAATTATATATATATATAGATGCTTGTTTGGAACTTCGCATCGTACTACATCAACCGACAATCCAACCTACATCCAGCCAATCCTGCCCTATCGCAGCAACGAGACGGTAGGTCAAAACTGGCCTGGCTTGTTAACCCATTAGAAACAAGTTTTATCTTTCGCGATTGCTGGCGATAAGGTGCAATCTCAAAAGGGCAGAAAATAGGATGCCCGGGACATCTATTGTACTTCCAACATCATTGCAGGTAAACATACCATCAGATATGTGGACTTTTCCTACTCTTCAGCGTGAGCAGCGTTTAGGCTTCAAACGGACACTTTGCACTTTCACTTGTTCTCATATTGAGCTCAGAAGGCTGAGGTGGAGCTTGACTAGGAGTGCAAACAACGCCTTGTTGTTGTGGAGCAACTACAAAGGACGGATTGATGCCCTCACTGAGCAGCGTGTCTTTGAAGGGTCCTAAACGACAGAACCTTGACCAGTCTTACGCCTGAAATTCTCATTGTGTGAAATCTGACAATTAAAAGACGCACTGATGAGCTGAATAGCCTCCACATTAGGTACTGACATAATTCTCTTAAGAATGTTAAGGACCTGCCAGTTGCTAAGGGAACAGACCAGTCCGCAACAAACTACTGCTCGCTTTACTTATGTTTCGTACACGGCCAGACAATTTCCTCGCCCTATTGGCGTGGACAGAGCGTTATCCTCTCAACAATTGAGAACACCCTCGAGGTGCACGTAAATTCCTTTGAAAGCGATAACCATAATTAGAGCTAACAAATCATTTGGATGGAATCTTTTGTAATCGCGTTTGAAAAATACTATTGATGTTCACAGAAAGTGTCAAGGGTGAGGACGTTTGTGACATCGCGTTCCAGTACTACAAGTGCCTTGGGCATCGGTGAGGTTCTCGATAAATAACCACAGTTTTACTCGAAACGTGAACGTTATAACCCCGTGATCGATTAATTGGGCAATTTCTTGTTGCAGATATTATAAACAATCGAGCGGAGCGTGATGTGGATTTCGTGACGAACTATTGTTAATTCAGGCGGACCATAGCTAATGTAATATACGCGCGGGCGTGAACTATTGTAGAGCTCAAGAAAAAGACATCAACAATTTCTCAATTCTCAAGTACGAAGGTTACATTTTAACTTTATGTGTTGTGATGAACCAAAGTAAACTCTTTGATCGTTTACGCCTAATTCAAAATTATGGATCCTGACGTTCACTTATTTATTCAAAAGCAGTACGACTGAATAACAAGTGAACCCTATTTTAGGTTTACTTCGTTAAAAACCTTATTGCGAGGTCGTTCAACTTTCCTTAGCCTCAAGATGTGGGAAAATGGCCTGCGTGAGTTTTTGTGAACGCAATTGAGAGAAAACGGCAGAATCAAATCAACGATTCCGAAGACAACGAATTTTAGTGCAATTTTTACTTTCCTTGGCTCTACGAAGTAGGAAGGAAAGTTAAGTAATCAGCTAAGAAAATAATTATTAGTCCAAACGCTACTGAGTGCGAAAAAAGCTATTCGGGAAAATGCTGCGTGTGTCTGTGAATGCAGTTGCAAGAAAACGGCTAAACCAACCCAGCCCAAACTCACTAGAATAAGGGTATGAGCAAAATCCGCTCGAAATTAACTATCATAGTGATCAAACACTAAATATTTTCTTTCTCAACAACAGCTATAACGATTTTCATTAAACTTCTTATTTGGGCAGCCCCAAAAGGCCCAACAATACTATAAAATTTTCATTTTCGGAAAAAATGATGAGAGCAGCACAATAAATTACTGAGTATTTCTACGGACATCGATTTTAGTGCAGTTTTTTCCTTATAAACCCCGCTCAAATGTCGCTAGAACCTTCAGAAAAATTGAAATGGTATTCAGTTAATCTACCTACATGATGGGCGTTTATTGGCATTCATGTGACGTATAGGAGCTACGTCAGAAATTCAGGAGATTCCTACAACCGCCTCTGCATCACACTACCATCTCTAAATTTCCCACCAGATGAACAAGCTCCTTATGAAAAACAACCGCGCACAGGATGCTCAATAATGGCCTTGGCTCAAGTATTAGCGGCCGAATAAATTCCGGAATCTTTAACTCAGGGTATCATGCCGAACGACGTTTTCGTAAACTGAATGTAAAACATATGGGACTAGTTAGTACAGCCAAGAAAATCGCTGAATGCACGTGGGGCCCGGGAAAGTTGTGTGATGCGTCGCACCTGACATTTTTCTCGAGGTACGTTTTCGACAAAAACGCAATTCTATCGATTGAAGTTTCCGACAGTTTCGTTTATGTTTAACAAATAACTTACTTGCTGTGATATGTTACAGCCCTGAAGATGCTCAATAAATTGAACCAAACGTCGGCCTAGAGAAGCTGTTTGTATTATTATTACTGTTATCTACCAGAGATGTGGTTTTGCGATGAAGTGTAAATACCAAACATCCAAGACAACAATAGTTAGTTTAATTTGTAAATTCACTTTTGAATCTCAACGCAAATTTATGAAGTTATTACAAGGTGAAACAAGGAGCTCCTTATAAAATACTCGAAATTGATCGTTGTTTTCACGGAATACGCTTTATGGTATTGTGTCGCATAAAAGTCCTTCTATGATTACAGTAAATTAAATTTCTGACCGTTTCGACGTGACGTGGGGAGCACGTGCGTGCGCACTTAAGACGATTTACCGGACGAGCCAAAATTTCAGCCGGAACGGTGCTGCCCGATACGCCACTTGGATCTGCAAAGAAAATACTTTTTTTTAACCTAAAATTGCTACAGTTGAAGGCTCGACTGCGGATCCATCGGGTAGATAAATGGGGGTTTTACTCGTGCTCGGACTTACAGTTAAATTTAGAAGAATGAAGTAGAGGTAGGTCCAGCTGAGTCGTGGATTTGGGGTGCTGATGGCCCTCAGTTCGGAGTTTCACAATTAAAAAACACTGCAAATTATTACACAACGGTTTATTATTCTCATGAACAGCTTGACCTAGTATTACTGCTCTGAGACCCATCCCATTCGATTCAGCATCGAAAAATACTAGTAAACCATGCGAAACACTACCTGACTACAATGGAACTACGGAAGCTAAATATTCCCTCGGCGCCAGGCGCCTGTAAACGTCTGTAGGCATTTATGATCCGATGTGGGGGTGTTCGGAGGAAGTGGCCCTAACCTTCTTTCGCCCTGTCGGGCAAAAAGAGTCGGGGAAAATGAGACAGGGACTTCCAGTGAACCCTCGGCAATTGACACAACGACGTTGCGAGTCGAGCGGGTGGGTGGTTTTGATGAGACGGGAGGGAGTACTAACGACGAAACGTTGACTTCCGCTGTAGCTCCCGCGAGTTCTTTCAATTAGTTGACTCTAATAAATACTATAATTTCCCTATACGCAGTTGTACACGTCTGGTACTCATTCCATTCGACCCACGATGTAAAAATACCTTGAAAACGATTGAAACACGGCGAATCTGCGATTATACTGCGTTTCGTTAACTTTTTAAACTATTTTTGTCCATAACAACCATGGGCTTCGTCCGATCCGTCCGATTGTCAAGATGGCGGGCACAACTAGGTACCAAATGGGATTTTTGTGTGAAAGAACGGATTTTTTAGACCACGTTAAAGGCACAAAACAGCCCGGACGGGGGACGGCGGACGGGAAACGGGGGTCAGTGGACAGGGGACAGCGGAGGGCGGACGGACATTGCACATTTGGAATTCCCATGTCTTGAAACGTAAAGTATCAACTTTTCAGGGGGGGGGGTGTAAAATATTTTTCGTTACCGAAAACATAGGGTTATTATTCAGAATGAATAATAAACCAAAATCGGATATGTGGACTGGCGAGATTCTGACGACTGCGCAGAGAACAATACTGACTGTAAGCCGAGTCACTAGGTGCCTTCAACTCGAAGTGTCCGGTAGGAGAGACAGCGAGTCTCGGCAGGATCCAAGTTGAGGTGAACTGCAGATCGGCGGCTTACCGCGCACAAAGCACACACGAACACTTACACACGACGTCGGCGGAGGCTTATTACGTAAACCAGACAGATTTGGAAGTGCAAAATAAACAAAACGCTTCGGCGTTGACAATCACTGACTCCAACATTAATACCAGACTCAATTTCAACAGTCAATAACACTTTGCAGGTCACCAAGGGACGTCAAAATAGGAGCAAAATCCGCCCAAAACTAACTATAGTTATCATAATGATCAAAACGTCAAATATGTTTTTCTAAAAAATGGCTCGGAGGTATGAGATTATGTCGAGCTGTGCAAGAAGATAATAAAACATTGTGTAATAATTTTTTTTATATAAGCACGTTATAATATAAGAATTTTTAACACTTAATTCAATTTATCCAGTGAATCACAAAAAATTCATTTGAAGTAAAAAATCTTATAGCTGGAATCGTAATGAAAGGCAATGAAGAGACCAGGGATGAAATACGCCAGGGGTTTGCTCTCCTTTATCCAACAATATTAAACCTGGGGGGGGGGGGGGGGCTCTGAAAACTACTAGCTCTGGCGAAAATGGGGAAGCTTGGTTGAGTTGCGAAGCTGGGAACCAGAAGAATAAGAAGAATGGCCGGCTGGAGCATCGTCTTTCTTGTCGCGAACATTCGGAGCTCTGATGCGATCCAGACCTGCCAATTGCGGCGATCAAAGGAAGGATGGCGAGTGGATATTGAAAGCTGAGGCTTTGGCAATCTCCCAAACACCCTCCAGACAAAAAATGTTTGTTACAAACGTCAGTATAAAATCATCGTCAATCGTGCTGTCGATTCCTTCTCTTCCTACACTCTCCTGATTCCCCTCAAGTTATTAACACCTCAGGTCATCGTTGAGGCCCTTTATACTCTTTTTTTCCTCGTATTTCCTGAAGATTGTCTCGCACAATGCTTAAGTTTTTGCTGTAAGATCTCAGTATTTATGCTGCAATGCGGAATGACATTCCAATACCCACCCCATATTATGAGGTTCTTGGAAAATGATTCAGTTTCTTCTCGAGCGCAAAACGTTGCTTCTAGAAGGCGTTGAAGTTCGACGTATTATTTGTTGAAATATTCTGGGCGTGAGAGAACACGAAGGAAGATCGTTACAGCTCTGCAGTCGATGGAAATCATCTGATACAGCCTACAGGAAGAGTGGCAAAATCGACGCAGGTCGTCATTTGCTCGTCCTACTCTCGACTGGTGAGGTCACTCGATATCATCGGCTAGTACTTTTGTTGGCTTTAAAGCTGAAAAATGTTGCTACGCGAGCAAGAAGTGACGACCATTCTCGTGGTACTAGCAGCGGCTGCTTTTCAATCAGTTATGGTAAGTAGTGAATTAAGTGCAAAGGTAGCATAAGTTTTCAACTATATTATTAATTTTTTTTTAAATTTAAAAATATTGGATGTATGATTCCCATTATAGTTAGAATTAATACTGTGCGTACGCTCCTTTCCGGGGGAAAACTAAAAAATGAGAAGCGTCGATGAGAAGGAGTCGATTCCGGCCGTACAGCCCCCAACGCAAACACAAAATGAGTGAGGAAATCGTGTGAAGGACTCACCTTCGGTTTGGCAGATCGGAGCGGCCTCCAGTCTTCGGGGCAAGTCTTCGTGCTTCCCTCCAGCGGAGAGAGGGGATGTCTGTCTGGAGATGTTAGGTCCGGAAGAACAAGAGGTTAGTGAGAAACAAGAGGGAATAAGAAGGAAAACGCAGGAAATTCGCACAACTCGGGGAACGTGTAGAAATGCAACTGAACTGCAGGAGGGTTAAGGAACGGGAAGAGCCCTTCAAGAGCGATGGAAGGAGGTAAAGCAGAGGGGACAAACATTACATGTTTGCGCCATAGCGCCACAACTTTGTCGGCGGAAAACAACTCCCATCCACGTAATTGAGATCAAACAATTACCAATCTTAGTACTTAGTTAAAAATTTCGTTGATCACTTTGCGACTGATCTCTCCAAAAGCCAGAAAAGCCCTCAGAAGTCTACATGAACAATTCGTCGGTCGTTTTCCGCCGACAACGTTCTGGAGCTATGGCGCAAACATGATATGTTTGTCCCCTCTCCTTTACCTCCGTTCATTGCTCCTTCCCGCTCCTTTCCCCTGCAGTTCAGTTGCGTTTCTGCATGTTCCCCGCGTTGTGCGAATTTCCTGCGTTTTCCTTCTTATTCCTTCTTGGGGTTCTCACTAACCCCGTATTCATCGGGATCCAACATCTCCAGACAGACTTCCCTTCTCTCTGCTGGAGGGAAGCACGAAGATTGGAGGCTGACTGAAGGCCGCTCCGAGCTGCCAAACCCAAGGTGTGCCCTTCACACGTTTTCTTCACTCATTTTGTGTTTGCGTTAGGGTCTGACCTTATAAAATGTTCCTTTATACCTTTCTGCCTATTAGTTTGTAGTGAATGGTTCATTTCTGAGTTAGCTCATTGTATCACTTTTTGTTTCAGAGTTTTCGCAAAGGAGTTGAATTGGCTGCGATGGAGTGTAATCTGAAGTACCGCGTGCCTGCGGGTGAGATTGATGTTGTGTGTGGCTTATTCTTCAATTAATAACGTGATATTTGGGGGCAGTAGATGCTCTCGACATGGTGAAGATGTGACGGGGAGGAAAATGGTCTAAATGTAACCAGATACGTTCAACTCATTCGATCATCGATCACCTTTTTCTTGGACGTGTGACGAACTTGGGGAATTCCTTTACAGAATTACCCGCGGAGAGGACACGAGTGAAAGTCGTGTCAGAGCCCCAAAAAAGAACAAGTTAAATATACTCACTTGATGTACAATAAACAAAATGATGCCTCTCAGAAAAGTACTGGGAAATGAAAATATAAACCAACTAGGGCCCCACTTGAATTTAATCAGGAAAAAATAGAAATAAAATGAAATGAACTCCTTTTAAAATGAAGCAAATAACCTATGCTCGGATTGTAGTAAATGACAATAAAGGGACAATCGGGAAAATGAAAGACCAAGCTCTGATCGCTTACCTTAATTCACACAATATAAAAGGGAAGTATTTATTCGCTGGCTTAAAAATGGGAGAGATTCGTGAGCGATGCCGGTAGTCGTTCTGCCGAAAATGTGGCTCCTCCGCTAAAATAAACAGCGGCGAACTGCACGGGTGGCGGCAACAGGGTTGCCACCATCGGCAGCCCACTGAAAACCATGACAGACGTTACAGTTCAATAAAGTGACGACTAGTCTCTTAGTTGATGCAAAACACGCAGAAAAAGGCGATAGTTTTTACAGCAGCAATTACCAATTGCTCATACGAATGCCACTGAGTAATAAATGAATTGAGTGAGTAGAAAAAGCCTTGTACAAAGTGAATTGACGTAGATCTATGGAATGTTGTGTGTTGCAACGCACCAGATATTTTGCTTCGATGTCGACTATGTCATTGCCTTGAATCCCCTTGAATGCCTTGAGTACGCAGCATAGCCATGCCTTCCTTTATCGCGCGATAAAGTTTATTTCAGAGAGTCTTCTTGTTTCCACCCCAATAAGACGAGAAGATTTGGGAGAGCTTCAGGATTGTGCTTCGAGAGCCTCATAGTAGTAATTCCCTGAGAGGTTGGTCACCTTGGGACTTTGCGAGGGCAAGATCTCTTCGTAGAACGGGAATAAGTTATGGAAAAAATCACGAATACGAATGGCTCGAGTTCGCAGTTGAGTTCAATCAAAAATTGTGTTACTGGTCCTCCGTGTGACAATCTTTTTAAATAGTTTCAAATCAATCGTTCATGTTTCAGGCGACGTTCAACTTCTGAAAGACAGACAAATCCCCACATCTCATAATGGAAAGGTAATTAAAATAATCCGCAAACTTCATAAAGCTGAACACACTCAAGTTTTTTGAAATTTAAGTTGCGTTTAATTTACAATTGAAGAGCTCGTTTGACAAAGGATACGTGTCATGTGGAGAAAAATGATGTTTCGTCAGATTGAAGCTTGAGATTTCTTCTCTCAAGATCATGCGACACATATTCGGTAATAATTAAATTCGTGGTTGTTTTTTGCGAATGCAACTCGTGAAAACATTTTCCCTCCGAAAGAGTTTTTTTTGGCTTTCGTCGTGTAAAATTCCAAAAATGAACCCGTTTTCGATCGAGCTCTTCAATTGTAGTTGTTGAAATCTTATTATAAGAATTAAGAACAAGAGCTCGGATTGCCTTCCGATGGTCGCGATATAATGAAACGTTCCCGGGCGCTAAACTACCTCTTGCTGACACCTACGATAGTTTGACGCTAACACGCGCAGCCTGTCGATACGAGGTGTGTTATTACTGCCGCTTAACGTCGAATAATGTAGTAACCAATGACTACGTTCATCTCTCGACAGCAGTTAACAGTGTTTTCTTAACAAAGCCTGACTATTGCAGGTTGTTTCTCGCGTTTGAAATCACGGGTGTTCTAATTCAATGTTGTAATACGAATTAGTTCTGTAGACGGCGGTTGGGCGTGTGGAAGGACACCGTTGTGTGCAGTTCCTGCCAATTAATAAGGTTTCGGAATTTATTGAGTTGCTCTTACGAACACGATTTTACCGGGAAGGCTTCTGGTTTCTGTTTAGGAATTATCGGGTTAAAAGTACGAAAAATGGTAGAAAGTGAAACGTCTGGGATTGGATTCCGGAATTTCTCAGGTTACACCTAACTATCTTACGAACGTAATTAAATTTTCTTCGCATACGTAATAATTCGAACTATAACTCTACTTTCTCTGAAAAAGCTGGATTTAAAAAGAAAAAATGCACTAAAATCGATTTCCTGCGAAACCTTTGATTATTTATTGCGCTCCTCTCGTAATTTTCACTCGAATGAAAATTGTGAGGTGTTATCGCGTGATTTTTAACTGCCCATACAAAAAACCCGTTTAAGCATTTTGATGCAAGAGTCTGACCACTCACTCAGCATCCACCGATCCCAGACCTGTGGAAGTACGGCAGGTTTGGTCATTAGGTGGAGGTGGGGGGGCCCGAACTGCATGTGATAGACTCAATGCCCGTGAGGTTCAACTTCGTGCTACCCGTTCGGATACTCATTCATGAGCGATCAAGGTGGGAAGGGTGAGTTCCTGATTTCGAAGCTGGGGCCCTGGTATATTACACTGATGGCCTTACAGGGGCAGGCATCTTTGGGCCGAGGATCAGAGCAGTGATCCCATTGGGGTCGCTGGCCATGGTGTTCCAGGCAGAGATGGCTGCGGTGACGGTCTGTGTGCAGCCGCTGCTGCAGAAGGGACTGAAGCGGTAGAGAATCTACATCATGGAGGACAGTCAGGCCACTCTCAAGGCCTTAGCCTCATACTGTCTTACATCATGGCAGGTGTGGGAGTGTCTGACTGGACTGAAGGCCCTGGCCGAGGACAACAGTGTAACACTGTGTTGGGTGCCAGGGCATCCGGGTATAGAGGGAAACGAACGGGCTGATAGGTTGACTAAGAAGGGGTCAGCGCAGATCCCTATTGGCCCTGTGCCCTTTGATGGGACTACCGGGAACCACCTATGTAGAGAGGTTGGCAAATGGGAGGACAGGTGCAGGGCTGCTCATTGGCAGGGGCTGCCCGGCTGGAGAAACCTAGTAAGGAGCAAAACAATGTCGTGGGCATCTTATTTCCTGCCCTTTTTGTCGGCGAATCGTTCGGTCTCGATCGCCCGTTATCGCCAGCGATAAACTTGGTCTCGGAGACTCGAATGTCTCGTCTTCTTTTTTTCCTCAGTTTGCTACACGCCGCGTTGTGATTGTGTAACACGCTTTTGTTTCCGACGCTCGCTTGAAACGCTAAATTCCGTTTTCTATTCTGCTCCTAATTATTTTCCCAACCGTTTGGCATTTCGTGGCTCTGGCTTGGAGTAATAGGAGACTGCCGACCAACGCTGTTCGTTGCCCAGAACCAAGAAGGGGGCCCCCCGAGATCGAGACTCCGAAGACTCAAGGTAAGCCCTTTTGCCTTCTCATGTCCGGGCTAAGTTGGGTGCCAGATGGTGATTTGGAGCGTAGGTGTGGCCTATATTGGCGGTAACACCGGCCTTAGACAGTCAAAACTCTTCATCCGGCTCTCCAGAGAGAGGTCCAAGGAGGTGCTTGTACTGGGGACGAAGGATATGAGGATCATATGTCGCCTGTTCACAGTTCACTGTCCGCTGATTGCAAATATTGGCAAGTGCGAGGTACAGGTATGCAGGTTCTGCGAGGTAGGGCTAGAGAAGGCAGAGCACGTGCTGTGCATATGCAACGGACTCGTGGCATCGCGCAGTTGTGTGTTTGGGAGGCCCATTCTTCAGCCAGAAGAGATGGCGAATGCAGAACTTGCGAATATCCTCCGCTTAGTGCAGGAGTGGTGGGGGCGCATTGGTGACGTCACACCAAGTGAGACCAGTGCCATGGGGCCTTGGGGTGGAGCAGGGAGGGCCATGATCTAAGGATCATGGACGCCCTAACAATAGGCCCCTGTGGCTGCAGTGAGGGTATCGCCTGCATCCACCGTTCGAGGAAAAAAAAAGAAGGTTTGGTCATTTCGCCAGTCTCCCGGTGGAGAGCTGTTGTCCGTGTGTTACTGTGGAGAGGTATGACGGCTGGGGAATCCCATACTATCTTGAAGGAGTTCTTGATCTAACTATTTACTTGTGTGGCAAGTTTCAAAGGGGTAGATGGACTGCGACCACGTTTCTTTGCCATGATCTTCCTCGCAAACTGGGCTTTGTAGGTTTACTTGGCGGCAGTCAATGCTGGTAGGTTTGGTTGCTTTTCCAACAGCCATCGCTCACTGTAGTTTCTGGTTCCTCTGCGCTGGAGGCGCAAGACGTGTCGGATGGTGAGTCTTTGACAGAAAAGAAGTGGAACCGCGCATTGATGTTGCCTTGTTCCGTAAGGACCCAGCCGTGATGGTTTGGGATGCTGACGATCCAGGGGATCACTCGAAACGAGAGTAGAGAAGAAACTGATCTTGAGAAGGGAAGAGTCGATCTCCGGAGAGGTGAGAGAAGTGGGGATGTCGCAGACAGAAAGCTTCATCACGGTCAGAGATTAGTAACTTGAACTTATTAATAAACAAATGGCGCAAACAGGTGAAACGTTTATACCAGATTTTGCACACCGAAAGAAAACCATCAAAAAAATTAATTGTTGAGCTCAGTAATAAGATATAAACCGAAAATTGAAAGGAAACGCGTGTGAAAAAGTCCAAATGAAATTGGTACTTGAAACAAGCTTTCGAAGGGCTTAAAGTTTGTGCTCCCCACTTGCTGTGCAATAGGCCTCCGGCTGGTAGTGGTCCCAGGTATGGCTCCAGTAGGCGTTGCCAAACTAATTGCTTTCCAGCGACTAGAACGACCCGATGAGAATGCTGAATGGGTAGTAGGTAGTTTTTGCTCGACAAAAAGTGAGGAAATAGCCAATGAAAAACTATAACAGCCTTTGTAACGAGCTTTTCTAAGACGACAATGATTGGGATGGGGCCACAAAAATAATATAGCGCTGTGCTGACGTCACTCACATTAAAATGAAATATAATTAACACGTCTTATTGCAACTAAAGCTGCCTGAACATGAGGGAAGTTGACGTTTTCCGTTCGTCAACCACGCACTCAATGACCCAACTCAACTGATAACTGAGCAGTGATCACTTGGAGTGCTGTACTGTCTTACAGGCCTTGGTGATCATCAGGAGCTCAGCTCTGTAGGATTGAGCCTGTTTGGCACAGGTCGAAGTAGTTGGAATTCCAGGTGCGTTACATCCAACTATTTCTGACCTGGAGATTTTTCATTTCAGCCGTGGGAAAGTGGTAGAACTACCTATTCAGTCGGCTTCTCCTCCAGACAAAAGGATTAAGTTCGGTTTCACTTCTGAAGCGACGCTGGATTTCCCCTTTTTGAACTTTCCAAAATATCCCCTTCCCTCCCTTCGATTTACTACTCTTCTCCAAGTGCTCAGTATAGACAATCATCTACCAACGCTCAGCCCACTCACAGCTCTACTCACTCTCTCTCTCACCACTCTAGTTCCCCACGCGACCAGTTCACGTGAATTCTGAGTCCTCTTGTTGCGCTTGCATACTCACACTCAGACTCATATCGTGTATTCATGTAAAATGTAATACAGTCCTTCTCTCATGCTCACCTTTTATTTATCCACTCCGTTCTGAAGCCTCTCTTGTGCGCCCAGCAGGGCCAATACTCTCTTTTGATCGACTGTGAGTTCGCTACCTCAGACAACGGGGCAGTAGCCAATCACACCTTGGTAAATTGCACTGATCATGAGAATTGTGTAACGATAATACATTCCCCAAGTGGTCCTGTGATGTTAGTGCCTTTCAGGGACTTTATGATAATTATCATAAAGTCAACTTTGCTATTCTCTTATTTTGATGTCCCGTAGCGATTTTTACGCTAAATATTAAATTCAAGGTGATTTGATTCTGATACTCCGTAGCCCTTAAAACGTAAAGATCTGAAGAAAACTGAAAAAAACAAATTCAGCCGGTTACACAACTTTTCTTCCTGCCACGCAAGGCCAAGGAATATAAGAAGACGTAGGGAAGTGTTGGACCGTCGTTCTAATATGCTCGTAGCCCTAAATCGGCAATTTAATTTGAATCGTTCAGTCTTTTGGCGATTTTATTTAAACGCTGTTGCTGCAATCAAATGCCACTGACGTAACTTTAGCGAGATTGTCCACTAGATTAATGAGCACGGCGCTTCTCTTTCAGTGCATGTTGGCATGTATCATGAAGAAACTGAAAGTGGTAAGTTTGTCGCATGTTCGTTTTTTTGTTGGATTAAGTTATCATTTTATTACAAGCTCGTTCACCATTTTTTTTTTTTTACTGGCAGTTGACCAAGAAAGGGGACTTCGATTTGAGATCTGTTCAGAGGTGGCTGCGAAACCAATATAAAGATGACACGGCGAAGTTAGCAGATGCCAATTTTGTCGCCGTTACTTGCGCAAATTCCTGTCGGTTTGGGTGAAAGTACTTTCGTTTTAATTTTGAATGCCGAAACTTGAAATTGTGTAGTAAAATTAGAAGTGAAAAACGGGCAGAAAGGGAGTGAGCCTGAACTGTTCCTGAAAGGCGAGTTAAAATTGTTTACATGGGATTAGAATTAACTCGTATGTCTCGTTCAATGAGCAGAATTATTCACTTTTTTTTTGTGAGATACAGAATGTAGCTGAAGACAGGAAGAGGCAGATGGGTAAGTATCGCCTGAGACCCTCCTCGTGTAGCCTTGTTAGACCTGCACTGGGACGGGAAAACTACTGTGCCGCTGCAGCTGGGTAGACTGTAGGACAGGGCTTGCATAGCTGTGACAGCGTGTATGCAGACAACCCTCACGGGTGCGTTGGAGGTCTTGGTTGGTCTTAACATCCCCACATAAGTGAGCAGTGGGCTACCTAATTACACACAGCGCGTATGGTGGAACGGAGCGTTGTCAGGCTGGGCAGAAGGGCTGCACACCATCTGATATTGTTCAGGATTGGCGGAGGGAGCTGTTATGCATATCAAGGACTCAGTAGAGATTTAGCAGAAATTCAAACTGCCCATCAAGATACTTATTCATGAAAGATATGGATAGGAATGTGGTGGCCCTGAGCTTGAGGCTGGGGCTGTGGTATACTACACAAAAGGGTGAGTGACAGGTGGCCTAGCAGGTGCAGGATTTTATGAGCCAGGTATCCAGGCAGCGATACCACTAGGTGCACTGGCTACATTTTTCCCGACAGAGCTTCAGGCACTGATCGTGTGCATGCAGCACCTCCTGTGCAGGGGGCTGAAACAGAAAAAGATGTGGATGTTTTGTATCAGTCAGGCTGCACTTAAGGCCCCGGATTCTTTGACTGTTTCGCCAGGGCTGGTTTGAGAATTGGCAGAATCAGGGACCTGACTGGTCTGAAAACCGTGGAAAAGTACAGTGCACACCCCCTGGTACACGCTATGTTGGGTGCCAGAGCATACTGAGATAAAGAGGGATTGAGGGGGCCGAAAACCTTACGGGTGAAGGATCTGCGCTTTCCCAGTAGGACCAAGAGCCACTTGAATAAGGACGTTGGCAAGTAGGAGGAGAAATGCTGGGCTGCCTATTGGCGCGATGTACCTGGCATCACCAGGGAGCGAGGCGTCCTCAGTCTGGACAGAGAATGTGCGTGGATGGTATGCAGCCTGTTCACAGGACACAACCACAGAGTTACCACTTGGCAAAGGTCGGTAAGTCAGAGGTACAGAGATGCAGATTTTGCAAAGCAGGGCTGGAGTCAACGAAGCGTGCACTGTGTTCTAGTCAGATTGCTTGGGGTCCCTCATGAGAGGCTGGGTGAAGTTGCATGAATGGAGCTCCGCACTCTCTATCATTTTGTGGGAGAATGGTGGGGATGCATTGGGGTTGTCGCATCAGGAAACACCAGCTGCATGGGATCTGGGGGTAGAAATGAAAGAGCATGCCACACAATAAGTCCATGGGGGCTGCACTGGAGGTTTTCTCGGTTGCTAACAGTACATAGGTCGAGGGAGAGTAGCCATTTTTCTTAACAAGTTGATGTGGTGACACCACCTTACTTGGGGGCTTGCTGTAAATTATCCATTTTCTCAAGTAGTGTTCAGAACACATCTTGAAAGAGATGGAGTTGTACACTTTCATTCGTTCTTTCGCCTAGAGCAGTCAGCCCCTACACCTTAGTAGTTTGGGCACAGCAAAATTCGCTGCAGTGTAAGGTTTTACGTATTTTACCTTAACTTTCAAATAATTTCAGTTGAATTTATGAGTTTCACTCTGTACCAAAGCAGAAAGTTAGCTGACGCCTGTGCAGCCCATTTCATTTGTGTTTCTAAAACCAAACCTTGTTCAGTTCACAATATGTGTGTGACGATATAAGCACATGGTGCGCGTTAAATGTTTTAATTATTTATTTTATATTTAAGCATCAACCTCCAAATCGGAAGATGAGTGCGATAAGGCAACTGAAGTTATGACGTGCGTCAAAAGGCAAAGCAAACTGGTAAGAGAAATAATTTTCGGCTGAATGTCAAAGTAAATACATTCCATTGTCACCATTGACATGTTTGTGGCTTTAATTGTCGTAGTTAAAGAAGAAGGAAAGTCCAACTGGTTCAAATTCTTCTGCTTCAGCTTCTCCGACTGTTCCGAAATGAGCCACGCGTTTTTGGTTTGTGAATATCTTGTAATGACATCAAAATGTGACTGTATGTTAATTACAAAATACAGTGTTGTGTGTGTATTGATTTTTTACCTCAATTTTGTGAGTTAATGTAAGATAAGCTAAAAAGCTATAATATTTTGTAAGGCATGGATGATGGAGTAGAGAGATTCCACTAGGATGTCCAACCAGGTAGGAAAGTAGTACGAACGACCCCTAGGGCCTTGGCATGTTCACAAGGCATCACCTAGACACCCTCGAGTTGTAAGGGGCAGGCGGGAGCTGTAGTCAGCACGCTCAAAGATGCGATTCTTTATCTTGGTGAACAGAGATGGAACAGTGCGAGGAAAACTGACGACATGCGCTTCAGCCCTGTGTAGTAAAGACATTATAACCACAGCACTGCACTCTGCAGGGCTTTCTGTACTTGGGCAACAAAAGCACAGGGCGTGTTGAAATATCTTAAGGTTCGAGAGAAGTTGGCAGAGTCAGGGGTCACATGCTCGCCCAAAAGGAAAAGGAGACTCACCAACAAACCCCCTCCTTGCCCTGTGTTGACCGAGGAACTTATCGCGCATCATTATCGCCGATCTACCTGCTTCGACCAAGGGTCTGTGATTGTGCCTGATCGCGGACAAACTTGTGACCAGTTGCAATTTACTGCCATTGACGAACAGTTCGAGACAAGACTCAATGAACTGCCTTCATCCAGGAGAAGAAGGCATTCCACTGCGCCTTGGAACGAGCCAAACGGCGAAGCTGGCGGAATTTCGTGGAAGCTGAGCGCTCTGAGAACTCCAGGGGAAGCATTACAAGTCCTCTTTAGTAAAAGCAAACGAGGAGCATGTATTAGCTGCGGTGCAAACTGATTCATGTCTGTAGCATCGATGGTTCGTTGGACAACTGGGCGCCCCAACTCGAGTAGCTAGAGATACTGAAGCTGATAAGGCGGCAAGTGAACTGACCATGGACCCTACGAACGACCCAGATATCCCATTGTGAACAACAAGTGACCCTGGCAGAGCCCTTGCGACCTTAAAGCCCAACGAAACTTCTGGGCCAGATAAAATAGAAAGCAATATGCTAAGGAAGACTGAGCTGACAATCCCTAGCAGCCTCCTTAATTTATTTAATAACTGTCGACTGCCTGCAGGTCGGACAGTGCCCCACTCAGTAGGAGTCTGCGTGTGTCGTCTCTCTTGAAAACGGAAGTGACTGCATTCCACCAGACCCACTGCATCTAGCAGACCGCTCAGCCTTCTTACCATATGAAGCAAAACTTTCGAAATCTCGACGTTGCAGCCCTTCGAAGGAGACTTTGGCCGAAACCTCACAGGCAGACAATATGGGTGTACTAAAGGAAGGTCCACGGTCTGTGGGGTTTTCTAACAAGTGGACTGTACACTGAATAAAAAACAAGGGGAACCCTTTTGGTTTTAATTGGAGAAGGTATGATCTGCTGGTATGGCAGCTTACCTCGTTCGTTGGTAGATGTGACGCACTGTCGAAGGCGATCCAAAAGCGACCTGTAGTGGCCCGATGCGATCGCGCCTAAACTATTACAACGGGCTGCCAACTTGTCCACAAAAAAATTACCATCTTCAAACAAGGGTAGACAAAAAAGGAAAAATTTCATATTTCATAGAATTTTCAATTCTATGTACAATGAGCATGCTTGTGGTGACCAATGGTAAAAAGTGAAAACAAAAACAATTATTATCAACGGGTGGAATTTTAAGCATCGAAGGATAGCCCAACGGAAAAGGAAAAAAAATGCGAGGACAAAATAAATGTTACTTGCGAAATTACCACAAGCGTTCATGTGTTATTGGATTAGGTGCTAATTATGTGGAGGTAGGGGGCACAGTTTGCGAACGGTGCGGGTATATACCCCTTGGGAGGTTCTAACCTCGGCTACCCTAACCACGCCATCAGTACCAGGAAAAACACTAACAATCCTTGCTAGTCTACATCGGCTAGGGAGTAGACTGGGTTTTTTCAGTAGTAGGTCGCCTATCTTCAAATTATTGGTACGGTTCGACGATTTGGCTCGCATTTTCAGGGTGCCCAAGTATTCGTTACGCCACCTATTCCAAAATGAAGCATCCGGAGGAAATTCCACCAATGAGAAAGGTCTAGATTTAGTTGTGGGGTGTCAAGAAGAACGTGGGCTGGCTGCTGCATCCAAAACCCTGCAAATTATTTCACAATGGTTTATTATTCTCATGAACAGGTTGACCTAGTATTACTGCTCCGAGACCCATCCCTTTCAATTCAGCATCGAATAGTAGTAAACCATACGAAACATGACCTGGCTACAATGGAACTACGGAAACTAAACATTTCCTCAGCGCCAGGCGCCCGTAAACGTCTGATGATTTGCCCCGTCGGGTCGGGGAAATTGGGACGGGGGCTTCCAGCGAACCCGTTGCGAGTCGAAAGGGGAGTCGAGCGGGTGGGTGATCGAGTTCGATGTGACGGGAGCGAGGGAGTACTAACGACGAAACGTTCACTTCCGCTGTAGTTCCCACGTTGTACTGCGTTTCGTTAATTTTTTTAACCATTTTTTGTCCATAACAACTATGGACTTCGTCCGATCGGATTGCCGAGATGGTGGGCACAACTAGATACCAAATGGGATTTTTTTGCGAAAGAACGAATTTTTTAGACCACGTTAAAAGCACAAAACGGCCCAGACGGCAGAAGGCGGATGTTGGACGGGGGACAGCCGACGGCGGATGGACATTGCAAATTTGGAATCTCCATGTCTTGAAACGTAAAGTATCAAATTTTGAGGGGGGGTTGTAAAGCATTTTTCGTGACCGAAAACATAGGGTTATTATTCAGAATGAATAGTAAACCAAAATGGCCAGGGGTGAGTGCTTGAAGGTGATTTGGGTCTGAGCTCATGGGAGTAATCGGTCTTGAGTTTACGATAGCTTCTATCTGAGTGAGAACTGTGTAATATTCCTCGAACGTTAACCTTTGCTCACCAATAACTCGAACCAAATGTTTCTTGACAGATTTCACACCTGCTTCCACCAACCCCTTCATAAGAGGGCAGAAGCGCAGTTCTCTAGAGACGGCTGAATTGTACTGTTTGGTTCCAGTGACTTCGTGCCACTGAGCCAGCTTTCGTTTGACACCGACGAAATTCGTGCCTGAGTCACCATGAATTTCTCTAACAGTTCACCGTCGTGCCACGAACCTCCTCAATCCAGCTATGAAAGCATCAGTTGTGAGTTCAGATACGAGCTCGAGGTGGATAGCCTTCGTGCTAAAGCATACAAAAATGCAGATGTAAGCCTAATAAACCTTGGCGTTTCGAATTCGCCCCGATTTTAACGTAACTGGAGCTGCGTAATCAACTGCACATCGATTAAATGCACTGATTGCTTCCAATCGAGCCGCAGGCAATTCCCCCATTAGCTGTTCTTGTTCCTTGGGCTTGGCTCGAAAGCAAATGACACATTTCGACAACTAATTGCGAATTATCTCTCTCGCATTCAGTATCCAAAACTCAGCTTGAATTACGCTACGCATGAATTTCATTTGCAATTGAACAATGTCATAGTTGAACTTCGCAATGTTTCTCTGGAGACACACGGAGATTTATCTCTGGATGTTTCTGGTGGAGTACGCTGTAGCAGTTCTTCTTGACCTGGCCATCTGAGAGACATAGCAAACGAGACGGAAACCCTCATCAAAGGGTTGTGACACGTATGAATTTTACCCCAACATCCGTGAATATTATTGGAATGTTACTACATTAGATGTTGTTGAACTTTTATCAGGTGTTTGCTGCTTGGTGACGAGTTGTGTTGTTGTCGTTAAGGCCAGTTGATTGTTGGATCGTGAATGTGAAGAGATAAATTGACCTTCGTTTGTTTCTGTACATCTTTCTTACAATTGGTGTCAGAAGGGGGATTCCATGTCCCGTGACCGCGTTCCACGACACTTTGAGCAGCGTGTTTTGCGTAGTGGTCGCGTATTATCCTTCTAGATTCCTTGAATAACCAGATAGGAAGATCAGGATCAGGAAGAAAATTTGGTGCCCGAAGTAGAGCCACGGACGCACTCACAACACTTACTTTCGGACTTTGTGGAAACCACCATCATAACACAGATAAACGAACATTTAACACACTTTAAACAAAGTTTAATAAACGAGCTAAGCTTGGAGGTGCGAGATGTTCTGCGACCCGTCCATGAGTTTATGGCCAAAGCTCAGTCACCCCCAACAACATCTAATGTAGTAACATTCCGATATCACCCTCTTCTTTCTTTTAAAGAGCCCTTCCCCAGTTGGGTCATTCTGGCTACAAGCGAACTATCACTGAGGTGCACCGTAGGTTCTATTGGGTGGGACTGCATAGGAATGTGAGGGATTTCTGTAAAGCTTGCACGATCTGTGGTCAGAAGGGAAAGTACAGAAAACAACTCGAGCGCCGCTTAAGGCATACACGGTGGGAGCACCTTTTGAACGACTAGCTGTGGATATATTTGGACCTCTTCCTCAGTCGCATCGTGGAAATAATTTTATAGTAGTGGCCATGGACTACTATACTAGAAGGCCAGAAGCGTTCGCAGTTCCTAACCAGAAGGCAGAAACTGTGGCGGAAGGGCTTGATACATCACGTATTTTCCAGATTTGGGCTTCCCCTTGAAGTACATACAGATCAGGGTAGAAACTTTGAATCCGCAGTTTTTCAGGAAGTGATGAAGATTCTGAACATCAGTAAAACTCGAACGACGCCTTAACGTCCACAAAGTGATGGATTGGTTGAGCGGTTCAACCGAACGCTTGGAGAAATGCTCTCAAAGATTGTTGCCGATCACCAGCGTGACTGGGATCAAAGGCTTCCCTTGGCTCTACTTGCCTACCGTTCTTCAGTTCACAAGTCAACAGGATTCTCTCCTGCAATGTTGGTATTTGGTCGAGAATTGACTGTTCCGGCAGATCTGCTTACAGGCGTGGCCCCTGAAAGTAAAACTCGGGCACAGTTTGCAATAGATCTTAGGCAGCGATTATAAGACACGCATGATATTGCTCGCGAGACCATGGGGAAGGTAGCAGCAGAAGCCAAACGACGCTACGATCAAAACGCGACAGGAAGCCGATATCAACCAGGAGATCAGGTATGGCTGCACCATCCCCGTCGATACGTTGGACGCTCTCCTAAACTCCAGCGCCTTTGGAGTGGTCCATGCAAAATAGTGAAATGCATCTCCGACATAACTGTTCGACTTGTTACTCCTAAGCGCCGAAAGATGGTAGTGCAGTATTCGACCATACTTCGTTCCAGGTGCATCTGAAGAGGCTGGAAGGGCTCTTTAAAAGAAAGAAGAGGGTGATATTGGAATGTTACTACATTAGATGTTGTTGAACTTTTATCAGGTGTTTGTTGCTTGGTGACGAGTTGTGTTGTTGTCGTTAAGGCCAGTTGATTGTTGGATCGCGAATTTGAAGAGATAAATTGACCTTCGTTTGTTTCTGTACATCTTTCTTACAATATCTTAGGGGAAAGTGGGTTGAGCCATGCCACAGGATGAGCCAGTTCCTTACAAGTAATGGTGACTTCAATGGGTGGCTCTACTTCTTTTCTCTCAAAGACTCATCCTGCACGTCTTGCGCCTGCAGTGTAAAGGAAACCAGAAACCATTGTGAGCGATGGTTGTTGGAAGAGCAGACAAGCCTACCAGTATTGACTGCTACAAAGCAAGCCTATAACTTTTGTCACCCAGTTTGCGAGCAAGTTCGCGGCAAAGAAACGTGGTCACAGTCGATCTGTTCCTTTGAAACTCAAGTAAATAGTTATATCGGGTGGGAAACCGGATTAAGAACCCCTCCTAGATTATACGGGAATCCCCAGCTGTCATAGCACTGCACGGTTACACACGAGCAACCGCTCTCCACCGGGAGACTGGCAAAATGACCAACCGCACTTCCACAGGTCTGGGTTCGGTGGTTGCTGAGCGAGAGGCCGGCCCTTGAGTGATAGCAAAACCGCAACCTCCATGACAGCCGATTGACATAACCTTCTTCTAGGGTACAGGAACTGTGATTTGATACACTGACCTGGTACCCCTGAAGTAGCAAACTACATCCAATGTTGCGAGCCGGATTGCGTGTCATTCCACGCATCATCCGTTCAATGTTTAAAATTGTGAAAGGTCCTCTTCAGGGCCTTCTTCATTTAGTCTTGCCGTTTCGTGCTCTCCCTCGATATTAACCATCCGTTCGTGTGGATTTTTAAATGGGTTGTAATGTACTGCAAAGAGAGATGCAACGATGTGGCGACGTTTTTTTTTATCGATCCTCCGTAAAAGTGAGCTCGTTAAAACGAAATTATCCGCAGAAGCTTGATGCACCGTTGAAAGCAGTAACATTTTTTTTTGGAAACCGCCAATTCTTGTCAAGTCTATTGTTGCTTCTTGATAATTTGAACCAATTAGTCGCGCGCAATTGGCCGATGAAAGAGGAAACGTTGTGCAACGAGGTTCGGAATTTTCATTCCCATCCGAATCACAGCATCACCTTGGAAACGATGTCTATCGTACTAATAGCTGCTTAATTGACGGTCGTCAGAGGAAACGGATGACAGCTGCAATTTCGTACGAAATATGAGAACAGTTCATCTTCGTTTCAACGTTCGACAGTTATTTTCGCTCTGTCCGACTTCCCATGCAATTTTATCAGATGCTCTGGGGAGGACGTTCGGTCAGGAAGAAGTGACTCAGCGGCGGCACTTAAAGACGGCGCCGGAAATTGTATTTCCAACTCAACAGAAAGTCGAGATATTCGCGGGACTTAACGCAAAGTCATCAGATTTGCAGCGATGACGACGAGAGCTTGTTTAGAATGTGATCATCATTACAAGCCGGTGAAGTTGGTGTGTGAGGAGTCTCGATAATGGAAAATAATATTGACTTTATAAGTGTGGGATGTTCAATACGACTGCTAAGATGCGTTCTGAAAACGTTGATTATCAATTAGACACATAAATCACAAATCAGGAAGTACAAGCGAGGTGTGTATAATGATGTAGGTACACATGAGCTGAATAATTAATTCGGAATGACGCACCTGAAAACGAATCGAAACAAACAAGCCGTTTACTATGACATGATTCCACGAGCCGTCGGGTTCGTACTGAAGGTGCACGCGAGATGAACGAAATAGAAGACCGACGACAGGAGTGGGCGCTATCTTATCAACAACGTTAGCGGTGCGAAGGAGGATGCGGTGTAGACCCAATAAAACTTGTTTTATATCCCCCCTCCTTCCGGAAGTGGAACTAATTTCGACACATGAAACATGTTGGACTCCTTTTTTCTATGTCCAGTGGCGAGTTCAAAAATTGAGTTTGATATTTTCTTAATAATCCTCAATGGTCCGATTCTTATTTCTTCTAGTATGTTTCTGTTTAGTTTAGATGGATGTTCAACTTATACGAACTCTCCTTCCTTAAAATCATGTTGTTTTCGTTTTCTGTCAATGAATTGTTTATTATAGTTGTGATTCTTGACAGTATTCTCAAAGGCTGTTTCTCGATCCCGTTTAGGTTCAAGGGATGTTGGGATTATTGAATTTATTTTCCCAAACAATAAGTATTCAGGGCTGAAGGTGGTGACTGAGTGATATGTTGAGTTATATTCTTGTACACATTCGTCTGCCACCCGAGACCATCCTCTTATGTTACGTATGGGTTTCATTTATTTTGAAGCGTATCCTGTTTACCAATGTTTGGTTTAGTCTCTCATTTAGACCGTTTGTTCTGGGTTGTTAACTGCGGTGAAAATGAGGTTGATTCGTTCCCTTTTTAAATAGTTCTTGAATTCTACTGAATTTATACCAGAGTACTGGTGTTAACGCCAGAGAGGCGAAACGATAGTTGACTCCTGTTTGAGTTTGTTTCCTTTTTCTTTTCTTTTTTTTTTCTTTCTTTTTTTATCCTCGCACGCTGTTCCGCCTTACGTCCGACGTTATCGCCTCGACTCTTCTCGACAAGAAGCGCGTCGCCTGTGACTCAGTGCCGCAAACAACGCGAAAGCGACAGTGTCGATCGAAATCGCTCCACGTCGCATCCGAATTTCTCATAAATCGACGAATCTGAAAGTAGGCACGTCTCGAACTCTGGTGAAGTTTACGAACCAAATTCGGCAAATCGAAATTTGCCGTATCGCAACTCATCTCACCGTTACTACTACTCTACCACCAGCAACGAAAGGTCAGATCCATCCATTTCGCGGGACAGATAAACTTTTTTATTTCCCTTTTATTTATTTTTATCTATCGTGGAAGTGTTGTTATTTTCTTGAGTTGTTTTTCGTATTATACTTCGTCTATAGTCATTAAATTTTCTCCCATCTCACGCACCACAGGGGTGTTCGCCTAGGTTATTTGGGTAACAAATCGAGCAGACCCCACTACTTTGCGCGAACAACTGATCTGTAAGAAGAGTCTTAATTGGATGTTTGTCCTGAACCTTTTTATTAATTTCACGAATTCATCTGCAGTTTGGTTTTTTGATGTTGTAACAAATGCATATCGTGTAAAATGGTCGACTAGTAGATGAAGATATCGTTTTGACGATCGGTTTCTCGGCTGAGGATGAGTGGACGTCGGCTTTGAAAGCAGAGCGAATGCCGAGAAGAACCAGTGGAAGTGCTTCGATCCAATTAGTGTTTGCGTGGGCCATGATAGCAGCTTTCAAGGGCCGGTGGAGGCATTCGACTTGCCCGTTGCTTGATTCCGAAATAGTCCTTGAAAGCATGGAAAAGAAACGATGTGAATTGGGATCCTCTATCGGAAGTGACTATTTGAGGGCAGCCGAAACGAGAAATCCAGCAACAAAGAAATGCTTGTGCTATGGATTCCGCATTGATATTTTCCAATGGGTGGACCTCGGGCCATCGAGTAAAACGGTCGACGACAGTCAAGCAGTACCTGAAGGAGTGAGCGATAGGTAAAGGGCCGATGAGATCGACGCGCACATTGGAGAAACGGTGAGATGGAAGTTCGAAGGTGCCGATCGGAGACTTGACGTGACCTGAGATTTTGGGGCGTTGACATTCGAGTCCAGGCACGACAATCCTTTCGAATTGAAGGCCAGATGAAACGATCGCTTACTAACTTGATGGTAGTACTGGCACCTGAATGACTGAGGTTGTGGAGTTGTTCGAATGCTTGTCTGCGGAATGTAGCTGGAAGAAAGGGTCTCGGTTTGCCAGAAGACACATCACAGTACACAGATGTAGATCCGGGAATGTTTATTTCTTTGAGTTGAAAAGATTCAGATTTGCGTTCAGTTCCTCGTCTGTCTCTTTAGTTTTGGCAAGTGCTTCGTAATCCAGAGCTTTTGAGAGGGCTTCTATACGTGAGAGTGTATCGGCAACGGTGTTCTGTGTTCCACTGACATGTTGGATATCTGTTGTAAATTCGGAAATAAATGAGACTTGATTTCTTTGTACGGGAGGAAATTTATCACGTTTCTGCTGAAACTTTTTTATTCGCCACATGTGCAGGAATGTGTGGGGCGAAAACCAAATTGAGCTGGAATAGAACAAAAATTTGAGTCGTAATTTCTCGAACACTACGCTTGTACGGAATGAGAAGGGGTTCAAGGGATATTAATTGAGCCTTGTTTCTCAATCCAAACAAAATATAAGGTATAATAAAGAAAAGGGAAAGATATAGTCTCTACAAATTAATACGTTCTTCGCACTTCTTAGAACTAAACTGGAAGTCTGACCGGTTCAACTAAGAAGCAGTCGAACGAAGATGAAAATCCCTGAGTACACAGCAAAAGGAGGATGAATTGAAATCCGGACTACGACGTAGTAGAGTCAACCAGTTCACGAATAAAATAAACAACTTATTACCTTCGTTATAGGTAGCTAACAAAAACGTTACACAGCCACGGAAGCAGGACAGAGTACATTCACAGGACCAATTATTCATTGTTCGCTGCTACACCGCCATTTTTATATTATGAAGCTAGCAAAGCAGGAAAACACCATTGACTGCCATTTCCGACCAGTGAATCCAGTACGAGCAAACCACATAATGATTTCCGAGGGCCATTTCAGGTGAACTCAGTTGGAGGTTCTCAGTTTGCTACTGAAAGACGATTATTCGCACTATAGGCAAAGCTCCTTCCTTATGTATAAACATGAAGTGAAAAACTGGACTTGATTTGTAGGCATTTTCAAGAATTAACGTTACCAGGTAAAGACGTTTAGGAATGATAACCGGTTGGAATTTTGCAATGAAGAGGGCACGAAAATTGTAAATAAAGAAGGTGTACCGGGACGAACCAAACCCTTCGATTCGGCGGAGGCTCGTCCGGAGTTTTTATGCTGACTGAGCACCTCAAATGCCCCGATTCGCTCGAGACTTCGTTGCTGTCAGTTGTAACTGAGCCGGTTCCCTCGTCGCCATGTCGTCCACGCTCGCGTTCGCTCCCACCCAGTTCCCTGTTTGTGGTGGTAAAACTTCCTCGAATTTAATTGAGAATAAAACTCTGTTCCAATTGCATTTGGCTTGATATCGTACTACTTCCCGACTCATATTGCACTATATTGCATTCAATATCCCCCCCCCCCGTAACACTGGCGCCCAACTAGTGGTTGAACTTCCCCTAGATTAGATGCCGGCCACGCAGAAAAACTTGAAGGTTCTTTTAAAGCGATGGGAATTTTTGATACCCGACCTTCAACTTTTCTGCCCTACTGCCTGTTGTGACCTACTCTCTCGCCCGTCATTATGTTCGAACGTTGTCAGCTTTGTGTTCAATCGACGACGGCTGCTTCGAGGAAAGCAGGACAGATGTAAACGAGCTTCTGATCAACCGGCATCTCACGCACGTCTTACCTAGAATCGCAGCATAAACCTACTAGTCATCGGAAACCGTCCATGTCACAACGAATCCCATCATGCCTTTTTTCCCCCTCTTTTGCTCTTTCTTTCTCTCTTGCAATTGAGTGTGTGTACGCCCTGGAGAAATAGAAAAAAATTAGAAAAAAATGAGCGAAAAGAATTCGAAGCGGGGTTATGGCAGAGAACTTGGATGTAGATCGAAAGGCGATGAAGGGACTCAGCGTAATGAAAAAAGGAAGGCTGTGGTTAGGTCTTGGCTCGAAAACTGTGAGCGTTGGATCAGGAGTGTGGCACTTCTTGCTTCGATTCACTTAACTCGCGGACTGTTCATAAATAGTATGCAAGCATGGGTGGACTCGTTAGATAGAGTTCAGTGTCGTGAACACCGTCGAAGAGTAGAAGAAGGCTTATCGGTCTGTAGCTTATGCAGGGTCACACACACATGAGATATGTACTTTCTAATAGAAAAATCGTTTCTTTTTTCTCCTTTTCCACCGTGGCATCGCCTAAGCGGTATTTCTTCAGGTTGGATACATGTTAACTGGCCCTCGATAAGAGCACCCTATCCTTCTTTTGAAGCCAGATGCCACTCTTCTGACGGAGCAAGGCCTAAACGAATCCACCCATGGCCTCCCACCTCGACTCGTTCCCCAACATCCAACCGACATAGCGGGGTTCGGCCCACATTGTGCTCTTACTGACTTGCTGGGATTAACAATGAGGATGACGACAGCGAGTGTTCCATTTGGCTGGTATAAAACCCAGACGAAAGTAGGCGTTGTAGATTTGGGCCAATACCAGCCAAAATTGAAATTTTTATTGATTTGGTGAAAAACGACACGAATGTTCACTACTCTATCGGGATCTCGCGGTTAAGTGAAGCACTGCGAACACTTTACTTATGGCAACTGTCTTTTCCGAAAACCCTGAAACAAACTGTCGTCAATTAACCGACTATGCTATCTCAAAAAGTTAGTTCGCCGTCAATCCTGGGCGATTGGTCTTTCCTGAATTGAAACAGCGTGAAGTTAAACCGCGCGACTGCCTCAATACCCCGAATCAGCACACATTTAATTAAAAAGGACTTTTATCCTCTTCATATACGAGTAAATTGTTCATTTCGATCATCATGACCATGAAGTAAGGACGCTGCCAAGAGTCATCAGTTTATTGTTTACTATACATATTATTGTATTTGATACCAGAGGAAAGGGCTAATTAATTTAAATTATATTTAAAACTATACACAAAATCAACAAAAAAAGGTTCTTCTTCCATTTTTAAAGCTCGGAAAATAAATACAAATTAACAGCCTTGCTGTTTCGACGAGACGAGATGCTCAGACGCGTTTATTTAGATCTTAGTCACTGGACGCTGCTAAGAAGCCGGGAATGATGGTGGAGATAAAGGAAATAACGATGCTGCAATCACGGTGCTGATGACTCTTCAAATAGCGACGATCGTTAGCGATGTAGTGGTAGGAGGTGAGAGCAGACATCTCTCGTCTTCAAGCTGGTTTGGTCAGCAATAGTTCAACACTGAGTTCTCCCGCACTAGCGCGCATGATAATCTCTCTTTATAATTACGAATGAAAACAAAAATAAACATCTCACTTTGGTGCAGACAGACATCTGTTAACAGTAAATGATAAATAGGGGAGCAAAACAGGAAATGGGAGTGAAGAGAAGAATGTCATGCCACGCATTGTAGTACAAGGCTTTTGGCCAAGTCTCCCAACCAATCTCGTGCAGTACGTGATTTTTAATTCCCTCTGTAACAGTCGTTAACCGATTGTACTCTAGTACAGCCTGTAGGGATACAAACCTATTATTAAATTCCGAGAATAGAACTCAGCTGCCTGGCGCTATACAATCATATGATGCATCATATTGTAAAACTGTTGAAGCCTAGGGCTGTTGAGCAGCTGGAGGCAGCTGCTATTGCATCGTGTTGAGAAACTATGCTCATATCCTCGGACAATCACGTGAGCATGTCATGTTACTGCATAATTTTGTGAAATGAACTCGCTTCTAGCGTCTCATAAGGATGATGCCATGGCTGCCCTTCTTGTACCATAAGTTCACACCATTCTTCAAGGCTTCATTTGTAGCGTAGTGGATAGAGTGTCCGACTATAGTACGAGAGGTGCTGCATTTGAAAGGACGTTATTTTGAAAAGGAATGTCATCCAGGCATTTGAACTTTGGAGATGGATTGGGGGGGGGGGGCTCCTACTATAGTACATCAGCCCGCACTAGGAGGGTTGTAGAAGAAGGCAGGAAGGAGTGGGAAGGGGAGGGGTCTCTTTAGTTCTTTAACTGTCCCCAAGTTGGGTTGAGCACAGCGGCCTATTGACCTACTGTACCAGTCCTATTGTCTCACAGGTCCATGCCCAGCCTTCTAAGGAATGCCCAGACTGGAAATCCCTCCTGCTCAAGTCTTCGGCACTGGGCAAGGAGTACATAGGGAGTTTCCTTATCTGTGCCCCAACACCTACATTGAGGGGTGAGGACAGTGTCCAGTGATGATCCCCAGGTCTTAAGCGCTTCCTCTCCATCCCCAGACGGCTAGATATCAAGTTCGAGCTGATTTGGTACGGCCGTTTTCTCTAAAAATCGTTCACAGACACGTCTGTTTCCTCATTTGATGACTGGAGGGTGCCGAGCGTGTTGGAGTGTGAGGCTGTCCGAGCCAGGCGAGGATAGAACCAGCAGACTCTAGTTCAATCCCCGACCAGGCACTCCCCTCCTCCAAACCCAGGGGGGTGAGGCAATGGGTACTGGCAATAGGCTGGGACATTGTGCAGGCCCCCCAACAGGCCCGTGAAGGGGAGTTGGGACATGGGCCCCTCTGTGGCAACAGCAACTGCCATTGGTCCCGCAGCTTTATTGGCTGCCTCCTTGCGTACATCATCATCCTGCAGCATTCTGAACAGTCTGATGCATTCTCCTAGCCAGACGTTAAATACGGAACAAGCATGAGGACACGTTTTTATATCTATATTATGGAGGGAGTCTATAGTACATATTACATATAATTTTGGCAGGGGGTCGGTAATAACTCTGGTGGAGGGTGAGAGTAGTGGGTCGGTTTGGAGGAGATAACAAATAACATACCACAACAGGATTGGTAGAGGCGCGTGGCCATGAACCTCGTACTACAGTTCATGTGGCGGTTTTCTTCCCCCACACCAAATTGAGCCTAAACACCCATTTCCTGTTTCGCTCCCCCATACTTGACGGGGGTCATAGATCCCCCGAATAGAATTGCCGTTGGGCAATTCATTTACTCGTTTAACGCTTGAAAATGCCTTCGGATAAATATGATTGATGCCATCATGCACATACGTTTTACTCCTCTGTAAGTTCAAACCCAAATCCTGCTGAAGCACAGCTTGCGATTTATACCCGCCTGATATTTGTTCCTCTCAAACATGCCACGTTATTCGTCACATTTCCACGAGGAAGCTCCGACTCTATCGGCAGGCGAGAACTCGTCAGTGAATACAGAAATCTAATAATTAATTGGACAAAAAAGTTCATCCTGAAGGTCGAGATGTCATTCAAACTCTTCTGACGGCGAGGGCATTGTTGTTTGAACGGATGCCGAACTGTTGATTATATCGACTCACGTGCGTCCGGCTAATATTTATGTTATGAGGAAGCCACTTTCTGCCCAGTCAAGTAACTGATAGCGTACCTGTGGGCATTTCGTGACTGTCGCAATGGTTTCAGTGGAAATACTGAAATATTCGTTTTGGCTCGTCGTGGCCCTCGTCGGATGTTTTATAGCGTGTAAAGCAGAACCAAAGGTATTTAATAGCTGAATAGTTTAAACTGTTGAAAAGTACAAGTACGTCAATAAGTGATTAGGACAATGAATGCGTTCGGATTATAAAAGATTAACACCCCTGACTGCGTATAAATTACACGTACCATTAAAATCGTTCTTAATATAAAAAAATATTAATGATAAAACAATTTTCCTGCGTAAGCATAAAGTGAACCTCACTTGGATAGCAGTGCCCATTGCGTTGAGTACGGATGAGACTGAATATGTCAAGCCCGAGTATATTACAAGCCGAAGGAGAGCCCTGAATCTGGCTGCCTTCCAGCCCCACGCACCTTGCACGTTAGATGGTTGAGCACCTTTCTGAAATGTACAAGCGCTCAGCCTTTCAACCCGCACTGTAAGGTTTGAGAGTTTTTTTTTTGAATCTTTCGAAGTTCTTCTATGGAGTTCTTTGGAACGCTGCCGACGCCTCGCCCGTTATACGTTTGTCTTTTTGTGCAGCCACTTTCTGTGCGCCTTTTCGGGATGCAGTCTCTGTATTTAAGCCACACGCTGCCGACGCCTCGCCTGTTACACGATTTGTCTCCTTGAGCAGCCACTTGCAGTGCACCTTTTCAGGCTGCAGTCTCTGTACGCCGCCTGTCAATACTTTTTTTATCCTATGACCGTTTACAATCGAGAAAACTCCCACTGCGGCCTCCGATGGTGACAATACGCCATGTCTTCTACACGAGCTTTTGACCGATGAAGACAGGTGGCTCCTCAGGCTCCTTACTCACCAGACTTGAGTTCTTGAATGACTTTATTTTCTCACCAAAATCAAAAGGGAACTCTTTTTAGGTCACTTGAAAACAGCAACATCCAAACAGCTCTAACCAACCAGGCTATTCCAGTATCTGGGTTCCAGCAATGCTATGATGATTGGAAGGACCGCCTCCAACAATGTGTAGCTTCCCAAGGGAACTATTTTTAAGTAAACAATATTGCATTGTAATGATACTTGAAAAAAAACCCTGCATATTACACAATGGTTTATTACTCTCATGAACAGGTTGACCTAGTATTACTGCTCTGAGACCCACTCCATTCAATTCAGCATCGAATACTAGTAAACCATACGAAACATGACCTGGCTACAATGGAACTACAGAAACTAAATATTCCCCCGGCGCCAGGCGCCCATAAACGTATGTAGGCATTTATGATTCGATGCAGGGGTGTATGGAGGAAGTGGCCTTGGCGCCCATCGGGCAAAAAGAGTCGGACGAGTCGTGAGTTTGATATGACGGGAGGGAGCGAGGGAGGGAGTACTAACGACGAAACGTTGACTTCCGCTGTAGTTCCCGCGTTTTACAGCATTTCGTTAATTTTTTTAACCATTTTTTGCCCATAACAACCACGGGCTTCGTCCGATCGGATTGCCGAGATGGCAGGAACAACTAGATACCAAATGGGATTTTTGTGCGAAAGAACGAATTTTTTAGACCACGTTAAAGGCACAAAACGGATAGGTCCTCGGTTAAATAGAAACAATGTCGCTCATCTCCCCAGTCTTCTTGAAGCGTGCCAAAGAATCAACATTGAAATCGATGCAAACCTTAAGGAGTTACGACAACATACTTTGTATAATATTCTAAACAATGATTTATAGATAATAATTCTTATTTGCTGCTACGAAAGTTTCTGTCATTACGCGTCAATTGAAACTTCTCTACAAGTTGCCCCTTTGATACTATTTTGAAGGCTGATTTTAATTCGAGAGATCACTTTCTTCGCTATTGAATTTTAAAATAATATTTCCTCAGCTAAGTATCCCCAACATTCATAGTTTTGTGGTTTTTTCTAACGGAATAGGGTAGTTTTGTGTTTGAAACGACGACCAATAGAAACAGTACTCAATAAGAAATTATTGTTTTCCCTAGGATTAGTTGTAGATTGATAACATTTTATCAATGCCTGATTGCAGGGATTATCGGAGGAGCAGAAAGAAGCGTTTCTCAAAGCCCTCAAGCAGTGTCAACAAGATTCAGGGCTACAAGATGGTGAGAATTATTTTGTAATAAGCCATTAACACGAACGCATTAACTTTTTAAGTAGTGATTTGCAACACGTAAAAAAGGTGGGGAACGCACTTTAAGTCTTACCTAGCGAAACACATGTCAGATTTCCCATTTTCACTACTATTGTTGTTTGGTTCTGCTCAAGTCTAATTGTCACGCCAGTTTGCTGGCCCTCAGCTTCGTTCTGTTATGTTAATTCAATCGAATGTTCTCTCTGTCTTTTCAAGCAGTGTTGGCACAATTTATGAGCAGAGCCGACTGCGTATTTTCCCTCTTACGGATTCCTCAATGGGTTTGTCTTCACCCATCCTACTTTCCCAACGCTTACCTACATCTCCATCAGTAGCCAACTCTCATCTCTTGCCCAGACACTCTCAGGGCTCGTCCCTACACCAATTATGAGCAGAGCGGTTAGTTAAGGTTCAGAGACACTCCCCATGCCGCCTGAATTCTGTCTCTAGTTTGTACTTTACCTCTATCCCCCTTCTCGCACTCTCTCAAAATGAATGAATTAAAATACTCCATGCTAGCAATCATGTTGAAAATTACTAAAACTAAACAACCGTCATATCTCGCGTGACACTATTTGAAATTTTCACAAATTCATAATTTAGAAACCAGAAACAAGTTCTTAAATTAACGTTTACCACAATGCCGTACCACTGCCAATAGGTCATCATTCATCTCACAAAGCATATCATATTACAATGGACTCTCATCAGATCTATAACAACTCAACAAAGTCATACAAGTTTCAAGAAATGTGTGAAAGAATCTTTACTATCCCTTTACTAAATTCCTCTAAACTCTCTAAAATCATGACACGACAGGCTATTTAAATTATGTGAATTATAGTATATCTGAATTTTGTTCGAGAAGAAAACTATAGTAAAAAAAAAATAAATAAAAAAACAATCAAATAATGAAACGAAGATGTTGTTGTAGTAGAAAACTAGCTAATAAGAAGAAGAAACGAAAACTGCTGACGCATTTGTATTTATCATGTTAAATTTTAAAATTTCTGGTTAGGTGTAAGAATGGTCGAGTACGATCAAATCTCGCCAGATGTATTAATACAGCCGTTCCCCTTACCTCTCTGTCCATCCCTCCCTCTTGTTTGTGTATGTTAGTTAAGGTAGCTAGTGCGCTGCTGAGAGGAGGAGGAATATTCAAGTACTCGCTCCTCTGAAATAGCAGCATTTGTGTGTTTATGTGTTGGTATGACTGCAATTTATTTTGGCATGAATGAGGTTGGTTGTTGTGTATATTAGTTTTAGTTTGTGTGCTGCTCAGAAGGGGAGGAATATACAAGTACTCACCCCTCTCAAATAGCAGTGGGTAAGTGTTTATGTGTCAGTAGGCGTGAATGTGTTGGTATGAGTGTAATTTATTTTGGCATGAATGGTGTTTTGGTATGATTGAGCTTTTTGGGGGAAGAGAAATTTGTCGCTTTAGTGGAAAATTATATATAACAGTGAGGCAATGTAATTTTGTAGCACAAGAGGATGTTGTACATTGATTCCAGGAGGAATGGTAGAGAGGGCCTTATGGCCCTAATTTCCCCTGGTGGATAAATAAAGATAATCAATCTCTCTCTCTCTGTCTCTCTAGTTTGTACTTTACCTCGCCCCCCCCCCTCTCACACTATTTCACTTTTTTTAGTAAGTCATTTTGTGTTGTGTTAGTTTATGTCAATTACCATTATTCCTCGGATTATTATTTCTGCTGTGATAAGTGTTTCTGGCTAAGAAAGGGAGTTTATCCGAGTACTCTCCCTTCGCTTTTAGTGTGTGTAAACAATTGTGCATGTGTTGGTAGAATGAATGGTTGGTTGAATGAGTGAGCAGGCGGCCACAGCTAATACAGAAAAGGAGGCGCAGGGATGATACTGTGGCAGTTTACTTGATGAAAGGTGTACGAAAGGTAAATTAAATGTTGGGTTGATTGTAATTAATTTGGTATGGACGTGTTATTCGTGATGTTTTTCTTTCTTCAGCACTTACAATATGATAGCGGGAGGTATGTGATTGTAAATTGAGTGAAACGAGTGGTATATAAATGTATATACAGATTTTTATGATTGTAAATGCGAATTATAGAGGATGATTGTGAAACATGTAGCCTGGAGGAATGGAAGAGAGGGCCCCATGGCCCTAATTCGTCCAAGTGGTTAAATAAAATCAATCAACCAATCTCTCTCTCTCTCTCTCTCTCTCTCTCTTTCTATCATTTTATTCGTCAACTTTCCTTCGCCCATACTACAATTTCACATTTCTCCCTCTCTTGCACTGAACAGCGTTACCCAAAGAACTTTCAGAGCTTACTCTAAGAAATTTATGTTCGTGCCGAAAAATAGTTAATTTACACGGTACAAGGGTAATCTAGTGATGAACCTGCAGATCACTTTTCTCTAGGCTCGTCCATCTCGAAAAATCTAGCTTCTGAATCTCATTTACATTCCTTAGCACTACAAAGTAGAACGGAAACTTGTGTAGTCGGCTGAAAGAAGTTGTCTTCAGATCTCAAGATCAGAAGTCAACTCAATCTTGATATCTAGCCCGCAGGTTACCATTGGACAGCAACATACTAGTGCGAGCAAAACCCGTTCAAAAATAACTATGGTTAACTCAGTGATTAAAACACTAATTATTTTTTTCTCAAAACCCGCTTTAACGGTTTTGTTTACATTTCTTGAATGGACAGGTTCAAACGTCACGACAATACCATAAAAGTCTCATTTGTGGGAAAATTACGGAAGCAGCATAATGAATTACCGAACCTTTCGGCGAAAATTTAATTTAGCGCAGTTTTTAATCTATAAACTCCTCTCAAATGTTCACAAAAATTCAGGTGGTAGTTAGTCTCATAGCATATATAGGGGTTACTAATGAAATTCCGGAATTTCAACCGTTTCACATATGCTATCATTTCTAAATGTGTTTACCCGATAACCCATCATCGGAGTTCCGATTGTTCAGTAATGGTTAGGGCATGAGTGAGCATCTCAATAAATTCGAGTACTGTAAGCGATACGATTTCTACTACCTTGAAGTTGTGTTTTACCAAGTTCTGACCGTTAGCGTAACCTCTTCGTTGAGAACACTGATTGTCCATAAAGCTCATCTGTTTTACTGTTAAGACTGTAAGATGTAAATAAATCATTTTATTTGCGTTGAGTCGAAGGAAGTTACTGATAAATTATTTGTCCCTCTAAATGTACCACTTCGAATTTTGTTTCAGCCGAATACGATTCGATGATAAAAGACAAACAACCTCCTCAGTCTAAAGAAGGAAAGGTAAGGCCGGTTGCGCACACTACACTGATGTATTACAACATGGCAGTTTTAATTATTTGCAACAACTTTTTGTGGTTTTAGTGTTTCGTCAAATGCATCTTGGAAGCGAACGAAGTTGTAAGTCACTCGCATATAAATGAGTACTTAATTCGCGTATTGTGGGCGCATTAACGCATTTATTGTTTTTCAGATTGTTAACGGGGAAGTGAATAAAGTAGGGGTTGAAGCGAGCCTCGAAGAAGCGATTGAGGACCAGTCTAAATTGAAGGAAGCCAAAGAAATACTTAAAGGATGTACTGAGTCAGGTATGGAGCTTATAGAATCATCGATTAATCAGTATTGTTAATTATTTGTATTTCATGATGTTGTGGACGAGGAAGGGTGGAGACACATGCTACGAGGCGACTCAGCTAAGAAGTTCCAGGTAGATCCTGTCGTTTACAATAACCTCGTCCTTCCAACCTCCACGTCTGTTTTGCGACCTCATAGAGCGTACACGTCTGTTTCCTTATCAAATGACTGTTCCTGAACCCTCGAAGAAGGTTATATCAGTTGAATGTCATGGAGGTTGTGATTTCGCTATCATGCAACAGCCCGGGCACACGCTCAGCATCCACCGAACCTACGCATGAGGAGGTACGATAGGTTTTGCCATTTTGACAGTCTCCCGGTGGAGAGCTGTTGCCCGTGCGTTTACCGTGAGGAGGTACGACCCCTGGGGAATCCTGTAACACCTGGAAGGAGTTCTTAATCTGGTTTCCCACCCGATATAAATATTTATTTTAGTTTCAAAGGGACAGATCAACTGTGACTGCGTTTCTTCGCTATAACCTTCTTCGCAAACTGGGTGAAACTGTTATGAACTTCCTTAGTAGCAGTCAATGCTGTAGGTTTGGTTCTTCCAACAACCATTGCTCACTGTGGTTTCATGTTTCTTTCACACTGGAGGCGCAAGACGTGCAGGATGTTGAGTCTTTGAGAGAAATGAAGTGAAGCTGAGCATTGAAGCCACCATGTTCTGTAAGGAACTGGCTCACCCAGTGGTCTGGCTCAACCCACTTTTTCCTAAGATGTTGGCGGATGATGGGGGAAAACTCGTACGTGTCACACGTCCCTTAGAGGACGATTCCCAACTTACATGCCACTGATCAATGCAGGCTAGAAGTGTTCGTCCAGTGGCGAGATCTGCACAGAGTTCATCCCACAGTGAGGAAAGCTTCCATTTCACTCTCCACTTGTCAACCACGCACTCAACGACCAAGTCAACAGTTAACTGACCAATGATCACTTGGAGTTCTCCTGTCGGTACTGCCTTATAAGCCTTGGTGATCCACAGGAGGCCACCTGTCTAGGATTGGGCCAACACTCTCTTTTGATTGACTGTGAGTTTGCTACCCCAGACAATCACGCCTAGGTAGATGGCCTTGGGGATCGTGTCACAGTAACACACTCCCCAAGTTGCCTTACCAATTGCTCGTAGTGAGGCAAACCTTCCGATGGTAGTGTCTTTGAGGCGCTGGAGGTGTGGGCTGAAACACCCACCTACCTATATTGACTCCTAGGAACTTGGCTTGCTTCTCAAGAAGGAGCCTGTGGGTGCCAAAGCGTATCGTCTGAACTCATTAAGGACTCCGCCGCTGGCTCCAATTCTGAAAAACCCTGATACCTCAATGACAAGTAGGATCCAAATGCACAAACCCCTTATACTCCCAATATGGGCGTGTGCACGTCTGAGGGCATTAAAAAATCTCACCATTCGTGAGGGACTTAACTTATTTCTCGACCCTCGAACCCGCGGTCCTCGCCACATTCTTGACCTAGCAACCAAACAGAACCGGATCGTCTCCGATTTATCATGACACCGTTTGTCGTTACCACCACAACGAATCTCGTCTTCTCTCAATTTTTCAACCACCTTGTTCTTCCCACAGTTTTATTACGACCCCCAGGATGCCAGGCTCAAGAAGTTTCGTCAAGTACGTTTGGCACCTTGCCTAGTATTAGCGACGCAAGGTACTGCTCAAAGCATTTATTTCATTTTCCTCGATTTCCTCGATTCCGCGTTTCACCATTAGCAGTACATCCTTAGTTTCAGACGCTGCATTGTGTTATTTATATTTAAAAGATTTATCTAGCTTGCAGGATAATTAAAATGTACCGGGACGAACCAAACCCTTCCATTCAGTGGAGGCTCGTCCGGGGCATTCGTGCTGACTGGGCACCTCAATTCGCTAAAGAGACTTCGCTGCCATCAGTTGTAACTGAGCCAGTTCCCTCGTCGCTGTGTCGTCCACCCTCGCGTTCGCTCCCACCCAGTTCCCGTTTTGTGGTGGCAAAACATGTCCGAAAGTAATTCACGAATAAAACTCCTCGTTCGAATTACATTCGGCTTCTATCGTACTACTTTCTGACTCACCTAGTGCGATACCGCGTACTATATTAATCCCCCTGTAACAAAACTATTGTTTTCATTTCGTTTTACAGTGGGGCCACGCGATCATATTTGTTTTCATTAGTTAAATATACGATCCACATCCTGGAAAGTTTTCCTTGGGCGTATCGCTCGTTCCAAACCTCACACAGAACTGTAATGCATAATTTTGTTTTAGTACTACTATGAAAACACCAATGAATGTATTTCATAACTTCACAATTAGATATGTTGCTTTATGTGAGAGTCTCAAACAATCACGAGGTGATCAAGGAATAGCGTATCGCAGGCATAAGGGGCAGCCTCAATTCGGGGAGGCGAGTCTTTGCGTCCGAGTCTGAGTGGGGGTTGCCTCAGTTTTTATGCCGTTACCCGTTTCTTGGATGAGAGTTGCTGGTTTGTAGGATGACCTTTTCTTGAAGCGTCCAAAACTTTATTTAACAACTCAACTCCTATTAAGCACTGTTAATCAATTATAGAATGCGATAACTATTGTGTTCCTTCATGTGTTGAGACCATCCTGCCGTTGCGCTGTGCATTGACGGGACAACACTTCCAACCTGGAAGTGTCATACTGCGCTTGATGTAAACGGGCCCAGAATAAAACGTAGCGCTCTGTGGAGTCTTCAAGCTATGTAAACTGCCAGATGTGTCGTGATACAGTCACTAATGCCTCACTGAACAACACATAGTTGTGTGTGCTACAAAAACTCCACTATTGGGCGTTCGTTTAATCCAATACTGACACCGAAAAGAGGCAGGAGTTCATCGAAAATAAATAAGTCACTTTTTTAGCATTGTTGAATGTTTTACGTGCAAAATTATGTCTCTTTGTAGTGAAACCAGGCGAAGACGACGAATGTGAGTTCGCTACGAAACTCGCCAATTGCCTATACGGAAAAATGAAAGAGGTTAGTTGAAGTTTTCATATCTTAAACAGCGCTTGAACATTTACAATGTTAAATATTATTAAAGTTATGGCGCACTTGAAGTGAAGTGATGAAACTGGTAATATGTCGGTGCCCAACACACGACTGAAACAACGGCAACAATTTTCAGTAGGAAAAGAGACCACCGGGCATCATGTAACAATAGGAAGATGTTCTGCGCCCCTTTTCACTGAGTAGTCTGCCTTTTCATTGCCCTCACGCCCTTTACGAGCCGGTATACAAATAAGGGAAAGCCAATTATGGGTAGTGCGTCGATTGAGCGCCTGAAGACACTCCCGTGTTCCCCTGGATCTGTGGGTGTTGGCTGAGATGGAGTTGAAGGCAGGCTGGCTGTCTGAGAAATATATAGATCCACTCGCCATTGAGTTCTTTTGCCAAGTTCTCTTGTGCGCCAATATTTGGCTAGAATTTCTGCTTGATACGTGGCGACATCCGCTCCTAGTAGCTTGGCAAGGCTGAGTTTGGGTCCTACGATGCCCAAACCAGCCTTGCCTTCCATCCCAGAGCCATCAGAGTGACCACCTGTCCACCATTGTAGGAACCTCCAGTGATCATAGTCTAGTGGTCAAGACGAAGATTCATATTCTGACGAAAGTCGGGCATTGGGTCGAAGCTCTGAATTGCAGTAACTTTTTCCTGACTGGCTCTCCAAACATTTCCGAACCCCTCATAACAAGAGCGCTATAGCAGCTCGCTCACCTCTGTTAGGAATGGTGAGTGGATGCAGACGATGAATAGCAGCGCAGAACAGTTTTGAGGCTGCTCTTGGTTATCATATGACCGTTATCCATCGTGGATAGGTGCTTTTTTTTAATTGTAGCGACATAGTGCCGAATTTCTCATTGATTTCTCGTGCATAGCAATTTCGTATTATCGTTTTGTTGTTCAGAACTGACTACCAAAATAATTTAAGCTCTTTTTGAACCGTTAGTAAGAAAGAGTGTTTTGTATTTTGAACCTCGATTGACTATAGCTGGCTTTGGACCAATATTGCTTGTTACTTTACGAGGTCTGATCAAAAAGTTCCTGGACATTTTGAATTGCGCGCCTTCACGTTAACGGAGAGGGTTGCTTTGGCGATCAAGTTTTTGCGTGAATCTTCCCAAATAACTTCCTTCTTGTTTTATTGCTCTAACCTTCACCAGTCCGATTTTATAGCTACTTTTGTGAACCTCTTTTGTTGTTTTCTGCGTTTTTCGAGTTTGTTGTGATGGGTGCGAAGGAAAAGCAGCGCGCTTGCGTGAAATTGGACAAATCATTCACGGAATGTTTTGAAATGATTCGGAAAGCTCATGGAGGTGATGTGATGAGTCGTTCACGGTGTCACGAGTAGTTTCAGAGGTTCAGGGGAGGCAGAACATCAACTGAAGACTCACAAGTGGCCAAAGTGAATGCCCTTGTGCGTTCCAATCGTTGTTTGACGGTTCGAAGGGTGGGGGTGGAGTAGAACATCTCATTTGGGTCGTGTCAGGGGATTTTGACCAAACAATTGGCAATGAAAAGGATTGCAGCCAAGTTCGTTCCACGACTGATGACAGTGGATCAGAAGGAGCACCCACCGAATGGAGGTTTGTCAGGAGCTTTTGGAAATGGCCAACTCCAATGGAAACTTCATGAAAACCATCATCACGTGTGACGAGACATGGGTTTACGGCTACGACGCGGAAACCAAGATTCAATCATCTCAGTGGAAGTCGAAAACCTCTCCACGACCCAAAGAAGCTCGCCAGGTGAGATCGAGTGTTAAAGTCATGCTCTTTGACACGAAGGGTGTTGTTTACCCCGAATTCCTCCCACAAGGTGAAACAATTAATCGTTCTCGTTACCTTCCAACTCTGCGCAATTCGCGCCAAAAGATTCGGTAGAAGAGGCCGGTATTGTGAACGACAGGAGAGTGGGTTTTCCAACCAAGACAACGCGCCCTGTCACACCGCGATTTTTTCGCCGAAAACTCCGTGAAAACCCCTTCCCTAGCCCCCCTACTTTCCTGACCTGGCTCCCTGTGCCTTCTGGCTATTCCCCAAACTCAAACACTCTACGAAAGGACAACGATTTCAGATGATAGAGGAAATCAAGCAAAAAAACGCAGGAACTGCTTGTTTGGTTTTGTTATCGGTCGCCCTGCACAGAGTACACGTCGATGCGTGTATTTTCTGTTGTTGCTTCCTTCCACCTTTTCCTTCTGCTCTTCCGTTTTCCTCTTCCCCACCTTTAGTCCGTCTGCCGCCGCTCTGCAGTAAACCCGCGCGAGTGCAAAACCCGAAAATCTTTTCCTTTTCCCAATCGCACCATTTCGAACTATATTGACTGTACTAGAAGCCCGTCGACGGGAAACGGAGTCGCCTTCATCTCCAGGTAACTAACCCTCAGCAGTTATACATGTTCATTTGATTTGGACTCTGTGTAACGAACCCCAGCAGTATTTCAGCGCTGTGCAGCCTTTCATTCCATCCCACAATAGGATTCCGGATAGGTACTGCACACTGCTATACAACATCCCATGAGATGAGTTTTCCCAGTGTATGGACCAATGGAAACACCGCTGGGAGGAGTATTCGCGTAGCCAAGGGGATAATTTGAATCATTTTAAAGATAATTTAATAAAGCGTTTTTGAGAAAGTCCTGGAACTTTTTGATCAGACTTCGCATTCGGCGTCCCAAGTTGATGAGCACCAGCATGATCATCATCAAATCGCCCAAGATCTGAAGAAAACTAACCTTTTTTGTTCAACAGATTACATAATTTTCCTTCCTACTCCCCATAAACTGGGGAAAGAATAAGTATAATTTTGTAATATCTCGGCTAATTGTAAAATTTAATTTACAGAGCAACATTCAAGGGCCGATGTCGTAATTGGAGCCTGCGAATTCGTACGGAACATCCTTAGCGTACGCTAACACCACATTTTAGCGTCCTTAATGAGCCTGCAGACGAGAGTTTAACCTCACCGTGTACTGTCTGTAGAGTACATTTCATATTTTCACGAAACGATAAAAGTATAAACTCATGTTATTATGTTAGACCTGTAATTGCGAAGCAAAATGATTAAATTTACGACAAGGAAATGCTTTCTAGTGACTCCCCTTCAGAGTTGTCATACATGTTTGTTTATATTGAGGGACGCAGGAGAGAGAATGAGCGAAAGCGTTTAACTGTCAACAGAACGAGAACAACAAAGGAGGACAAATTATTACACTTAAATAATCCAAAAAAAAAAAAAAAAAAATACAGACACCTGATTACACGGCTGTTGCAACAATTTCACTCGGTGTAATACCTCGAACATATTCGAACTGAACCTGAAAAATCCCAATTCTTATATACCATTTAAATAGTGCAACGTTATTTATTTTTTTTACTGTTCCGCTCAGCTCCGCCCGAAATATTTGGCTACTATTGGCCCTAATGGGAAACCCCGAGCATTCAAGTTTAGCTCTTATGATCTAGAGCCTTTGAAATGGTGGTTGTGGGAGAAAGTGAACCACGCATTCAATCAGCTTCTCTTGCTGACAAAGGGCTTGAGGTTTATTTCCGAAGACGAGAGCGGATTTTCAAAAATATTCCTTCCCCATCACATCCTTTACCACCTCTCCTTAGATTCCAAAACTCTCAGCTCTTTCCAGACCCGATCCAAAACCGCATGTTCGCAGCTCAGCTCTTGGGCGCCCATTGTGGTGTGTAAATTCCTACTCACTCACACTCATATCTCGAACTGTTTTTTGCTACTTGATATCGAGGTGTATAAATACAGTCCTCTCTCACGCTGATCATGTTAATCTATTTATTTTTCCAACTAAACCTTGTAATGGTTTGCGGCAGACTGCTGATGGTGGCAACACTGTTGCTGCCACCCGTGCAGTTCGCCGCTGTTGATATTAGCGGATGAGCCATATTTTTCGTTTTATAACGGCTACCAACATCGCTGACGAATCTCCCCCTTTTTTAAGCCAGTGATCAAGTATTTAAATGCACTTTATATTGTGTGAAGTAAGGTAAGCGATCAGAGCTTGGTGTTTCATTTTCCCCATTGTCCCTTTATTGTCATTTTCATCAAGTAAGTATAATTGAGTGTATTTAATTTGTTCGTTTCTTTTGGGCCCGAACACAACTTTCACTCGTGTTCTGTACGCGGGTAATTTGTAAAAGAATTCTCCAAGTACGTCACAACCTCAAGGTCCCTCTCTCGTGCACTCAACGTGTCTACAAGCAAAATGAATGAAGAAATGTCGCTACAAGGCCATATAGCTGAGCTGATGGTCTCAGTGATGAACTGACTCACCCATGACTGATGCGACCTATGATGGGCAGAAGGAAGATCGTGCATAGTAATCACAGCTGTGTTGATGTCAGCTCAAAATGATGGGTTGGAGAGTCATACCAGGAACAATGCAGAGACACGCGTGAAAATGATTGTGTACTAAAAATGCTACTGGCCTCAATTCTCTAGGTTAATGGAAGGTGAACCTAATAGTGAAAGCTGCCTCGTCCGAAGAGGTGGATAGCAAAGTGGACATTATCCCCACAGTGTTGCACTCTCCTGGGCTTTCTTTACTTGGGCAACACAAACACAGGTCTAACATCAAACTCCCCTGGTGAACTGATTAACTTGACCTCCCACGCAGAGTGTTAATACCGCCAGAAGGTTATATCACCCGACTCGTGAGACTGATGCCACAACGAACGCCCTCTTGAGCCCACACAACCTACTCTAAATAGTAGGAGAAGTTAGCACACCTTATGCCCTTTCATCCATTGAAATTCCTCATCCACCAATTCGTGGAGTTTGTGGAGCCTTGGGGTAGCAGGCTTTGTTCAAATCCAAAACCATGAATAGCCGAGGGAACTACTCAATCAAGTTTTGTCAGGATCCTCAAAACCAACCTCTCGAAAACCAGCTTATTGGAGCAAGTACGTCTAGAAGTGGTGGACCTTCTGCTGGGGCCTTGGTGGAGTGCACGCACACAGCTTCATATAAGAACAAATAACACGGATCAATATTGTAAAGGTGTTGACCGAAACAAAACCAACTGAACAAACGACTTTGGCCTGAGCACTCAGGAAGAGGAGGCATCGGGATAACAGTTCCCCTTGGTCAGGAGGGGTAAGTACTATTACGAGTATTAAAGAAATTGGGTTATATCCGCCAGTAGGCAAACGAAACGAAAACAACCAACTGACGGATTTACAGACCACCCTACACAAAAAAGACTTAAATTCCACAATTGACAGACCATCCAACACGTTCCATTTATCTCTAGGGGGTTTCCCCCTGAGCTACATGACCTCCTCTCCCCGCCCCTTCCCCGACGCTCCATCACCCCTTTCACCTTTCTCTTTGTATATAAAGACCACGACCAACTGACTGACTCCAGTACTGACTTAACGGCCAGACGATGATGTCTTTACATCGAAAGCGCTTGCCCACAGTAACTCACAAGCCAGAGGAGACGGACTCACCTAACAGGTACGTTAACTTTAGTACTATTACGAGGTTAGTTGAGAGTGTCGCATGTTGGCACAAATTGGCTCCCACTCTGAATCACCCCGTTATGCTCCAAAATGAAATTCCAAGATATTCCTTAGGAGCTCCACAGTGGGTATTTGGCTACTGCCCAACCAGCTTTCGTTCGTTCCCAATACGTTTTGATGAGCGAGCCTGTTACACATCCTGGACAATTTATCGAGAGCGGAAGACGCTGTAATTACGTCAAGCGAATTTGCATACTACACATCGAATGTAATTTGTACGTTATTCAAATTGAAACTGCGGCAGGTTATTCACCGGAGGTATCGCTTCTTAACTATAATCGACGAAAGCAGACGAGCCTTTCGTTTAAAATTGATGGGATGCAAATCGGAGTACAAAATACTCCCAACAAAAAGACTAGACTTTGTCGTCCCTGTGATTAGTATACCTCGATTGTCGTTCGACGAACGCGTTCGGATGAATTGCAAAACTTCCATTTCGCGATAATGACGGCGATTAGGCGCAAGGATCAAGGTCTTGGCTTCGCGATGGAAGACTTCGGTTGAACTTGAAGTACTTTGAGATACTTTGGTCATTCCCCCCTGGAACAGTGGCAAATAATTTAAATCGAAACTTCATGAGCTGAAGAAAGATCAAATTTGAATTAATTGGACCTTTATTATGGAATATATACTTTTAACCTCCCGGTACGACGTGTTGGGCGATTAGGCGTGCTTAAGAGACGAAGCTACCGTTCTTTTGCTGAAGTCAAAATATGATCACTAAATCACATCTTCGTACCACTATCCCTTAAAATAAATGAACCTTCGTAATAGCATATAAATATGAAACCGGATTTTCGTAAAAATGCCTCCAAAATCGCTGTGATCTGCTTATAGTGCTGAAGGTTGCTGCATGTTATTGTTGTTGAGTTCAACTACGAGTTCCAATAAAAAAAACCTGCCACTTTTGCATTTTGTTGATTTAAAAATTACCGCCGAAAATGTCAGGGTACGTGCTGTCAAGTGAGGTTCAGCGGGAAAATCTTCTGTTCTGCTTTTTCTGGCACCGACCGTGGGGGCTGGTGGAAGCTTGCAGCCCTACGGTCCAAACCTTGCTCCATCCGACTACCACATTTTCATTGAAGCCCCATCAGAAGATCCACCAACCTCTAGACGTACTTGATCCGATAAACTGGTTTTTGAGAGGTTAGCTTTGAGGATCGTGACAAAACTTGACTGAGCAGTGACCATGGCTGTTCCTGAAGTTGTGCAAGGTGATGGCACAAACCTCTATGAGTTGATGGATGCCGAATTCGATTGATTGAATGGGCATTAGGTGTGCGAATTCCTCCTTTTTTTTAGTGGGGTTTGGGAATTGGGTGAGGGAGCATCCAATTAGGAGATCGTCACTTCACGTGGCGATTGCTAACTTCCTTAGGGTGTACCGAAAGTCACGCTTTAAACGGTGTGGATACTCTGTTTTGATTCATAGAATCACACGATACAGTGTGCCCTGAAACTCGAGGGGCAGCCACATCACGGTCCGCAAGTAAGTAGCTCGTATCTTGCCGTTCGAAGGCTGGAAAGTAGAGACAGCAGCACCACCATGTTGCTTCTGCAAAAGAACGAAGCAAGCCAAGCGCTTTCAGGATACTGACAAAACTTGACGGCGTTGCTCTCTGCTGTGCCGAGTCTTGAATTCATGCAGGACCCGCCGCACCAAGGCTCAGGATTGTAGTCAGATTGTGTTACGTATCGTTTACTACTATTTTTCGAATGGGATGGGTCTCAAAGGAGTCAAAGTTCGTTAAGCTGTGAAAATAATAAATACAAAAATAAACCCTCAACATTTCTGAATGCAAATAAATTTAAATGGAAATATTCGTGGGACGCGGAATGTAAATACTAGTTCGCTGATCGTACCCCACAAAGCATTCTTATGATCTGCACCCACAACTTCCTCTGGCTTTATGGGAGGAGAGTCATGCAGTCAACGGCACTTTACAGCCAACACCTCTCTCTTCATCGAGATTTCCACGTACAAGATGTCAAACAACTGACAGTGGAATCGTCGACGTTCACGAAGTTCGGGGGTTGTTGGACGCTAAATGTGAATAGCCGTGTAACCAGTGCCCAACACTGCCCTGATAAAGAAGTGACAGGCGTATCTTTGAATTAACTTCCTCTCGGAAGAAACCCGTACATTCCAACAACAGCCAGGAAAAGAGGTTCGCTCTTTGAAGTTTTACGTTGCAAGTTGACCAAATGACAAGGTCGTCGAAACGACTTACGATGAACGAAATGAGCGGAAATTAACGTCCTTGCCAGTTGTTTTATGGCCACGAAGGATTCGATGATTATCCACTTCGTTGGAGCTGAGCTGGCCGCTCGGTTACGCCGAAACTCAATTCGTCGATAACATTTTAACAGAAAATCAGAACACATTCGTTTCGGCTGCCCGAACGAATTAATGAAAGCTGAGTATTTCTTCATATTATGTATGAACGCCTATGCAACCCTTCCCCCCACCCATATGGCCCCAACCCGTTCTACACAATTGCATGATATTGTTAATCCTAAAATTGCCACGACCGAATCCTCCCGCAGTCCATTGTACTTACATCATATAATTTTCAACCTCCTTCTTCCACTATGAGACACCCCCAGTAGATTTAATAAAGTTTTGTCTTTATTTTATTATTAATTGGAATGCAGACTTGCTATGTATTTTGTGAAATTTGTACATAATATTAATACACGGCTCTTGCCACCACTGGTTTAACCTACGATTTTTTATATTTATTTGAGGTACCAAATGCTGTTTTGTCTTTATTAAAAGCACATTTCCTCTCTCTCTCTCTCTCTCTCTCTCTCTCTCTCTCTCTCTCTCTCTCTCTCTCTCTTTCTCTCTCTCTCTCTCTCTCTCTCTCTCTCTCTCTCTACTACAGCAACACACAACACACAAGCCTGGAACTACAAGCCTATGTAGACCGGCACAGAATCCTCGGTGACAGACAGTCTGCCTACCGCACCGGCTTCAGCACGGAGACAGTGCTCATCAGGGTACTGGATGACGTAAGAGAGACGATGGACCACAAGAAAATAACGGTTCCTTGTGGATTTCAGTGCTGCGTTTGATCTGTTAAGAAGGGATATAATGCGGGTCGGTCGGGGAGCAGATTAGGATGGTTCAACTCATACTTGTCTGGGAGATTTTTAGCAGTAAAGGGAAACGGCAGTTTGCTGTCAGCATGGAGGGCTCTGGACGTAGGAACCCCACAGGGATCAGTTTTCGTCGGCTCCGTGTTTCATTCTCTACACGACATCGCTAGTGGGAACTTTCTCAGAGGGCACTTCGCACATGGCATATGCGGGCGACATACAGTTTTACAGGTCCTGCAAAGTAAGCGACATGAGGGAGCCTTTTGTCTAGAGACCTAGCGAGTGTGGCGGGTTGGTGTAATAGGCATGGAATGAAAATTAATGCGAACAAAACTAAAGCAATGATCATTGGCTACCCTAAGATCCTAAATAAAGTAGACATGACACCTGGTGCCTAATGTGATGTTGGAAGATTCGCCCTTGGAATATGTTCGATCCACAAAGCTCCTTGGCATCCTCGTTGGAAGTGCGTTGTCCTGGGATGAAGAAGTTGCGGCCACTTGCAGTCGCGCATTCAGGGCAATATACCAGTTACGTCGCTTAGCATCAGATTTCCCAAGTCATGTGCGCCTTCAGCTCGTTCAGAGTCTTGTGACGCCCTATTTAGACTACGCAGCTGCGGCCATCCGCAATTTGAAGAGTGGCGAGCTTGATCGACTGCAGAAGGCTGAGAACGCGGCTCTACGGTTTGTTGTGAGCGTTCGAACAAGAAAGTGGTCTAGACATTTTTTAAGTAAATCTTAACAGATTTACGAGTTCAAATTTCAATAAATACTAGTTTGCTGAAAGTACCCCACAAAGCATTCTCAGAGCCCTTCGAGCTACAGTTCGAACTACAAGACTGGAAAAAATGAAGAATCGCGAGGCAGAAAGAACGAACGCCCAGTTTTCACACTCATAGGCATTCTCCGTCACTCTTGAGCGGATTTGACCAGTGACGACAAGTTAGCGCGATGACTTTAGGACTGGTTCCGCACAAATCACCCTCAAAATTGGTCAGTTTGGAACGTTCTGGGTCAGTACAATTTGTGAAGGGAGTCTGTCCCTTTTTCCATTTTCCACGGGCTGAAGTGTCTACCAGCTGAGGATTGTGACTCAGCTGTGCTGACTGACTCCTATTAAAGGCAAGCGGTTGATCGTGGTCTAGTGGTGAAGACAGTCAATTCATAATTCTCGACGTAAGTTGGGGATTGTGGATCGAAGTGCCTGAGTCAGCAGCTCTTCAAAAGCATCTCCAAACTTCCTTCCTTTCGTAACAATTGGCGCCCAACTAGTAGTCGAATTTCTTCTTTGACCTTCCTTTCTGTAAAGCCGGTTCATGCAGATACACTAGCTGTCCAATATAAAATGAGGGAGAGGATGATGATCGTTTATTGTATCTCTTCCTCATACAAATGGCAGCTTTACTTTGGTTATTGGATACCTGCTTCCAAATTGACTGCAAGGCATCTCGCAACTGTTCCACATAGAATACATAAGGTTCTATGTCCTCTCTCAGATCTAAGTCACTTGTTGCAGGAAGTTTCATCTTCCGTCCATAAACCACCTCATAAGGAGAAAACTTAATGGACTCATGTGGGCTGGAATTTATCACCATTTGAGCAGCGAGTAGATACTCATCCCAATTGTTTTGATGAGTTGCTACATAGTGAGAGAGAATGTTGCCAACAATGCGATGAATGCGTTCTACTCGTCCATTTGCCATGGCATGGTAGGCTGTAGTTCTTACTTTCTTTATTTTAAAGAACGAACCAAAGTGGGCAATCAATTCGGAATTGAACTCAGCTCCCTGGACCTTCGTTCAGGTTACTATCAGTGCAAGGTTAATCATGGGGATAGTCCCAAAACTGCTTTTGTCACTGATGAAGGTTGTTATGAATACTTGAGACTACCCCAAGGGCTCCAAGGTGCACCTGCTACCTTTCAAAAACTGGCTATGTCACTGGTTCGAAGTGTAGATTCAGAAAGGATTCTGGCATTTTTGGATGATTTAATTATTTTTCATCAGGACTTTTCCACTCATTTGGTGGAACTTGAAAACCTGTTGCTCATCCTAAGAAAGGCCAATCTGACTCTTCACTTAGAAAAATGTTCGTTTGCCAAATCTGCTGTTAATTAGAAGAAACCCAGAGAGAAAAATTAAAAAATTAAGAGAGAAGTTCCAGCTCGAAGGTAAAATGGGCGACGCGCCCACTACAATGCGAAAGAAAAAAAGACTTTCCTTGTGGCCCTCTCGTTTCTTGAATCAAAGATCGGATTTTCCGGGGATTCGCTCAACTCTCGTAAATTCTTTCCTTAAAAAGAGTCCGCTCCAGGAGCAGCGGTTAAAAGACGAGGGGGGAGATGTGCTGGCTGACTCCTGTTAAAGGCAACCGGTTGATCGTGGTCTAGTGGTCAAGACAGACGATTCATAATTCTCGACTAAGTCGAGGGTTGTGGATCGAATCTCCGGCGCGATTGTCGCAATTTTTGCCTGAGTCAGCAGCTCTTCAAAAAAAAGCATCTCCAAACTACCTCAGTACACAGCTGTGTAACTAAAGTTGCGTGATGAGTCGCAACAAATGTTCACGTAAATGAACCCGTTCGTAGTGTTCTTTAGCGTTGTTTCGAGGAAATTAATTATTTAAGCAATACGATTCAACAAATAGTACATAAATTTGTAACCTTGTTGTTGACTTAAGAATCCAGAGAGTTCACAAGATCATTGACACCTTCACTTCCGCCTGACCGAAGAAACCCGCGTACTCGCCGATGAATAATGAATTCCCGCTGCAGTCTACATCACCGATTTCATGTTACACGAACCCTCGGGAAAAAGCGGTAAAAGTATTAACGCTCCATATTCCTCGAATCGGTGCCTCATCTTGTGCGCAAATCGAAGTTTTGCAGGATTTTTTTATTTTCATCGCTAAAAGGCCCAATTAAAATACACGCGTTCCGTGACTTTTGTATACGAGAGAAAAATAGATAACGATCCTCGAAAAAATTGCGTCGTTGATTGACAGACACGAACGGCCGAAGATACCCACGAAAAAATACGGTCGATGGCTCCGTCAAATCAGTTACATCCTGCAATTGTAATTTTCTTTATAAAGGAGAGCCTGGAGGTCCTTCGCCGAAGTTCGCTGTATCCCTGGATAGCTACCGCATCGACAAAAAAATGGCTCTCGCATTCGTCGTGTTGGCTTTTACCGGGTTTATCGCTCATTCTTATGCCGTGAGTTTGCACGTTGTGTTGAAATAGTTTGTCCATCAATCCTCACATCATGTGTTGATTCATAATTTTCAAATTTCAAACGTTTTAAGTTTGGCGTTTCAGCTGACCTCAGAGTTTGACGCCGAAGTTAAACAAATTGTTGTCGACTGCGCCGAGACGGGATTGGAAGAGAAGAAAGGTAATTATGATTTACGACTTGTGTTTAGTGAGCGTTTGTGAGTTTCGTTTGTGACCGTCGATTTGGGGTATTTTCAGTTGTGTTCATGAACGCGTGGAATGAGAACATCATCCCTGAAACTGACCACGATAAATGTTTCTTCGCCTGCGTTATGAGACAGTTGAAAGCTGTAAGTCCACTCTTACTGTAATACGAGTATAATATAACTAACTAGCTATCATTCCCTTTACGCGTAACGCTCTGCACACAACACGCCACATTACTTTTAATACTCTGAACTTTGAATATAACGGTGGGTTATCGAAGTTGAAGTCTCACTCTGGACGGTACGCTTTGCCTTCTCCACAGAACGTGGCGATGTTCTCATAATGGCAGTTATTCCGAATTTGAGATAATAAATAAAGACTCAATCAAGTCTGCCGATTGCCTGAATTACCGCCCTTGATATAACCCTAAAAAAGGCCTATTGCACATTTAATACGTAGATAGGTTCAGTATACGGGCCATTTTCACGCAACTCATTTGTTTTATTTTCCTTGGCTCTACAAAGTAGAAAGGAAAGTTATGTAATCGGGTGAAAAAAGAAAGTTGAGTTTTCTTCAGATCTTCACGTTTTAGACCCTGCTGAATCCCAAAACCACTATTTAGGAAAATGGTCTGTGTGTTGGATGTGTGTCCGTCAACGATTTTTAGAAAAAACGACGGCACCAAATTAGCTCAAACTTAATACGTAGCCCGCAATATACCATGAGACGCCAAAATAAGGGTATGTGCAAAATCCATCGAAAGTTAACTATAGTTATCATAGTGATCCAGAACCAAATATTTTTTTTCTTAAAAACGGCTCCAATGATTTTGATTAAATTTTTTATATTGATAGCTCTCAATATGGAAATAATACCATAAAATTCCCATCTATGGACAAATGACGAGAGCGGCACAATAAATTACCAACATTTTCGACGTAACCGATTTTAGAGTGGTTTTTAGGGAAAACGACTGAACCGTATCAGTTAAAACTTAATATCTAGCCCGCAGGTTATCATGGGACGCCAAAATAAGGATATGAAAAAAATCCACCCAAATTTAACTATAGTTATCATAGTGATCAAAACACCAAATATTTTTTTCTCAAAAACGGCTCTAACGATATTGATTAAAGTTCGTATATTGATGGCTCCTAATATGTCAACTACACTATAAAATTCCCATTTGTTGGAAAATGACGAGAGCAGCACAATAAATTTCCAACATTTTCGACGAAATCGATTTTAGCGCAGTTTTTAAAGAAAACGACCGAACCGAATCAGCTGAATCTTAATGTCTAGCCTACAGGTTACCATGGGACGCAAAAATAAGGGTATGAAAAAAATCCCCCGAAAGTTAACTATAGTTATCATAGTGATCAATACATCATTTTTTTTTTCTCAAAAACGGCCCTAACGGTTTTGATTAAATTTTTTATATTGATAGCTCTCAATAAGGCAATCATACTATTGAATTCCTATTCGTGGGAAAATGACGAGAGCAGCACAATAAATTATCAAACTTTTCAACGAAAAATCGATTTTTTTCTTATTAACTCCGCTGATATGTTACTAAAATGTTAAAGCAAAATGGTGTAGTAGTCCGATCCAATACCTATTGGGTGAGAGTTGAAACGCTCATAAGATATATAGGGGTCCCTCGAGAAATTCCGGAATTTCAACTACCGAAATGGCCTACTACCAGTTCTAAAGGTTTTACCCAATGATTCTGCACAAGCGATTATTACCCTTTTCAAAAGTGTACCAATTGTTCAATAACGGTCCGGGAACGAGTACGAGCAGCACAATAAAATCCGAAACTGCAAGCGCTACCGCTTTCTGCCGCCGTGAAGTGTTGTTTGACCGAGTTCAATTGAACTGAGTGGTAAATGAATTTACTTTGTAGAAAAAGCCGCCTTCTAAGTGAATTGGCGTAGAGCTAAGGAAAGTTGTGTGTTGCAACGCACCAGATATTTTTACTTCAAGTCACTTATAAAGAAAAAAGAGTTATTTTGTTTTCGTAACGAAATCACGAACTTTACAAAAAATTAACCCAGTTGAGCGGCTCCTCCCGAAATTAGGGTTTTTTTTCGGTTCAGTAGGCCTCGAAACCCGTATGATCTGAAGATAACCCGATTTTATACTGCCCTACGGGTACTATTCGAAAAGCACCCCCTCAGAAAGCGTTTAAGTCGTCTGTGAACGCAATTAAGAGCCAAAGGGCAAACCCATCGGTTCAAATTAGAATTTAGCGAGCGGATCAACATGAGACGGGTTTGAACAAATTCTACGCAAAACCAACTACGGGTTAAAGTTATCTTAGAGACCAAAACACCAAATTTTGCGGAAACGGCTTTAACTATTTCGATTACATTTTTTACGCGGGTAGCAGTCAATAATATAATCTCGTAATAAAATTGTAAATTTGAAAATGTCGAGAGCAGCGCAATAAATTATCAACGATTTCGACGAAAAGCGATCTTAGCTCAGTTTTTTCCCATGTAACCCATGGGTTACCAATTGTTTCAAAAAAATTAAATAAGCTACTTGATGCAATTTTAAATCTGCGCGTTAAAAAAACGGGGGTAACCGGGACAATTACGTAATGCTAACTAACGCCGGGTTTGGCTTCTACTTACGCCATAATCTTCATTGATTAACCATCATAATGATAGTTTATAGAACAGCCAGCTCGTTGTTTTATGTTGGGGAAGTTAGTCTCCACTTTTCTGGAATTAAAAAAGCAGGAACTGCAGTTTCGTGGGTTAACCAATTATAGAATTGCTGAAGAAATATTTTTAGGAGAAAGGGTGGTTGTTATGTGATGGGTTATGAGGACAATAATCGTTCTTGGTTTTGTCGAATCTTTCGATAATTTATTGTGCCCCTCTGTTATTGTATTTATTAACCTTCCACTCACTTACCTGTCCACGAAAAAAAGTAAGAAAAAACAAAAAATTTCATGCGGCAAGTTTAGAACCAATTTTGGCGGTACCCTCATTTCGGCGCTCTGCCCATCAACTGGTTGTACTCAGCCGTTCTCTCGCATTCGTATTCGTGTCAGTCACCATAAAGATTGTTCAGGCTTCGAAGGAAATGAATAAAAAATTGTATCCAATCGCATATCTTTCCTACCGACTTCCTATGGCTTTTAGAGATCTTTCTCAAAATTATCGATAGCATTCAGCGCTACTTTTGTTATTTTGCCACACACGAGAATTCACGTTACTGTTCAAATTGTAATCAAAACCATCTTTGTATCAAACCCCCATCAGACATTTATTACCTATAATCCCTTTTTGTAACATATCCCAAATTTTATTATTCCTTATCGAAACTGTTGAACACAATGTGAGACGTTTGATGTATTTTTATCTACAGTTGGCGGATGGTAAATTTGAAGTGGACGTCATCAACTTTTTGGCGACCCAGAGGTACGGAGATCCCGCTGAAGTTGAAAAAGCCAAAATGATCAACGCCGGTTGTGTTGGAGGAGGTGAGATAATACTATATAGATGTAGATAATAATCTATTGTGTATCTATTTCGCACTCACTCGCCCCTTTCACCCCTACCCTATCTCACTCCCCCTCTTCGTCTCTCACTCCTTCCTTCCAACCACAACTTTACTCCGTTAGTCCTTTCTGGCTTGCACCGCATGAGTTATATCTTTAAAACGCACGATTTGTTCACAGCATAATACAAAGCATTCTATGCGGCTATTTGTGAACCGCATGATCGTCAAAGCGTCAAATGCTCTACAGCGGGGGTTTTATACAATTATTATTCTCAATAGTTTATCTGCAGTGGAGGGGGTGCAGTTTGGTTCAGGCAAAGCCTAATTAACGTATGACAGAATGGGTAGATTGGTACATGCCCTAAATCAATGGTAGCAGTAATGTAATTATGAGGAAAGAATAATAAATGTTGTTGGGGCCACGAGAGAGGGAGCTTGAGGATCGAAATAAAAATGAAACTCGGTGAGCGTGAGGAGGACTGTAATATGCGTTGGAAAATGAGTTGAGTTAAAATTGAGTTGAGATGGCGTGCAAATGGGCAGTAATCGGAATGCGTGAACTGGCGCGGGAAACCGTATGGGAGAGCGAGCGGTTACGGGGGCGATAGTTGGAAGCAGAATGAATTTGGAAGTGCTCAGTCGTGGAGAGGAAATTCGACATTACGAAGGAAATAAAGAAAGAGGAAAACCTGGGAAAGGGGGCTGTTAGAACCAACTGACTGCAGCGGAGGGATTCTGGCAGGTATTGAAATAGACGGCGACAATGAGGCGGGGAAGTCCGAGGTCAAGGACTCTAACCAATTTGACGCTTTGCGTCGAACAAATGTTATGTAACGTCAGCAATCTTCAACAATACTAAGTAATAAATAGTAAATTAATTTAATGTTGGTACAGTACATCAGAAGCATCGGGTGTTCAGCTTATAATAAAAATAGTAAACAAATCGATGCAAATAGATGAGAATGTTAGATGAGAGAGTAGTTGACTGAAGTGTAGAGAAGCATTGATATTTTGATATTAACGAGAGTGAGAGCTCAAAACAAACACATGACAGCATTTAGAGGTTTGTCTTCGTGTAGAGCGTACTGGAGGAGTTGGCGAACAAGCTGTGACAGCAAAAGAGATGGGGCTGTTTGAATAAGAAATGTGGGAGAGGTAGTGAGAGTCGTCAAAGTCTCTGAGATCCAACAAGCGGGACATTGTCGCAACTGTTTCAAGGTGGGAGTCGAAAGAGATGTTCCAAGTACGAGGAACGTCGTATGTGGACTACAATTGAGGTGGGAGAAGAACTCCTTGTCAATGAGTGTGTTATCCAGAGCCCTGGGGAGGGTTCTCAATGACAGCAACTGCAGTCGCTCACAACCACTGCTTTTGATGGCTCCTAAGAAAGAGGTGATTGAGAGGGGCTGCAGTTGCTGTGATATAAAAAAACCCGCACTGGGGCTCTGGGCAACAACCCACTGACTGCATTGGTTTTGGGCTTGTTCCAAACATCAGGGATCAGTGTGACCTTTTTCCTTCTAAACTACAGTTACTAAAGCGCTGAATAATGATCACCGGTGGTGGTCTCAAGGACGTCATTCCCCTCAGAAATAATGTGGTCACAGTGAATTTGGCTTAACACATACCTCGGTTCTTCCTGTCATCCCAGAATCTCAAATTAAGCTGCCATATTGCCGCACTTAAGGAGATGGTAATATTTCCAAGGAGCGGTAGCAGAGAATACATCCCAATCTAGTTTTTGTACTGCTGCCCCACGTTAGTTTAGAACCCGGTGTGAGGTATTGCTTTGCGTAAACGCATGTACTTGAACTCACCAATCAGTCACCAATATTGAAGATGAATAATTGGACGCATTAAGCTGTACCATGGTTGGATGTATCACACGTTTGCCATTCCACATTTGTAGGTTATGTGGGGAGCCTAAGAAATAAGGTTTTTAACATCGATCTTGGCTGTCAAGCAAGAACCTGATTTAGTAAACATGGCTACATTCTGAAGGGCAGGTACGTTCAGAGATCCTGGGATGTTAGGCAAATTGCTTTGAAACACAGCGTTGTAAAATTGTGTGGAATGTACGAAACTCGGACTAAGTATAGCGAATTGAACCGCTATATCAGATATTTCGGCCAAAACCAAGTGGAATAAAATTTAGTTTAATTTCCAAAATTAAACTCTGGCTATTTTTTTAACCTGAATTGCTGGTTAACCAAAACAACTAGAGCGTTCCTATTTTTTTGCCAATGGCATTTGAAGCAACTGCAAGAGTTAAGGTCTCAGAGTCGTTATCAGGTTTGCAATTGTTACGGGGGGATTAATATTGAGAGCGATATCGCACTAAGAGAGTTGGGGAGTTGCAACTGGAACAGAGTTTTATTCTCAATTATATTCGGGGAGGTTTTACCACCACAGACAGGGAATTGAGTGGGAGCGAATGCGAGCGTGGACGACACGGTGACAAGGGAACTGGCTCGGTTACAACTGATGGCAGTGAAGTCTCGAGCGTATTGGGGCATTTGAGGTGCCCAGTCAGCATAAATGCCCCGGACGAGCCTCCGCTGAATCGAAGGCTTTAGTTCGTCCCGTTACACAATAGAACGTACTTCCCCCTAATCAGATTCATCTCGTACTTGTGAGGTGGCCATAGGTACACGAATCCTGTAACATATCACGTTGTATGTACAGTTTCGTTGCAAATGCTACGTGTTATTCGCAGCCAGAGTTGCCGTCACGGCATTGAGTCGCAAGAAGAAGACCCGTTTCTCACAGGTCGCTCGTCAAAACTGATTGAAATCGGAAGGACGTGCGACGGTTGTTCGTCGAGCGTGGAGCTTTCTGACTGACGGCGAAGGCTGCGAAGATGAAGAAATCGGTGGAAGCCCAATAAAAATGTTTTAGGAGTTATTTGATTTGGACTGTCAAGGAATTCTGTTGGCTGACATGTGAAGGACTTGCCAATTAAGACGAAACTCTGTCGTCGTGTTCGTTGAACATTCAGCGTATTCAACATGCTCTCACTGAGCTATATGACTGAATGCGAAACAAGCAAGAATAAACGCAACAATAGGAGTGTCCGCCCAAAACTAACTATAGTTATTGTGATCAAAACAATAATTTTTTTTTCTCAAAAACGGCTGTAACGATATATAAACAGCTCCAAATAACACGATACCATACAACTTTCATGCGTGGAAAAATGACGAGAGCAATACAATAAATTACCAAACATTTCGACGAAAATGGGTTTTAGCGCCCATAAGGGAGAGCTTATTAAGGGCACCGAGTCGTTTGAGCGCTTGAAGGCATTCCCATGTCCGCCTGGATCTGAAGGAGTATGCTGCGATGGCTTGGCTGTCAGAGAATTTGCAGATCCGCTTGCCCTTGAGTCCTCTGGTCCGGATCTCTTCTGTCGGGGTTCTCTTCCCTCATCACAAAACCCTCAGTGTACCACTGCAGGGCGCCCACCTCAGTCTGGAACTACCCTCCCTTCCACGATTCCCGAATGAACGCCGACGCTGAATGGCAAATGGAAGTTCTTCCGCTGTAGCTAATGTCAGTAGCAACCTTTGAAGCCTTATGCTATCAGAAGAGGCTAATTGATCCCATCACGCCTGGAAGCTTTTCCCTTAGAGCCAAGGGCAGCGAACTATTTTGGTCAGAGGTGAGCCGAACATTTACTACCTCGATACGTAATTTACGGTCGATTTATTTTTTATTTTTCAGATAAAGGTAACAGCGATGACTGCGCCGTGTCTTTCGAACTGATGAAATGCTTCACTGAAGCTGCAAATAAGGTAAATATTAGCTCTACTTTTTACGTTCCTCAAACCAAATGGTGAGCTCTTTCCCAGCATCCACGAACGTCTTAGGAGAGATTGGGTTGAGCCAGACCACTGGACGAGCTTCCTTAGGAGACATGGTGACTTGTGCAGCTTCAATGTTGTTCTTCCAAAGACATCATGCACATCCAATGTGGGGGGAAACAAGACACCCCTGGGTCATACCTTCAGGTGGTAACACATGGGCTCTCTACCTGGATAAATGGCAACCTGTCGTACCTTGGTGGATGTTGAGCGAAACCGACAACCTCCATGACCCTCGACTGATATCGTTCTCTTTGTTAAGAAACAGTTATTTTGGTAAAGAAACAGACCTGCCCCTCGACCTGGTTCGATCACCAGCAGTGGGACTGCTCTTGTATCGCATTGATACACTATAAAAACTAAGTTTAGTTCGTTCCAAACTGGCATGAATGAAGAGGGGTCACTATGGGACTAACTGATGCTCCGACACGATTCTCATCAGCGGAACTATTCGAAGAATTCGAAAGACATTAGCCAATTACCCGATTTTTTAACCGGCCTAGCTCCTGCTCAGGACAGTATGTACACGCGGGAAATCGCAGACACGATAGTAATTAATAACAAGTAGCGTCACAGAATCAACATGCTAAACGAACTTGGAAATTCCACTCGTTTATCGGCGTTCAACTCAAAACTATTTAAAAATGGAACACTCAAAATTCACATAATTCCTACAAAAAGTGGTTAATCGTCGCATGTGTTACTTTTACAGGCTAATCTGCAATCGATCCAAAAGGTCATTTTTTGAACGAGTCCCCCGAACGAACGGACGTCTGAGAGCATCGTATCTTCCCAGCGTTCGCCTGAAATAATTACTAATGGATTCTTCTTTTTCGCTATAGTTGTTCTCAGTTAAGTTATACAATTAGGGTAGATATAAATAAAAGTGTTAATGGCAAACATGTTATAAAATAATCATTGAAACATCACACAGTACAAACAGCTACCGATGAAAATTGAAGGTTTGTTCCGAACAAAAACCACGTACATTAGTCAATAACATGGATTCTGAAAACTTACGAAATACATCTGTACTTTGTGGTTTCGCTACAAACAAAAAGGTTTCTGGAAAAGCTGTAATAAAAAAAACGTTTAATAGTAAAGAGGAGAATGGCATATGATGATTGTTGTTCATTTGCCGTAACCCTAATTCACTCAAATGATGTATTACAGAGATTGAGGTAAATATATGTATAACTTTGGAAATATATTTGCAGAGTATAACTTGTTTTCGATTTTGTACTACACGTACACCACAACCCAACTCGTTTTAACATGTCTTCGTGGTAAATGAAGCTGTAGCTGGTTGTGCGGTTCATAAGCCTCATGTCACACGCGCTGAAGATTTTCTTAAGGATCCTTCACACCAGAATTTATAAAAAGTGTGAATTCTTGCTGGATGAGACACAATTTGGGTTTCAAAACGGTGTTGGCACTCGAGAGGCCCTTTTTTCATTGAATGTCCTGTTGCAGAGATGCCGCGACATGAATGTCGATGTCTACGCAGCGTTTATCGACTATCAGAAGGCGTTTAACAGTATAAAGCATGAGAAGCTGATTGAAGTGCTCAAATCGACTGGGATAGATAAGCAGGAGATAACCATTATTTCGAATTTGTATTGGCATCAGTGTGCAGAGATTAGGGTGGAGCAGACAACAACAGAACAAATTAGTATTGAAAAAGGTGTCCGTCAGGGTTGTATCCTCTCTCCTTTGCTTTTTAACCTCTACTCCGAAGCAGTTTTTCGGGAGGCTCTTGACGAGGTGCCAGAGAGGGGGGTTGGGGTGAACGGTGTCGTTCTCAATAACCTTCGATATACTGACGACACTGTGTTGATTGCTGAGAGCCCAGAGGATCTTCAAGCGATTATGGATGCTGTGGTGCATCATAGCGAGAGTAATGGGCTGTCCCTGAATGTAGCTAAGACTAAGATCCTCGTTTTTTCTATGCAACGAAAAACGGTCAGTGTGGCTATCAATGGAACTCGGGTCAAACAAGTTTCTTCATATAAATACCTCGGTGCGCAAGTAAATGAGCAAGGCGACTGCAAAAAAGAAATTCGAGAATGTTATTGAAATGGCTAGGAGCGCATTTTTCCAGATGAGGAACTTCTGCAGAGATCTTTCCTTGGTCCTTCGGATGCGGATGGTTCGGTGTTATGTGTTCTCGGTGCTTCTGTATGGCTGCGAAAGTTGGACACTAGATCCCGGGATCGAAAGGAACATCGAAGCTTTCGAGATGTATATATACCGGCGCATGTTGCGGATACCGTGGGTCGACAGGATCACAAACATTGAGGTGCTCCAACGGATGTCTAAATCTGTTGAGCTTTTACTCACGCTGAAAGAGAGGAAGACTCGATACTTTGGTCATGTGATGCGCAGTGATCGATACAGCCTCCTCAGATTGATTATTGAGGGTAGAATTCCTGGAGGGCGCTCGGTTGGAAGGAGGAAGAATTCGTGGCTGAAAGACTTGCGAAGGTGGTATAATTGCTCGTCCATAGACATATTTAGAGAAGCTACAGATAGGGAGGAGTTAGCCATTTGGGTCGCCAACCTTCGATCGGAGACGGCGAATTAAGAAGAAGAGCTGTTAGTGACATAAAAACCGACTCACAGCTCATAGTCCTTATACTTTTCAAGTGACGCTTGATGCATTCACACAGATTTTCACGAGGCTTTGCGTCCAATCTTTTTACTTTCTTCAATTCTACGAAGTAATCTCTAGATCTTTACGTTTCACAGGTTTCAAAAACGACAGACTGCGTTGTCAGTGTGTGTGTTTATGAATAGCGTAAAAATGAGTATTTAGCCATATCATCACGCCAAAACAAGAATATTAGCTAAATCGGTTCAAAACTACAATGTAGTTATTATAGTTATCAAAACTTCATTCATAGGAGAGAGAAGGTTGTGCCAGACCACTGGGCGATCCAGTTCCTTACAGGAGCATGGCGACTTCAACCGTTAAACACGACTCTGATGCCCAAAATCGAAGGTATTGTGTTGTATATGTAGCAGTTCGCCTCCCTACCTACGTCAAGATTATCAGTGTGATCTTCTTGCGTCGCACCCTGTTGGACGGAGGGGGAAGGGTACACCCTCTCCAACGCTAGGGCAGTTTACGGCAAGAGTCCAGAGAGGAGCTTCGCCATGTGGGCCCAACATAGATTGAGGTAGGGGTGGAAACGATTTGAGTCGCGTACGAAACAAAACTTTCATCTTCCTTGGGTTAACTTTCGAGGAAGGCGAGATAAGTGAAGGAGATCACCCGAACCATCCTGACTCGGCTGCAACATCAGAAGTGGGGTCTCCCCGACGTCCCAGGCGTCATCGTCCGTCATCAAGTAGTGATCGCGACAGGGGTAAAATCCCAGAATTGTGTATGCGGGTGCATTTGTCCGGTTCTTCGGTTCGCGATTCGGAACGTTTAGTAGTGTCACTGATACTGGTGAACGTAACGGTAGCGGTAAGAGTTGAGCGAAGTTTTGTCGGAAAAGTGAATGTAAACAAAGGAAAGCGCGCAAAACTGAGCCAACGGGGACAAACAGTGCGCGCCTAATGCAACAGACATTAATGACCACAACAACTCGCGTAGTGCAACAGAACACACATTGACGACCACAAAAATAAATAAAAATCACTTACCTCTCAATTTACGTATCCAAACTTTGCGGAGGATATGCTCGTTTTATCGCCTCGAAGAAAGCCTTCGTTAGGTTGTCGCAACTTTCTAGCGCTAGTATTCTTCAAAATATGACTTAAATCGTTCGACATAGTTTCATCCATCCACCGCATCCATACTTGTCAGAGGTAAAACTGTAACTCATACACCAATCCACAACACTCCTCGGGCCTTTTTCTCTTAATTGATGAATCAAAGTCGTATTAATTCGCCTATCCATGGCTGGTCGAAAAAGATCAAAAAAATAAACGCGTAGGGGGCAGTGGGGAAAGCACTAAAGCAGGAGAAGCCGGACGGGTGCGAAAAAAAATTGGATACGTAACGAACGACGAGGGATTTTACTCGAGAGCAAATGAAAACCATGCAACAGTTTTTGGTGCATGCGGAGAGAACCGAACGAAACGAGAGGACCGAGAGGCGGAACTCCGACCCCCCGCAAGCTCCAGTACCTCGCTACCTGAGTTCGACCCTGACGTGTCCTTAATTAACGCTCGCGCTTGGTGCTCTACCGTCGAAGTTTTCATGAACGAAAGTCCGCAGAAAGGTGGCAAACTGCTATTATCGTTGGGAAGAGCTCTGAAGGGTGCTGCCGCCCAGTGACTACTTCAAATTCTACGTCCGGATTTGACCTGGAAGAGTTTAAATACGTTTTCTGTGAAACCCCTACTTCCGTTATTTTTAACGTCCTCGAAAGTCAACCCAAGGAAAGTGAGAGTTTTGTTTCGTACGCGACTCAAACCGTTTCCCCTTTACCTCAAAAATGCAAGATATGGGTTCAAACGTGATTGCCTTAAATCTATGTTGGGCGCACATATATATTTTATTGTGTCAAAATTAACGAAATTATAGCGGGGAAAAATTATCAGATACCCTGGGGCCCACATGTTCGATGACGACTCCAAATAGCGTGGTATCCGGCTCTAACCGAGGTAAATAGGGATAATGACGATAACAGCAAAACTTGGGGAAAGCCAAAAAACGGGTCGAGCACAAGGAGGAAGCTGGAAAGCGAGTAAAAACTGGATGGAGAGGAACCAGGCAATGACAGAGAAAAATAGACGAAACTTCTCCGCTGTGAACCAGCCCCCAGCCTATACCTCCTCATACATCTTCTAGTTCTCTTCTAGTTCCCTGGAACAAATGGTCGAACTTCCACAAACTAGTTCCCGATGCTGACGAACTCTGAATTAATCAAGATTGACAGGTATGTTATGGGCATCGTTGGATCCTGCGGTGACAAGGAATAGAATGAGGTTCAGTTCACGAACCAAGCGTGAAGACTCAGTCGACACTGAACACTGAAGGGCGGAGGGGGGGGGCTCGTGACTGCAATAAAGGAGGTCACATGTTTGCATTCACGACACATTATTTGATTCTGACTTTGGCGACGGTCCACTGACAGGGCACGAGAAGCTTACTACATAATACTTGGAGACGAACTTAGTGGAATTAGATCTGTACTAAAAGAAGTTGCTTGATTATTGCCAAAACCTGGTTCTACCCATTACATTGGCGCCCAACCACGGGATCTGGAAGTAAATACGATTTCCTTTTTCATGTAATTCATTTTCACTGAATGTAAATTCGTATTCCGTGCAGCAGACTTAACCAATACCTGAACAAGTGTCTTCGTTATTTCTTCTATTTCTTTTGAGTACCGCGCTATTCGCATATTAATTTAGGGAGAAATAGTGAATTCTATGCTTTCTCCGAATTCCGTATTTGAAAGAAATCAAAATTAACTACCTGTTCGCTCCATGTGTACCAGCAAATCCTCATGGCGCAACTACTCCAAAGTCCTAAATTCCTGCACTGCGATATGAAGTGGCAAACTGCAACCTTCGTTACTCAAAAGGTATATACTAATATTAATACTTCTCTTCATTTCTGTATCATTTTATGCAAAGGTCCTGCAGAAATTGAAGACTACTCCCTCGTAGCAGAGTGGAGAGAAAAGTGGGGACGCACATTGTGTCGCTTAACGAACTGGTTCGTCCAGTGGTCTGGCTCAACCCAATTTCCCCTGAGACGTTCAGAGATGTTGGGAAAAGAATTCTCCCCTTGCTTGCTATTTATCAAATGTCCATTAATTCAGCACAAGTTTTGGTTCAGTGAAGTAGATGTATACGAAGTTTGGCCCAGAGCAGGGGTAGCTCCCTTTTTACTCCCCATGCACTCAATGGGTAACTAGCTAGCGATCACTTGGAGGGCTCCAGTGCTTGTAGGGGTTACGAGGGGGGTTTGGAGAGGTTTGGGGATGCGCTGACTCAGGCACCTGCAGGTTCGGTCCTACTACAATGCGAATGAAAAGTAAGCGCCCTGTCCTTGTCGCCCTCTCGTTCTCTGAATCTTTGATCGGATCTTCCGGGGATTCCCTCAACTCTCAAAAACCCGTTCATTAAAGTCGTTTGCTCCAGGAGCAGTGGCTAATGGTGAGGGGGGAGATGTACCGCCTGACTCCCTTTAAAGGCACCGGGCGATCATGGTCTAGTGGTTAAGATATTGGTTCATAATTCTCGACGATAGTCGGGAATTGTGGATCGGAGCTCCGCGCGATTTGCTATAATTTTGCCTGAGTCAGCGGATCCCCAAACGTCTCCAAACACCCCCTCGTAACATAGGCGTCGGTAGTCTACAGGAACGCAGCTCTCTGATTGGGCCAGTTCTCTCCTTCGATTGAATGTGAATTTGCTATTCCAGACAACGGGGCAGTAGCCAATCATGGCCTTTTACGTGAAGATAGTGTCTCGGTGACAGATATCCAGAGTGGCTTTGCTAATGAGACGTAACTTGCGAGGGCAGTTCCTTTGAGAGGACCGACATTTGAGTTGGCTGACTCGCTTCTCCTGGGGGAGCGTGTGACCGCCAAAACGTATTGACAGTTGGCTACTCAATTTTCCCTTTAAGAGCGTGAGGTTTTTCTTCATTCCAGTTGCAGCATGACGTGCTCGCTCCATTGGATGAAATTCGCAGCACTCGCTAGGCCCTTACACGTCCACACATCTTGAACATGGAGAACATAAACTACTAGTAGCTAGAGCAGTTCAGGAAAGTTATGTGATCTGTTAAACGTGGTATTTTCAGTTTTCGAGCAGTTCACTCATAATTGGAAGAGACGCTCGAAAACGTGGGAACCAAATGTTCAACGTACTATGCGCATAATTTTAGTAATAAAATTTTCAAATGACATAAAAACGTTCTTTTCATTAGTCTCAGTTCTTCATATCATCCGAACGTCGCGGGCAGCTTTAATGACCAACAAAACCCTATCTTTACCGGCTTCTCGATTTGCCGACGCTTCCGAATTGGCGACTTGCTGAATGGCTTGATCGATGTCCGGCGACGGGAAGAGAACGCAAAAATAATGGTGAATTAAAGCGGCGACGAGACCGTACGCACCGGCCAAAAGGACGTGTTGCCGATAGTCGGCTATTTTAGGGAACATCGTATCTTTGTGTTTTTCGATAAAAGGCCTCAAATCGCGGAGACAGTCGGTGCTGGCTGAAGAGAGCAGGAGGTTGGCGACGTCCATCAGCGGAGAAGAGGCTCTGACGCACTTGAAGTCCACCATTGCGACTCCAGTGATCTTCTTGTTCTAAAGAAATAAAATTCGATTTAAAAGCTGTGTCTAATTCCAAGTACCTTTGGAAAGGACGCCTGGTTGCTCTCTATTAGTTGATGTACAATCACAATGTTTAACAGATAGTGAGTGAGGCAAGGTTGGAACCTGCAGTGACAACAGAACAAAACGAGATTGCAGGCTCCACTCACCAGAACGACTGCGAAGAAGTTGGAAGATGAACCCGCCCCTGCTGTGGCCACAAGGATGCAATTGGTGAGGATTGGGCGAATAAAATACTTATTATTAAGGGAAGAGGCTGATGCAAAACCAACATCAGGTCCAATGTAATGGTGTGGTTCCCAGGACAATACGCAATAATAATAAAGCATCCTTCCTCGAATAATCGTGACGTATTATACGCAAGGTGCGCTTTGTTTGATAACCTATCCAAAATTTACCAACTGACCGCTCGCAGGACGTCAGTCGTTCCTCCCCACACGCGCTTCGTCTTCAGACTTCAAGTTGGCAGTAGGTGGGTGACGTCCTCGAGTGGAGCCCACGATCTCGCTCCATTCCATTGCCTCGCAGGTTCCAACACTGCTTGTAACATACCTGGGAGTTGCTCCAGAATTGTATCACGCTGAATTACCCAATAAATCGCCAATTAACTCTGTATTCATCTCAATATCACTACAGAAGCAAAACCCCTGCAAATTATTACACAATGGTGCAATTATTCTCATGAACAGCTTGACCTAGTATTACTGCTCCGAGACCCATCCCATTCGATTCAGCATCGAATACTAGTAAACCATACGAAACATGATCAGGCTACAATGGAACTACGGAAACTAAATATTCCCCTGGCGCCAGGCGCTCATAAAGATCTGTGGGCATTTATGATTCGATGGAGGGGTGTGTGGAGGAAGTGGCCTTGGCGCCCCGTCGGGCAAAAAGAGTCGGGGAAATGGGGGCTTCCAGTGAACCCGTTGCATGTCAAAAGGGCTTTGCGAGTTGAGCGGGCGGGTGATTGAGTTTGATATGATGAGAGGGAGGGAGGAAGTACAAACGACGAAACGTTGACTTCTTCTGTAGTTCTTGCATTATACTGCGTATTATATACTGGGTTTCGTCAATTTTGTTAACCATTTTTTGCCCATAACAACCGTGGGCTTTGTTCGATCGGATTGCCGAGATGGGGGGCACAACCAAATGTATTTGTAGACACGTTAAAGGCACAAAACGGTCCGGATGGACATTGAAAATTTGGAATCTCCATGTCTTGAAACGTAAAGTATCAAATTTTGAGGGGGGGTTGTAAAAAAATTTTCGCAAGCGAAAACAGGGTTATTATTCAGAATGAATAATAAACCAAAAACTCGTCATTTTACGTCATTTAAAATCTTTCACTCCGTACAGAAATTCATGTCCGAGGTTTGTCACTCTGCTGTGGATCAAATGTGAATATAACGAAATATGAATCATGAAAATCGGTTGAAACTTGTAAGAACTACGTGAATTCAACAGCATATACCCCTGCATTGGCCCAGCCAGCGCTGAATGTCCAAATTCTGGAGGGTTGTAGCACTAGACCTGGCACAGAATCGAACTTTAACAAAATTCGGTTGAGTCTGGGCTCATAAATTTTTACCTTCGGTTTTTGTTTCCCTGGATCCGATCAGTATGGGTTTTTTGACCTCGGAATGCCCTAATGAGACTCCCTGGCTATTAAAGGCAAAGTCATTATTTTCCCAAAGACCTTTCTCCTCAACCCCTTTTTGTTATGGGGGTTTTTTTGGGTTAGTTCCGCCAGTAGTCCGTTTCCTCTGGCTGGTGAGATACTGAGGGCGAGTGCTTTCGATGTGAAGACCTCATCGTCTGGCCATCTACGTTCTTCTCCCTTCACCTCTGGCGGCTATCTCCAGAGGTGCGTGACCTCTTTCCTCTCCCCCCCCCCATCCATTCCACGACGCTCCACTATCCCGTTTACCTTTCTCTTCGTATATAAAGACCACGACCAACTAACTGACTTAACGACCGGACAATGATGTCTTCACATCAAAACGACCTCACCAACCTGAGGAAACAGACTCACCTAACAGGTGCGTTGACTTTAGTTTAGGTTTAATGTTTTTTAGCCCTTTTTGTTACCTATGGAAAATCCACCTCTTCCGTTGTTTCCAATTGATGACGGATTTCCCCTAAGTCTAGACATTCTGGAATATCATTTCTTCATCAATTTCACATTTCTCTGCACAATAGACAGCTCCTTCCAAACTCATTCTCCTACAAAGTCTCGCGAAAGTTGGCCGTCTCCAGTTCTCCCAATACAGTCATCTAACATCTCTACTATACAGTCGTCTCCCAATTCTCCCAGCGGACACTTTTTTCACCTCTCATTAAAATCTAATTCGGATTTGTCTTTCCTTCCCATACAACCAGTTTCACACCTTCAGAGCCCCCCTTGTTCGCCCCTATATACTCAAATCATATCCTGTTAAACTACATCAAGTCTTCAAATCTTGTGATATAACAACTCTTCAAATTACAAGTTCGTGCTCAACTAAACCCGTCTCCAAGATTCATTCAAGTCTATCCTGGTCAAAAAATTGTGCGTAGCTTGTTTAATCTGGCTTGACCTGTCGAACATTCTCAGGTTCAAATTCTTACAAGGTTCTTAACAGGCACCTTCCGAATGGCTTGGCTATAGAAGGATGCCTCAGAGTGTAAAAAATTGAAATAAGAGAAAGGACGCTCAGAACGTGACACCGTTTGCGTTCGTGCTAATCCAAAACTAGAAAATGAAAAGGTCCTTCAGAAGGAATTGGTTGATAAGGCAGGCTCGCTTGAGAAAGTAGTAATAATAGAAGCAGAACTAAAAGCTGCACTCACGTGTTGACGTTTCAACACGAATTGTAAATTGACTGACGTTCACCTCAAAAATGGTTGCCGAAACGCGATTAAACCTACTTTATCGTACTTGAACAAGAAGTTTTTAGCCCAGCAGTCTCCGTGCGTGATGGTGCTCCACGGTTCTGTTCTTTCAGGGGCAACCCACGAGCTGCATTCGGCCGGAGCCAAATCGCAAATCTTTTCCATCGTCATTCTGTACGACGCCGGAAGATTGGTCGAACTAAGTTCAACCGCTGCCTTCAACGCAGCTTTCATCTTGCGACTTTGGTTGTTCTCCGAGAGGACGTCCGAAGGAGACCCGAACAGTTCCGTTTCGCTGAACATTTTTGAAACGGTATAGTACTCCGTTGGGTTGGTTATTTTCCATTTGAGACACGCCGAATGGAACGTGGCCAGAGCCATGACGGCCGCCTGTAACGAGTTGACAGCGAAATAGAATGTTGCAACTGCGAGTGGGTCATCACAAAATAACACCATTAGTAAAGTGGGATAGTCAAAAATATATGAACTTGTAGGATGCTGCTGGTGGAAGGAACACAATGATCAGGTGAATGATAGCTATACCTTTCAGACGTTGGCACATGCCTGTAACACAGTAGTCCTACTTAGTACGGGAGAGTGGAAACCCCGTTCAGGATATAAGGGAAGCCATTGGCTCAATGCGTATATTCGCCGAGAACTATGACACTGAAAGAATTGTTCAAAAACGTTGTCTCCGCGTACGTGATGGACTGAAGTGTAGACAGTGAATGAGGCGGGAGGTGCTGGAAAATCGCCTACTGGCCTGTCATGGTACAAGGGTTCTTAGAAGGCTCGCTCAGCGGAAGCCTGAAGTGCTCAGATCCGATCTAGCTAGGAGTCGGGAAATATCAATTTTCCAGAACTCCCGTGGGTGCAAGCGGTAATCACGCGCACAGCTCTGTTTCCTTATTTGACTGAGTTGTGGTTTCGCTAATATGCTAGAGGCCGGCCTCGGCAGCATCCACCGAACTCAGACCTGCGGAGGTACGGCAGGTATTTGGTCGTTAGCCAGTCTGTTGCTCGTGTGTTACCGCCCGGAGGTGACCACCTGAAGAATCCCGTACCGTCTGGGAGGAGTTCTTAATCTGGTTTCCCGCCTGATCTAACTATTTACTTGGGTGGCAAGTTTCAAAAGGACAGATCAACTATGACCACGTTTCTTAGCCATCACATTCTTCGCGAACTTTGAAAAATGCTTATAGGCTTGCTTTGTAGCAGGCGATGCTGGTAAGTTCGTTAGCCCTCCCAACCACTGTCGCTCACTGTTGTAGAAACTACAGTAGAGTAGCACGTAGTTTCTTCTTCCACACTGGAGGCGCAAGACGTGCATAATGGAGAGTCTTTCAGAGAAACGAAGTGGAGCCACGCATTGAAGTCACCATGTCCAGTGTGGAACTGGCTCGTCCACGTTCACGGATGTTGGTGAAGAACTCATACGTGTCACGTGTCTTTGATGAGGATTCCCATCTTGCTTGCCATTTCTCTAACGCCCATTCGCCAATGGCGGCAAGATTGTGATCTGTGGTGATATCCGCATGGAGTTCAGCCAAGCAACCATGCACTCAACGGCCAAGTCAACTGGTAACTGACCAGTGATCACTTGGAGTGCTTCTGTTGATACAGTCTTGTAGCCCGTGGTGATCCACAGGAGTGCAGCTCTCTGGGATTGGGCCAATACTCTCTTTTGATTGACTGTTAGTTCAACAGGGCAGTAGCCAATCACGCCTGTATATATGGCCTTATACATGAGAATAGTGTTACGGTAACACACACCCCAAGTGGCCTTTGTGATTGCACGCAGTGAGGCAAGCCTTGCAGGCCTTTGGTTGCCGCAGCACATAGCAAACCCTTAGAGCGCCCCTCCGGCAATCCATGTGACTCAGTCGGCACTCAGCATGTTGGAATATGAGAGCGGTCAGTGATAAAGCCCTAGCCCTGGATCACACACATTACAATAATAACGAACACCATTCCAGTCACCTTCAAGTGCTTCTTGTCCATTTTCTCTGGATCCGAACACGGAAGATGGTCTTCAAGGTCTTCCAACACCAAATATTCGTTACCGTAAGACAAGTCTGACGCAAACGCCACAGGAAATCGGGGAAATCTTGGGTTTCCGCTCCTTTTGAAACAAGAAGTTTTCCCAACCCCACACATCCTATTGGCCCAACAGTCAGAATCTAAACGCACGGCGCTGTGGACCCTGACATCATCGTAATCGACCAAACGGTTCGAAACGTTACTGTAAAACGTGAACTCGTTTCGAAATTTCTTCGTCTCAAGGTCGCCCTTTTTGGGTAGATTGCCTCGAACTTGGCGTTTCATGACGAGAGCTAGTCTTTTGTTGCTGTCCTGGAGAACGAATCTCTTCATCGGCGCCGGGCAGCATCCCGAAGTCTCGTAATTGTTGCGTTGAACGATTTCGAAAGAGCGTTCGCTCACTGAAAATCCTTCCCTTTCTGCCAATTTTGTCAGTATTTCTGCGAGACGGTCAGAGTCGTTGTCTTTAACAAGGCGGATACGTGGCGCTGAACATTTGGAAGAGATCGTTTCCTCAGACGGTACCTCGGTGTCTTGAAGGTGATGTAACTTTGACTTGGAAAACCGAAACATTTTTCGAAGACATTTTAAAGGCAAGTGCTTCGAACGTGTTGAGTGGCGTCAGGGCGACCACAAAGCAACGCAAGGCAGACATTTACTTGAGCTGTTCACAGTCATTAAGGACTGATTTAGGGGGGTTAAGGGTTAAACAAGTGCCTACGTATGCTTAATCATTGTTTGGAAAGAGAAGGTAATAAACTCTAGCAACGTGAGCACTTCAAACTGTGATGGAGTGTAAAACACTAATTCATTAATTGAAGACTCGGACATGGGCCAAAAAGTCATACCTCAGCGCTTCTGCTTTAACCTACTTCCATCTACTTCCAATCAATCTTAATTCTTACACGTTTTATATAAATGATCTGTGGAACGACGGTGCACCACAGGAAAGGAACGCCACTATCGTCACCTACCTTAGACGCGAGCAGCCCTGAACGGAAGGAGTCAACACAGTTCCGTTTATACCTTCAACCTAGCGATACCTTGACTGTCGAATGTTGTTGCACACCCTTTCAATAAGATTCAGGTAGTATACATCTTTTTTTCGCTCTTCATTCCAATCAATTCGTTTAACAGCGTCCTATGGCGTCCGAATAAAAAAATGGGAATCATTCCCCTGTGAATCTAGTGTTCTGGGGGGGATTAATATAGAAGCGATATCGCACTAAGCGAGTTGGGAAGTTAGTACGATATCAAGCCGAATGCAATTGGAACAGAGTTTTACTCTCAATTACAATCGGAGAAGTTTTACCACCGCAGACAGGGGAACTGAGTGGGAGCGAACGCGAGCGCGGGCAACACATCGACGAGGGGACTGGCTCAGTTACAACTGACAGCAGCGAAGTCTCGAGCGAATCGGGGCATTTGAGGTGCCCAGTCAGCATAAATGCCCCGGACGGGCCTCCGCTGAATCGAACGGTTTGCTTCGTCCCTTACACTAGTAATAAAAGCCAGTTTATGGACTACATTGGCGCAGTTTGAAGACTTATTTTATTGTATAACAACCTGCTTGGAATGGGAGGGTTAAAATATAGGTAAGTGTACGCTTTGACTGAGCATGCTCTATGATGTAAAAAAAACCGTGGGCCCTTGAGCGCTCGAGGTAAACCCAGTAGTCATGGGGTGTCTCGAGACAAAGCAGACCGTCGTATGCCACATTCCACAGTGTCGGCCCAAGGAGTGACCCGTTCAATGATCATCCTGGTGGGGTGTGCCGATGATGTGGCAGCAGTGAGAATCGGCCGCATGCTGAACTCAGTCCAGATAGAGCTGGAGTGGGTAATGCGACAGGTGAGAGAGTGGATGGGCAGTCCTTCACCTTGCGAAATGCAGTGGTGGTACTGGTGACGACGCCAAGAATAGAAACTCTCTTCCCCATTCGTGTGGAGACCACAGAGCTGCAAACTAGGGGGGCAGTTCGATATTTGGGGGTATTGCTGGATATGGCTCTTTCTTGCTTGATGACCAACGTCAAGGTGAATGCTCAAGAGATCATATCCTCTTATGTGGGTCGGAGATGTGGGCTGATACGCTGAAAATTGTCTACCAAAGGAAGCAGATGGTAGTGGTGCAGCGGAGGTGCGCCCTCCACATTGCTTGTTCTCAGGCAAGTTTCTCAGGAGGCAGTGCTAGTGGTGGTGAGTCGAACTTCTTGCAACCGAGAGGAAGGAGCTGTACCCATCAAGAGGGCAACCAGAGTATGGCCAGGAAAGAAGGGCTGTCACTCTTAGGAGGCGGCAAGATAAGACCAGAAGGGGCAGTGGACCAGGCGGCTGATTCCAGCACTTGCTCCATGGCTTGAGACACTCGACAGTGAGAGGATTTCTACCTCACTTGCAGAACACGAAGAATTTAGGGCTTACCTGCACCGAATTGAAAAGACTGCGAGCCCAAACTGCCTGCACTGCAGGGAAATGGTAGATGATGCTCCCCGTCTTCTCGTGCCAGTGCAGGCACGCACTGTGTAAGACGCAGTTGGTCAGCCCACGCCAGAGGCATTCATCCGCTCCTTGCTGCATTCAGAGGAAAAGTGGTTGTGCATTTCTGCAGTTTGCCAGGGCAGCGCTCAGCTATAAAAGGATGGAGCATGCTGGTTCATGGCCAGTATCTCGCAGTGATGAAGAATGAAGGCATGTGGAAAGAACGCTCCTGAACCTCTCAAACTGCTAGGCAGCGCGCTGCTAGAATCGCGTGATGGTGAAGAGAACGAAAAAGAAGAGCTGCCAACCTAATCCAAAATGCTGAACGGTTCGGGGTTGGATCTCAAGGAGCGGACTCAGATGATTAACAAATTTGTTTCTAATCGTACTCGTATGCCCCCCTTCTTCACGAAAGACAACTGTCACTGTCTCATTTCCTGCGCCATTTAAACGGTTATTCGACTCCAACATGAAACACCTGCGTGTAAAGCAAGTCTGAATGAAGTATTTTATGATCTACATCAAGTAAAATGTAACTTGCCTTGATGTGCTCCTTGTCGAGCTGTTCAGGATTCGGCACAGAGATGTAAGAATCATTCCCGAAGTCTTCAATCGCCAGCCACTCTTTCCCCTCAGTGAGCTCATGTCCATAGTAGCTCGGAATTAAAAGATAAACTGAAGACTTGTTTGCATTCATTTCTTCGACTATTGGACCCATATTTTTGACCACCTAATTTAAAGGTACGTATGCAGATATAATGAACATATACATAAATCTATACCCTTATAACATGTAAAGGACGAACATGTAACGTTTATTTTTGTGCAAAACCTCACTCATGTTAAACGCAAAACCGTGTGTTGGTGCGTTTTAAGTGGACTGTAATTTTTGCGCGAAAGAAAATAAAATAAATAAAATTGGCTCACCTCGAAGCGTTGCGTGACTGAGTGTACACGGCTTACCTGGCTGTGAAAAGATGGTTGGGATAGGTAATGTAAAGGAAAAAGAATTCCAGGTTTAAACATAAAACCTAAAATGGTTCGAAATGTTGGCGCTGGTTTTGCGACTACTATTGACTGCACACACTATTCCGGGAGTATGAAAAAAAAGAGTCCAACCGAAAAACGGTTCACTTTCGGAATTTTCAAAGAAGGAGTGTGCCGCGGCGTGCGTTTCCTCGAGAGGACTGATGAAGATGGGAGGGAAGACGAGCGCGCTCAATCTGACTAGATAATAATCTCCTTTGGCGCGAACATATACATAAATGTATACCCTTATAACATGTAAAGGACAAACATGTAACGTTTATTTTTGTGCAAAACCCCATTCATGTTAAACGCAAAACCGAACTTGAACTTGCCAAAAGAGATATTAGCCATGATGGTAGAACATTAATTTATCGCTTTTCTAATTTTCTCAAAAACGGCTCTAACGATTTCTCTCGTAAAAAAACCTATTTTTGCTTCATAGGCCTATATCTCCGTTCACTGTATCTTCATGGAGATAGGTTTGGGGGAAGAAAAGTCGATTAGTTAGTAGAACATAATTTGAAGGTTTAATCAAAATCGTTAGAGCCGTTTTCGAGAAAAATGCGAAAAACGCAACATTACTTTCATTACGTTTTCGTCGCCCACCCCCCTTCCCATCGGCCGAAATCGCCCATAACCTTATTTTGGTGTGTACAAAAAATGAAAAACAAAACAAAACCAGAACCAGCTCAATCGGATCAGCCGTTCTCCCGCAAATCGAACTACAGACACGCACACGGACCACGCGCCGAAATTAGGTTTTTTGGACTCAGTAGGCTTCAAAATGTAAAGATCTGAAGAAAACCCAAATTTTTTTTTTTGACACGATTACTATACTTTCCTTTCCCTTTCGGGTAGCGGAAAGTAAAAAGTAGTTATTGTCTTGTCGTTTTCTGATTTGGTCAGTTTCGCCATTTTTTTTCTTTTCTCACTTCGCAAAATGGAGTTCGTAGTGAAGCCATCAATATTTAATCCACAAATAGATGAAAACGTTGCATCTCGCTGGTTTGCGTGGGTGAATGAATTCGACGTTTTTATCACAGCTGCAGATGTAACTAACGATTTGCGGAAAAGGGCATTGCTTTTAAACTCCGCTGGTAGCGAAGTACAGGAAATATTTCGTAATTAACCGGATATTGGCCCTTCTTAGATGTAAAAACTGCATTGACAAACTATTTTAGTCCTAGGAAAAATATTCTATTTGAAAAGCAAAAACTGTTCGAATTGATAAAAGAGTATTCTGCGAGGTTAAGGAAAATAAAGAAAAAATCCTAAATAAAAAGTTAGTCTTCAAAGAGGGAATAATTTTGGCTACGGGATATCGTCCGTTACTGCCATAATATTAACGGAAAACAATTCGAAGAATTTTGTTCATCGTTACAAATTAAACACCCAAGAGTTACAAGCTGTTGGCCTGAAGGTAATGGACTGGTGGAATGTTTCATGCCTAGCCTGAATAAAACTGTTAGAACTGCGATTGTTGAACAAAAAAATTGGGAGGAAGTTTTCAAATTCAATACCGTGCTACATCTCACTGTTCTACACGTATTTCTCCAGCACGGGCACTTTTAGGAAGTAACTTCAGATCATTTCTTCCCACATCGTTACGGACGTTTATGAAGAAGACATTGATGAAAATTTAAGAACTACGGATGAAATAAATGAGGAAAAAATGAAGCAGTATGCTGATTCCAGAAGAAACACGAAAACTCGTGACTTACAGGAAGGAGATATGGTATTAGTAAAGCAAAGAAAGAATAATAAATACAGCTCAGTGTATGTTTAGTAATTGACGTCAAGGAAACACGGAACCTCAATCTCTCTCTTGCTCTCCATGCGATCTTCCTATCACGGCTTGTTTTGTACGCCTAAGAGGCGGATCATAATCGACCTGACAAAAAAAGTCGTGGAGATCAGTTGCCTCGTATTATCGTTGTTGCCTGGTCGATATTAGGCAGCGTGTAAAACCATTTTCTTTCCCATCAACGATTTTGGGCAAAGTAATTCGACACATCGACTCCTCTCGACTACGGAGAATTTTCGATTTTTTTAATAATATTCCGGAGTCGGACTTATTTTCGGAACGTGCACGTCAAATTGTGTAGTGGCCAGGTTTGGGTACCCATCTTGTATATTTTCCTTGTCTAAGCCTTAAGATTTATTTTTATATTACAACTAGAACGTTCTTTTCAGTTTATAACCCTTTGTTTTAGTTCTATTATTTTTTCATCATTATATTTCCTTTATTTCATTTCATTTTGTCACTCCCCATTGTCTATATATTTATGTGAGCCATGAGTGCTGACTTTAACCGACTGAGGTTCACACCGCTCATCGTGTTTCGACAGTGATGACGGACAGTGGATCCGAAGCCACTGGAAATGAGGAAAGTAGAAGGCACCAAGATAACCGCGTGGAGAGATGGAAAACTACCACAAGAAACGGTTGCTCTACCAGAAGATTCTTCTCAACAACTTCACCATGAAGAGGGTTATGTCTCAACCTTCCACAAACCAAGAATCATCTGTACTTGAATCACCCGTATCAACATCGGAGAATATGGATACGGGTATAGTCACAAGAAGCGGTAGAAGAGTGTTACTACCATCAAGTTGTGGGGAAATATTAATGATATTTGTGGAAAGGATGTAGTATAGTATAGTATCCTACTAAATTATTATTATTATTTATCAGCGGACATTAGTGTCGTTCTATTATTTAATTATAATACACATAATATAACAATCACGCGCTTAAAGCTACAAACCTCCACATTTTGCGCCTACTGCAGCACATTTTGCCCAACTCTTCAGAGCTTGACGCAGAGAAGTGACTATAAGAAGTTGAAGAAACGGCAAGGGCTACTACAAATGATACTAAAGATACTTGGCCGCATGCGTACACACACGCGCATCATGAGATTCTTCACACTGGAGAAGCCGAGATCTGGGCGCTGGAAATGCTTCCAGTTAGAAACTCAACGCGTCTTTTGGTGATTGTGGTATTTCTGTCACTCTTTACGGGGTCGGCAAAGGAAACTCAGTATGTCTCTTCAAACTTCACACAACGAATGTAGAAGGCACAAAAAAAAAAAAAGGCTGGTTAGGACTGGTTAGGGCTTTGGGGGATTTGGAAAAGGTACTTAGTAATTGAGAATACCTGCGAATAGAAAGTAGCCTCGTTAACGAACTTTCCTCTGTCGAAACTCTTCCTCAGTTCCTTTTCCGTCGGACCAACCTTCAGCAACACGCTCAACATTTCACTATCATCCACAAGGTCGTACCTGATCATCACTATACCACTTTCAGATTGATAAGAGTCGCTTTTTTCGTTGACGTGCAGCCGATCGGATGTGTTCATCCCTTTACTGGCGGCGATTTCTCTCGCGATGTTTCCCATTCGTGTACGCTCTGCTTCCGAAAGTTTGGCCGAACCTTTGCTCCCGTTCGGAGTCTGAGCCGCCATACTTTCGACGGCCAAAGGACATTCATTTACGCCGTGGATGAATCAAACTCAAAAAACGCGGTGTGTTTATGTTGTGATAGTGAACCAAAACAATTGACGTTGAAGATCATTGTACTGCTAAGCAGCGATTCATTGGTGGCAAGTGCAAACATCGGTTTAGTGAAGTTGCAGCAGGAGTTTAGAGGCATCAAGAGGGGCCCTAGTAATTGACAATGCGCTAGTAGTTGACCGTTTCTGGGGAAAAGCCTCAAAATAAGGAACATTTTATGTTGGTGCAAACCAGCTTAAAAGGCACTAATGCCATCTATAAACGCGAGTCATCAACTCACAGTTGGTAAGGCCTCATTTAAAGCTAATGGTGTCCAGTGAAAGTTGTGCTCTCTCAGATTCTCCACATTCTTGCCCTCATATAACCTTTTTCACTAAAGGGCTGACTTTATTTGCAGTTTATGTGTAAGTACAGTTATTTCAATTGGATTATATCCGGCAGTAGGCAAATTACTAAAGTTAACGTACCTGTTAGGCACCGTCTCCTCTGGCTGGTGAGTTACTGTGAGTACTGACTTAACGGCCAGACGATGATGTCTTTACATCGAAAGCGCTTGCCCACAGTAACTCACCAGCGAGAGTGTAGTAGAATAAAGTGAATGTTTCGCTAGACTATAGCTTTATTCGTCAAAAGCAACTGAAAAGAATAAATTGAGAAACCAAGGGGAAAAAGTCTGTAGTTGGTAACGGATAAACAACATGACACATGGGTGATAATAATTATGTCATTCACCCCGCCTTTAAACAAAATCAGCCAGGTAAGCTGGTGGCTTCCGAGTTCGGGTGCTTCTTCGGAGAGGTGCCTCGTCAACATCCCCATCTTGTTCTATAAGCCTAGGAGAGGTTGGAGGTGAGAGTTGTGACGATGTAGGGGGTGACAGATGCCTAGGCATTGAGGGTGGGGGCAATAAAGTTGGTGTTGATGGTTGCGGGTCTTCAGCTTGTGTGTCAGTACTTCCATTTTCAACACCGGGATCACCGGATCCTTCTGCTCCCAGTGGTGCTAGGTGTCTGGAAGAAACAGTGGTCTCATGACCATTTGAGTACCGTATCCGAGCATTATCATGTCCTCCATTCAGTAGAGTAACCTCCTGAACGAGAGGGTCGAATTTGGATCGGCGGTCGAAGTTCCTCATTAGAACTTGCCCAGGGTTCAATAGCCAAGACGGCGTAGACTTCCCATTCCTAAAGCAACGTAGGTGGTTGAACATCCGTTCATGAGGGTTTCAGTTTATGGGTGTACAGAGAATTGACGGAATAGCATGCAGTGCGTTCTGAAGGACTATTTCCCATTGGCGGATAGACATGCCATTTTCCTTAATTGCTAGTTCAGTTGTGGGTTGTTTTCCATAATGTACCATTTAGCCGCTCTATTTGTCCATTGCCTTGCGGGTTATATGGAGTAGTTCGACTATTGGCAGTTCCGTACTCTGCCAGGAATGCTTTCAAGTCCTGTGACATGAACGATGCCCCTTGGTCAGCATGGACATACGCAGGCGCTCCCAAACATGGAGAATAACTGCTGGAGGCACTTCTTGACAGTATCAGAGCTGACATCTTATTTCTTTGTGTTATTCAGTTTGGCAATCCAACATTGATTAAGTGCATGTATTATTGAACAAAATGTTGTTTACTCGTTCCTTTGCGTTCGATATTTTGTTATGGTCATCTACTGGATGGAGAAATTGTTTATATTCAGAAGTTGACCACCATGATCAACTACTGACCTTCAAAAAAAAATGTTTCAACGTATAAACGAGTGTATTGTTAAAGAAACAAGTGCTTAACTTGATCCTGCAAATGCTCATGTCCACATTACTGTTTTTCTAGTAGAGGACCACCATGGTCAACTTCTGAATTTCCTTACTTTTTGACTTTTTAGGCTCTTACCATGCCTCCAACAACGGATAATTTTCGCAATTATACTGTAGAGGCTTTACTTAAAGCTGTTAATGATGTTTTGCTGCATAAAACCCCTATAAGGGAAGCAGCAAAGAAATTTGTTGTGTCTCGCACAACGCTGAAATACAAAGAAGAGGGAAAATTACTAATGGAAAGGTATCAGTACTTACATGAGTGATAATTAATAAATTAAGTCCTCTGCAAAGGGAGGATTCATCGAGTCATCGAGCAGGGGAAATGTTGGATGACATTAACATGCTTAAAGGTACCACACTATTAACCGATGGTAACTCTCCTATACCAATAATTGATACAACCTATGAGACTTATGTGAGCCCCGCAGCACTCGACGATGGGAACGTTATAGTACAGCAACCCACAAGCAGCCCAACTGTACGTCACCGGCAGCTGTCCTTCCCCAAAACAGAGCAAGCTGCTCGTTCGACTCCAATTCTGCAAGCTCTTACAAAAAGTCCCAAGTCCATTTAAAAGACATTTCTTCTATCAAACCAAAGAAGCAACAAAAAAGAAAAGAAGAACGTCCAAAGAAAATATGCCAACTGTTGTTTTTCAAGGATACTTCCAAAAAATAATAGCAAAGAAAGAAGATGAGGAAAACCTGAAAAAAGAGAGAGCTAATGAAAGGCAAAGGAAAAAGAACAAAGAGTTAAAGCAAAAGAAGATAAGTCAAAAATATCTGGTGCGTTGCAACACACAACTTTTCTTAGCTCTACGTCAATTCATTCGGGTTTTTGCTACTTACTCAATCCATTTATCGCTCAGTTAATTTCAACTTGGTCAAACAACACTTCACGGAATGAGTACGAGGAGCCCTAAAATTCCGGGACTGTAGGCACTACCGCTTCCGGCTGCCGTAAAGCGTTGTTTGACAAGTTGACGTTGAGCTGAGGAAGTTGTGTGTTGCAACGCACCAGATATTTTAAAAACATTCTACTAACATTTCAGCGGAGTTTAAAAGGAAAAACCGCGTTAAAACCGGTTTTCGTCGAAACTTTTGATAATTTATTGTGCTGCTCTCGTCATTTTCCCACGAATAGGAATTTTATGGTATTATTGCCTATTAAGGTAATGAATGAGGCTGTAAACACAGAATTTTTGAAGAAGGATAGTAATTACGTTTGCAGAGTTATTGGGTAAAGACGTTTAGAACTGGTAGTAAGCAAAACGGCAGTAGTTGAAATTCAGGAATTTCTGGAGTGACCCCCATGTATCTCATGGGAGTTTTTAAACACTCACCCTTTAGGTATTAAATTGGACTACAATACCAATTTTTTTAAACATTCTACTAAAATTCTAGCGGAGTTTATAAGGAAAAAACTGCGCTAAAAACGCTTTTCGTCGAAAATTTTGATAATTTATTGTGCTTCTCTCGTCATTTTCCCGCAAATGGGAATTTTATGGTATGATTATCTTATTAAGAGCTACCAATATTAAAAATTTAATCAAAATCGTTGGATCCGTTTTTGAGAAAAAAAATTTGGTGTTTTGATCACTATGATAACTATAGTTAACTTTCGGTGGATTTTGCCCATACCCTTATTTTTGCGTCTCATGGTAACCTGTAGGCTAGGCATCAAGTTTCAGCTGATTTGGTACGGTTGTTTTCTCTAAAAACCGCGCTAAAATCGATTTCGTCGAAGGTTTTGGTAATTTATTGCGCTGTTCTCGTCATTTTCCCACAAATGGGAATTTCATGGTATAATGATCTTATTGAGAGCTATTAATATAACAAATTTAATCAAAATCGTTCGAGCTATTTTTGAGAAAAAAAATTTTGTGTTTTTGATCACTATGATAACTATAGTTAACTTTCGGTGGATTTAGTTCATACCCTTATTTTGGCGTCCCATGGTAACCCGCAGGCGAGATGTCAGGTTTGAGTGGATTTGGTACGGCGGTCCTCTCTAAAAATCGTTCACAGACACACACACACACACACACACCATTTTTCCCAAATAGTGTTTTCCGGACTCAGGGGGGTCTGAAACGTAAAGATCTGAGGAGAACTCAAAATTTTTTTTCAGTCGATTACATAACTTTCCTTTCTACTTTGTAGAGCCAAGGAAAGTAAAAAGAAGATAGCAAAAGAATAGCTAAAGCAAAAGAAGATAAATCAAAAATATCTGGTGCGTTGCAACACACAACTTTCCTTAGCTCTACGTCAATTCATTCGGGTACATGGCTTTTTGTCTACTTACTCAATTCATTTATCGCACAGTTAATTTGAACTTGGTCAAACAACGCTTTACGGAATGAGTACGAGGAGCCCTAACATTCCGGAACTGTAGGCGCTACCGCTTCCTGCTGCCGTAAAGCGTTGTTTGACAAGTTAACATTTTTTGTTCAGCATTACATAACTTTTCTTTTTTCTTTGTAGAGCCAAGGAAAGTAAAAACCGAGGAGCAAATAAGTAAAGAAAGTTTAAGTCCACCTGAGAGTTCAATTTCCGGTAACGAAGATTCTGATTCAGATGAAAGCTGTCGAAGAATTGACCGACGGAAATGAACAATTATCAAGAGACAAATCGATGAATACGTAATATTTGTCTATGAAGGTTCGTATCTCCCAGGAAAGATAACTCGTACAATAAGGCGGCCACAATCACACCAATGAAAAAATGTGGAAGGTTAGGGCAATGGCCAGAAAAGCCTGATATTCGACAACTTTGATGCCACCATTATCTGACACGTTTTGAAAATTATATACAGCAACGCAACAAAGATCGCTCAACTTCTATGCGCCTCTGCAGGTAGCCTTCCAGCATTATTAGGCCAGGATAAGCCACTCAAATCACTAGAATATTCCGAATTCAAAAAGCTGTTGATTATCAAGAAGAGTGTAGTTGTTTCTCGACATTACTTTTTGAATATTTTTCGATAAGACAGGCAGTCAATTTTAAAATTCGTGGCCGATTTCAGGCACTATCGGATTGCGAATTCGCTGTCGAATGTCCAAACACTGAACTAAATCATTCGCGACGACATCGTGGAAACCCATTTCATTAAAAAACAGAATAAACGATAAATTGTCTATATTTCCACAGAAATAATGAGCACAATTGTTGAATCGATTTCGACGGTTAGGTCATCATCAGTAACAAACATGAACTGAAGGTACCTCATAGAAAGGACATCTTATATAGTCAGGTGAACTGAGATATTGAATCCTATTGTCTCAGAGAACGAAAGGGGGCAGTGGGGAAAAACCGATGTCAATTAACTCAGACAATGGTGGAGGGAAAACCCAAGCTATTGTAAAAATGAACCTATTAATAGTGAAATATTTCGAGGGATTACCTCATTTAGAGATTTCCCACACCGATCACTTTTAACAATTTCGAATTTTTCCACCACATCCAACATACCACCTTTTGGGCAAAAGTGAAGAAATTCTAGATGACAGAATTTTGCCAAGTTTATCCGAAGTTTTTCCATAGTAAGGTATCCCTATCCATTTTTACTTTCCGCTACCCGAAGGGAAGGAAAGTATAGTAATCGGCCCAAAAAAAAAAATTTGGGTTTTCTTCAGATCTTTGTTTCAGACCCTACTGAGTCTAAAAAACCTAATTTCGGCGCGTGGTCCGTGTGTGTGTCTGTAGTTCGATTTGCGGGAGAACGGCTGATCCGATTGAGCTGGTTCTTTTTTTGTTTTGTTCGTTATTTTTTGTAGGGGGGGGGGGTATCTTGTAAGCAGGATTTAAAAGGAAACGATTTCCACCAATGGGAATGGTGGTGCGGGACCAACATGTACCAAAAACTAGGGTTTTTCGCATTTTTCTCGAAAACGGCTCTAACGATTGTGATTAAACTTTCAAATTATCTTCTCCTAATCAATACCTAACTTTTCTTCTCTATACATATCACCATGAAAATACGGTGAACGGAGATATGGGCCCCTGAAGCAAAAATAGGTTTTTTACGCTTTTTGCCATAACAGCTTCAGCGATTATCACCAAACTCACATGATATTTTCAAATAGTTAATACCTACATATTCTTTCCAATAAATGTTCCTGTGACGGTCCATTGAACAGAGATAAAAATCAAAATGTGTCAAAAATAACGTTTTTTCTAACATTTCCGTAAATTCCAGGGTAACTTCTTCACCAGATAAATCCTAATGAACTAACTTCTTCACCTTTTCTTCACATGAACTAACTTCTTCACCTGATAAATCCTAATGGAGTGTCTTTTAGTCACCCATACCAACATTTCGTTCTCCATAATTATTTATGTATATATATATATGTTGAACGGAGATATAAGCCAAGTTAACTCAGAAAAGGAGATTTGTCGAATATTAATTTATCGGTATTCCAATTTTCTCAAAAACAGCTCTAACGATTTCGATCAAACTTTCGGAGTACTCTCAGCTAACTAGTCCCTACATTTTGTTCTGAATAAATGTTTCTGTAGAAATGCGTTGAATAAAGATATAGCACCCGCATATGTAACTGCTGGTGTTCGATTTTACGGGGGTGGCGGAAAGTTGGGTGTTGCTACGAACCGCTCGTTCTGAGTTCTTTCCTCAATCAATCGCGAGGCATTATTAAATAGATTATAATTGATTAGAGACATTTTAACCTCGGGAGTATCTACACTCAGATTATTTTCTGCACACCACAACATCAGTTCAGTCACAGATCTTTGCAATGCTTCATAGTCCGTCAGAACCCACATAACATAACAACTCCGCCTGCATAGCGTATTGTCGAATTAACGTCGGTTGTGGAAAGTTGTGTGACGCTCTTTTGAGTTCGTCGGGGTTCGCGGTGCGACGAAGGACCGGTTTTTCCAACAAGCACAAACAGGTTGCCAGTGGATGTTCGACAGGGTAAGAACGGAAGTTGCTAACTGTCCGCTGAACGGCTCCGGATAATTAGTCCAACGACCACAGCCTGTTTTATAGCCGTCTTTCCCAGATAATTGAGAATAAATGGCTGCCCTTCAAACTCCCCCGCGCTATCTTCTCCGGCGTCTTCAAATTTCGGCGCAATTATAAAACCAAGGCGAAGGCGTGAAAAAGGTGGTAACAATAGTGACGAGTCATTCGAGGAGAGGGGAATCAATATAAAGACGAAGATGAGACAGACGAGATGAACACTTCCCCTTCAAGATGTCCTCAACGACCGTCGGCTTGCTCCTCCTCACCTTGGCAGCGGTTTACGCCAGCGCTGCTGTAAGTATATTGTTAATACAAAGCCACTGCATGCCCCTGTAGGGGGTGATATGATATTGTAAATCGTTTTTACACAGTTTTACACATACAGTTGATTAAAAAAAATTTTTTTTCGGATCCTGTCACTTTAAGGGCTGTTGAAACCGAAAAACACTATAAAAGTGGCCTGTGTCGATTGAGAGAAAAGTATCGGTTATTATGTGCGCCGGGTCACATCACTTTCCTTAGTTCAATTCTACCAACTAAATTTGGTTTCATTCAAGTTCATTCGAACTTGGTAAAAAATCACTTCATGGCGGCAGAAAGCGGTAGCGCTTACTGTTCCCGAATTTATTGTGCTGCTCGTACTCACCCCCTGGCCATCATTGAGCGATTGGTACACGGAGATTGAACAGGGCTGTGAACTCAATTTTTGTGAGAAAGTGATAGAATCCCAGGGCCGCAATGTGCGTTCAAATTGTCGATGTTCATGTGTCCTACAGTTCACACGACAGTTTGCTGCATCTTTCATCGACCCACGATCCAAGTGATCCGCCGCATAGGGTAATTATTACCATCGTTATTTCGTTATGCTGAGTTTTCTTCAGATCTTTACGTTTCAGACCTTCCTGAGTCCGAAAAACACTATTTGGGCAAATGGTCTGTGTGTGTGTGTCTGTGAACGATTTTTAGAGAAAACCACCGTACCAAATCAGCTCAAACTTCATATCTCGCCGGTAGATTACCATGGGACGCCAAAATAAGGGTATGAACAAAATCCATCGAAATTTAACTATAGTTATCATAGTGATTAAAACACCAAATTTTTTTCTCAAAAACGGCTCTAACGATTTTGATTAAATTTTTTATATAGATAGCTCTCAATAAGGCAACTATACCATAAAATTCCCATTAGTGGGAAAATGACGAGAGCAGCACAATAAATTACCAAAACTTTCGACGAAATCGATTTTAGCGCAGTTTTTAGAGAAAACAACCGTACCAAATCAGCTGAAACTTGATGTCTAGCCTACAGGTTACCACGGGACGCAAAAATAAGGGTATGAACAAAATCCACCGAAAGTTAACTATAGTTATCATAGTGATCGATACACCACTTTTTTTTCTCAAAAACGGCACTACCGATTTTGATTAAGTTTTTTACATTGATAGCTCTCAAGAAGGCAATCATACTATAGAATTCCCGTTCGTGGGAAAATGACGAGAGCAGCACAATAAATTATCAAACTTTTCGACGAAAAATCGATTTTCGCTCGATTTTTTTTTTATAAACTCCGCTGAAATGTTACTAGAATGTTAAAAAAATTGGTGTAGCAATCCGATCCAATACCTATAGGGTGAGAGTTCAAACGCTCATAAGATATATGGGGGTCTCTCGAGAAATTCCCGAATTTCATCTATCGAAATGGCCTACCACCAGTTCTAAAAGTTTTACCCAATAATTCTGCACAAGCGATTATTACCCTTTTCAAAAAAATCGTGTTTACAGTCTCATTAATAACCTGTGTACCAATTGCTCAATAATGGTCCTGGAATGAGTACGAGCAGCACAATAAATTCTAGAACTGTAGGCGCTACCGTTTCCTGCTGCTGTGACGTGTTGTTTGACCAAGTTCAAAGGCCATGTACAAAGTGAATTGACGTAGACCTAAGGAAAGTTGTGTGTTGCAACGCACCAGATATTTGCCAGTCGAATCACCCTTCTAGAGTTACGGGATAAAAACTTTATGAAATGGTAGTAAATGACCACGGCGGTGGTTGAAATTCCGGAATTTCTGGAGTAGCCCCTATGTATCTCATGAGCGTTTGAAAACGCCCATCGTCAAGGTATTCGATAATTGGACTAGCACCTAATTTTTTTTTTTTTTTTTTGAAGATACTTGTTATAAGGAAACAAAAACCGATTTTCGTCAACAAGTTTGGTGATTTTTAACGGTGCTTTGTTGCTTTCCAGCCATTGGGAATCAAATTACGAGCTGTCGTCATAAAAAATTTAATCTAAATCGTTATAGTTGTTTTTGAGAAAAAAAATTTGGTGTTTTGATCACTAAGATAGCTATAGTTAGTTTTGGGTGGATTTTGCTCATACCCTTATTTTGACGTCCCGTGGCGCCCCCCGGCCCAGGTAAAAAGTTTGAGCTTATTTGCTTCTGCCGTTTTCTCTCAATCGCGTTTACAGACACACACACGGACCATTTTCCCAAATGATGGGGAATAGGCTCTGAAACGTAAAGATCTGAATAGAACTTGAAATTTTTCAGCCAATTACATGGCTTGCCTTCGAGGAATGTAAATACTGATCCAAGTCGACTCGCATTTGATATTGACGCGAATTGAGGGTTTGAACAAAAATCGATCTAAAAATTGCTATAGTTACACGCGTACTGGTCGATATACCAAATTTAGTTTTTCAAAAACGGCTATAACGGTGTGAATTAAATTTTATGGGTAGTTTCAAATGACACTGAGTACCATGAAAATATCCTCCGTGGAACAATGACGAAAGCAGCACGATGTATTTAAACAATTTTGTTTTTTGACATTTTATGTCTTTACTTTGCTACATAAACTCGAAAATGTAACGCGGGATATGTAACGGAGAAGCGTCACGAAATATCGAATGGTTGAAGTGTAATGCTTGGTAACGTCTGTTACAAAATCTAACGCTTGGTAACATCACACGTTTTAATAACCTCAGTGACTAAGTGATGATGTCAATTGCAATTGACGAGGCCATTATATCGAAACCATCAACGAGCACAATCAAACGTAGTTATCATTGCATAAAAACAAAAATAAAAGACATAAAATGTTCCTAGTGGTTGCTTACTTGTACGAAAGCTGTACCCACCGTTTGTGTAAAGGTTTCTTTCGCGCCCGCCAGCCTCAACGTGAAACGCCACGACACTCCACCGTTTGAGCAACAAAATCGTTCTCGCAAGGATTTAAATACAGTAAACAGGGAAGGTCTCAGAAAAACCAATGTTGACAGTCTCGTAAATCACCTATGAACTGATCAGTTAGTAATGGTCGCTGTTAAGTAGTAGCAACTCAATAAATCACCAACGCTCACCAGATGCAATGCCGCTAGTTGAACTCCCAAGTTTATATAAATTGAATGAATTAGTACCTAGAGCTACAAAAATCGCTGAATCTGCGTAATCACAGAGTGTCCCCTAAGTTTCCAGGGCAGTAAGCACAAGCCTTCCAAAACAAAAGGATGTTAACGGTGGAAATCATTTTAGATCTTTCTTTTGGTATAGCGATAAAAATCATTGCGTACAGTCAAGGTTGCTAAGGATATTGTGTGACGCGATGCTTGAAAATATTATTTTTGTTTAATGGACTCTCGAGAACACATTTATCAGAAGGCATTTATTGAAAACAATATATTAGGTGTTAACTATTTGAAGACATCCTGTGAGTTTGTTTAAAATCGTTGAAGTCGTTCAGCCTAAAAGTGAAAAAAAGATTTTTGCTTCACAGGCTTGTATCTTCGTTCACCAAAATTTCACGGAGATATTTATGGGTTTGAAAAGTTAGGTACTAATTAGTAGAAGATAATTAGAATGTTGAATCAAAATTGTTAGAGCCGTTTTTGAGAAAAACGCGAAAGTCCCAGTTTTTGGTACATGTTGGTCCCGCACCACCATTCCCATTGGTGGAAATCGTTTCCTTTTAAATCCTGCTTACAAGATACTAATATTATCACACAAATCAGGGTGGCAGTTAAATATATTTCAAAATGACTGTTTAATGACGTCGATAAGTTGAAATTCCGGAATTCAAATCACCGCCGTTCCACGTGTTTCCACTACTTTCCGTGAATTCCGAACTCAAGTTGACAGTCTAATAAACCACTTGTGCGCCAAGAGTTCAATAATGATTGTGGAGTAAGATAAATTCTCAATAAATTCCAAAACCTTAAACGCGACCAGTTTTAGCACGGAACGTTGAGTTTTCCCAAGTGCTTAACTGAATTAAAACAACTAACTAGTAGCTAGAACGTATTTAGGGCTGAGAGAAATTATGTGATGCGTTGCACCAGGTATTTTATGTAGCTATATCCTAGATTGTTTTATCACACCGAGCGCTTTCGTAAATTTTTAAATTTTGAGGGTTTGTAAAAGACGAGTGACAAGAAGCGGATAAATGGCACTCACTTAGTTGTCCAGCCTGAATTATAGAAATTACTTGATTATCTTAAACGTTACTATATCATTTAAACTTATTGTTTTATCATCGTCATTAAGTTTGCAAGGCTTTTGACGTTTTGACGATAGTTCCTGGGTTTAAAGAAATCTTCACGAGGTAGTCCCTTTGAAGGTTGTGGATGAAGGCACTTGTTCAGCATGTGGGAACATAGCTCTGGTGGTTTTTTTTTGACCCGAGGGCGTGTAGGACAAGTCCCTTTGTCACTGCGGCCGCATATGGGCCTATTGTGACGCTGGCCCTTTCTTAGTAGAAGGCGTCGTTCATACCCGCCCCCCTTAGGAAGCGGAGTATGTCCTTCACCGCAGAGTCCGCTACAGTTTGGGGTTCAGTGGTCCCCTGACTGAAGTATTCAAAGCGTTTTGCTGCCAAGGCAGGGCATTCACATAGGATATGCGCTGCTGTCTCGTCCTCCTCACCACAGAGTCTGCATTCCACCGCCTCTGAGATGCCCATCTTGTTGAGGTGATATCTGAGTGGGCAGTGCCCGGTGAGGAAGCTTATCAGTACTCTCAGATCTTGTCTAGAGAGTGTCAGCATCGCCTTCGCCCTTTGACAGGAAGGCGTGACAAGCCTTTTCGCCTGTCTCATGCCCCCTGTGAGCAGGCACCCAAATGAGGGAGAGCCTGTTACGGGCGCCGAGCTGCTTGAGCGCATGGAGGCATTCCCATGCCAGCTTAGACCTAAAACTATAGGCTGCGATGGCCTTTAAGGTGACCTGGCTGTCTGAGAAAATGTAGATCCGCTTGCCCTTGAGCCCTTTGTTCAGGATCTCTTCTGCGATCTCTTGGGTTTTGCCCATTGTCTGCAGCTGCTTATTCAGTCAGCATGGTGACCTTATTCACAGCTGGCCGCAGACATGCCCCTGGGGACAATGCCGTGGCCATACCACTATCCACAACCCGTGGTCGCGCCTGGTAGCATGGGCATGCTCCTGGGAAGATAACCCAGAACCAGGAGCTCTGGTGGTAATGGAGCCCGGAGCAATTGCTAGTCGTAGGTTTTGAAATGGGAGGCATCAGCTCCAGGACCTGGAGCGTGAGTTCCATGGAGAGTGTAGGCTACAGCACCAGTGGAGAGCGTAGGCCGTGGCGTCAATAGAGAGCATAGGCCAGGGAGCAAATGGTCTGAGATAAGCTGCAGGAGGGAGGTCAAGTATCTGTATTCAACGAAAGAAATTAATGCTCCCGAAGGTACATTAACTAATTTGATGTTCCAATCCAACAGTACACATTCGTTGTAACACTTACACCAAACAAAGATCTTGCGTTTTTCAATAAAATTTGTTCTTTCGTTTCAAAAATGTCATTATTAAATTTGTGGATTAAAGTGTGAGGCAATTTTCTTTTCAATAATCGGTATGATTCAAGGAGTAGAGTAGAATAGAGCCATGCGACTGAAAATGGGGAGAATGGCGCGTCCCAACACAACTGTCCCTATATATATCAACTAATACAACTACTATGTATACATACACTTAATTGATTACGTCAAAATAAGAACCACATATTAATTTATCAAATATAAATAACGATTTACTGATGAATTTTACAGTCTGTCCAGAATGAAGCGGATAGAGTGTCAAAGAAGTGCGCTAAAGAACACAATGTCGATGCTGGTGAGTAAAACTGTCGACTAGTTGGTATACTTTTAAGTAACGCTGTTGGTTTATTATTCATTAAATTATAGAATGAATAATAACCCTTTGTTTTCGGTCAGGAAAATTTTTTACAACTTCCCTCAAAATTTGATAATTTACGTTTCAAGACGTGGGGATTCCAAATCTGCAATGTCCGTTGGCCGTCCGCCGTCCCCCGCCCTCCGACCCCTGCCCGCCGTCCAGGCCGTTTTGTGTCTTTAACGTGGTCCAAAAAATCCGTTCTTTCGCACAAAAAGCCCATTTGGTATCTGGTTGTGCCCGCCATCTCGGCAATCCGATCGGACGAAGCCCATGGTTTTTATGGACAAAAAATGGTAAATAAAATTAACAAAACGCAGTATAATCGCAAATACGCCGTGTTTCGTATCGTTTTCAAGGTATTTTTACTTTCCTTGGCTCTACGAAGTAGAAAGGAAAGTTATGTAATCGGCTGAAAAAAAAAATTTGAGTTTTCTTCAGATCTTTACGTTTCAGACCCCCCTGAGACCGAAAAACACTATTTGGGAAAATGGTCAGTGAGTCCGTGTGTCTGTGTGTGTGTCTGTATACGATTTTTAGAGAAAACCACCGAACCAAATCAGCTCAAACTTCATATCTCGCCGGTAGATTACCATGGGACGCCAAAATGAGGGTATGAACAAAATTCACCGAAATTTAACTATAGTTATCATAGTGATCAAAACACCAAATATTTTTTTCCTCAAAAACGGCTCTAACGATTTTGATTAAATTTTCTATATTGATAGCTATTAATAAGGCAATTATACCATGAAATTTCCATCTGTGGGAAAATGACTGGAGCAGCACAATAAATTACCAAAACTTTCGACGAAATCGATTTTAGCGCACTTTTTAGAGAAAACAACCGTACCAAATCAGCTGAAACTTGATGTCTAGCCTACAGGTTACCATGGGACGCAATAATGAGTGTATGGGCAAAATCCATCGAAAGTTAACTATAGTCGTCATAGTGATCCAAACACCAAATTTTTTTCTCAAAAACGGCTCTAACGATTTTGATTACATTTTTTATATTGATAGCTCTCAATAAGGCAATGATACCATAAAATTCACATTCGTGGGAAAATGACGAGAGCAGCACAATCAATTATCAAAATTTTCGACCAAAAGCGTTTTTCGCGCAGTTTTTTCCTTATAAACTCCGCTGGGATGTTAGTAGAAAGTTAAAGAAAATTGGTATTGTAGTCCAATCCAATACCTAAAGGGTGAGTGTTTAAAAACGCTCATGAGATACATGGGGCTCACTCCAGAAATTACTGAATTTCAACTACTGCCGTTTCGCTTAGTACCAGTTCTCACAGTTATTTTCCAATAACTCTGCAAAAGTGATTACTATCCTTTTTTTAAAAAATCGTGTTTACAGCCTCATTAATTATCTGTGTACCAGTTGCTCAATAATGGTCCTGCAATGTGTACGAACAGCACAATAAATTCCAGAACTGTAGGCGCAACCGCTTTCTGCTGCTGTGAAGTGTTGTTTGACCAAGTTCAAAGGCCATGTTCAAAGTGAATTGACGTAGAGCTAAGGAAAGTTGTGTGTTGCAACGCAACAGATATTTACATCATGGGTCGAATGGAATGAGTATCAGACGTGTACAACTGGGTATAGGGGAATTAGAGTAATATTAGAGTCAACTAATTGAAAGAACTCGCGGAAACTACAGCGGAAGTAAACGTTTCGTTGTTAGTACTCCCTCCCTTCCGTCTCATCAAAACCACCCGCCCGCTCGACTCGCTTGACTCGCAACATGCAAATTGCCGAGGGTTCGCTCGGTTCGAGGTTCTCCGTCCCAATTTCCCCGACTCTTTTTGCCCGAATGGGCGGAGGAAGGTGAGGGCCACTTCCTCCGCACACCCTACGTCGGATCATAAATGCCTAAAGACGTTTATGGGCGCCTGGCGCCGTGGGAATATTTAGTTTCCGTACTTCCATTGTAGTCAGGTCATGTTCCGTATGGTTTACTGATATTTCTCGATGCTGAATCGAATGGGATGGGTCTTGGAGCAGTAATACCAGGTCAAGCTGTTCATGAGAATAATAAACCATTGTGTAATAATTTCCAGGGTTTTTTTCTATGCAGGGAATTGTTCGGATTCCGTGAAACGATAAGATATTAATGGCGCTATGATCGTTTTTGCTGGGTTGATGAACATCCCATCTTCCCGAACCATGAGCACGCCACCTGTGGAGCAGGTAGCAAACTTTGCACTCTTCCCCAAATGAGCACATCCACATCATTGAACCTTGCCTCATTTTGTCTCACGAGAAGGTCGTCCATCTCCAGAGCAATGGCGAGCGTGGAGATTGGGCCCTTCCCTGAGGACATCCCTTCGCAGTCCCCGCCCTAAGTGAGCAGTTTCCTATTGAAGTCTGATTTAGTATCATTAGGTCATCATGACAATTAGGTATCATCAACCTTGTAAAAAAGAGGCAGTTAACAGTCAATCAAATAAACACCTTTGGCAGCTCATCTTATTCACGCATCAGTCGAAACGTGGGATAAAATTGCGTGGCCCGAAGAGGGAACATATGATATTGAAGTCTGAATTAGTAGAAGGAACTTGTAAAAACGGGATACGGGATCACACAAGACAACTAATCGAACGAGTCAGTATGTTTCGTTATTCCACTTCACTTACGCTAGAGGAAAGTTAAAGCTGATGCCCATCTCTGATGGCGCAGTCAAAACAAAACTGTAGTTCTCGCCTCACAACCCTGATGTCTATATTGCCTCGCCTTCCTCGTATCACTGCATTTTACTGAAATTGCAAAGGAGATAGGTCAAACTCAAGTACGACTTACAGCCTGAGGCCTGAGTTCATGAAAAATCGCGGATTTCATAACAACTGCAGAGATCGAAGGTCAGAGGCGAAAATCATATCAACGTCCTCGGAGAAATCTATGGTTGTAATAGTACATAGGTACGTAGTACTAAGGAATGTTTATATATATCATTGACAAACTGTTCTTCAACTCAACCATGCATTATCAAATTGATTCACTGACCTTTGGTTTCTTTCTCAGATGAAGTGGCCAAGAACTGGAAAGAAGGAAAACTAGCGGACAATCAAGATGTGAAGTGTTTTACCGCATGCTTCATGAAGGATATGGGATGGGTGAGTTACAATCAAGAAACCTCTTGATTGAGTTATTGCGCATTACCTTGGGGTATCCCGTACCATCTGGGAGGAGTTCTTAAGACACAGATCAACTGCGACCACGTTTCTTTGCCGTGACCTTCTTCGCAAACAGGTCGAAACTTGCTTAGAAGTAGTCAATGCTGGTAGTTTGGCTGCTCTTCTTTGAACCTCTTGTTTGTTGCGAGTAGCTTCAGATTTTAATTAAATCAAGGAGTAGGGTGGCGACTGAAAATGTTGTGTGATGCGGCGCAACCGACGTTTTTGTTAACCACACAATATCTACCTGCTTGAGGCTCACATTGAACAAATATAAGCTTATGACTATAAAGCTATATTTTGTCAATAATTATTTGTAATAGACTTACTTGACTTGAACAATCGAAAAGGCTTGTTACGCCTTCTGGTCAAAGGGCAAAGGCGATGATGATACTCTCTAGGAGGGATCTGAGGGTCTTGATTAGCTTCCTCACCGGACACTGCCCACTCAGGTACCACCTCAACAAGATGGGCATCTCAGAGGCGGTGGAATGCAGACTCTGTGGTGAGGAGGACGAGACGGCGGAGCACATCCTATGTGAGTGCCTTGCCTTAGCAGTCAAAAGCTTTGGATACTTTGCCCAGGGGATTATTGAGCCCCATATCATAGCGGAAGTTGCGGTGAAGGACATACGCCGCTTCACAAAGGGGGCGGGTATGTACGACGCCTTTTACTAAGGAAGGGCTAGTGTCACAATAGGCCCACACGTGGCCGCAGTGACAAAGGGACTTGTCCCACACGCCCTCGGAAAAGAAAAAAAAATAGACTTACTTTATTCAATCAACAAACAAGAGGGACGTTGTATATATAGCTCCCTGACTGTCCCAAAATTGGGATGAGCACCGCGGCCTATTGACCTATTGTCCCAGTCCAAACATCTCACAGGTCTATGCATAGTCTCCTAAGGAACGGAGCCTCCTATGTCTGTTAATTTTGCAGAGCCTCGTGATGATTCCCACGATCTGCCTTACGTTTTTCCACTCCATCCTCAGAGGGTTCCGTCGTATCTCGTGTATTTACCTCGAGATGAAGCATTTGGAGTATCTCTCTCCAGCAGAATTTCGGACTGTCTGATGCGTTCTCCTTGCCGAACGTTGAACACGGAATATCTAAAAAGTTTGTGCAGACTGGTGCCACGAAGAGCTTAACAAGCATGCAGACTGTGTCAGGTTTTCTGTATGCATGGCAGCGGTTTGGCTGTTGAGTGCACGGTTGACAAGTGGGGAGTCAATAGGGAGCTTCCCCCATCTGGGATAAACTTCACGTAGACCTTCCTATTGAGCAAAAACCTGCCTCACTAGAGATTCTCGTCAAAATGACGTGACACGTGTGAGTTCTCCCCCAACATCCGTTATAGGAGAAATTGGGTTGAGCCAGACCACTGGGCGAGCCAGTTCCTCACGGACCTGGGCGAGTTCAATACGAGGCTTTACTTCTTTTCTCTCAAAGGATCTCCATCTTGCACGTCCAGTGCGAAGAGAACAAGAAACCACCTGCTTCTCCACTGTAGTTCCTCCAACAGTGAGCGACGGTTGCTGGATCTGTGCCTTAAGAACTCCTCCCAGATAGTACAGGATACCCCAAGGTAATGTCTTTGCGCAATAACTCAATTGCGCTTCACCGGGAGGCTGGCTAAATGACTAATGATACATATGTGTAGAAGTTGGACATGGACTCACTCTCATTCCTCCCATCATTCTGCAATCAAGACAAATGTTAATTTTTCAGGAGAAAGACGGAAAATACATCCAGGAAAAGTTTGATCAATTGAGCGATGAAAAGTGGAAAGATGAAGATGGCTCATCCGAGAAAGCTAGGAAAGTTCACGCCACGTGTATTGAAGAAGGTGAGTTGAACCATTAAGATTTCTTACAACGAGAAATAACATGATAGCGTCACAGGTTTCGTAAAGGGCCAAACTTCCTTTATCCCCTTACGAATCCCTCACAGAGCTAAGATTTTCCAATACGTTTTCCTTCCCCTTCACAACTCATGAGCTCCTTTTTTCTCCAGTTCAACGCCCTCGGTCATTTCCAGGACTAGTATCAGCCCTTCGGCCTTCCCTGATTAGCCTCGAACCTCCTCCTGCGGTTACCATCCTGTTCTTCGTCCTCGCAGTTGTTGACACATTGATTAATGATATACAACTTTGACCAAAAACTATTTTCAGGCGATTTATAGATATTTGTTAGTTATTCCATTGAACTAAGTAACTAGATACAAAACTTCACCTCAAATTTAGTCTTTTTTCACGTCCACAGAATTAGTCAGTAGTTGCCAACGGTATTTGACATCCGTATTAAAGGAATTGTTTGTTGGCGTTGCTCTTGACTAGACCTACTTAAGCATCTCTTGCTCTAGAAACTAGGGCAATATGGAAGTCCGGCTGGTTCGTCATTCTTGACCACTATTCATTTCATTCGGCATCTGGTGCGAATGCTGCACACAGTTGCTATTCATATATCACCCAGAAACGGCTGTGGTGTGGAATGACAGTGCCATCTGCCTCGAAAATCGTGGATGCTCCACGCAGTAGGTTTGAGAGGGGACACTCAGAAAGTATACCTTTTAGACCTTGTGGTCCAGAAGATGTTGGCATTGCAGAAATTGTTACACCACCCATCTTAAACTGATGAGAGTTCCAAGAAGGTAAAACATTGTTTGGAAGCCTACGAGCAGTTGCGCGTTGTCCACTTCATTCTCTCGCCTGGGGCGAAGGTGTGGACTGACATCGAACTTTGCTTAACACAAGAAAATGAGCAGTGCAGGGGAGGAGCGCCTTTTGCATTGTCTGGACTGTTACTCAAGAGGCAGTTTTGGTGGTAGCAGGTGTTGCCCAATCCACCATCACGCAACCACGAGGAAAGAGCAGCATTCATCAAGGGGGCAACCAGTAAAAAAACCAATGGCTACCAAAAGAGAAGGAGGAGGGCTGTGAATCTCAGGACGTGGCAAAACGAATGGCATCGAACTGAAAGGGTGGTGGGCTAGGGAGTTGATTCCAACGCTCGGCTGTGGCTCTGGCAAGGTCACAGTGAGGTGGATTGTGGAAGACGCAGTTGGCCAACTCCCACCAGAGCCATTTGTTCACTCCATGTTGAATTCTGAAGAAAACTCGAGGTGCATTGCTTAATTGGCCTGGGCAGCACTCAGTCAGAAGAGGATGGAGCTTGCTCATTCGGGGTTAGTATCTCAGACATGATGAATGAAGACATGGAGGGCACATCCCTCCAGAACTTCCCTAACACTTGGACAGGACAGTATAGAAGGTTGTACGAGGGAGTTGGCACCCTGCAAGATTCTCGGGAGGGTGAAGTGAACAAGAAAGGAGGGACAGCCTGGTACAATAACCTAAATGGTTTCGGGTTGTTTCTCGACACGCACGAGTAAACAAATGGGGCCACTGGAAGCAAACCCTCTGTCGTACGTCCCTACGACAAGGTTAACATCCTTGCGGTTGCGCTTTAGTGTTCCCTGGTACTCACTGTGGCTTGCAAGCACCAAGGACTTGCAAGCTGTAGATTAATGCTCGTATGTATTGCTGCTACCCGTGAATATTTGAAGGGAATTATTTAAAATCACGAGGGCAAGTTTTTAACTAGACAGACAGGGGAAGGCAGGAAACGTGGGAATAATTTGTGTTGAATTGAATCCAATTGCTGTCAAACCCACTCGTATCTCCTTCACAATGCGTTCCACTCGACGTTTGAAACTGGTCAATATTTATTTACTTTATAAAACGTTTCTTGTGCTTTAGAAAGCCAACATTCCACCACTATTCACTATTTTAAACTTCGAATGTTACATTCACAATCAAGTCAACTCCAACATTGTTTTTCCAACTTCCAATTTTGTTGTTTTAGTCGAAAAATCAGGAACTACGGAGTCATGCGATAAAGCATATGAGTTAAGCCACTGCGTCATCAAAGAATCAGACAAGGTAAGGCCAAATAAGGATTACACTACATTCATTCCATTTGTGTGTTTGAAAATTGGAATGAGCGGCGGGTACACGCCCTAATTTTGGAGCTTTACACGCTTTTTCTTTTGTTTTCACTCTAAAACTCACAACAATAACTCAAAGTGCGTTATAAAACACCAACCGTAAATGTTAAACGTGTAACTATGTTACCAAACGCAAATGTACCCACAAGTTCGGAAATGAGTTAAAACCGCTTCCGTGCTACTTCCAGGCTGAGTGATAAATCCAGGAAACTGAGTCTTGCTCCTCACAACCCTATGTATTCATACTTCTTAAGATTATGTTGATAGATTCGTTTGGATAAATTCAGATTTGACTTATGAAGGGTTATTTTTTTCAGATTGGTTTGAAGAGACCCGACTGGTGAACAATATTCCAGTGAGACCACCACAACAGGATAATTACTTGACATATGTGCAGCAACTTTGTAGTAAACGGTTTAAATGCCATCACGTTTTTATGATACACCCTTCTCTCACCAACTCCCCCTCCCCAGTTAAACGTTCCTGCTCAAGACTGTGGAGAAAATCCTTGACAAGTACTTGAGAGACGGATGTTTGAGACTGACCCCCCTGGCAGATGGCCAATATGCCTACCGCGCAGGGAGATCATGTGACTCTGCGCTGCATGCACTAGTTAGGAAACTAGAAGAGTCAATGGGTAATAGGGAGATTGCCTTAGGGGCCTTTCTGGACATAGAAGGGGCCTTTGACAACACCTCCATATGTAGCATTGAAAGGGCGTTGAGGAAATTCAATGTAAACAGCAATGCAATAAAGTGGATCATCGCTGTATTGGAAAGCAGAGAGATCCAGACTACGCTAGGAAACTGTACAATCAGGGCGAGGACTGTGAGGGGATGCCCTCAGGGAGGGGTCCTATCTCCGCTCCTCTGGAACCTAGTGATTGACTCCCTACTAGGGAGACTTAATGCGGCGGGGTTTTACGCCCAAGGATACGCTGATGATGTGGTTGTGCTCATTAGGGGCAGGGTGCAAAGCGTGCTGTCGGACCTGATGGGGGCGGCCTTGCGGATGGTGTGCCTGTGGTGTGGGGAGATGGGGTTATCCATCAACCCAGCCAAGACGGTCATCGTGCCGTTCACAAGGCTTAGGCAACTGTCAGGACTGAGGCCGCAGTTAGTGATGGGCAAAGAAATTCAGCTCAGCGATCAAGTCAAATATCTGGGTGTGATTCTAGATCGAAAATTAGTCTGGAACGAGCACATCAGATACGTGACCAAGAAGGCGACAACGGCCCTTTGGACGTGTCAGAGAATGTGCGGGAGGACATGGGGTGTAAAGCCCAGAATGGCCTGCTGGTTCTACGAAGCCATAGTGAGACCAATAATCTCATATGGGTCAATCGTGTGGTGGTCAAACAATACTTCACAGCAGCGGGAAGCGGTAGCGCTTACAATTCCGGAATTTAATGTGCTCTTACTCATTCCAGGACCATTATTGAGCAATTGGTACACAGATAATTAATGAGGCTGTAAACACAAAATTTTAAAGAAGGATAGTAATTACTTTTGCAGAGTTATTGGGTAAAAACTTTGAGAACTTGTAGTAAGCGAAATGGCGGTAGTTGAAATTCAGGAATTTCTGGAGTTAGCCCCATGTATCTCATGAGCGTTTTCCAACACTCACCCTGTAGGTATTGAAATGGACTACAATACCACTTTTGTTAAACATTCTACTAACATTCCGGCGGAGTTTATATGGAAAAACCCGCGCTAAAAACGCTTTTCGTCGACAACTTTGATAACTTATTGTGCTGCTCTCGTCATGGATGGAAATTTTATGGTATAGTTGCCATATTGAGAGCTACCAATCTACAAAATTTAATCAAAATCGTCACAACCGTTTTTGAGAAAAAAAAATATTTGGGGTTTTGGTCACTACGATAATTATGATCAACATTCGGTGGATTTTGCTCATACCTTTATTTTGGCGTCCCATGGTAATCTGCGAGCTGGATATCAAGTTTGAGTGGATTTGGTACGGTGGTTCTCTCTAAAAATCGTTCACAGACAATTTTCCCAAATAGTGTTTTTCGGACTCAGGAGGGTCTGAAACGTAAAGATATGAAGAGAACTCAAAACTTTTTTTCAGCCGATTACAGAACTTTCCTTTCTACTTCGTAGAGCCAAGGAATGTAAAAAACGCAGGATACCTAACGACTAGTGAAAGTTCTTCTTCCCATTAATTGAGCCTAATAACCTGAAATGTGCTGGTTTTTCAACGAAGATAAATGCCGACAATGTTTGACTACTGCCGGCCTCTTAATCAAACTTCAAGTTCGAGTACTACCGGGAGCCCAGGGGAGTTGAAAAGGTTAGAATGCGCTATCTCGGCCACTTGCCACCGTTTAGGGCTGCGAAAAGCCTCCGGAACAGGCTCGAGTTGTTAATAAATAAATGATATTTCGCGATTCTCAATAATATGTACTTGTTAGGGATATGAAAACATCGTGCCGGACAAGGCTATTGATGCTCCCATTCTAATCAATTCACCGCGGTAAATATACCTGTCAATTGGAGCACTAGGTTTACTATTTCGGTTGTCCAAAGTACAAATATGTTGTACTTACACGATAATGTGCGCACACGACAACCCCAGCGAGGAAAAGTAGTGCGACCATCGTTGACGCCATTTCGAAAGCCAAGTGTATTCCCTCGTTCAGCAGTCAGTCTTTTCGTAGCTCTTGTCGCATTTTTTCACGATTTTTTTCACTTCTGATAGGACAGTAAATTTGGGGGTTACGTAGCGCCTATTCACGGGGAAATATCACTCATCATATGGATGATCTTTCTTTGAGAAGGAGGTTGAGATAGTGAATGTTATAATGAGACAGAAACCGGGAGATACTATGAATAGGAAGGAATATTTTTTTAAAACTGTTATACTGTTATGAAGTGAGCTAATCCCCCCATTGTCACAAACAGTGAGGGCTATACTAGCGGGAATGCCAGTCAAGCAATGACTCCAATGTTCGGATGTGAGGTCGTTTGGGAGGTTGATAGGCCTTTTTTTTGTGCCAGGAAGAACCGAATTCGTCAATTTAGCGAAGGTCGCCCCGGGGCATTTGTGCTGACTATGCACTACATTTTGTTCTTTATAAATGAAATTCGTTGAACGAATCTACAGCGCCCGTATATGTTGCGGAAAGCTGTATGTTGTAACTCAGCAGATATTTACCGTACCAAACGATAATTTTATCCTCTTTCGTTAGCCGCGTTCATTCCAACCCCGTTGCAAGGAACTTTCGCTGGCCCGCCCTATCTTTCGATGGCACTTACGGCTTTTCCTCATCCCAGGACGAGACAGTTTGGGCTTACTGGCTTCCTTGGGGTTTCGAAGGACCCCCGTGGTCTGTCAAGCTTCCACCCACTACTCAGGTGCGCATCTGGATCTGCTGTCAATGGATCAACTGGACATAGCCACAAATTATATTCATTTCGAACCCATTAGGGTCCATAGTGTGTGAGTCGGGTGTGCTTGTAGTAGCCGCAATTTATTGGGAAGGCAAGCTCAATCTTTATTTCAAGAGAGCTGTTGTCAGATGCGTTCTGTAATTGAGTTGCTACGGAGAGACAACGGCTTCCACTTTCCGATGTTGAAATAAATTTAGTTCGTGACATGTCCTTCGTGCTTTCGCATTAATTGACTCACTCGTTGTTCTTATTTCATTATTACCATTTGCTCTGCAATATATTTTTTTCATCCAATAGGTTATGGGCCTGGATTAACGATAAGTGGCAATCGGAAGTACGGTTAAAATTGAGTCGCATGGCCGGTCCAATTATTACACATGGAGCACGTATGTGGAAGCGCTCAGGAGGATGGGGGTATGCCAATGGTGACATCAGGAAGGCAGAGGAGCATGGTGAAGCTGTGATGCGATCTGCCGCTGATGTTTGGGTGAAAGTTTTACGCAAAACTTGTTCACCAACGTTGAATAAACCTCGTTGACGGCGAAGGTTGTACGCTGGCTCTGCTTAAGGCTGGCTATCAAGAGATTTTCTTTCACAAGGTGAAACAACTCTTTCAGCTTCTTCATGCGAAGCCCTGTCTCCAAAGTCGGTGTTTTGAACTCCAGATTGCGAGGCTCCTAATGGGAGAGACAAGACATTCCTAATATCGGAACGAATGGGGACCAGTTCTCTCCCAAAGTTCAAAAATGCAGGAGAATAGTTCTTAAAACCACGAACAGCACTGTTCAGGGCAAATTGTAATTCACCTAGGTAGTTGTCCCATTTAGTGTGACGTTCTTTGACGAGATACGTTCGTATAAGTTGGCGAATATTTATATTCGCTCTTTCCGTGGCTTGGAAGTGGTAGAGTGGAGTTGTCCGATGTCCAATACCACATGATTTAGCCAAGAAACGGACGGCGGAACTAACAAAGTTAGTGGCGTTATCAGTGATCATCACAGTGGGAGTTCCAAAACGGTTCAACATTACTGTTCTGAATCTCTCTAAAATAACAGCAGAAGTAGCGGTTCTTATTGGAACTAGCTCAACCCACTTAGTGAAGACATCTTCGAAGACTAAGAGGTACTTGTTCCCCTTCAAGCTTGATGGAAAAGGGCCTGACCTAAAACCAGAAGATCAAAGTGCTGTGGTTAATCGAATTCTGTACAAGTACTCAGCAGATCTCTGGAACGCCGTAAAGCACGTTTGGTAGCAAAAGGCTACACTCAATAGGCTGGTTTGGACTACCATGAAATATTCCCCAGTAGTTCGGCTCAGTTCACTCAGAACTGTGATGGCACTTGCGGTAAAACACAATATGGATGTGATGCAAATGGAAGTTGAGAAAATCTTGATGGACGTTATCGAGAATGAGGTTGAAAATATTTTTTAAAAACGGGGTGGGAAAGCTGAGTAGTTTTAACGATGGCAAGAAGCACTGCAGTTTGAATTGCTCTTTATGGCTTGAAACAATCTGGACGACAGTGGTACTTGTAACTTGATGAGAAATTGAGGTTACTCAGGATGAAACCACTCAATGCCAATAAACTTGTGGAAAAGGGAAGGTCAAAGTTTTATTGACAGTTCACGTTGATGATCTCGTAATCAAGTCCGGTAACCCAAATTCTCTTAAAAATGTGAAAGAAAAATTGATGAAAGATTTGGGCAAAGTTTATTATTGTTTAGGCCTCGAATATATGACAAGAAAAAGGGAAGAGTTCAAATTTCGCAGAGAAATTACAACGGTATTTTGAGGAAATTCAAGATGGAATCGTGTAAACCAATTGGAACGCCAATGGATACGAAATTTGTGGTTGCCGAAAAAGAAGAGGCGAAGACAGAAGAGTTGAAGAAGATACCATACTGAAGTTTGATTGGTTCTTTATTGTACTTGACGATGGGAACGCGAGTGGACATTACCTATGCAGTCAACTGTCTGAGTCAGTTCAACAGTTGTTTCACTGAAGCTCGTTGGAAGGCTGCGAAGAGAGATTTGCGCTATCTTCAAGGGACAACAACTCTTGGCTGACTTATACACGGGATATGCTGACGCAGATTGGGGCAATTGTGCAATTGATCGTCGTTCATAGAGTGGTTATCTCTTCACGTTGTCAGGAGCAGCTATTTCGAGGGCAGCAAGAAAGCAGAAGACGGTTGCACTGTCCAGCGCAGAAGCCGAGTTCTTGAGTCTTTCAGACGCTCTGAAAGAAGGACTGTATCTGAAAAGGTTCTTGGACGGAAATTGGATATCCAACTACGCAGCCTATATGCGTCTATGACAACCAGGGGGCGCAGAAACGTATGTCAAATCCGACTTATCACTCGAGGACTAAATATATAAATACCCGAAGTCAGTTCCTGAAACAAACTATTGACCTAGGAGCCATGTCCATCGACTTCTTAGGAACTGAGGACGTTCCGGCCGACTTTCTAACGAAGCCTGTGTCAAGAGAAAAGCATGAGAAGTGTTCTACGAATTCCGGTGTATTGTAAGTTTGGTCTTGAGGGGGCGTATTGGGAAGGCAAGCCCAATCTTTATTTCAAGACAGCTGTTGTCAGATGAGTTCTGTTATTGTGTTGCTACGGAGAAACAACAGCTTCCACTTTCCGATGTTGAAATAAATTTAGTTCGTGACATGTGTTTCGTGTTTTCGATGCGTAGCATTAATTGACTCACTCGTTCTTATTTCATTATTACCATTTGCTCTGCAATATATTTTTTTCATCCAATACAATTACCCTGGCTACTATGGGTGGGGGAAAGGGAAGGGTGAATTGCTTGTTCCTACCTTAGAAGTTCCTTATTAATTCTGACTACAGTCACACTCATCAGTACAGGAAGTGGTTTTTCTAGTGCATCGTGGTAACTGTTTTTCGTCAGAGTTGGGAAGAATAATAAAAGTAGCTGCGCAATATGGCTTTATTTTCGAATAATAGTTTGATTCTGAGTTAGTCAGGATCGGTCTTTCTTTCACCACTCGGTTTTCTTCAGTCCTTGCTGAAAAAAGAAAGCAATAAACAACAATGTTAGTATCAACCTAAAACCTAATTTACGTTAAAATTGGCATGTATGAGTTATTGCTGCTAGCAAGTGTGTATAGTAGCTTCCTTACTTTCTCAGTTTCCTTGGAGAGGCAGGCTGAGAAGTCATATGCTGCGCTGCATTCGCTTGCACCAGAGCCGACATTCGCTGAAATGTGAAAAAAATTAGGTGAATAAGTGTTTCAGAGCGAAGAAAATCATAATTTTAGTCCTCAACTTCATCTTGCGGAGCTCCTTATTCACTCTCTTCAACTCTTCCGTGACCTTACAGTTATAAGTTGTTCATTAATGTCGTAGCATCGTTAATGTTATTTGACGTTTCAAGCAATCACTTTCACAAACTGAGCGAAACGGTTATAAGGTAGTTTAGTAGAAGGCAAAGGAATGGCGTGTCTGCTGCTCCAACAGCCGTCCTTCACTGTTGTAGGAACTACAATTCTCCCACTTGCACCCACAACAACTGTACCAGGACAAACCAAACCCTTCGATTCAGCGGAGGCTCGTCCGGGGCATTTATGCTGACTGGGCACCTCAAATCTCGATTCGCTAAGACTTCGCTGCCGTCAGTTGTAACTGAGCCGGTTCCCTCGTTGCTGTGTTGTCCACGCTCGCGTTGGCTCCCACTCAGTTCCCTGTCTGTGGTGGTAAAACTTCCTTGAATGTAATTGAGACTAAAAGCCGTCTGTTCCAATTGCATTCAGTTGATAGCGTACTAACTCCCCAACTCTCTTAGTGCAATATCGCTTTCAATATGAATCCCCCGCCCCTTATAATTTTTTCAAATAATTTACTCAAAATCCATTTATATTTGCACATGCTTGTATATTTCTCAACAGTTATATTTGTGCGTTGATATTTTTAATGTAAACAAGTTCCGTTTTGATCAGCTAAATCAATCTTTTGCACAGACTTCTTGTGTCGGAGCAGATCAGTTTGCAGTTCTCCAGTCTCGTATCATAAGATCCGCCTCATTCTCGTATTATAATTATAGTGACCGAGCACCGATATGACCCGGTCAGGATCTCACTACTCACACTCACACTCACGCTACGCCTATATAGACAAGTGAATATAGGAGCAAGAAGGCTTTACTTACCATCAGCTACGCATTTAGCCTGAATCTTTTTGGCTTTGTCAACCGATTCTTGATCAGCTTTCCATTTTAATTCAGCAAATTTGCCCATCTTTTCAAGATTGAATTTGCCGCCATCGATCTAGAGAAATAGCCGCTTGTCATTAAAACCATAAAGTAAATGTGCTCTTGAAAAATTACATAAAAACTGCTGATGAGATTTTTAATGTAATAGAATCGATTCGTCGTTCATTTTTCGTGATAAATTCGCATGAGGTGAAATGACGAATGAATAAAAGAGAACGTACAAATCCTATGGCCTTCATTCCGCACTCCAAGAAGCATTTCACATCCTTAGTATCGGGCAGGGTGCTTTCTCTCCACTGTTTTTGAACTTCACCTGTGAAATTCGTTAACGGTTAAAAGAGGAATATTTTGTTACGCTAACAATCATTCTTCACAATAGAAATAAAACAATACTACTTTAGGAAGGACTGTATAAGCGCGATATAGTAAACACGACAAAACAACGTTAAACCTGCACACAACGCTGTTGCCACGACGCACTTTGCTAAAATGCTCCAAGTTTCCACCTCGTCTTCAAAAATAGTTAATGCTTGGACAAAACAAGGACGCAGAGTGACGGAGCTACCCAAATGCAAACCGAACACAAGTCAAATCGATAAGCGAGAGAAATTATCTTTTCATCTATTTTAACAAAATGTAGGCTGATGTGGGTGTTTGAAGAATTGCAAGAGGTGGGCTTTAAACTCTGAACAACGAATAACTAGACTATATTTGTGGGAATCAATAATGTATACGAAAAAAAAGAAGTAAAACAGCAAAAGAAAAACAAAACGTCGCTACGAGATAATTAAAAAATATATTAAAGGGCTGAAATTAAACTTCTTCACAGTTCACAATTATTGAAAGAAACGTGTCTCTGACCGGTTAATGCGGAATTTCGTACTGCTGGACATTGTTGCGAAGTGAATCCGGATTCTTGGCAAAATTGGCTTCCTTTTGGATGCTGATGACCGTAGGAAACCAGGTAGAAGAAATTTCAGTGGATGCTGTTGGCAACTGATGCGAAATTGAGCGGAAGACGAGAAGAGAATGATGGCGGAGGTGGAAGACGAAAAACGGAGGGATGGAGGGAGGCAACAACAATAGTGAACATGTGAGGTGAAGTTCAAGGCTGACCAGTAATCAAAGAAAGTAAACAAATAAAACTGCTCTTAGGCGTAAACAGTGGGAGATTAAACCTCGGTACAAGTATTAAATTGAACATCACGGTGTAAGGATTTCATCAAACTGGTCTGCATTTCATTTAACTCGGCGGATGTTCGAAGTGGACCGTATTAAATCGACGGGTTTCGATGGTTCAGGTTGAACTCGAAGAAATTTACAGAATCAAACGGCTTGCCCTTTGAATGTGGCGTTGACTCGTTGTCAGGGGCCTCCCAGGACGATGTTTTTCTCTTCAGCGCCTCTATGTTTAGGCAATTACGTGAGTTATTAATGAGCATTGTGTTTCGGCAACTGAACTCTGGACTTCAACCAATTCATCAAACGCATGACTCACGCCTTATCGTCCAGAACTTCAAGTCTCCTGCTCTTCAGGCTAGTTTTTATCTGCTCTGCTCCTCCTCTCTTCTCCAACTCACAAAATCTTTCCATCTTCCGCATCGCCTTTTTCTCCAGTTCCATTTTATACGTAGCACTCTACAGCTGTTAACCTTTTTCTCGTCCAAGACGCCTTTTTTCCTCCGCGAGGAAGTCCGCATTGTGTTCTCTAAAGTGCGGCAAGACAATTTGTTCCCCCAAGTTCTTCACACACCCCGAATGTCGTGCCTTTGTTAGGTATACTTATTCAGAACTTAGATACATCCGAAATGAATAATGCTGAGGACATTAGTATATCAAACATGGATAGATAAGAATAGATGACTGGACGTTGTTGTTGTTGCGAGCATTATTGCGCTGGAGTTAAGATGGTCACAATAGTCCTCCCTCGCTAATTTGGCTCGTCATATAGTCATTGAAACGGGCTGGTGGTTTGGTTTGTCGATTTGACCTTCGAAGATCCATGGGTACTGGAGTACTGGTTTCGTCATTAATTGGGGGACTTCCTACTTCATCCTGAGTCATGGCAGTGGCGTTTCTGGTAAAATTTAGAAGCTCGGGGCCCTGGAGAACTGGCCCTTCCTGTTGGTTGTGAACTGGTGGACTGGTTTTGTCCAGTTGGTCTTCCCCTGGGGCAAAGGAAACGATTTTCTATTGAACATTGGTTAAGCGAAGCTGGTTGGATTTTGATTTGGCGGTTCAAGAACAGTTCGCTGGGAGTTTTGCCATTTATTAACGGTGTTGCTCCGTATCTGAACAGGATCTGGAGAATTTTCTTCCTCATTGGTAAGGGTTCATTCACCATTGCAGCAAGTCGACGTTTTAATGTCTGGACGTTGCGCTCGGCAAGGCCATTAGTTGCTGGGTAGCCAGGCGCAATAAATTTCTGGCTGATCCCCGAGGCCGAACAGAAATTTCGAAATTCCTCACTCGTAAATATGATAGCATTGTCGCTAATCATTATATCAGGGAAGCCATTGCGAGCGAAAATTTCTTGCATCATGTCAATCGTTGATGCTGATGTTGGTGGAGAATTGCATGGCAAGATTTCTGCCCACCTGGATTTGGCATCGATCATTATTAAAAAATGGTGATTCTGATAGGGGCGTGGTCAATATGAATACGTTGCCAATTCTGATCAGGTTCCATCCACGGATGAAGAGGAGCCTTGTGAGGATCACTCTGGACTGTGGCACAATCAGGACATGCACGGACTGAGTGTTCGATGTCTTTGTCAATTGATTTCCAATAGACATAACGTCGGCTCAATTGTTTAATTTTGGTAGCTCCGACGTGCGTTCGATGTAGTTCCTGAAGGACAGCTGGTCGCATTATTGCGCTGGAGTTATGATGGTCACAATACCGAACTTCTGCACCATTCATCAAGTGACTCACCACCACTTCATCTCCTCTATCAACACCATCCGCAATTCATCGGAACAGTCCAGGTTATATTTTCCAATTCACAGACATTCCATTAAGTAGATCGCTGTCAATAATATAATTATACTGTGGGGTAACTAACCTCACAGGTGTTTATCGTCGTTATGTTAAAAACTTCGCTGAAATCGCCAAAACCCTTTTCCAACTATCTGAGGCTCACGTGGATTTTGAATGGAACACGCAACAAGAGCTCCTCCTCATCCTCGCCTTTCCTGACCTAAGTAAGGACTTCATTCTAGATTGTGATGCCAGTGGTTCTGCTGTAGTCGCAGATTTGTCACAAAATCATGATGGGGAACCGGTGGCATATTTCAGTCACACTTTGTCACGACCCGAAAGGAATTACAGTGCAACTCGCCCTGAACTTTTGGCCGTAATAAAATCCGTTAGCCATTTCCATCGATACCTTTATGGCAAACGTTTTCTTCACCGCTCAGACCACTCTGCATTTATGTGGCTTACAACATTTAAAACTCCAGAGGGACAACTTGCACGATGGCTCGATACTCTTCAATCCACTGATTTCACCATCACGCATAGACGAGGACAAGAGCATCAAAATGCCGATGGACTGTAGCGAAGACCTTGTGGGGTTGACTGTACGTATTGCAGTAGAAAAGAAGATAAGAATGTGCTTGTGAACACCCTGAGGGTCTTGCCAGACAAGAATCCACAAGAAGACGACCAAATTATCCAACAGATTATACGTTGGAAACAACCTAACTCAGCGGATTTGTCAGTCAGGGAACCTCGCTTTCGTCATCTAGTTGGACGTTGGGAACATCTAGAAATTGGAAATGGCGAGCTTTACAACAGGTGGTTGGAAAGAAAAGGACCAGAAAAAATTCAATGGGTTGTACCTCAGGCAATGGTGAAGGAAATTTTGAAAAATAACCACGATTCGCCATCTGCAGGTCATTTTGGATTCTGGAAGACGCTTGCAAAAGTACGCCAACGATATTTCTGGCCTGGCATGTCTACAGATATCAAGGCATAGTGTAAAACTTGTTCTGAGTGTAAGAGGTTCAAAGTACCTGGTCCAAAAAAAGCTGCCCCTCTTGAACGGTTCGCAGTAGGAGCGCCCTTTGAGAGGATGGGAATCGACATTTTGGGTCCTTTCCCAACCAGTAAGCGTGGGAACCGATACGTTAAGGTAGCGGTAGACTGTTTTTCAAAGTGGCCACAAGCGATTTGTGAACCGAATCAAGAGGCATCCATTGTTGCTTCAGCTCTTGTGGAACAGGTATTTCTTCGTGTAGGACTACCTTTAGAAATCCACACTGACCAAAGATGGAATTTCGAGTCCAAATTAGTGCAAGAAGTGTCGGATCTTCAACGGGTACACCGGACCAGAACAACTGCACTCCATCTACAATCAGCAGGGCTCGTGGAACGCGTGAACAGATCTCTCACAAAATGTTTGGCAATATTTGTGAATAAATTTCAAGATGACTGGGATACAAAGGTACCGTTGTTCTTATTGGCGTACAGATCAGCTCCCCATCGTACGACTGCTTTTTCACCAGCTCAGCTCGTATATGGAAAAGATTTGCGATTACCAGAAGACTTGGACCGCCCAGCTGCGACGGAAGCTGTCTCAAGAACGGAATTGAGAAGTTTCTGAGTTCGCGAAAGAAGAGGCTGGCCCTAAAAATGCGCTCGCAGAAAGAGGTTCACGATCGACGGACACAGACATCGACTTTCAAAGAAGGCGATTGGGTATGGGTGTCAAACGGAAGAAAGGTGTTTGTCCAAGCTGGACAGGACCCTGGGTCATTGACAAACGACTCAACGACGTATTGTTCGATGTGAAGTTGTGAAAAACGAAACGACGTTTACATGAACTAAATCATTCGCGACGACATTGTGGAAACCCATTTCATTAAAAAACAGAATAAACGATAAATTGTCTATATTTCCACAGAAATAATGAGCACAATTGTTAAATCGATTTCGACGGTTAGGTCATCATCAGTAACAAACACGAACTGAAGGTACCTCATAGAAAGGACATCTTATGTAGTCAGGTGAACTGAGATATTGAATCCTATTGGCTCAGAGAAGTGAAAGGGGGCAGTGGGGAAAAACCGATGTCAATTAACTCAGACAATGGTGGAGGGAAAACCCAAGCTATTGTAAAAATGATCCTATTAATAGTGAAATATTTCGAGGGATTACCTCATTTAGAGATTTCCCACACCGATCACTTTTAATTATTTCGAATTTTTCCAGCACATCCAACATACCTTCTTTTGGGCAAAAGTGAAGAAATTCTACATACTGCTTATTTGTTAGATCAAAACTGAAGTCATGATTAGATTCACTCAGATGACTTGCAAACGCAGAATCACCTTTGTTATCCCCAAAATCATTTTATCTTTTATTCGTTCCCTAAAGTTCCTACCAGTTTGACCACAATACTCAAATCCATTTTAGTTTATAGACCCCACTTTTATCCTGAACGTTAATTTTATCCTTAACAGAACCCAATAAAGCTTTAAGACTATTTTTATTTCTAAAACCTACTTTGAAACCTCTAGCTGATAGAATTTTGCCAAGTTTATCCGAAATTTTCCGATAGTAGGGTATCCCTATCCATTTTTTCTCTTCCAACACATTTCCCCTCACTAAATTTGAGACCTCTTCCCTAACCTTTTTCCTAAGAACCCTATGCCAAATAAAGTCGATGAGCTCTCCTCCATATCCACTACTCGCTGCTATACTTTTAATGGCTGATTTTACTTTTAATAAATTTTGATTATTCATTGGTATGGTGCCCTATTGATCATACTATGGAAAGCCGCATGTTTATGAACCAGAGGATGATTTGAGGTATTATGAATAGTGATGTCACTGTACGTATCTTTTCTATGAATTGAGAAATCACGTTTCTTGTTAATTAGTGAAATGGAACCCAATTCAAGGGTGAATTGAATGAACGGATCTAGTTTATTAATTTTTTTATGAAAGGAATTTAATTGTCTCTCGGTCCCTGTCCATAAGGTTATGATATCATCCGCATATCTATACTAATACAATAGGCTGTTTGATTTACATTGTCCAAAAATTTGTTTTTTCAATATAATCCATTTAAATGTCCGCCAGCAAAGGAGACAGTGGAGAACCCATCGCAACCCCTGGCTGAGTATAATATCAAAAATATCGAGATTCGAACTATGAATAAGCCCATTAACCACATCTTTGCAGGTGGCTACATCGATATTGGTATCCGCATAGCCAAGGCGAACGTCAGGCCTAATAGTCAGAGGGAAGAATTTGGAGCGTTCTACGAACTCCACGCTTTCCTCAACACTTGAGGACAGCGCGACACCAGATTTCGAACGCTGAATGAAAACTCGTGGATTTTTCGGGCCGAGAATCGGGGTTTTTTTAGATGACGCGGGTAACGCGGGGTCATAGGGTGAACGGGGCAGGGGTTCGTGCGCTGAATAAAGGAGGGGGCTAGGCAGGAGAGAAGGATGGGAAAATACATCGACCAACACAACACCGCAACATAAAAAATCCAGCCTCGAACAGCAGATAAGATAATTTCTCCATTTTTTTGTATCGAAAAACGACTTCTCGAAATCTCTCCGCGAGTGATCTACGTCGTATCTGAACATCATTCGGAACACGCAAAAAAAAAAGGTTCGTAATTCGGTGGACAATAAACCAGATTCCGGAAAATAACTCCTCATTTTGACAAGGCCGTACTTGTGAAGCACGTAGCGTGTGGAAGTAGCACGAAATAATATGATATAATACACGTAACATAACCCTACAAAAAATTCTTCGAATTCATTTCCAACCCAGGAATCAGAGGGTAGTAGGGGTTGAAGGGGGTGAGAGAGAAGTTTCGAGCATTCATAGTCGTCGATGTGAATAAATCACGTAATTCCTACCCGGCAACGGGTTCAAAAACGACTATTTATAAAAATGTGACAAAATAAATTTGAGACTGTCACTCTGTATAAACAATTTTATTGAATTCGTGGAAATACTCACTTGGCTTGACGTTGTGATCGGAGGCGCATTTTGCGATGGATTCTTTTATTTTGGCTTTAACGTCGGGCGTCACCTGTAAAAATTTATTTTTAGGTTTCAGTGTTGTAGAAATTTGTCAGGTCTTGAAATTGACAATTACGAATGTGCATCGGCACGTGCATTAAAGTACGGCGACGGAATGTTCGCTCAACTGGCGTTCTGAAATCCTCGAATTGTGGAGAGGCCTGTAAGTCAATCTGTAACACCTGCCGCCGCAACATACTTCGCTCTTGTAAGTACTGCGGCACGGAAAGTATCTTAGGTACTAATTTATCTTCGAGGGTGTGCCCCATGTTGTTCTGATTTCAATATTTTCGCGCGTACTGACAAATTATAGTTCCAAATCGGTCTCCTTGCACGTGCGTCTGCCGTTCCTCGCCACCCTCATCACCTCAATACGTGTCTGATTGCTCCGAAATAGTCAGTTTTGTTGGGATTAATTACGCAAAAACTGCACTGAAGTCGATTATCGTCAAATCTTTGGATAATTTACTGTGTGTCGTAATGTGAGAATTCAATTTTAATTTTTTGTGTCATCTGTTCCAAATAACAGGACAGCACCATACATTTCTCAATCTTGGGACAATGACAGCAGCAATACAACAAATTATCAACAATTTCGACAAAAATCGATGCCTGAGATGTTTTTACTTTCCTTGGCTCTACGAAGTAGAAAGGAAAGTTTTGTAATCGGCTGAAAAAAGTTCTCTTCAGATCTTTACGTTTCAGACCCCCCTGTGTCCGAAAAACACTATTTGAGAAAATGGTCTGTGTGTCTGTGAACGACTTTTAGAGAAAACCACCGTACCAAATGAGCTCAAACTTCATATCTCGCCGGTAGATTACCATGGGACGCCAAAATAAGGGTATGAACAAAATCCATCGAAATTTAACTATAGTTATCATAGTGATCAAAACACCAAATTTTTTTTTTTTTTCTCAAAAACGGCTCTAACGATTTTGATTACATTTTTTACATTGGTAGCTTTTAATATGATTATTATACCATAGAATTCCCATCTATGGGAAAATGACGAGAGCAGCACAATAAATTACCAAAACCTTCGACGTAATCGATTTTAGAGCGGTTTTTAGAGAAAACGACCGCGCCAAATCACCTCAAATTTGATCTCCAGCCTACAGGTTACTATGGGACGCAAAAATAAGGGTATGAACAAAATCCATCGAAAGTTAACTGTAGTTAGCATAGTGATTAAAACGCCAAATTTTTTCCTCCAAAACGGCTCAAACGATTTTGATTAAATTTTTTATATTGATATCTTTTGATCAGGCAATTATACCATAAAAATCCCATTCATAGGAAAATGACGGGAGCAGCACAATAAATTATCAAAATTTTCGACGAAAAGCGTTTTTAGCGCAGTTTTTTTTTTCCTTATAAACTCCGCTGGAATGTTGGTAGAATGTTAAAGAAAATTGGTATTGTAGTCCAATCTAATACCCAGTGGGTGAGGTGTTTAAAAACGCTAATGAGATACATGGGGCTCACTCCAGAAATTCCTGAATTTCAACGACCGCCGTTTCGCTTAATCCCAGTTCTAACAGTTATTACAAAATAACTCAGCAAAAGTGATTACTATCCTCCTTCAAACAATTTGTGTTTACAGCCTCATTAATTTTCTGTATACCAATGCTCAATAATGGTCCTGCAATGAGTACGAGCAGCACAATAAATTCCATCACTGTAGGCGCTACAGCTTCCTGCTGCTATGACGTGTTGTTCGACCGAGTTCAAAGGAACTGAGTTATAAATGAATCGATTAAATAGAATTAGCCATTTACAAAGCGAACTGACGTAGAGCTAAGGAACGTTGTGTGTTGCAACGCACCAGATATTTTTTATATACACCCTACACATCAGACGCTAGTGTTTAGAAAAACAAATCAGGTAGTAGAATAATAATGGTAATTACATAGTCCGGAGAGTCCACAAAAAATCCAAACCGTTCAAACTATCGTCGTTTTGTTGAATAATTTCAACCAAGTAAACCTCTCCCCCAAGAATATTGTGCTGTAATGAATGCTTAGCATTTCAGTAAGACGTTTCTGGCAGTGGTTCCTATCAAATAACGGCTCCTACTGCGATATTCTCATGATGAACTGGAAGCAATAATACGCAAGGCTCGCGTACCAGAATAACGTGTTGTGTAAGGACTCACAACTTTAGCCTTCAAACAGACGAAACATTCCCGGCGGGAGTGCGTAGGTTTGACGAAAACGCACAGCTTGCCGCGCACTGAGTAAAGCTATGTCCGCGGACTGGTGGAACACGGAACCAAATTCCAAATCTGCAATGTCCGTCCGCCGTCCAGACCATATTTTGCCTTTAACGTGGTCTACAGAATCCGTTCCATCGCATAAAAATTTCATTAGGTATTTAGTTGCCCCTGCCTGATTGGCAATCCGATGGTAGGAAGTGTCAATGGACTGAGTCCAATAAGACCCGCCTATATGGCGAACAGCGTAGTAAATATGGTGAGTTGTATAATACATCGTTGTGTAATAATTTATCCAGCGTTTTCCAGCAATTGGCAAGTTTGGAGAAAGCCGAGTTTGAACGAGTCGAGATGAGACGGAAGGTAGTGAGTGGAAATAAGCGCAAGCCGGGAAGAAACGACTACTTTCGCCCACAAGTTCCTACAAGTAGGAGAATTCACCTCACTGTTCCAAACGCATCCAATAGTTATTATTCGTTTCCATGTTGGTTGTTGTTATCTTATAAATATAGTTTACGTTTAACTTCAACGTCTCAACAGAATACTGATTTGTATTTCATAATTCTAATCATAACACTCACTATATTCACTGTGATTTCATCGTTTTCCATTTCGTGGCAGTCCTACACTCAGCATCGAAAAATACCTGAGAAACGATATCAAACTCGACGTAAATGCAATAAAACAGCGCGAATTTCGTTTTCAGCTAATTTTTACTTTCCTTGGCTATACGAAGTAGAAAGGAAAGTTATGTAATCGCCTGAAAAAAAAAGTTTTGAGTTCTCTTCAGATATTTACGTTTCAAACACCCCTGAGTCCGAAAAACGCTATTTGCCTAGGTGTGTGTCAATTTAAAAAAAAAACGACGGTACCAAATCAGGTCAAACTTGATACCTAGCCCGCAGGTTACCATGAGACATCAAAATAAGGGTATGAGCAAAATCCACCGAAAGTTGACTATAGTTGTCATAGTGATCAAAACGCCAAATATTTTTTTAATCAAAAACAGCTGTAACGATTTTGATTAAATTTTTTATGTTGATAGCTCCCAATATGGCAGCTATACCATAAAATTCCCATCTGTGAGAAAATAACTAGAGGGGCACAATAAATTACCAAAATTTACGACGAAATCGATTTTAGCGCGGTTTTTAGAGAAAACGACCGTACCAAATCAGATCAAACTTGATACCTAGCTCGCATGTTAGCATGGGACGCCAAAATAAGGGTATGAGCAAAATCCACCGAAAGTTAACTATAGTTGTCATAGTGATCAAAACACCAATTATTTTTTTAGTCAAAAACAGCGGTAACGATTTCGATTAAATTTTTTATATTGATAGCTCCCTATATGACAATCATACCATTAAATTCCCATCTGTGGGAAAATGACGAGATCAGCACAATAAATTATCATCATTTTCGACGGTTTTTAGCGCGTTTTTTGTCCTTATGAACTCCGCTGAAATGTTATTAGAATGTTCTAAAATTAATTCTCTGTGTACCAATTGCTCAATGAGTACGAGCAGCACAATAAATGCCGGAATTGTATGCGCTGCAACTTTCTGCCGCCGTGAAGTGACTTTTAACCAAATTCAAATGAACTGGGTAATAAATGAATTGAGTAAGTAGAAAAAGCCATCCACACAAGTGAATTGAAGTAGAGCTGAGGAAAGCTGTGTGTTACAACGCACCAGATATTTTCAACTTTTTTGCGGACGATAACAGTGGATTATGATCGGATTGCCGAGCAGGAGGGTGCAACTAGATACCAAACGGAATTATGGTTTCTAATGGAATGGGATCAGTCTCGCAGGTCCTCGAGAAACATTGCCGTTTACAAATGAACTATCTTCTCCCGTATAATTGATACGACCCCCCCCCCCCTAGCAATAATAAACCGTTGTGTAATAATTCACAGCGCTTTTAAGAAATTTTAGATACTCCTCAGTCTCATCCAGGTATAGGTTACATATTTCCCACATCTTCAGAACGGCATGAATAACCCCCCCCACACACACACACACACACACACAGACCATCTTCCCAAACGGTGTCTTACGGATTCAGTAGCCTTCGAAACATGGATAGGATTTCCAGAAAAGTAATGAAGTTTAGAATCTGAACAGGTTGCGCTATCTCGGCCACTTGCCACCGTGGCAAGGAACAGGCTCGAGTTGTTAATAAGTAAATTACATTTCGCGATTTTCAATAATCTGTACTTGTTAGGGATATGAAAACATCATCCCGGAGGAGGATGGTTTTGATGCTCCCGTTCTAATCAATTCACCGCAGTTAGACCACTAGGTTTACTTATTTCGACTGTTCATAGTATAAGTATGTCGTACTTACTGCAGATTGTGCGCACACTACAACCACAGCGAGGAAAAGTAGTCCGACCATCGTTGACGCCATTTCGAAAGCCAAGTGTACTCTCTCGTTCACCAGTCAGCTATTTAAACTGTACGCTCGAGCTGTTCGCTGCTCTTGTCTCCCCTACCGTTTTTTTTTGTTTTTACCTCGATTCCTCTCCCAAATCGAGAGTGTCTATTCACGAGGAAATATCACGCGTCTTGTGGAAGAAATGGCTTCGGGAAGGAGGATGAGATAGTAAATGTGATTATGGGACTAAAACCGCGATTGTTTCATGCGGTCAATTAACGGCTTGAGGGGAGATACTATGAATCGTAAGGCGTATTTTTTTTTTCAACTAAACTAATAACTAGAAAAAGCAAACCCAGAGGGGATAGTAATAAATGGACTGTATTGAAATACGGAAAGACCGACTCACCTAATCGTCAATGGCTCAAGTTTTCAGAACGTAGCGATCCGGCTATTTAAAAGAAGGATTGAGAAATGGAAAGTGAAAATAAAAACATATGGTGCGTTGCAACACACAACTTTCCTTAGCTCTACGACAATTCACTTTGTCCATGGGTAATTCTATTTAATCAATTCATTTATCACTCAGTTCATTTGAACATCGTCAAGTGTTTTTACTTTCCTTGGCTCTACGAAGTAGAAAGGAAAGTTATGTAATCGGCTGAAAAAAAAATTTTGAGTTTTCTTCAGATCTTTACGTTTCTGACCCTCCTGAGTCCGAAAAACACAATTTGGGAAAATGGTCTGTGTGTGTCTGTGAACGATTTTTAGAGAAAACCACCGTACCAAATCAGCTCAAACTTGATATCTCGCCCGCAGGTTAGCATCGAACGCCAAAATGAGGGTATGAACAAAATCCACCGAAATTTTACTATAGTTAGCATAGTGATCAAAACACCAAATTTTTTTTTCAAAAAAACGGCTCTAACGATTTTGATTAAATTTTTTATATGGATAGCTCTTAGTAGGATAATTATACCATAAAATTCCCATTTGTGGGAAAATGACGGGAGCAGCACAATAAATTATCAAAATTTTCGACGAAAAGCGTTTTTAGCGCAGTTTTTTTTCCTTATAAACTCCGCTGGAATGTTGGTAGAATGTTAAAGAAAATTGGTATTGTAGTCCAATTTAATACCCAGTGGGTGAGGTGTTTAAAACCGCTCATGAGATACATGGGGGTCACTCCAGAAATTCCTGAATTTCAACTACCGCTATTTCGCTTACTACCAGTTCTTACAGTTATTACCCAATAACTCTGTAAAAGTAATTACTATCCTCCTTCAAACAATTCGTGTTTACAGCCTCATTAATTATCTGTGTACCAATTGCTCAATAATGGTCGGGGAATGAGTACGAGCAGCACAATAAATTCCAGAACTTTAGGCGCTACCGCTTCCTGCTGCTGTGAAGTGTTGTTTCACCAATTCCAAAGGAACTGAGTGATAAATGAATCGATTAAATAGAATTAGCCATTTACAAAGTGAATTGAAGTAGAGCTAAGGAAAGTTATGTGTTGCAACGCACCAGATATTTCGGACTCAGGAGGGCCTGAAACGTAAAGATCTGAAGAAAACCCAAACATTTTTTTTAGCCGATTACATACCTTTCCTTTCTACTTTGTAGAGCCAAGGAAAGTAAAAAGGAAAAGTTTGTAAAACGTTGCGAGGGCAACCCAAAAAGGGGAAACGAGGGTGTCGAGAGACTCGTAATTTTCGGACATAGTCAACCGATCTTCGAGGTAAGGACTCGCTCGTCAGGTCAGTCGGTGACCGGAGCCAAAAAGAGCTAGCGCATGCCTTCTGTTGAGTCTTCCCCTAACTACAACCCGCAAGCCTAGCCGCAAAACCGCCACGGAAGAAGGCGCAACCAAACTGTTATGAAGAGAACTAATCTCTCCATTTTCACGAACAGTGAGGGGCCATAGTAGAGAAAACTGCGAGGAAACGTTTTGTTAGGAACACTGCTGAAGAGAGATGACTTCGATTTTTGGTGGTGAGGACGTTTTGAAAGTTCGTTGATTTCAGTGAACTTCATCATTTGAAAGTTCTTGAATGTTGGAAGCGTTGGGACGAACCTGTGTTTGGCAGTAAATGCCTCCAAGTCTCTTTGCTAAAATGCGCATGTGCATACTTACAACTCACGACTGCAGTGACCAACTTGTAGCCTGTATTTTTGAAGCTTCTGATGTTGAGCTGATGCGCCCTGACTATACAGTCTAAACTGAATGAATGGTGGAATATCATTCAGCAATCTTGAGACATTTGTTCCAGGTGTGAAGAAAAACGTAATCAAGTCCAAACTTAACGTTGTCTACACTGTTGACTATAAGTTGTCCTCTCGTTATTCCTGTTCTATCGTAAGAAGTGGCTATGCAAATAAATTAAACGCGAACTTCTTAAATTATTGAATCTCTCTCTTCTTCAACTTCGATTAATGTGTTTAAGAGAAATTAACATCGAAAATTGGGGAAAATAAATTGTCTCTTGTTAGAATATGAGATTATAAAGCTGCTGCTCGGTTACAGCTGTCCAAAATTCTTTCAACCTGTTTGGGATAAGATCAGTGTCCTGTGAACAGGTCCCATATGATCCTCATATCCTTCCTCCCCAGTGCAAGCACCTCCTTGGACCTCTCTGTGGAGAGCCGGATAAAGAGTTTTGACTGTATTAAAGAAATTAGGTTATATCCGCCAGTAGGCAAATTACTAAAGTTAACGTACCTGTTAGGTGAGTCCGTCTCCTCTGGCTTGTGAGTTACTGTGGGCAAGCGCTTTCGATGTAAAGACATCATCGTCTGGCCGTTAAGTCAGTACTGGAGTCAGCCAGTTGGTCGTGGTCTTTATATGCAAAGAGAAAGGTGAAAGGGGTGATGGAGCGTCGGGGAAGGGGCGGGGAGAGGAGGTCATGTACCTCAGGGGGAAACCCCTAGAGATAAATGGGACGTGTTGGATGGTCTGTCAATTGTGGAATTTAAGTCTTTTTTGTGTAGGGTGGTCTGTAAATCCGTCAGTTGGTTGTTTTCGTTTGTGTAGTGTTTTCAGTGGTGTGAATATGGTGTCGCATTTTGTGTTGATTTGTTCATTTATGATCTGTCCATTGAAGTTTTTTTGCTTATAAATTTCCATGTTTTCTAATATGTTCAGTTTTCGTCCTTTGTATTGTTTGTGTAGTAAGATGGTGCAGTCCTGTATTTTGGTGGGTTCATGTCCAGTTGTTTTGAGGTGGTTGGCAAAGTTTGAATCGTCTTTGTTCCTACTAAGAACACATTAAATCTCTTACATTTACAGACCACCCTACACAAAAAAGACTTAAATTCCACATTTGACAGACCATCCAACACGTCCCATTTATCTCTAGGGGGTTTCCCCCTGAGGTACATGACCTCCTCTCCCCGCCCCTTCCCCGACGCTCCATCACCCCTTTCACCTTTCTCTTTGTATATAAAGACCGCGACCAACTGACTGACTCCAGTACTGACTTAACGGCCAGACGATGATGTCTTTACATCGAAAGCGCTTGCCCACAGTAACTCACAAGCCAGAGGAGACGGATTCACCTAACAGGTACGTTAACTTTAGTTTTGACTGTGTTAGGCTCCTGGTGGTCCCAACAAAGGGCTAAGGGCCAATAGGGATCTGGGCTGATCCCTTCTTAGCCAACCTATCAGCCCGTTCATTTCCCTCTATACCCTAACACCCAAACAGTGTTAGACTGTTGTCCTCAGCCAGGGCCTTCAGTCCAGTCAGACACTCCCACACCTTCCGTGATGTAAGACAGTATGAGGCAAAGGCCTTGAGAGTGGCCTGACTGTCCACCATGATGTAGATTCTCTGCCACTTCAGTCCCCTCTGCAGCAGCCGCTGCACACAGACCGTCACCGCAGCCAACTCTGCCTGGAACACCGTGGCCTGCGACCCCAATGGGATTGCCACTGTGATTCTCGGCCCAAAGATACCTACCCCTGCAAGGCCACCCTGCACCGAGTAATCAGTGTAATATACGAGCGAGAACTCCCCCTTCCTACCTGGATCCCTCATGAATGAGTATCCAAAAGGGTAGCACGAAGTTGAACCTCGCGGGCATTGAGTCTACTGCATGCAGTTTGCCCCCCCCCCCTCCGCCCACCTTCACCTTGTCAAGGATCAAGTGGCAGGAGCTCCTCTTCCCCCACAAGATCAGACCCAACTCCAGCATACACACTGCCTGGAGGAACGCCATCCTTTTAACATGTATGTGGAGTAGAGCTAAATCTAGCAAGACCTCCAGTGCAGCCGTAGGGCATGTTGTCATACAGCCTGTAACGGCCAGACACCCCTACGCTGCAGTTTATTTAGCTGCAACTGCACTGTTTTGTTTTCCACCCTAGCCCATGGAAAACATAAATACATCCCTAATAGGATCCCATTGAAGTCCAAGAATTTTCACAGTAGTCAGCTCATCAAAGGAAATTGTGACAGGTTCATTGGTGCATGTGGCGTTAATAGCGTCTAGGAGGTCTTTGGAATTGCTGGACCACTTGCTTAAAGAGAATTTACCACGGTGCAACAGCTGAATCAAATCTCCTTGAACTTTAACAGCTTCTTGGACACTTTCAGCACCAGTCAAGATATCGTCCACGTATATATCATTTCTGAGGACTTCAGAGGCCTCGGGGTAGCTAACGCCATGATCGTGTATGATGAGTAGCCTCAGCACTCTTAATCTAACGCTTGGTAACATCACACGTTTTAATAACCTCAGTGACTAAGTGATGATGTCAATTGCAATTGACGCGGCCATTATATCGAAACCATCAACGAGCACAATCAAACGTAGTTATCATTGCATTGAAACAAAAAACAAAAATAAGAGACAAAATGTTCCTAGTGGTTGCGTACTTGTACGAAAGCTGTACCCACAGTTTGTGTAAATGTTTCTTTCGTTCGCATCGGAGGAAGTCGAGGTTTATATTTAACTTACACCTGAAGCCGCTCCAATTTTGGAAGACCCTTGTGGTTATGGGACATCACCCTACCAGGGTTGATTGAGGGGAAACATGAAAGAGTTTGTCATGTTGGAAAAATTATGACCGTGAGCTCGCCCAGAGGCTACGTTAACTTTATGTAGGGTAAAATCAGGCGAATCTCTTTCTACTTTGGGTCTCACTCCAAGACCCAAACAACTCCAAGACTTCGTTTTACATTTATTTGTCATTTCCGTAATTTTTTACAAGGGGTCCACTTTGGGCAAATATAAAGTTTTCTTTACAATTCCTGACACTTCTGCAGCAGCTGAAAGGTCATTTAGTAAATTAAAAATAACATAAAATTTTTAGACTCAGTAGGCCTCAAAACGTAAAGATCTGAAGAAAACCCAAATTTTTTCTTTGACACGAATAGCAAAGGGCACCCTGCATACTTTCCCTTTGGGGTAACGGAAAGTAAAAATGCGATAGGAGAGACAAGATACGCGAATAGCCCGAGCGTTTAGTTTAAAAAGACTGACTGCTGAACGAGAGTGCTGTCTGCGCACAATCTCATGTAACTACAACATATTTATACTTTAGAAAGCCGAAATAAGTAAAGCTCTTCGTGTAGCTCCAACATGACGTTTTCGTACCCCTAAAAAATACAGGTTACTGAAACTTGTGAAACGTCATTTATTTACTCATTAACGGCCCTGTTACCGATGATTTTCGCAGCCCCAAATGGTGGCAAGTGGTCGAGATTGCGCAACCTGTTTGGATTCTAAACTGTTTTACTTCTCCATGCTCCACGTAGTAGGAAGGAATGTTATGTAATCGGCTGAACAAAATTGTTTGTTTCCTTCAGATCTTTACGTTTCAGACCCCCCTGAGTCCGAAAAACACTATTTGGGAAAATTGTCTGTGAACGATTTTCAGAGAAAGCGACCGTACCAAATCAGGTCAAACTTGATATCTAGCCTGCAGGTTACCATCGAACGCCAAAACAAGGGTATGAGCAAAATCCACGGAAAGTTAATTATAGTTATCATAGCGATGAGAACACCAATTTTTTTTCTCAAAAACAGCTCAAACGATTTTGAATAAATTTTTTATATTGATAGCTCTCAATAAGAGAATCATACCATAAAATTCTCATTCGTGGGAAAATGACGAGAGCAGCCCAATTAATTATCAAAATTTTCCACGAAAATCGGTATTAGTGCGGTTTTTACTTTCCTTGTTTTTTATTATTCCTTGAGTTCCCAGAATTTCGTAAAAATCGCTTATCTCATTTTAAAGATATAGGAAATACAAACCCTATTCGTAGTCTGATGAATTCCTTGAACATCATAAAAAAGCTGCAACATCTAACACAACGGTAGAACAACGTGATTGGGACCTGTCCTATTTTATCGAACGTCGTAAAATATTAAAAATGAGACGGAGTCGTACGAATAATACCGGAAACTACAACTCATTTGCTACATTTCTCTTATATAACACCAACTCATTCCTAGTCGAATGGAAATTGGACATTTTTTGTCTTTTACAATCTCTCCTAGTTTTTCATCGCGCTTCAGGGCCGATTTTATCCAGTTCGTCCATAGAATGCGTCAAAAGGCGCTACGTAATCACTCGAAAATGATCACGAATCCATTGGAACCGAGAAGAATCGAAAAAAATAAGATAGAGAGACAAGATATGCGAATAGCCCGAGCGTTCAGTTTAATAAGACTGACCGCTGAACGAGAGAGTTCAATTGGCCTTCGAAATGGCGTTAACGAAGGTCGGACTACTTTTCCTCGCTGGGGTTGTCGTGTGCGCACATTATCGTGTAAGTACAACATATTTGTACTTTGGACAACCGAAATAAGTAAATCTCCTTGGGTAGCTCCAACATGACCTTTTCGTACCCCACTCCCACACGAGAGGGCGAGAGTTGAAGATCGAAAATAAAAGAACTCACATGCTCCGCAGATATCCGTCTGGGACACTCAACTGCAGTGAATTAACTGGGTGCAGTGGGGTCTGTTGTGGTTCGGTACTTATCGTGAATGATTTACTGGTGTAAATCACTTGGGGTGGGAGGATGTAAGATTCTCGCACCTCGCATCTCATTTCCTTGTTAATCACAACCCGCAGTCTTGTTAGTAACTCCATGTTGTTTTTCAAACCCACAGTTGTTGTTTTAGTTACCAAGAACTTTACTTTCATCTCCCGTTTTTGCTCATTTATAATTCGTTTGTACGTTAGAATCGACTTAGTTTTCGATTCTCAATAAAACTCGTTTCTTTTGTATTATTTCGGTTTGAGGATTTTAACACTACGTCTTACATATATTATAACTGTGAACTGGCCAGCGGTCACTTGATGTGCCAACTAAGTTAAACTCAAATCACACTAATCTTTCAAGTATAGTACAGCCCTCACTCACGCTCAGCACGTCCATTTATTTCTCAGGTCCAAGCGTTTAATACCCTTTGCGCATTTAATAGGCTGGTGTCACATATTTAATACTTATATTCCCTAAGCGTTCCTCAGATAATCCGACGATTGGAGAAAGCAACCAAAATCATTCAAAAACCTCTCTGTTCACTACCTGACACCCAAAGGTTAAGGACAGAGTGGCAATTGTGTAGGAACGCTGTGAAGTATTACACAACGGTTTCAGCTCTTGGGCAGCTTGAAGAAGTCTCACACCTCCGAGATCCCTCCCATTTGATTAAGCTTCGAAAAATAACTTGTAACGATACGAAACACGACCTGACTACAACCGAATGACGAAAATTGACATATTCTACGCGCCCGAAGGCAATTGGTCTGACTTGGCGAGTCTATCTAACGTGGTGGTTGAAGTGAGAAGGTTGGAAGGTGGAAGAATGAGTGAATAATATACCAAAAAAAGAGATTTGTTCACCACACTTGATCGTAGGTTCTGAAGGTTACTGAATCAACAAACCTAATTTTGTGACATTAAGTCTGTTTGCCTTGAATTCAATTTAGAAGATTTTTTGAAGGTGACAAAATGAGGTTGTGTGTGACGTACGTTTTGTAATGAAAATGGGCTTCCTGGTTTTGTGGTCAATAGTGAGCCCACTTTCTTAATAAACCCCGATTCCACAAGGTTCGTTCAAGCCCATAGCCTGTACAAGATCCCGAAGACGAGTCTGGATCTGATGACCGCCTTATCTTCCGTTGCGATGCCGCAGCAGGTTCCAATCGTGCTCGTAACAATATTGTGCATTGGGATATGCTCTATGAACCAACTGGTCGCAGGGTGACTTACAGTTCAATACCAATATGTTGATTATATTCGCATTCTCTCCAGCTGCCCGACCTCATTCCCGAGCACGTTCTACTGGGGAAGTGGAGTTGGTGAGACAAGGGTGTATGACAAAAACGTGGCGGCATATAAACCGTTTACTACAATGTTGCTGCACATGTGCCAAGTAATTATCCTGTTGTGGTATTCTCACTGGAATATTGTTCACCAGTCGGGTCTCTTCAAACCAACCTGAAGGAAATAACCCTGCATAGGTCAAACCCGAATTTATCCCAACGAATCTATCAACATAAGCTTAAGAAGTATGAATACATCAGGTTGTGAGAAGGAAGACTCACTTTCTTGGATTTATTACTCAGCCGGGAAGTAGCGCGGCAGTGGTTTTATTTCATTTACGAGCTTATTGGTACATTTTCCTATTTGGTAACACAGTTACACCTTTAACATTTACGGTTGGTGATTTATAACGCACTTTGAGTTATTGTTGTGAGTCTTAGAGTGAAGACGAAAGAAAAAAGGTGTGTAGCTCCAAAATTAGGGCGTGTACCCGCCGCTCATTCCAATTTCAAACACAAATGTTGAGTGTGGGTGTTCAGCATTAAAAGGTTGAGGCACTACACTCGAGAGTAGCCATTTTCCATGCTAGGTGTCATCACACAAGATGAACCCTCCCGTCACATGATGTCAATAGCACAAAGTGACGCTGCTAAATGAACCCTTTCCGTTGAATAAGTTTATTCGTGCTAACAATTTAAACGCACTTGCGCACAAAGCACGCCAATTTTTTTCGGGTAAAAATGAGATGAAACTGTGCATCAATTTTTAGCAATTCAATTTCATTTGAAACAAGCTGTAAAAAACTATTGCAACTTTCAGCTTAATATGAAATGATTGTGATTTTCCACCAAATAACAGCAATTGTTAGGCAAAATTTTGTTTCAGTTTTAATAATTCGGTGCTTATGTGCTGGTAGAGTGATTAACGTATCACACAGGAAATTTCAAAGAAATTTAATATGGAATCCTGTGAACCTCTGGGCACTCCACTTCACGTAAATTGTAAGTTTGAACAGCCTAAATTCGATTGAGAGCAATCTGCCTTACAGAAGTTTGAAAGGCTCACTGATACAAGGTACATACCTTACTATGCGTTAATTATCTCAGCCACTTCTACGCCAGTTTTTCCGAAGTACATTGGAAAGCGGCGAAAAGGACCTGTGCTATCTTCAACGCGCACTTGATTACCAGTTGACACGTACGAGGAGCTGTAACGTGGTCATTTGAAAAGAACGGTGGCTTTATCGAGTGTGGAAGCTGTGTGATCAAGTAATTCAGATGCTATAAAAGAAGCTGTGATACATGAGGAGATTGCCGAGTGATATGGGATTTTCAAATAATAGCCCAACGTGTTTGTACAATGATGGCTGGGGCCTCAGATGTTAATTTCCAACTCTGTTTACCACTCAACAACAAAACACTTCGACATTAGAAACAAGTTCATTCAACAAACGGTGAATGAAAACTTCGTAAAAACCACGTACATCAAAACTGACGAAATGCCTGCTGAGTTCTTGAACAAACCTCTAACCAAAGTAAAATTTATGTACTGTTCACAACAGTCTGGGGTGGGTTAAGTTTTTTCTTGCGTGGGCGTGTTGAGCAAAAGTCCAAACTTAACGTTGAATAAATTCTCATTCAGCGTCTAACCGTCAAACGGACTACTCTTCATTCCTCATCTATATCACCAGACTCTACCAACTCATTCCTAATTGTATGGAAATTGGAATTTTTTTGTCTTTTACAATCTCCCCTAGTTTTTTATCGCGCTTCAGGGCCGATTTTATCCAGTTCATCCATAGAATGCGTGAAAAGACGCCACGTAATCACTTAAAATGCGATTCTGAAGGAACTGAGAAGAATCGAGAAAAAATGCGATAGGAGACAAGATATGCGAATAGCCCGAGCGTTCAGTTTAAAAAGACTGACCGCAGAACGAAAGAGTTCAATTGGCTTTCGAAATGGCGTCAACGAAGGTCGGACTACTGTTCCTCGCTGTGGCGTTCGTGTGCGCACATTATGGTGTAAGTACAACATATTTATACTTTAGACAACCGAGATAAGTTAATCTCCTCATGTAGCTCCAGCGTGACATGACCCCTAACAAGTACAGATTAATGAAAATGGTGAAACTTCATTTATTTATTCATTGTGCACGAGCAAGTGGTAGAGACAGCGCAACCTGTGTGGATTCTAAACTTTTTTACTCCTCCGTGCTCTACGTAGTAGGAAGGAAGGATAAGAAACCGGTTTTTGAATAAATTGAATTTCCTTCGTACGTTTCTATTAGATTATTCCTGGAGCTTCCAAAATATCGCGAAAATCGCTTATGCCGTTCTGAAGATTCAGGAAATATAAAACCTATTCCTGGATTGATGAATTTCTAGAGTATCAAAAAAAGCTACAAATTCTAACACAACGGTATATTATACTGACTGACATATTAAAGGTACCCTCGCGATCGTGTGCTATGGCTCATAATCCCGACGAAAGTCGGGCAATAACCCTAACTAATAACTTTTGTCTGAGTCAGCAGTTCGTCAAACCTCACCAATATTTACCAATAATTTCTGTTGAACAGCATGGTCGCACAGCCTGACGGAGGTTAATAGCTCAGGAACCTATCCCATTCGGCTGAGCATAAAAAAATACCAGTTAACGTCGATAATTTACCTATTCCAGGCGCCAGTTGGCAATTGCGACGCCGGGACTGGTCGAGCTGATGAGTGGTTGGCGTAAGATAGCTGTGAAGGGGGAAATGACAGCAGGGCGAAAAAATAAAACGTTTGCTGTAATGTCCCGCGATTTCCTACAACATCTAGAATTCACCTCACTACATTTACCGTTATTCCGTCAAAACGCATTACTACACCTCTGAGATTCAGCATCGAAAAATACCCGGAAAACGACAGCGAACACGACGTAAATGCAATGAAACTGCCAAAACTTCGTTTTCGGTCGCTTCAAACTATTTTTTGCTCATAACAACCGTGGGTTTTCTCCGATTAGATTGACGAGCAGGCGGGCACCACTACGCATCAAATAGACGTTTTGCATGGGTAGGTGGATTCTTTAGCCCTCGTTGAAGGCAAAATATGGTCGTCGATTGGTTGAGAAAACAATCCGCCGTAGTACTTAAACGCGCACCGGACCACAAACGCGATTTTCCGTGTTTAAACCTGTCCTTCTAAAACGTTCTACGATACTGAAACGTAAAATAAAACTTTTACAGGTGACAGCACTTCAGCCTAACATCATAGCCATGATGAGACAATCCATGTCAAAATGCGACTCTGAATTCCACGTCAAAGAAAGTGAGTATTTACGAAATCATTAAAACCGTTTATACAGAGTGGAAGTCTCAAATTAAATTTGTTTCTGTTTCGTTTATCAATGATTACACTAGGGATGACTGAAACACTTCTTTCTTTTATTAAAGAAATTGGGTCTTTCTTTCCTTCTCTCCCACTCTCTCTCTCTCCCTTTATCTACCTCTTGCAGTCACGGAAGCTCTTTTCACAGTCTCCACTTGTCCACCATGCACTCAACGGCCAAGCCAACTGGAAACTGGCCAGCGATCTCATGAAATGCTTAAGTACGTCTCGATGATTCAGTACTCTCCTCTGATTAACTTTGCTCTTTGCTAACCCAGGATTCGAGGCGGTAGCAATCAAGCCTAGGTCAATGATCTTGTCAATGAGGATTGTATCACAGTTATTTAATTTTTTTTTTTGGAACAGTGGATGTAGGCGATACCCTCATTGCGGCCACACACGGGCTTATTGTGAGGGTGTCCATGATTCTCAGATCAGGGCCCCCCCGGCACCACCACCAGACAGGCCCCACAGGACTGCTCTCACTTGGTGTGACGTCACCTATACGCCCCCACCACCCCTTCACAAAGCGGAGGACATCCGTAAGTTCTGAATAAGGGCTGAAGAAAGGGCCTCCCAAACACATGACGGCGCGATGTCACGAGTCCATCGCATGCGCACAACACATGCTCTTCTATCTCCAGCTCCACCTCGTAGAACCTGTACCTCACGCTTGCCAATATTTGCAAGGTGGTACCTCAGCAGACAGTGACCTGTGAACAGGCCACATATGATCTTCATATCCTTTCTCCCCAGTGCAAGCACCTTCTGAGCCCTCTCTTCAGAGAGTCAGATGAAGAGTTTTGACTGTCTAAGGCTGGGCAACCTCTTCACCTGTCCTCCCATTTGCCAACCTCTCTAGGTAGGCGGCTCCTCATAGTCCCAACAAAGGGCTCAGGGCTACAGGTATCTGCGCCGATCCCTTCTTTGTCAACCCATCTTTTTTTCCCTCTATACCCTGATGCCCTGGCACCCAACACAGTGTTGTCCTCAGTCAGGGCCTTAAGTACAGTCAGACACTCCCACACCTGCCACGACGTAAGACAATATGAGACTAAGGCCTAGAGATTGGCCTGGCTGTACCTGTAGATCCTCTGCTGGTCCCCTCTGCACGAGCCACACCCCAGTGGGATCGCTGCTCTAATTCTCGGCTCATACGCGCTGTAATGGCCAGACACGCCCTACACTGCAGTTTATTTAGCTGCAACTGCACTGTTTTATTTTCCACCTAGTCCACCAGACCAGGGCTTCATAGGTGACTACAGGCCTAACAACCACAGTGCATAGCCATTGGATCATGCCAGGCCCCAACCCCCATGTCTTCCCCACCATTCTCTGAGCTCCCCACATCACCAGTGACGCCCGCTGCAAGGCTTTGTTCATGTGTGTGGCACAAGTAAGCTTCCCATCAAGGAAAACTCCCAGATACTTGATATCACACTGCACCATCACCACCTAACCACCCAGCCTGAATGGTACCAGGCTCGTTTTGTCTGGATTCACAAACAATCCTTGCACATTCCACCATCTCTGTAGGGTATTCAGTGCATGCTGCACGCATTCACTGATCACACTCGCGAATTTACCCCTGACTATAATTACCAGGTCGTCCGCATATCCTATTACCTTGTAGCACTCCTCCTCCAGCAGCACAAGAAGGGTATCAGCTACCAGTAACCAGTGGAGAGGGGAGAGAGTTTGTATCACAGTTACCTACTACTGACTGTTGTATCACATACACCCCTACTGGCCTTGCTGATTGCTCTGAATTGTTCTCACAAAGGTAGTGCCTTTGACTATGGGTTGTTACCAGTCATACTTCAACGACACTCGTTTCACTTGACCCAGCATCAAAAAATGCAATTAAAACGATACCAAACACGACATGGTTGCGATGTAACTGCCTAAATTTCGTTTTCCTATTTAACTCAATTCAAATCCATTTTCACCCGCAGCAACTATGGGTTTCGTCAGATCGGATTACCCAGCAGAAGGACACAACTGGATACCAAATGGATTTATTCCATATTAGTGCGGTGAAGGAACAAATTTTGTATATCGCGTTGAAAAAAAAATGGCTCAGACGGCTGGCGGACATTTCAGATTTAGAATCCTGATGCAAAGTATTCTAGGAGCTCCTCACAGTAAAATAAATCGAATGTTGCTGAAAGGACGAACTGATTGGACTATCGAGTGTGGTGGGGAGGTTGGTGTCGCAACTTTAATTTCTTGGCCGGCGTTCTGGGATCGCTGATGACCCTTGATCGTATGAAACGTGGCGTTCGTTAGGCTACAGTAGGCTTCGTCGTAGCGAATTCGACGGAAACAGACGATGGGAGAACTCGAGTGGAGAGGGGTAACGTGGAAAGCTTAGAGGTGGCGATGGACTTGTTGAGAACGGATGAGGAGGAGCAAGAGAGATATTACCAAAATATACCAACTGGGCTATTAGAGTAGTCGACACAACCTCTTCCGGATCCCCCGCTGAGTGTGCCGCCTGTCGCGAAAACCCGGACGTTTCAACCTCACCAAACGACGCCATAACGCAATTAACACAACTTGGGGGCTTACGATTAAAGCTTACTAAATTGGAGCCTAATCATCAAGCGCAAGGATCACACTAATTACATCCAAAAATCATATTTAAAATTATTTTATTTTTTATTTCACTTTTCTATTGTACGTTTCGAAATTTTGCTTACTATGTTTTAATATCATTTTATGATGATTTCTAACTAAAATTCATCATATATATTTCTTAAGCAACAATAAAAAATTTTAAATGATATGTGGGGGTGGTGGGTGGGGGGGGGGAAACAACATTTAGAAACGTTAAAGTGGGACATGGCACAAACACGGTTGGAAAACACTGCTCTAGTATATAGGATCACAGTGTAAGGTGTTCAGTTTGATAGTTGTCTGAGGATGGCTTAATCGCCGAAACTAGTCTACTTTTTGTTTACTAGTAAAAAATATCATTTCTCTCGTTTTCTGTTTGACAAGTGTTCGGTGTGAATTTCTGTCACTCTGCTTTGTCCCATTTCCTCTCACAAAGTTTATAGTTACGAACAGAAGGTACATGTTTGATGAGGGCTTATTTGATAGTATTAATTATTCTACATATGACGAGAGACAGATTGGGAAACTTGGAGGATTTTGACTTAGATTAACTAGGGCTTCTTACGGGCGATCAGTTGTGTTGTTGTTTTTACCACATCATGCTTATGCAACCTTAATATTACTTCTTGAAATACTATGTTTTACTTTTATGTAAAAGATTTTTGTCACAGAAAAATATTCTTCTTCTTCTAACTCTTAACGCGTTTCACAGGTGAAGTTGACGAGCACTGGGAAGAACTCCCACCCATTAATGAGAAGTGTTGGTTGGCTGTGTTGGCCGTTGAGTGCATGGTAGACAAGTGGAGACTGTGAAAAGAGCTTCCGTGACTGCAAGAGGTAGATAAAGGGAGAGAGAGAGAGTGGGAGAGAAGGAAAGAAAGAAGTGTTTCAGTCATCCCTAGTGTAATCATTGTTAAACGAAACAGAAACAAATTTAATTTGAGACTTCCACTCTGTATAAACGGTTTTAATGGTTTCGGAAATACTCACTTTCTTTGACGTTAACTGGTATTTTTTGATGCTCAGCCGAATGGGATAGGTTCCTGAGCTATAAACCTCCGTCAGGCTGTGCGGCCATGCTGTTCAACAGAATATTATTTGTAAATATTGGTGAGGTTTGACGAGCTGCTGACTCAGACAAAAGTTAGTGCAATCACGCAGAGCTCCGATCCATTAGTGCCCGACTTTCGTCGGGATTATGAGCCATAGCTTCAACACGATCGCGAGGGTACCATTAATATGAGTCAGTCAGTATAATATACCGTTGTGTTAGAATTTGAAGCTTTTTTTGATACTCTAGAAATTCATCAATCCAGGAATAGGTTTTATATTTCCTGAATCTTCAGAACGGCATAAGCGATTTTCACGATATTTTGGAAGCTCCAGGAATAATCTAATAGAAACGTATGAAGGATATTCAATTTATTCAAAAGCCGGTTTCTTATTCTTCCTTCCTACTACGTAGAGCACGGAGGAGTAAAAAAGTTTAGAATCCAAACAGGTTGCGCTGTCCCTACACTTGCTCGGGCACAATGAATAAATAAATGAAGGTTCACCATTTGCATTAATCTGTACTTGTTAGGGGTCATGTCACGCTGGAGCTACACGAGAAGGTTTACTTATCTCGGCTGTACAAAGTACAAATATGTTGTACTTACAGGATATTGTGAGCACACGAACGCCACAGCGAGGAAAAGTAGTCCGACCTTCGTTGACGCCATTTCGAAAGCCAATTGAACTCTTTTGTTCTGCGGTCAGTCTTAATAAACTGAACGCTCGGGCTATTCGCATATCTTGTCTCTCCTATCGCATTTTTTTTTTTCGATTCTTCTCAGTTCCTTCAGAATCGCATTTTAAGTGATTACGTGGCGTCTTTTCACGCAGTGTATGGATGAACTGAATAAAATCGGCCCTGAAGCGCGATAAAAAACTAGGGTAGATTGTGAAAGACAAAAAATTTCTAATTTCGATACAATTAGGAGTGAGTTGGTGGAGTCTGGTGTTACATATGAGGGATGAAGAGTAGCCAGTTTGACGGTTAGAAGCAGAATGAGAATTTATTCAACGTTAAGTTTGGACTTTTGCTCAACACGACCACGCAAGAAAAAACTTAACCCACCCCAGACTGTTGTGAACAGTACATAAATTTTACTTTGGTTACAGGTTTGTTCAAGAAATCAGCAGGCATTTCGTCAGTTTTGATGTACATGGTTTTTACGAAGTTTTCATTCATCGTTTGTTGAATGAACTTGTTTCTAATGTCGAAGTGTTTTGTTGTTGAGTGGTAAACAGAGTTGGCAATTAACATCTGAGGCCCCAGCCATCATTGTACAAACACGTCGGGCTATTATTTGGAAATCCCATATCACTCGGCAATCTCCTCGTGAATACAGCTTCTTTTATAGCATCTGAGTTACTTGATCACTCAGCTTCCACACTCGATAAAGCCACCGTTCTTTTTCGATGACCACGTCACAGCTCCTCGTACGTGTCAACTCGTAATCAAGTGCGCGTTGAAGATAGCACAGGCCCTTTTCGCCGCTTTCCAATGTTCTTCGGAAAAACTGGCGTTAAACTGGCTGAGATAATTAACGCATAGTAAGGTATGTACCTTGTATCAGTGAGCCTTTCAAACTTCTGTGAGGAAGATTGCTCTCAATCGAATTTAGGCTGTTCAAACTTACAATTTACGTGAAGTGGAGTGCCCAGAGACTCACAGGATTCCATATTAAATTTCTTCGAAATTTCCTGTGCATATTTCCTGTGTGATACGTTAATCACTCTACCGGCACATAAGCACCGAATTATTAAAACTGAAACAAAATTTTGCCTAACAATTGCTGTAATTTGGTGGAAAATCACAATAATTTCATATTAAGCTGAAAGTTGCAATATTTTTTTACAGCTTGTTTCAAATGAAATTGAATTGCTAAAAATTGATGCACAGTTTCATCTCATTTTTATTCGAAAAAAAATTGGCGTGCTTTGTGCGCAAGTGCGTTTAAATTGTTAGCCCGAATAAACGTCCTTGTGGAATCGGGGTTTATTAAGAAAGTGGGCTCACTATTGACCACAAACCCAGGAAGCCCATTTTCATTACAAAACGTACGTCACACACAACCTCATTTTCTCACCTTCAAAAAATCTTCTAAATTGAGTTCAAGGCAAACAGACTTAATGTCACAAAATTAGGTTTGTTGATTCAGTAACCTTCAGAACGTACGATCAAGTGTGGTGAACAAATCTCTTTTTTTGGTTTATTATTCGCTCATTCTTCCACCTTCCACCCTTCTCACTTCAACCACCACATCATATAGACTCGCCAAGTCAGACCAATTGCCTTCGGGCGCGTAGAATATGTCAATTTTCGTCATTCGGTTGTAGTCAGGTCGTGTTTCGTATCGTTACAAGTTATTTTTCGAAGCTTAATCAAATGGGAGGGATCTCGGAGGTGTGAGACTGCGTCAAGCTGCCCAAGAGCTGAAACTGTTGTGTAATACTTCACAGCGTTCCTACACAATTGCCACTCTGCCCTAAACCTTTGGGTGTCAGGTAGTGAACAGAGAGGTTTTTGAATGATTTTGGTTGCTTTCTTCAATAGTCGGGTTTTCTGAGGAACACTTAGCAAGTGTTCCACACTTAATTCTTAGGCATTTATTACGCCACAATATTCTTGAGCGAGGTTTACGGGGTCCAGTGTTACGTGCCAGGAAAAGCTGTGCGGATGGGCGTACGAAGAGACGTTGCATTCGAATAGCTGACACATTTGGCCCTGGTGCGCTATTCAGTTCGCTGGGGTCACATCAAAAGACCCAATGCGATGCAAACGGATAGCTGCCAATCGAAAATACGAAGGAGTCTGATTCGACTAAGTTGAATTTTCGTTTTCATGAAATGAAGAGATGCTTCTCACGTAGAATAGGTATGGAAAGTATTATAGCAATGCGAATGTAAAAAGTTGAGTATTCTTCAGATCTTTGAGTCTTGAGGTCTACTAATAGAAAATATCTGGTGTTTAGCAACGCACAACTTTCTTTGCCTTACGTGAATTCTATATAATAAGAAATAATTCACTCTATTTGTTACTAAGTTCATATATACACGAAAAACAACTTCGAGAAACTAGTAGCGCTTCAAGTTCCGGAATTTATTGTCCTCCCCTCATTATGCCACGACTTCTTTGGAAGAACGCCATTATTCTGGGAACGTTTGTTTCTCAGTTGTAGAATTACAGAAGAAACACAGCGAAAGACATTATTCAACAAAACGACGACAGTTTGAACGGTTTGGATTTTTTGTGGATTCTCCGAACTATGTAATTACCATTATTATTCTACTACCATCCTGATTTGTTTTTCTAAACCCTAGCGTCTGATGTGTAGGGTGTATAGAGAAAATATCTGGTGCATTACAACACACAACTTTCCTTAGCTCTACGTCAATTCGCTTTGTAAATGGCTAATTCTATTTAATCGATTCATTTATAACTCAGTTCCTTTGAACTCGGTCGAACAACACGTTTTTAGCGCAGTTTTTTTTCCTTATAAACTCCGCTGGAATGTTGGTAGAATGTTAAAGAAAATTGGTATTGTAGTCCAATTTAATACCCAGTGGGTGAGGTGTTTAAAACCGCTCATGAGATACATGGGGGTCACTCCAGAAATTCCAGAGTTTCAAATACTGCCGTTTCGCTAACTACCAGTTGTAAACGTTTTTACCCAATAACTCTGCAAAAGTAATTACTATCCTTCTTCAAAAAATTTATGTTTACAGCCTCATTAATTATCTGTGTACCGATTGCTCAATATTGGTCCTGCAATGAGTACGAGCAGCACAATAAAATCTGGAACTGTAAGCGCTACTGCTTCCTGCTGCCGTAAAGCGTAATTTGACCAAGTTCAAATTAACTGAATGATAAATGAATTGAATAAATAGAATTAGCCATATACAAAGTGAATTGTTGTAGAGCTAAGGAAAGTTGTGTGTTGCAACGCACCAGATATTTTTTTGCGTGTTCCGAACGTTGTTCAGATACGACGTAGATCACTCGCGGAGAGATTTCGAGTCGTTTTTCGATACAAAAAAATGGATAAATTATCTTATCTACTGTTCGAGGCTGCATTTTTTATGTTGCGGTGTCGTGTTGGTCAATGTATTTTCCCATCCTTCTCTCCTGCCTAGCCCCCTCCTTTATTCAGCGCACGAACCCCTGCCCCGTTCACCCTATGACCCCGCGTTACCCGCGTCAACTAAAAGAACCCAGATTTTCGGCCCGAAAAATCCACGACTTTTCATTCAGCGTTCGAAATCTGATGTCGCGCTGACCTCAAGTGTTGGGGAAAGCGTGGAGTTCGTAGAACGCTCCAAATTCTTTCCTCTGACTATTAGGCCTGACGTCCGCCTTGGCTATGCGGATACCAATATCGATGTAGCCACCTGCAAAGATGTGGTAAATGGGCTTATTCATAGTTCGAATCTCGATATTTTTGATATTATACTCAGCCGGGGGTTGCGATGGGTTCTCCTGCCTCCTTTGCTGGCGGACATTTAAATGGATTATATTGAAAAAAACAAATTTTTGGAAAATGTAAATCAAACAGCCTCTTGTATTAGTATAGATATGTGGATGATATCATAACCTTATGGACAGGGACCAAAAGACAATTAAATTCCTTCCATGAAAAAATTAATAAACTAGATCCGTTCATTCAATTCACCCTTGAATTGGGCAGAGATAAGTTGAATTTTCTAGATTTGTCTATTTTACTAATTACAAAAAACATTATTTCTCAATGTATAGAAAAGATACGTACAGTGACATCACTATTCATAATACGACAAATCATCCTCTGGTCATAAACATGCGGCCTTCCATAGTATGCTCAATAGAGCACTGTCTATACCAATGAATAATCAAAATTTATTAAAAGAAAAATAAGTCATTATAAGTATAGCAGCGAGTAGTGGATATGGAGGAAAGCTCATCGACTTTATTTGGCATAGGGTTCTTAAGAAAAAAAGTAGGGAAAGGGGTCTCAATTTTAGTGAGGGGAAGTGTGTTAGAAGAGAAAAAATGGATAGGGATACCTTACTATGGGAAAATTTCGGATAAACTTGGCAAAATTCTATCATCTAGAATTTCTTCACTTTTGCCCAAAAGGAGGTATGTTGGATGTGGTGGAAAAATTCGAAATTGTTAAAAGTGATCGGTGTGGGAAATTTCTAAATGAGGTAATCCCTCGAAATATTTCACTATTAATAGGTTCATTTTTACAATAGCTTGGGTTTTCCCTCCACCATTGTCTGAGTTAATTGTTGACATCGGTTTTTCCCCCCTGACCGCTTTCACTTCTCTGAGACAATAGGATTCAATATCTCCGTTCACCTGACTATATAAGATGTCCTTTCTATGAGGTACCTTCAGTTCATGTTTGTTACTGATGATGACCTAACCGTCAAAATCGATTCAACAATTGTGCTCATTATTTCTGTGGAAATATAGACAATTTATCGTTTATTCTGTTTTTTAATGAAATGGGTTTCCACAATGTCGTCGCGAATGTTTTAGTTCATGTTAACGTCGTTTCGTTTTTCACAACTTCACATCGAACAATACGTCGTTGAGTCGTTTGTCAATGACCCAGGGTCCTGTCCAGCTTGGACAAACACCTTTCTTCCGTTTGAGATCGAACACCCATACCCCATCAGACGAAATTTTGGTCCAAAAATGACCTACGGAGTTGAAACTTGAAATTTATGTTACGAGTAGGTGAAGTGGAGTACACCTAGTCTGCTTTCCTCATTTTGAGGACTCTTTCGTGCAGACGACGTCAAAATTTGACGAAATTTTAAGGCTCAAAAATTGACTTATTAGTAGATAGTTGCAAATGACGTGAATGAGTTCCACATCCTTCAGCTTTACTATAAAATGTTATCTGCCACCTCAAAAACGTGGCATTGATAGCTTATTAGCCTACCATCCATTATTTTTGAGCGAGATTAATTAGAAAAGACACCAATTTTGGTCAAAACGAATTGGTCAAAATAAATTGAATTTATGACGGCTTACTATATCTCTTCAAAGCCCCACAAATACAACAGTTCACGTACTATAATACGAATAGGTAACACGAAAAAAGGAATATCTAAACAAATGAATTCAGTTCGTTGCCTGTCCGTGTGATTTTTAAATCTGAGTAGTTGAAGGGTTTTGACCATGTTAAATTGGAAGTTATGGTGGATATTATTTCTGATCAATGAACTGTCAGATTGCTGTAGATGCGATTCACGTCATTTTCAGCTGTCAACTATTCAATTTTTTTTTTTTTTTTTTTTAATACTGGACAATTCTATTTCAGCGACTCTGCTTTGAAAATGCCACGTTTTTGAGGTGGCAGATAACATTTTATAGTAAAGCTGATGGATGTGGAACTCATTCACGTCTCTTTCCGCCAACGCGTTCGAGCGTTGGACGCCATCTGACCGCAGCGACGGCCAAACGGAAGCTGCGACCAATCGCCGCTGAGGTCGCCGCTGCAGGCGATCCTGTAACCTTAAAAAAAGGTTAACGTTTTTATTATTATTGTTGTTCCCTTTTTCTTAAAAAATACGTGCGTGCAGCTCAACGAGAATTACGAATAAATCGTGGTGTGGTGCCCGAATTTCCTCTTTACGAAGTTGTGTTTTGGGGCATTTGTTGTGTCGGCCTTCCTATTTCCGCGATCCACAGTATTCGCAACTCCGGAAACGGACAATCCCCGGCGCCGGGTCAGCTCAACGGGTCAGCTCAACTCAACGTGCTTCTGTGAAATTTGGTAAGTGGACGTATCATAGGAAAGCCGACCGTAAACTTATTAACGTCGCCCATACCTAAGATTCATATTATAATTGCACCTCAGTAAATCGTACTAGTTGGAGTGCACTATTCGAGCACAGGCGCAAGAAAGGCACTCGTCAACAAAACATGGTCCTCCGGTCCAGAGCCTAAATTCAATTAAATTTGTTCAAAGAAAAGTTTATGTCAATTGAGTAGATTGCCACAAAACAGTCGGCCTGACTGCACGTGTTCGCATCAACGCTGCACATGTTCTCAACGCTCGTATAACGTTAATTTTCGGGTGATTTGCGATAACCTGAGCTAAAATTATAGAACAACCTTGCATCTTTTGTTTTACACCAAAATATTTCGTTTTTGGGTTACTATAGACATCGTGTGGGTGAATTTGTGGCGGAGGTTGAGGCTTCTGGGGTTCGCTGCTGCGCCATTTTTTTTTGCACAATCAAGCTCTTCTGATTGAACCGGCATTGTGTTCGCAGTTGTTTATTTATTTGTAGCATCATGTCCGAACCAACAGGCAAGAACGGTGAACTTCTATTCAAATTGGAAGCATATCGATTACAGCGAGAATCGGCTTTTGCGCAACTTCAAGCAGCATATGACTCTGCTAAGTGTGCTGGGCCAGTATCGATTTCTCAATTTTTGGCGAGGTGTAATGAGGTAGGAGAGATAAAAGATCGTTTTTACGGATATTGCGAGGTAATATTGGAGATCAATGCCAGGTTACCTGTTGAGGATCGTCTGGCTGTCGATGCCAGTTTGCGGGCGTTTGACGAAGTATACTACGAAATTCGGGCCTTAGAAAATAACATCAAATCGCGTTTTGAATCAAGCGCGCCTACTGTTACAGACATCAGAATTCCGCGGATTGACGTTCCGAAATGGGATGGATCGCTTGACGCCTTTCAAAATTGGTTTGCCCTTTACAATGCTGTTATACACAAAGGCCCTACACAAATGCAGCCAAATTTGCGCATTTGCGATCATTGCTGATCGGGCCACCGTTGAAATTAATTGAGACTATGGGGATAAGTAACGAAAATTATTTAATAGCCTACGCGAAGATTGAGGATACATATGCAAATACCCGTGTACTTGCCGCATTTCACGTCAATAAGATGTTGGACTTTAAACCTATGCCTAAGGAATCAGTGGATGATCTGCGCACATTCCTCACCGTATTTGACACCAACTACAAATCCTTTTGAATTTAGACATCGATGATCATAAAGATTTCATAGTTTTCCAGTGCGCTATCCGGCTACTTCCATCTAATTTGCGACTTCTTTTTGAGCGTTCTCTGAGTGGCCCAGATGTTCCGACGTTCGCTACTCTAATAGATTTCGTACGTGAACAGTGTAGAATCAAGACCTTTTTCTTTCACGATATTCCTGGATCTAATTCGAGTAATCCCAAAGCGCCCCTCTCAAGGACAGCTTCCTCAAAATTTGCCACTTCTCTCTTTGTGGAACCAACTAGTGAGGTCGCCAGCTCCTCGCCATCACCCAACTCCCAGCAAAATAACGTTAAGCAGTTTCCAAGTGAGTGTCCCGTATGTAAATCGGACCATAACATTTACAACTGCGCACGATATAAATCAATGGAACCTTCTCAACGATACGAATTAATAAAAGAACTTCGTAGGTGTTTCCGATGCTTGTCTAAGCATTCTCGAATGTATTGTTTGTCACGAGGCAAGTGCACACACTGTAAGAGCACGCGACATCATTCGTCTTTACATAACGAGAGCATTTCAAGTAGTTCCAACCTCAACGAGAGCGGTGCACACATTGCGCCAGCCAACAACGCTGTCGTTACCCAAGCGACTACTTCTCCATCGACAAGTGACCATGTGGAAACCCTTATCACGGCTCCTCGGAACCGACGTATGTAATGTTGGGTACGGCTCAGGCGTTTCTTAGGAATGGTTGGGGCTCTTGGTCACCAGTGCGTTTGGTGATAGATATTGGGTCGCAGGTGAATTTGGTCTCGAGTGAATGTGTACAACGCTTGGGTCTTTCAATCATGCCACGAACCACTCAACTCTCCGGGGCGATGGAACAAGTCATTGGAGAATCCAGGGTGTAGTGTCGTGTGTGTTGTCCTCCAGCCCGAACGATGATGACCCGTTATGCGCTGCGGCGGTCGTTGTCCCTAAGGTGTGCGCAAAGGCACCTTCTGTTCCTCTACCCCAATCTCTTTGCGAGCGTTTTTCTTCATTGAGGCTAGCGGATCGAACATTTCATCAACGCGGAACAATAGATTTCCTACTTGGCGCTGGGTTGTATGCTGAACTCTTCAAGACCGGGTACGAAATTATCAACGGTGAGCCAGCCGCCCTGAAAACCATATTCGGTTGGGTGATATTTGGAAATGTAAAGTTCGCACCTCCATTGACGAACGTACGCGTAATGACTGTCATCAACGACGCCTACCTTGACACATTGGTGCAACGGTTCTGGCGTATTGAGGAAGTAGAGAGTGCTGCAGTCGAGGACCCGCAGCATATATTGGCGAACGAACATTTCAAACAAACTCACGCTCGTTTAGGAGACGGTTCCTACTGTGTTCGTCTGCCATTCAATCACAACTCCCGCTTGCCACCAATAGGGAAAAGCAGAGAGATAGCGGTGCGACGGTGGCTCTCTGTTGAAGCCAAATTAAGGAAAAATTCCGCATTTAAAGATGCCTACCATAAATTCATGCGCGAATATTTGGCTTTGGGTCACATGGTTCTGTCTACATCGCCTGCTTCGTATGTTATTCCGCACTTTGCTGTTACGCGCGAGTCTGCTACCTCCCCTCTCCGCGTGGTTTTCGATGGCTCTTGTCGTGATACTTCCAACATTTCCCTCAACGAAAGGTTGCTGACTGGTCCGCCACTTCAGAAGGCAATTACGGAGGTTTTGACGTATTTCCGACTTAGAGCCGTTGCCATAACAACAGACATCAAGATGATGTACCGGAAAATCTGGTTGCATGAAGAGGATTGTAAATTCCAACACATCGTATGGCGAGAATTCCCAGAGGCACCCCTCCTGGAATATGAACTCAAGACCGTCACGTACGGTTTGTCCCCCTCCCCTTTTCTTGCTCAACGTGTACTTGCTCAATTAGTGATGGACGAAGGGGAAGGATTCACTAGCGCCTCGAAAGCCCTCATGAACAGTTGCCTTATGGACGACATTTGCTGGTCTGTTGATACGGTGGCAGAGGCGACCACCTTCAAAAAACAATTAATTGCTCTGCTAGCAAAAGCTAAGTTCGAGCTCAGAAAATGGTCGTCGAATCACGAAAAGGTTCTCGAAGGGATCCCTGAAGAGCACCGAGCTAAAGTACTCCAATTGCAACCTAACGAACTGGAATCTATGATGATTTTGGGACTTCAATGGTTCCCCCAAGAAGACGCATTTGCTTACAAGATCCGAGTTCCCACCCGTGCTAATACCAAACGTGCCATTCTCTCTCAGGTGGCGTCGATTTTCGATCCACTAGGCTGGCTAGCCCCTTCCGTTTTCTGGGCAAAATGTTTTCTGCAGGAATTGTGGTCCATTGGGCTAGATTGGGACACGCCTCTACCCAGCAACTTGGCTGCAAGGTGGGCGGAATTCTCAGCAGAGTTGCACACACTCTCACTAGTAAGGGTTCAACGACTTTGTGTTGCTCCTACTCTCTCTATCAGACAGCTCATAGGCTTTTGTGATGGTTCCATGATGGGTTATGGGGCTGTAATCTATATCCGATGTGCCTCAGCTGACGAATCCGAAGTAACGGTTCATTTGCTATCAGCAAAAACGAAGGTAGCGCCATTAAAAACGCAAACGATTCCGAGGCTAGAGTTAAATGGTGCTTTATTGTTGGCTAGATTGATCAAGTCCTTCGAGTGTGTGCAAACCGAAATGGGAATTGAGGACATTATACTATTCACGGATGCAACCACAGTTCTCAGATGGTTAGCCACTCCTCTTCATCAACTAAAAACGTACGTTGCCAATAGAGTCACATCCATCCTGGACCTCGCCCCTTTGCACCTATGGAGGCATGTGCCGTCACACTACAATGGCGCCGATTGTGCATCCAGAGGACAAACCCCTGAGAAACTTCTTAAAAACGCTTCATGGTGGGCGGGACCTTCATTCTTGTTTGCGCCCATAGCTGAATGGCCTCAAATTGATTCCACCTTGTTACACTCCACGTCATATATGGCTGAACTCAAACGTAAAGCGGACACGCAAGTTTTGAAAACCACAGAAGAGGTCCCTGGACAACAAAATTTCCTCCTTCAGTTCATCTCAAAGTTTTCGTCTTTCACTAAACTAAGACGAGTTCTGGCATATGTATTACGATTCACAAAAAATAGCCGTAATCGGAAAACTCAACGCTCCGGCGGCCCCCTGCGTGTGAGTGAGTTGATCGAAGCTCTACATCTCGCTGTTAGAATCACACAGCAGCACTATTTCTCTGTAGAAATTAAAGCCTTGCAAAACGATCAATCTCCGCCACGGAGGTTTCGTCCATTGTCTCCTTATATAGATAGTGCGGGGCTTTTGCGTGTTGGGGGTCGTCTGACTCATGCTGTTTTACCCCTTGATTCTAAGCATCCTCTACTATTACCCACACGTGCGCACCTGTCGACATTAATCTGCGACTATTTCCACGTTTATTTGTTACATGCTGGGCCTCAAGGGACTCAAGCGATGATCAAGCGGCAATTTTGGATATTATCGCTGAGATCCCTACTGCGCAAAAGAATTCATAGTTGCTTGGTGTGCTACAAATCTACAGCACGATTGAAACACCCGTTAATGGGTGATTTACCGCCATCTAGAGTGCAACGTCCTTTGCGCCCCTTCATTGATACTGCTGTGGATTTCGCTGGCCCACTCTTAATAAAGCAAAGTAGCCGCCGCAATGCACCAAAAGTTAAAGCGTATGTGTGTGTTTTTGTTTGCATGGCTACGAAAGCGGTTCACCTCGAACTGACCGGTGATCTCACCACTGCAACATACTGCGCAGCACTGGACCGGTTCATCGCTCGGCGAGGACTTTGCACACAAATATATTGTGATTGCGGGACTACATTCGTAGGTGCGGCGAACGAAGCCAAGGCAATTCATAACTTCCTGCAACAGTCTGAACCCGCTCTTGTAGATTACTTATCTAAACGAGAAATGAGATACAACTTCAATCCTCCTGCTGCTCCTTGGATGGGAGGTATATGGGAAGCAGCCGTGAAATCGTTTAAGAACCATCTGCTGAAGACAACGGTAAATCGCTCTCTCACCTACGAGGAAATGGCTACTTTCCTAACTCGAGTGGAAGCAGTTTTAAATAGCCGACCTCTGGTACCCTTGGTGGGCGATCCTGCTGATGATTCAGCGTTCTTGAGTCCAGGCCATTTTTTAGTGGGAACTCCCCTTTTGAGTGCAGTCGAGCCCGACCTCACACCTATACAGGAAACTCACCTCTCTCGCTGGCAGCTCGTGCAGCGAGCAACGCAAGAATTTTGGAAGAGATGGTCGAAGGAATATTTGAACACTTTGATCCAACGTAAAAAGTGGAACGTTGCGCAAGCATCACTGCGGGTGGGGCAGCCAGTGTTCATTTTCAAAGAAGGGACCCGCCCGTTACAATGGCCACTTGGAGTAGTTGAAGAATTATTGCCCAGTAGGGACGGCATAACGCGGGCTGCCCGTGTGCGTACATCACAAGGATCGTACATCAGGCCGGTTGCTCGACTCCTGCCTCTGCCTTCGCTCTCCTAAAACCCTTGTTATCTTCATTGTTATTGTTGGCTCTGTTATATTTATGGTAAATTGGTTAAGAAAAAAAAATTAATTAAAAAAAAAATAAATAAATAAAAAAATTAAATAAATAAAAAAAATTAAATTAAATAAATTAATAAATAAATGAAATAAAAAAAATAATGGCACGAAACTTTTCTTTGTTATGATGATGCTATGGCTCATTCACTTCAAAATATCTACGTTTAGATAAACTTTGCAAGAAATTTTGGGTGGGCGGTGTTTCCGCCAACGCGTTCGAGCGTTGGACGCCATCTGACCGCAGCGACGGCCAAACGGAAGCTGCGACCAATCGCCGCTGAGGTCGCCGCTGCAGGCGATCCTGTAACCTTAAAAAAAGGTTAACGTTTTTATTATTATTGTTGTTCCCTTTTTCTTAAAAAATACGTGCGTGCAGCTCAACGAGAATTACGAATAAATCGTGGTGTGGTGCCCGAATTTCCTCTTTACGAAGTTGTGTTTTGGGGCATTTGTTGTGTCGGCCTTCCTATTTCCGCGATCCACAGTATTCGCAACTCCGGAAACGGACAATCCCCGGCGCCGGGTCAGCTCAACGGGTCAGCTCAACTCAACGTGCTTCTGTGAAATTTGGTAAGTGGACGTATCATAGGAAAGCCGACCGTAAACTTATTAACGTCGCCCATACCTAAGATTCATATTATAATTGCACCTCAGTAAATCGTACTAGTTGGAGTGCACTATTCGAGCACAGGCGCAAGAAAGGCACTCGTCAACAAACACGCACTCGTCATTTGCAACTATCTACTAATAAGTCAATTTTTGAGCCTTAAAATTTCGTCAAATTTTGACGTCGTCTGCACGAAAGAGTCCTCAAAATGAGGAAAGCAGACTAGGTGTACTCCACTTCACCTACTCGTAACATAAATTTCAAGTTTCAACTCCGTAGGTCATTTTTGGACCAAAATTTCGTCTGATGGGGTATGGGTGTTCGATCTCAAACGGAAGAAAGGTGTTTGTCCAAGCTGGACAGGACCCTGGGTCATTGACAAACGACTCAACGACGTATTGTTCGATGTGAAGTTGTGAAAAACGAAACGACGTTAACATGAACTAAATCATTCGCGACGACATTGTGGAAATTGGACGTTGGATTGCCCTCACTGGACGTGGACGTTGGATTGCCCTCACTGTTTGTGACAATGGGGAGATTAGCTCACTTCATAACAAAATAACAGTTTTAAAAAAATATTCCTTCCTATTCATAGTATCTCCCGGTTTCTGTCTCATTATAACATTTACTATCTCAACCTCCTTCTCAAAGAAAGATCATCCATATGATGAGTGATATTTCCTCGTGAATAGGCGCTACGTAACCCCCCAAATTTACTGTCCTATCAGAAGTGAAAAAAATCGTGAAAAAATGCGACAAGAGAGACAAGAGCTACGAAAAGACTGACTGCTGAACGAGGGAATACACTTGGCTTTCGAAATGGCGTCAACGATGGTCGGGCTACTTTTCCTCGCTGTGGTTGTCGTGAGCGCACAATCTGCAGTAAGTACGACATACTTACACTATGAACAGTCGAAATAAGTAAACCTAGTGCTTGTAGTGTCAAGTGTATTAACTGCGGTGAATTGATTGGAATGGGAGCATCAATAGCCTCGTCCGGCACGATGTTTTCATATCCCTAACAAGTACATATTATTGAGAATCGCGAAATATCATTTATTTATTAACAACTCGAGCCTGTTCCGGAGGCTTTTCGCAGCCCTAAACGGTGGTAAGTGGCCGAGATAGCGCAACCTGTTCGGATTCTAAACTTGTTTACTTTTCTTTAAATCCTATCCATGTTTCAAAGGCTACTGAATCCGAAAGACACCGTTTGGGAAAATGGTTTGTGTGCGTCTGTGTGTGGGGGGTTATTCATGGAGCTTTCATGAAAATCGCTCATGCCGTTCTGAAGATGTGGGAAATATGAAACCTATACCTGGATAAAACTGAGGAGTATCTAAAATTTCTTAAAAGCGCTGTGAATTATTAAACACGATTGTGGCCTATCTTATTTTATCAAATGTTGAAAGATATTATAATGGATTGGGGGGTCGTATCAATTATACGGGAAAAGACAGTTCATTTGTAAACGGCAATGTTTCTCGAGGGCCTTCGAGACTGATCCCATTCCATTAGAAACCATAATTCCATTTGGTATCTAGTTGCACCCTCCTGCTCAGCAATCCGATCATAATCCACTGTTGTTGTGCGCAAAAAAGGTGAAAATATCTGGTGCGTTGCAACACACAGTTTTCCTTAGCTCTACGTCAGTTCACTTGTGTGGATGGCTTTTTCTACTTACTCAACTCATTTATTACTCAGTTCATTTGAATTTGGTTAAAAGTCACTTCACGGCGGCAGAAAGTTGCAGCGCTTATAGTTACGGAATCCTTTCCAACTCCCTTGGGCTCCCGGTAGTACTTGAAGTTTGATTAAGAGGCCGGCAGTGGTCATACATTGTCGGCATTTATCTTCGTTGAAAAACCAGCACATTTCAGGTTATTAGGCTCAATTAATGGGAAGAAGAACTTTCACTAGTCGTTAGGTATCCTGCATTTTTTACATTCCTTGGCTCTACGAAGTAGAAAGGAAAGTTCTGTAATCGGCTGAAAAAAAGTTTTGACTTTTCTTCAAATCTTTACGTTTCAGACCCTCCTGAGTCCGAAAAACACTATTTGGGAAAATGGTTTGGGAAAATTGTCTGTGTGTGTGTTTGTGTGTCTGTGAACGATATTTAGAGAGAACCACCGTACCAAATCCACTCAAACTTGATATCCAGCCCGCAGATTACCGTGGGACGCCAAAATAAGGGTATGAGCAAAATTCACCGAATGTTGATCATAATTATCATAGTGACCAAAACCCCAAACATTTTTTTTTCTCAAAAACGGCCGTGACGATTTTGATTGAATTTTGTAGATTTGTAGCTCTCAATATGGCAAATATACCATAAAAATTTCTTCGGTGGGAAAATGACGAGAGCAGCACGATAAATTATCAAAGTTGTCGACGAAAAGCGTTTTTAGCGCGGGGTTTTCCTTATAAACTCCGCCAGAATGTTACTAGAATGTTTAACAAAATTGGTATTGTAGTCCAATCCAATACCTAACGGGTGAGGTGTTTAAAAATGCTCATGAGATACATGGGGCTAACTCCAGAAATTCCTGAATTTCAACTACCGCCATTTCGCTTACTACCAGTTCTCAAAGATTTTACCGAATAACTCTGCAAAAGTAATTACTATCCTCTTCAAAAAATTAATTTTAACAGCCCCATCAATTCTCCGTGTACCAGTTGCTCAATAATGGTCCTGGAATGGGTACGAGCAGCACAATAACTCGGTGTGTTACCATTAATTGAACGCGGTTATCTTATCACTCGGCTACATTGCCAAGTAGGAAGTCATTAAGAATGTATCGTATCAGTTTCCCAACACCATATTTTATTCAATTGGCCTGGGGAGGGGCCGTCTTGCTCTCAAAAACATTTTCTTGACCGATACCACAGTTGTATTCGTCAGAATGAATTATAACCCAAAACAAAACATCATACAAACTTTGTCACTTTGACTATTATTAGTTGTGTATCTATAGTGAAAATATCTGGTGCGTTGCAACACACAACTTTCCTTAACTCTACGTCAGTTCACTTTGTATATGGCTTTGCTAATTAACCAATTCATTTATCACTTAGTTCATTAGAACTTGGTCAAACAACACTTCACAGCACCAGGAAGCGGTAGCGCTTACAATTCCGGAACTTATTGTGCTGCTCGTTCTCATTTCAGGACCATTATTCAGCAATTGGTACACAGATAATTAATAAGGCTGTAAACACGAATTTTACGAAGAAGGATAGTAATCACTTTTGCAGAGTTATTGGGTAAAAACCTTTAGAACTGGTAGTAAACGAAACGGCGGTAGTTGAAATTCAGGAATTTCTGGAGTTAGCCCCATGTATCTCATGAGCGTTTTCCAACACTCACCCTATAGGTGTTGGATTGAACTACAATACCGATTTTTTTTGACATCTTACTAACATTCCAGCGGAGTTTTATGAGGAAAAAACCGCGCTAAAAACGCTTTTCGTCGAAAGTATGGTAATTTATTGTGCTGCTGTCGTCATTCTCCCGCGGATGAGAATGTCATGGTATAATTGCGATATTGGGAGCTATCAATATAAAAAATGTAATCAAAATCGTTTGGGCCATTTTTGAGAAAAAAAATTGGTGTTTTGATCACTATGATAACTATAGTTAACTTTCGGTGGATTTTGCTCATACCCTTATTTTGGCGTCCCATGGTAACCTGCGGGCTGGATATCAAGTTTGAGTGGATTTGGTCCGGTGGTTCTCTCTTAAAATCGTTCACTGACACACATACACACACACCGACTCACAGACCATTTTCCCAAGTAGTGTTTTCCGGACTCAGGAGGGTAAGGAAACGTAAAGATCTGAAGAAAACTCTTTTTCTTTCTGAAGAAAATTTTTTTTTCAGCCGATTACATAACTTTCTACTTTGTAGAGCCAAGGAAAGTAAAAACGTTATTTGGTACACTTTCAATAATGTTGGTTCCACCGTGTGTTAGAATAGTGTTCGTTGGAAACAGTACGTAGGTCATTGAATTTCACAACACTTGAATATATGATGACACAGTCGGCTGCAAGGAGGCTGACTTGGAACCAAACTTTGTCACTTCAAGCGAAAATGAATCCTCAACAAGATAGGGCACACGCTCACAGGGAAGTAAATATTTAATTTTCTTAAAATAGCAAAGTACGTTGCAGAGGAAGGTGTTACAGATGGCTTCACAGCCCTCCGCACAATCCAAGAATTCACTGTAAAGCGATTACTTTCCAAAACGCCCGTTGAGTGCACAATCAGTCGTAGTGCTTTAACTGTACTGATACACCTACACGATTTTCGATTCCAACATCTGTCAAAGTTCTACAACACTAAAATGTAAAAATAAACTTTTACAGGTGACGCCTGACGTGGAAGCCAAAATAAGAGAATCCGTTTCGAAATGCGCCTCCGAGCACAACGTCAAGCCAAGTGAGTATTTCTGAAAGGTCCAATTCATCAAAATAATTTATGCAGAGTTAATGAATGACTATGGATAATCGAAACATCTCAACACCCTCTCTCTACTCCAACCACCACCAACTGATTACTGGGCTCTCGAGTTCATATCAATTGTTCACAAGCTGTCATGCAAGAGCTCGGCACTGACTCAGCATCCACCAAACCCCACCCAGTGGAGGTACGACAAGTTGTCATTTACGCAGTATCTCGGTAGACAGTGGTTGCCCATGTGTCACCACCCAGAGGTACGACCCTAGGCAATCTGTACCATCTGAGAGGAGGACGCTAGAATCCAGAAAGGTGGAGGTACTCTAAGGGAAACTCCCTTTTCACTCTTGTTCACCATGCACTCAATGGCCAAGCCAATTGCTAACTGGCCAGTAACCACTTGCTTCAGCGGCTCTGGAGCGCAGCTACTTGCGATTGAGTTTGCCACCCTAGACAACGGAACATTCTCTCCTTTTTCGATTTGAAAGGTCTTTGGTAAGCATTTGTGCAGCTCTCTCGTCCACTCTGCTTTGTCCCCATCTCCTCTCGCAAAGCTTGCAACTACAAACGAAAATTCCTTGAAGTGTACTTGTTTGAGTAGGGCTTTTTCAAAGCATTAACTGTTTTAGAAGACGAGGTGCAGATCGGGAAACTTGGAGAATTTTAGTAAAGCGCGTTGTGTCAACGGGCATTCACAATTATTGAAGGCTTCTGGCAGGTTTAACTTTACATTGTTTTTTTGTTTTTTCTTAACATGTCATGCTTATATAACCTTAATATTCCTTCCTGAAGTAGTATTTTTAATTTTTGTTGTAATCAAATATTGTTAACACAACAAAAAATGCTTCTTCTTCTAACCGTTAACGTATTTCACAGGCGAAGTTCAAAAGCAGTGGAGAGAAAACACCTTGCCCGATACTAAGGATGTGAATTGCTATTTGGAATGCGGAATGAAGGCCATGGGATTTGTACGTTCCCTTGTATTCATTATTCAGCGTACCTCTTGTTCAAATTACTTGGTCTCAATGTTTTTTGGTGAATTTATCACAAGGAATAAACACAATTTTACATCATCTGTCGAGAAAACATTTACTTTATTGTTTTAATGAGATTGGCTATGTCCACAGATCGTTGGGGGTAAATTCAATCTTGAAAACATGTGGAAAGCCGGTGAGTTAAAATGGAAAAATGATCAAGAATCGGTTGACAAAGTTAAAAAGATTCAGGCTAAATGTGTTGCTGATGGTAAGTGAATCCTCTTATTTCCCATCTTACATATTTATACATATTAAATCTTATCTTAATTTAAGTTTCTCCCAAAAATTAACAGAATCCTAGCGAACATAAGTAGCTGTGCAAATATAAATGGGTTCTGACTGAATTAGTCAATAAAATGAGTTGTCCACGCATTTAAACATAATTCGGAACATTTCAAGTCTCGCTTCATGGGGCCTGGGGAATATCACAATTAAATGTTCTAGATTGCCCCCCTGGTTGGTACAGCATTCACCCTATGAATTAAAGCCGTGTCGTGGGTGCAAGTGAGAGAATCGTAGTTCCTACAACAGTGAACAACGGTTGTTGGAAGAGCATACACGCCTGTCACCTTTGACTTAAGCAAGCGTATAACCGCTGGTGTTCTGTGATGCAGCGTCCACAATAAGTCCCCACCGTCCACGCACGAAACGCAAGACAACCTTGAGGTCCGTCCCCGCATACTGGGGGATTGAGTGGATAGAAACTCTTTTAGCCACTGGGCCGCTTCCCGGTCTTTGTAGGTCACAGCATACCAACCGCTTCTCTTAGCAGCTGTGGTGAACCCAGGTTTCAGGGCTGCCTTCTCATCGAGAGCATACATTGCTTCCAAGATGCTGCTCTCGACTGCGTCTATCTGCTCGGCTCAGTGAAGCTTCATTGGGTGGCACCCATGGATAACTCCCAGGTTCACGCCAGCTGCCACCGAGCTGAGAGAGGCTGATGGGACTTTGTCCCCACCCTCAGAGGAACGCCTCACTCTCTTGCCCTCCTTTGGGGTACTTCCAGCAGAGATACCTCTGCCTTCTGTCCCCTGTGACCCCTCCTACTTCGTCACTGGCCACTACCAGGACTTGAGCCCCCTCCAGGTTCTTCTCCTTTGCAGGAGCTTGTAGAAGTGGTGCTTCTGTGGCCTGTCCATCTCCACAAAGCCACACATTTAATCCCCGGAAAACGAGCCTCTTGCGCCCGTGCAAAAGACCCCCCCCTCCCAAAGCCACAGAAAAGCCCAGCACAACACCAGGATTCTCCATAGCAGCGAAGGTCTCCCGAATCACCTCGCCAGTGGTGTGCGTTCCAGGACCTACATCCTGCTTTGACAGCAGTTGAGAGGACACAAACCACATCCATGACCTCTCCCTCTTCTGACGAGGAGCTTAACAAAAGTGTCTCTTCCTCAGGGAAGAGTTTCTAATTTGATCAATTGCTGGTTCCATATGGTTCCCACGAGCAGCAAAGGAATTAGAAAGTCCATCGTGACAGAGCTCCACATTGCAGTAAGGCAGGACTTACTCATGGAGGTCCCTGGTATCTCTGAGGCTCCGTTATCGATACAGATCCCCCTGTGTCTGTCGCCTTTAGAGAACCCCCCACTTGGTTGGACGCATGCGAAATAAAAAAAACGATGCGTCGTGAGAGGGTGTGTCATTCCTCGTCCCCCTGCTCAGCGTGAAGGTCTGAGGTCGCAATTGCTGTGGAGACGCTAGGAGCCTACTAGGGGCTTATTATCTCATCTGCAGCCCTTGGAGGCCCCAACTTGAGTGCTAGTAAAACTGAAAAACTAGAGCAAAGAACACAGTAGCCACAGTTTGGGTGCTGTAGAGCTATGGAGCCATGAAAAGTGGTGGACTGATCAAGGGTGTGAAGAGAAAAGGAGTCAACAACAACGCCTTGTCTCTGGTCTACTTAGATCCAAATGTGCAAACTATAGTTCTGTTGTAGTTTTCATCGCACTGAAACATTTCCTAGTTCACCCAAGTTTTGTTCACATTTCAGTGAATGCGAGCTCTGTTGCGAGTGAATGCGGCGCAGCTCATCACCTCTCAACCTGCATCTCCAAAGAAATTGAGAAAGTAAGGAATCATTCCACTTACTTCAAGATATAATGCGCACTTGATAGTGGCAATAACTCATAACCACTAATTTCAACATAAATTAGGTTTTGAGTTCAGGTTAAAACTGCTATGTTGGTACTAACATGTTTATTGCTTTCTCTTTTCAGCAAGGAATGGACAAAAGCGAGTGGTAAAAGAGAGCCGGATCGTGAATAACTAAGAATCAAATATTTATTGGAAAATAAAGCCAAATTGCACAGCGCTACTTCTGTTTGCCACTCTTCCCAACTCTGACTAAACACAGTTTCCACTGTGCCCCTAAAAACTACTTTCTGTACTGATGTGTGTAACTGTAGTCGTAATTAATAAACCCATTCCGTTTTAGGATGTCCAGCATGCATCTTCTCCTAAACATGGAGCGAACATGCTCGTCACCTTCACCCACCACACAAGCCCTGGTAATCCGTACTTTCCTTTTCAATCCAATAACATGAAGATTATATGAGCTAAGCGAACAAAAAGATAAGGCTAAAAGACAAGAAGACGCTATTTGGACGGCATTTGCACTTCATGCTCCTCACCCTTTAGGCTTTGGTAGAGGTTAATGTGGTCCCACGGGCTTCTAATAATTAAAAATAATTTGTGCAAATCTGGTCCATTGGTTACGTAGCCGTTTTTCCCTATTCTTTACGATCAATAACATTTGAATATTAGAAGTGAGAAGAATCGAGGAAAAATGCGATAGACAAGAGCTGCTAATAGCCCAAGCGTTCAGTTTAACAAGACTGACTACCGAACGAAAGAATACACGGAGGTTAAGACTTACCAATCTTGGCCAGGTGCTACCTTAGTGGACAGTGACCTGTAAACCAGCCGCATACTATTGTACCTCTCTCCAGACTCAGACTAAACCGGACCATCGGATTAACATCAGAAGATTTAAACATGTAAGCTGGAGACTGCAATCGCGCGTAGTGAGTGCGTGATAGTGCATTTCAATAAGCAGGTTTTTACCCTCAAACTTGGATTCGTGCGAATTCTTCCCGCTTTCTTGCACTCACATGATGGAAAGACTATCAACGAACTGTCGAAACGACCTCACCACCGGAAATTCGAGTCATTGCTTGATTAGTATTCTTAACAATGTTCTTCCGTGAGATTCACGCTAGTATGACCCCTCAGTGTTGGTGACAATTAACCAACGACGATATCAATCGCGAGATTTGTTTCGCAATCCTATTTATTATCTCAAACTCCTACGTGCATGCATGTGAAACGTGATATTTCCTCGCGAATAGACGATTCGTAACCGCCCAAAATTACTATTCCATCAGAAGTGAGAGGAATCGAGAAATAAGACGATAGAAGGGAGAAGAGCTGCGAATAGCTCGAGCGTTCAGTTTAAAAAGACTGACTGCTGAACGAGAGAGTACATTTGGCTTTCGAAATGGCGTCAACGATGGTCGGACTACTTTTCCTCGCTGTGATTGTCGTGTGCGCACAATCCGCCGTGAGTACGACATACTTACAATTTAAACAGCCGAAATAAGTAAACCTCGTGTTTGTAGTGTTAAGTATTCACTGGGGCGGTGTAATGAGTAGGCTCAATCAATAAGCTTTCGTATCTTTAACAAGTACAGATTATTCAAAATCGCGAAACATCATTTATTCATCGGCAAGCCGTGGCAGTTCTCGAGGCTTTTTGCAGCCCCAAAACGGTGACAAGTGGTCGACATAGCGAAACCTGTTTGGATTCCAATTTGTTTTACTTTCCTAGGCTCTACGTAGCAGAAAGAAAAGTCATGTCCGGCTGAAAAAAAGATTATTCTTGGAGCTCCCTTAATTTCAGAGAAATCGCTCATGCCGTTTTGGAGATATAGTAAATATGAAACCTACTCCTGGATTAAATAAAATTCCTGCAAATTATGAGAAAACGTAGAAAAACATTAATAATGTAACATAAATATATCAACAGTTCGGAAACCGAGTATGTTGCAGAGGAAGGTGGTCTAGATGGACAGGCCTCCGCACAATAGAAGAACTCGAAGTAATGAGATGACATTCTAGAACGCCTGTTGAGCGAACAATCCGTCGTAGTGCTGTAACACACATACTGATGCACATTAGGGATCTTACGTTTCAGAGCCTGTCAAAGTTCTACTACACCGAAATGTAAAAATTAACTTTTACAGGTGCCGCCTGACATTAAAGCCAAATTAATGCTTTCAATCATAAAATGCGCCTCCGAACTCAACGACAAGGGAAGTGAGTATTTCCGAAAAAGCGAATTCATTAAAATAGTTTATATTTATTGTTTATATTTCTGTTAATTTTTTAAACTATGTTTTGCCCATAACAACCACGAGTTCAGTTTGATAATTATGACTATTCTACGTATTGCTAAATTTGGTGGAAAATAGCATTTCTCTTTTTTATTTGAAACGCGTTCGGAATATACTTCTTTGACAAGGACTTCTTCCAAAAATACAATTATTTTAGAAGATGAGAGGCAGATTGGGAAATTCGATGGATTTCAGCCGAGCGCGTTGTGTCAATGGGCATTCACAGTTGTCTTGCTCTTCTTACCGCATCATGCATATTTAACTATATTCCTTCCTGAAGTAGTATTTTTCACTCTTGCATAGAAATAAATTAAAAACAACGCAAATTATTCTTACTCTTCATCTAACCGTTAACATATTTCACAGGTGACGTTCAAAAGCAATTGAATAATAAGGAGGAGAAATGCTTTGAGAAGTGCCAAATGGAAGCGCTAGGAATCGTACGTTCTCTTGTATTCATTTTCCAGTGCGCCTCTACTTCAAATTGTTTGGCTTGGATGATTTTTTGCGGATTTATCCATTACATTGAAAATTGGATTAGCAGTTCTACATCATTTGTTGGCTATTTTCTCTAGATCGATGGCGGTAAACTCAATCTTGAAAAGATGTTGGAATTAAACGGAATAAAATCGAAACTTGATCACGAATCGCTCGACAAAGTTAAAAAGATTCAAGCTGACTGTATTGGCGTTGGTAAGTTAAGAAATATTACTTCTACTTCGACTCGTACATATAGATGTTTATTTACTACATAGACTGCCACAGGAAGGTCATCAAGCTTGCTGAAGGAGTGATGCGTGAGGGCAGCTGCCACGATAATTCCACTCCTCGCTGACATGGATGGATGCATTGAGAGGTGCTCCTGAGGACTCAAATTATTTAGATTTCGTTTGACCACGATTTTCATTGCCCAGTAACATTTCCTGGCTCATCCAACTTTTTCAACATTTCAGCGAACGCGAGCTCAGAGGCGAATGAATGCGATGCGTTGCGTGCATTCTCAACCTGCTTCACCGAAAAAATTGAGGAAGTAAGGATGCATTCTACGAATTTTATATGGTCTACCTATTTTTGCTCAGGAATATTTCCTTCTATACGCTTCGAGCCATTATGATTCTTTAAAAAAAAAAATTATGTTAATGGTTAATTCGCGAGAATAAACGCACTCGACGATGTCACGAAACGAACTATAATTTTTCACAGACAAAATCATATGACTAGAAATAACACATCAGGCAGTCAACCAATAACTAACTGCAGGGTTGTCACTTGTAAATTTCATTTTACTTATCCATCCGTCCGCCGTTCAGGTAATATTTTACCTTTAGTGTGGTCCGAATAATCCGTTATTATGTACGATAATTTCGTTTGGCTGTAGTTGCGCCTGCCTGTTGGGCCATACGATGTAACTTTAGGCGCTTTCATTGCAATTACATCGTGTTTAGTATAGTTCTAGTTATTTTTTGAAGTTGAGTCTAATATGGCGGATCTGAGATAAGTAAGAGCGTGTATATTCAGTACAAGTGGAACATCATGAAATCAGAACAACATTGGGCGCCTCCTCAAATACCTCAGTAGCTACAAAAGCAAAGCACCTTGCTGAAGAAGGTGTTATACATGGTCTTACAGCCCTCACACAATATAAGAAATCGCCGTAACGTGATTATATACCAGAAAAATCCGTCGTAGTACGTGATTTTTCGTTTCTAGACCTGTCGAAGATCTACAAGACTGAAATGTGCGTGAAACTTTCACAGGTTAGAGCCAATATAAAAGAATCCATCTCAACATGCGCCTCCGATCACAACGTCAAGCCAAGTGAGTATTTCTGCGAATTCATTAAAATTGTTTGTACGGAGAGAAAACGTCAAATTATGTGTTATGTTTAAACATGAAATAATTCGTGTGAGAACTAGACACATTCCAGGAATGGCAGAATGGAACTTAATTGTATTTATTAAAGTAGCAGGGAGAAAACGGTTGCAAAGGTGACGCGTAACCACTTGATTATAACTCACTGGATTGGATACAAAATTATGTTTATCAATAATCATTTTTAAACCTGATGTTGAGAGAACACCCTACCCTACCGCCACTCTATCAAGCAACCTCTTGGGCGCTCGTTTTCATGTCTATGGTTCAAAAGCTCCGTAAGAAACACAACGATCTGCAAAAGTAATTTATGGGACCTAGGGGGATTCTGATTGGTAAAAATTTGGTGTAGACTTGGTAGGCGTAATGCCGCAGATCATTTTGTCCTACTTCCACATTCCGTGTGTTTTGGGAGGACAGGTCTCCTCTCTTCCTCATGAAAATGACTGTTACCGCTCCCTCATAAGTCGAATGTCATAAAGGTTGTTTTTACGCTATTATGCAAGAGCCCGGCAATGACTCAGCATCCACCGAATTCCGCCCAAATGAAGTACAACAGGTTTTTATTGCCTGTGTCCATGCGTTATCACCTAAAGTTTCCACCCTGGGAATTTGTGCCATCTGGGAGGAGTACAGTCGTATCAAGACGCGTGGAGGTAGAGTAAGGGAAGTGCCCTTTTTACTCACCACTCGTCCACCACGCACTCAACAGCGAAGCCAATTGGTAACTAATAGCTTCAGCGAATGCTGTCTCGTAGGCAATCCGAAGGAGTACAAGATTGGGACAGTACTTTCGATTGACTGTGGGTTTGCTGCCCAAGACAGTTAAAAATCAAGCATTGCGCATCACGATTGTGTCACAGCGACAGACCCCCCACCCCAGTGGCCTCCTTAATTGCTGTGATCTGCTCTTACGATGGTAGTGCCTTTGACTGGGGGTGTCAACTGAAACGCCACCTCTCATATGATGCCCCATTAGCATTTGACTTGCTTCTCTAAAGGTGGAAGCCAAAATGTATTGACGGTTGGCTACTTTATTCCCTCTTTAAGAGGGCGAGCTGATTTTTTTCCCCAGCCGCCTGCAGCTTATTAGTAGTTCTTTCAACTTCTTGGCGTGAAAAAATGATTTTTAACACAACAAAATATTCTTCTTCGACTAACTGTCAACGTATCTCACAGGTGAAGTTCAAACGCAGTGGCAAGAAAACACCTTACCCGATACTAAGGATGTGAAATGCTTCTTGGACTGCAGAATGAAGGCCTTAGGAATCGTACGTTCTCTTTCATTCATTTTTCAGTGCGCCTCTACTTCAAATAGCTTGGCTTCGATGATTTTTTAAAATCTATCACGAAAAGAGAACGATCGACCTTCAGTCGATTCCACCAGATGTTTAACATATTTGTCATGAACACGTTTACTTTATGGTTTTAAAGTCAATTGGCTATTTCTACAGATCGACGGCGTTAAATTCGATCTTGAAAAGATGTGGAAATTAACTGATATAGAATGGAAGGATCATCAGCAAGCTGTTGACAAAATCAAAAAGATTCAGGCTAAATGTGCAGGTAAGTGAAGAGTTCTTACTCCTACTTCCACATGTATAACATTAAAAGATGTAGATGAGGGTGAGCAAAATTGGATCGAGAGAGAAAGGGAGAGATGGAGCCGAGTACTAGAATTATTTGGTTTGTGTTAGATTTGCTTTTCATCGCACTGTAACGTTTCACCAACGTCTTTCACATTTCAGCGAACGCGAGATCTGACGCAAGTGAATGCGGCGCAGCTTATATCTTCTCAACCTGCTTCACCAAGGAAACTCACACAGTATTTACGCACTCTAACACTGCCGATCAACTGTTCGCACTTGCTTGTTTCTATAAGTTACACATGACAATAGCAACATGAATTAGGTTTTGGGTCAAGGTTACTAACTTTGTTGTACTCTTCTCAATAAGAACTGATAAAATATCGTATCGGTCGTAAATAACTCAGACTCAAATTATTATTTGAGAATAAAGCCATATTGCACAGTGCGTATCTTGTTGACACACTTCCCAACACGGTTTCCAAGGCGATGTGCAATTTCCACCAACCGTAAACTGATGGATGATCGTTTGGTAAATTTACGAGGACTTTTTCGCATTCATTCTTCATTCTTCCCTTGTATAGTACGGGGCGTGGTTTTCTCCCGCAACTCCAATTGGGCTAGAACCCCCAAACCCCATTTCTCACCAACTCACGCTCACAGGTGAATAAAAATAAACTCCCTTTCCACTCTCCGCTTGTTCACCATGCACTCAATGGCCAAGCCAATTGCTAACTGGCCAGTAACCACTTGCTTCAGCGGCTCTGGAGCGCAGCTACTTGCGATTGACTTTGAGTTTGCCACCCTAGACAGCGGAACATTCTCTCCTTTTTCGATTTGAAAGGTCTTTGGTATGCATTTGTGCAGCCCCGTCACTCCCATTGTCCCCTCCTCCCATCGCAAAACTTCACGTTGTTTTGTTTTGTTTTTCTTAACATGTCATGCTTGTATAACCTTAATATTCGTTCTTGAAGTAGTATTGTTTTACTTTTGTTGTGAAAAATGATTGTTAGCGTAACAAAATATTCCTATTCTAACCGTTAACGTATTTCACAGACGAAGTTGACAAGCAGTGGAGAGAGAGCACCTTGCCCGATACTAAGGATGTGAATTGCTATTTGGAGTGCGGAATGAAGGCCATGGGATTTGTGCGTTCTCTTGTATTCATAGTGAGCAACGGTTTTTGGAAGAGCAGACATGCCTGCCACCCATCACCGCTCCTTTGCAAGCTTATAACGGTTTGGCCCCGTTTGAGAAAATCTTATGACAAAAAAATGTCGCCACAGTTGATCTGTCCCTTCAAATTTTGCTACCCGAGTAAATAGTTTTCAGGTGAGAAATCAGATGGAAAGATGGTACTGTAATGCGGTAGATAATACAATATTGCTACACGAGGAGACGATCTAAGTGGTAGCCCACGGCGTGAAGACCTCTACAGGTCCTGAGTACTATCTTACTCCTCCCAAATGTTCCTGAATCCGCAGGGTCGTACCTCTGGGTGGTGACACATTGGCAACCGTTGTCTACTAAGAGACAGACTAAATGACAACCGGTCGTTCCTCCATAGTTCTCGGTTCAGTGGATGCCTGGGCTCTTGCTTGGTTGTGGAACATTACCTCAATGACTTTAAACTCTATGACTTTCTTATGAGTATTGAGAAACATTCATTATGATAAGGAAACATACCTGGTGTGAGAGATATGGTAAGGGAGACGGGAAGAGAGAGAGAGAGCGTGAGGTCGCATGATCTAAACTGATTTAACGGAACGCAGTGGGTTCCTAAATGGTTGCCCTTTTGTAGGTTGGACTGGAGGTGGTACTGTATAACAGTAGAACATGAGTGCTGGTAAAACTGTGGGCAAAGAACCCAGTACCTACAGTTTGGGTGCTCTAGAGATATGGAGCCGTGGGAAGGCCAAACAGAGCGGGTTTGAAGGGTATGAAGAGAAAAGGAGTTAACAACAATGACAGTCGTCCAGATGGCTACCAGGGCTGCTTGGCTCGAAGTTGCCTAATTTCTGGTCTACTTAGCTCCAAATGTGCAAACTATAGTTCTATTGCAGTTTTCATCGCACTGAAACATTTCTTAATTCACCCAAGTTTTGTTCTGATTTCGGTGAATGCGAGCTCTGGTGCAAGTGAATGCGGTGCAGCTCATTACTTCTCAACCTGCTCCCCCCAAAGAAATTGAGAAAGTAAGGAAGCATTCCACTTACTTCAAAATATAATACGCACTTGATAGTGGCAATAACTCATACCTGCCAACTTTAACATGAATTAGGTTTTGAGTTAAGGTTAAAACTGCTATGTTGATACTAACTTTATTGTTTATCGCTTTCTCTTTTCAGCAAGGAATGGACAAGAGCGAATGGTAAAAGAATGCCGGATCATAAATAATCAGATTGCTCAGAATCAAACTATTATTTGAAAATAAAACCATATTGCACAGCGCTACTTTTATTTACCACACTTCCCGACTCTGACCAAACACAGCGTCCACTGTGCCATAAGAAAACTACTTTACTGAAGAGTGTGACTGTAGTCAGAATAAATATAAGTAATAACCTCTTACCTTATCACATGACCACCATGCATCTTGTCGTCTCCAAAACTAATATGGAGCGAACATGCCCTTCACCTTACCCACCACACAATAATAGCCCTGGTAATCCGTACTTTCCTTTTCAATCCAACAACAAGAAGATTATTTGAGCTAAGCGAATGAAAAGATAACGCTAACACGCTAGAAAACACTAATCAGACAGCATTTGCACTTCATGTTCCTCACCAGTTTGAGCTTCGGTAGAGGTTAATGCTGCCACTTGCGCTTCTAATAATTAAAACCCTGCAAATTATTACACAATGGTTTATAATTCTCATGAACAGCTTGACCTAGTATTACTGCTCCGAGACCCATCCCATTTGATTCAGCATCGAATACTAGTAAACCATACGAAACATGACCTGACTACAATGGAACTACGGAAACTAAATTTTCCCCCAGCGCCAGGCGCCTGTAAACGTCTGTAGGCATTTATGATCCAATAGAGGGGTGTGTGGAGGAAGTGGCCTTAACCTTCAGGCTAAAAGAGTCGGGGAAATTGGGATTGGGGCTTCCAGCGAACCCTCCCCCGGCAATTGGCAGGACGTTGCGAGTCCAAAGGGCGTTAGGAGTCGACCGTGCCTTGAAAACGACACGAAACACGGCTTATTTGCGATTATGCTGCGTTTCGTTAATTTTTTAACCATTTTTTCCCCATAACAACTATCGTTCGGAATGCCGAGATGGCGGGCACAACTAGATACCAAATGGGATTTTTGTGCGATAGAACGAATTTTTTAGACCACGTTAAAGACACAAAACGGGCCGGACGGCGGACGGGGGATTGGTGACGGGTGACGGACATTGCAGATTTGGAATCCCCATGTCTTGAAACGTAAAGTATCAAATTATGAGGGGGGATATATACAATGTTTCGTGACCGAAAACAGGGTTATTATTCAGAATGAATAATAAACCAAAATCATTTGTGCAAATCTGGTCTGGTGGTTACGTCGCCATTTTACTCAATTCTTCACGACCCGGGATGTTGAACGAACGCCAAATGACGGAGGGGAGATTAGTTCACTTGATAACAGTTGAAAAAACCCCCCTTCTACGTCAATAGACGCATTAATCAATCGCGGTTTTTGTTTCACAATCACATTTACCATCTCATCCTCCTTTCTGCAGAAAATTGAGCCATGGGGTGCTGCGTGATATTTCTTCATGAATAGGCGCTGCGTAACCCCTCAAAATTACTATCAGAAGTGAGAATAATCGAGGGAAAATGCGATATAAGAAACAAGATTAGCAAATAGCCAAGGGACGCAATAGAACCATCAAGACGCCACAATAGCCAGGGTAATCCGTACTTTCCTTTTCAATCCAAAAACTAGAAGCCCACCAGTTTGAAATTCAGCAAGGTTAATCTGGCCACTTGGGCTTCTAATAATTCAAAATCATTTGTGCAAATTCGGTCGTTGGCTACGTGGCCGTTTTACTCAGCTCTATGACCCGGGATGTTGAACGAACGCCAAATTACGAAGGGGAGATTAGTTCACTTGATAACAGTTGAAAAAAAAACCCCTTCCACGTCAACAGTCGCACAAATCAATCGCAGTTTTTGTTTCACAATCACATTTATTATCTCAACCTCTTTTCTGAAGAAAATTGAGCCATGAGGTGCTGCGTGATTTTTCTTCATGAATAGGCGCTGCATAACCCCCCAAAATTACTATTAGAAGTGAGAAGAAATGAAAAAAAATGCGATAGGAGAGACCAGAGCAGCAAATAGCCCGAGAGCAATTTGTATAAAAAGACTGGCTGCTGAACGAGAGAATATATTTGGCTTTTGACATGGCGTCAATGATGGTCGGACTACTTTTCCTCGCTGTGGTTGTCACGTGCACACAATCTCTGGTAAGTACAACATACATTAAACAGCCGAAATAAGTGAACCTTGAGCTTGTAGTATTACTCGGGCTGGTGTGCCATTGTATTTATTATGTACGTACACAAATATTTATTTATACCTTCCCCTTTCTGAATTAGTGGTGAGTAGAATACTTTTTTAATATTCTTTATAGTGTTGTGTTGTGTGTGTCGGCCAGCACGATTCTGATCGAGCTTTCCGTTTTTCCTGCACGTACTGTGCACATCTTCCATGAAGTGAAAACTTCTGTATAGATAGTCGGGGTTTTGGCATTGACCACTTCAAACACTTGACTCGCCGTGGCCAACTTTTCACTCTCTGCTATTTTTAGCAAGCCTATTTATGGTTTATTATTCATTCTGAAACTCTGAATAATAACCCTGTTTGCAGTCACGAAAATTTTTTTACAACCCCCCCCTCCATAAATTTGATACTTTACGTTTCAAGACATGGGGATTCCAAATCTGCAATGCCCATCCACCGTCCCCCGTCCAGGCTGTTTTGTGCCTTCAACGTGGTCTAAAAAATCCGTTATTTCTAGTTGTGCCCCCCGTCTCGGCAATCCGATCAGACGAAGCCTATGGTTGTTATGGACAAAATATGGTTAAAAAAATTAACAATACGCAGTATAATCGCAAATACGCGATGTTACGCATCGTTTTCAAGGTATTTTTACATCCTGGGTCGAATGGAATGAGTATCAGACGTGTACAACTGCGTATAGGGAAATTACAGTATATATTAGAGTCAACTAATTGAAAGAACTCGTGGGAGCTACAGCGGAAGTCAACGTTTCGTCATTAGCACTCCCTCCCTCCCGCCCGTCTCACCAAAACCCCCTGCCCGCTCAACTCACAACGTCGCGTCAATTGCCGAGGTTTCGCTAGAAGCTCCCGTCCCAATTTCCCCGACTCTTTTTGCCTGACGGGGCGGAGGAAGGTTGGGGCCACTTCCTCCGTACACCCCTACATTGGATCATAAATGCCCACAGACGTTTACAGGCGCCTGGCGCTGAGGGAATATTTAGTTTCTGTAGTTCTTGGAGAAGTAATACTAGGTCAAGCTGTTCATGAGAATAATTAACCGTTGTGTAATAATTTGCAGGTTTTTAATAATGGTGCCGAAACGAACGTATATTCTTGCCTCTTACGCCTCTTTTACTTTCCGCTACCCTAAAGGGATGAAATAGAAATCCTGCAAATTATTAGAAAACGTCGAAAAATATTAATAATGTAACATGAATATATCAACATTTTTGAAACCGAGTATGTATAAAAATACACTTTTACAGCTGTCGCCTGTTGTTGGGGCCAAATTACTGCTTTCCTTCAGAAAATGCTGGCACAACACGGACAACGACAAGTGGAGTGAGTATTTCCGAAAGTAAAAATTCATTAAAACCGTTTATACAGAGTGAAAGTGTCAAAATAATTTTGTGTAAATTATGTTTATAAATAATAATCGTACTGTGAATAATTGAAACTTTAAGGAAACATTGCTTATTCATGCCCATTGTTCACGAACTTCTTAACGATCTAATCACTAAAAATGAATTCGATGAGTTTGGTAGAAACTAGGTGCACAGTTGGTGCGCGTCATGCATGCAGCACATTATTTTGCGCTACTTTTACACGCTGAGTGCTTTGGGAGGGCAAGTCTGCGTCCTTATCAAAATTACTGTTACCGCACCCTCATGAGAGATATCAGTCGAATGTCACGGAGGTTGCAGTTTCGTTATGTTTCACGTCTCACTGTTGTTCCTTCCAGAATACTTCCGTTTATTCAGTTTCTGTGCCAAACCCAACATCAGGTCGAACGACAGTTCACCGTACTGCGAACCAATGGTGTTTGAACACGATTTAGATCAATAATAGAAAAATTCCGTAAAATAGTTTTTTAATAGAAAACACCGGTAAATTATGACACAATGGTTTATTATCCGCTTGACCGAGTCTCAAACCTTTTGCACACCATCTCATTCGATTCACCATGGAAAAATAAGAGTGAACCGTACGAAACATTGCCTGACCGAAACGAAACGACGAAAATAATACATTTCAGGAGCCTGTAGGAAATTTTTCGCGCCGTGACGTGTGGAGCTGACGGGTGGTTGGACTGGGACGACGTAACGATTACTTTGGCTCACTATAATTTCATTGTTTTCGATCTAGTTCTAGAAATTCGTTGGATTTTACCCGAGCGCGTTGTGTCAATGGGCACTCACAGTTGTTTTGGTCTTCTTACCGCATCATGCTTATTTAACTATAATATTGTTACGAACTAAGCGAAATATTACGTAATAACGATCGAACTAAGCACCGAACTGAACTGTCTTTTTTATTCGCCACGGGTTTCTAGGTAGCAACTGACTATAAACGGTAACTAAAACAACACAACAACAGCCAGGTGACAACATTCCCAACAATATTCCTTCCTGAAGTATTATTTTTCACTCTTTTATGGAAATCAATTATTAACACAACACATAGTTATTTTTCATCTAACCGTTAACGTATTTCTCAGGTGACGTTCGGAAGCAATTGAATAATAAGGAGGAGAAATGCTTAATGAAGTGCCTAATGGAGGCTTTAGGAGTCGTAAGTTTTTTTATATTCATTTTCCAGTGCGCCTCTACTTCAGATTGTTTGGCTACGATGATGTTTGACGGATTTATCCATTACATTAAACATTGATAATTGTTAATCCAATTCATTGGATCATTTTTCATAGAATCGTTTGGATTCTACATCATTTGTTGGCTATTTTCTCTAGATCAATCGTGGTAAATTCAATCTTGAAAAGATGTTGGAAACGTACGGAATAAATTCGAAACTCGACCAACAATCACTCGCCAAAGCCAAAAAGATTCAGGGGGACTGTGCTGCTGAAGGTCAGTACAGAATATTACTTCTATTTCCACTCGTACATATATATGTTTATTTACTACATAGACTTCCACAGGAAGGTCATAGAGCTTCCTGAAGGAGTGATGTGTGAGGGCAGCTGCCACGATAATTCCACGAGATTCCATCTGAGAGTCTTCTAGCGCTCAAATGGAAAGCCAGTGCTGAAAGAGTGGTTCCCAGTGGAGAACGAAGACTTCGGTCAAGAGCATATTTTTTAGCACTGTCTTCAGTCAGTCAGATGATGTAAAAACCATGAGAAAGCGCAATCCTGAACACCAACGAACCTCCGAAAACTACCAGTTTTCTCTCATCCATACTTTGTGAGTCGACTAGGGCTACCACTTTGGTCGGGCAAATCGATAAATATCGAGTATTTCGAGCGCAAAAGCTGGCAGTTAAGCATCAAAGAGCTGGAAAGAGTGAGTGAGGGGGGGGGGGATGTTGTTCACGATACCAGAAACTTTGGACACTGTCGGGGAATAAGCGCGCGGGCGTTAATGTACAACTTTGGACAGCGGGGTAATGGAGGCGTTTGGGGCTAACGAGCAGCCATTGAACACAGAAGAAGTTTAACACGGAATCCGTGAGATGGGCCTGAGTACTAAGATTATTTAGATTTCGTTTGACTACATTTTCATTGCCCTGTAGCATTTCCTGGTTCATCCAACTTTTTCCACATTTCAGCGGAAGCGATCTCTGATGCGAGTGAATGCGATGCATGGTTTGCATTCACGGGCTGCTTCGGAATGAAAATTGAGGAAGTAAGGATGCGTTACATGAATTTTATGTTCTATTTATCCATCCGTCCGCCGTTCAGTTAATATTTTACCTTTAGTGTGGTCCGAACAATCCGTTATTATGAACGATAATTCCGTTTGGCTGTATTTGCGCCGGCCTGTTGGGCAATACGATGTGACTTTTTGCAGTTTCATTGAAATTACATCGTGTTTGGTATAGTTCCCAAGTTATTTCTTGAAGTTGAGTCTAACAGGGTGAATCTCAGATAAGTAAGACCGTGTTAGTCCAAGAGAAAATATTGAAATGAGAACCACAGGGCACATCCTCATACCTCAGTACTTTGAAAGGCAAAGTACCTTGCAGAGGAAGGTGTTATAGACACAGTCTTACAGCCCTCACACCACCAAAGAACTCACCGTAACGTGATCATTCCAGAACAATCAGTCTTAGTACTTTAACACACATTGGCAGTTTTCCGTTTCTTGACTTGTCGAAGATGTACAACACTGAAATGTGTGTGAAACTTTCACAGGTTAGAGCCAATATAAAAGAATCCGTCTCTGCGTGCGCCTCCAAATACAAAGTCAAGCCAAGTGAGTATTTCTGCGAATTCATTAAAATTGTTTGTACGGAGTGAAAGTGTGAATTTTGTTTACATTGTGTGTCATGTTTAAATATGAAATAATGGATTGGACATAACAGTATGTTTTTAAATAGTCATTTTGAAACCTGATGTTGAGTAGACATTGCACGTGACTTATTCGCGTCCATGACTATGGATAATGTAAACTTCCCCCTCCCCGCCACACTCACTATCAATCATCCTCTTGGGCGCTCATGTTCATGTCCATAGTTCACATGCTCCGTAAGAAACACACGACATTCAAAATTATTTAATGGAACCCAGGGGGATTCTGATTGGTAGAAATTTGGTGTAGACTTGGTAGGCGTAATGCCGCAGATCATTTTGTACTACTTCCACATTCTGTGTGTTTTGGGAGGACAGGTCTCCTCTCATCCTCACGAAAATTACTGTTACCGCTCCCTCATAAGTCAAATGTCATAAAGGTTGCTATTTCGCTATTATGCAAGAGCCCGGCAATGACTCAGCATCCACCGAATCCCGCCCAAATGAAGTACAACAGGTTGTTATTGACGGACTCGACAACGGTTGCCCATGCATTATCACCCAAGGTACCACACTGGGAATTTGTGCCATCTGGGAGGAGTACAGTCGTATCAAGGCACGTGGAGATACAGTAAAGGAAGTTCCCTTTTCACTCTCCACTCGTCCACCACGCACTCAACAGTCAAGCCAATTAGTAACTAAAAGCTTCAGTGTATGCTGTCTCGTAGGCGATCCACAGAAGTACAAGATTGTTACAGTACTTTCGATTGACTGTGAGTTTGCTGCTCAAGACAACACAGCAGTTTGAAATCGAGCATTGTGCATCAGGATTGAGTCACAGCGACCGACACCCCACCCCAGTGGCCTTCCTAATTGCTGTGATCTGCTTACGAGGGGCCTTTGACAAGGGGAGGTGACTGAAACGCCCACTCTCACGTATGATACGTAAGCATTTGGCTTGCTTCTCGATAATTATCCTGTGGCAGCCGAAATGTATTGAGGGTGGGCTATTTTATCGTCATTAAGATGGCGAGCTGATTTTTTTCCTCAGCCGCCTGCAGCTTATTAGTAGTACTTATAACTTCTTTCTGATTTTTAACACAACAACATATTCCTCTTCTACTAACTGTCAACGTATCTCACAGGTGAACTTCAATCATTTGGGGATGAAAAAAGATTACCCGATGCTAAGGAGGTGAAATGCTTCTTTGACTGCAGAATGAAGGCCTTAGGAATCGTAAGTTCTCTTTTATTCTTTTTTCAGTAAACCACTTTTTTAATTGCTTGGCTTCGATGATTTCTTGGAAAACTATCAAGAAAAGTGAAGGCTTTGGTTGATTCCACCAGATGTTTAACATAATTTGTCATAAACACAAATATAGTCAATTGGCTATTTCTACAGATCGATGGCGGTAAATTCGATCTTGAAAAAATGTGGAAATTAGCTGACATAGAAGTGGAGGATCATCAAGCTGTTGACGAAATCAAAAAGACTCATGCTAAATGTGTAGGTAAGTGGAGAGTTCTTTTTTTATTTTTCTCCGAGGGCGTGCGGGACAAGTCCCTTTGGTACTGCGGCCACGTATGGGCCTATTGTGATACTAACCCTTTCTTAGTAAAAGGCGTCGTGCATACCCGTCCCCTTTAGGGAGTCGAGTACGTCCTTCACCGCAGAATCCGCTATGGTTTGGGGTTCAATGGTCCCCAGACCGCAAAATTCGAAGCGCTTAGCTTCCATGCAGGTCATTCACATAGGAAGTGCTCTGCCGTCTCGTCCTCCTCACCACAAAGTCTGCATTCCACTGCCTCTGAGATGCCCATCTTGTTGAGGTGATATCTGAGTGGGCAGTACCCGGTGAGGCGTACTCTACCAGGCTTAGCAAGACTGTACTTGGGCCCTGCGATTTCCAGTGCTGCTCGGCCTTCCATGACTGAACCATCGGTATACCACTGCAGGGCGCCCACCTCGGTCCGGAACGTCTCCTTTTCCCATTGTTCCCGTGAGTGGACGCTAACACTGAATGGCAGCCGAATGTTCTTCCCCTCTGGCATAATGCCAGTAGCAAGGGCTGCTGTCTCTTCTAGCTTAAACTGTCTAGTTATTCTGTGGAGGCTCGTCTTGACCCTGGTGGAGATGTTACCTGTCTGCAAAAGCCTTACCTCTCCCAGGTAAGCGGTCCTCTGAATGTGTAGATGAGGATGTTCAAAAGGACTTCCATTACAGCAGTAGGGCAGGCACTCATTGCCCCTGTGATAGCAAAACACGTCTGTTGCTGCAGTTGTTGGAGTTTTCCCTGTACTGCCAGTCGGCCTGTCGCCTTCCACCACACAGTGGAGGCATATGTGACGCAGGGTCTTATTATCCCCTTATAGAGCCACTCCATCGACTTTGGAGTTATGCCCCAGGATTTGCTGCACAGCCCCCGACACACCCAAAGGGCTATAGTTGCCTTGTGCAGCGCATATCTCACATGCGGGTTCCATGTGAGCTGCTTGTCCAGTATCACCCCGAGGTATTTCACCTCCTTCATTATCCGGAGCCTTGCTCCTTGCATTGTGGCTAGTACTGTGTCAAGGTTTCTTCATCTAATGAAAGAAACCATTGGTGGTCTTGGGCGGATTTATGAAGAGTCTTTCCTAGTCACAACACCTTTGAGTGATGTCTACAGCTCCCTGCATCCTTTCAGACACCGTGGAGGCAAATTTGAGTGGTAGTGGAGCCCTGCTCCTCGTTGCCTCCATCTGAGGGTCCCGGTTGTGGGATCGACTGTGATGTCCTGCGTCGCGGGGGGTTGACAATCAGTCTCGGCCTCTTCTTCATGATCTCCTCCATGCCTGTCTGCGCCATTCCAGAAGGGCCTGGACTCCCCTGATGCCAGAGGCTCCTTGCTTCTCCATTCCTGCCCTTTCTGTGGGCGCTGCTGCGGCAGGGACGGAGTCTGAGATCTCGGCTATGGGCACATTTCCTGAGGTACCCTTCCTCCCGGTCAGTGCTCATCCCCCCCCTCTCACCGCACACCACACTCCTGTTCTCTCTCAGTTGTGAGAGCCTGAGGCTTACTGTCCCCCACCTGTTATTGGCCCGCTGCCTTGGCAGGTGGCAGGGTCCTTACGGCAGCAGCTGATGCCTCATCTACAGATAGGACTAGGACTGTCCAGTCCCTTTCGTCTTCCTCTTTCCAGATGGTGAAACAGAATTGGGTATTCAAGCCCCTATTATGGTTTAGCAGCATCCGGAGAATGAGGTCACTAGGTACCTATCTTGCGTTTGGGAAGTATCCCACCACCACCTGGTGCCCCGGAATGTCATCCTCCTCGACTACTTGAAAGGAGTGTCACGCTGCAACCTGGTGCTTGCCACTGTGGCCTGTAGCCAGTTGACCGTACCTCTGTCCTGGCAGTGGATTAGTAGGCAGCCCAACCTGTGCACCGCAGTCTGGCCAAAATCCCCTTGCTGCAGCTGATAGGACACTGTCCATGATGCCTTGATCCAGGCAGTCAAGCTGCGCATTTGTCAACAGAGAACCGAAATAGTCACGGTGTACAGCACCAACTCTTATCCCCTCCACCAACTCCCTCGCCCTCTGCTCTGGTAGGTGGTTTTCTGGTCCTTTATCTTGGAGGGACCTGCTTGAGGCGCTGCCTTCCTCTTCAGGTCCAACCCTTCTGGCTTTGCGGAGTCGACCAAGAGGGTCGGGGTCTTTTCCTGTTAGACTCCGCTCGGCTCTCTTTGACCGTCATGGCAGAGGCCTTTATAGCCTCTTCCAGTGCTAACCCTCGCCTTAGGAAATGATTATACCTCTTCTTTCTAGCACCTCCCATCCTCATGCCATCAGGTCCGCCCTGACTGGTGCCCCCCCGCCTCTGGGCTGGCAGTGAGGGAGTACCCTCTCCCCTGAGATGCGAACTCCATGGGGCGAGGGATCCTGGGTCCCCAAAGAGACCCTCTAGGCTTATCGGGGACAGCGCCCCCGTTTGCAATGAGGCAGTCGCCTCTCCAGACGCCACAGAACTATCGTATGCAGCCATCTGATCGTCAAGGTCTGGTGTGGTGCACAGCAAAAGCTCCTCCTCGATCTTTGAGCTGATTTCTCCTCTTGGTTTTGATTTTTTTATTATCTTTGGTGTCCATAAAAGGTCCCACACGTAGCTAGGGAACTAAACGGTCGCCTGAGACAGAGCCCCGCATGCTTCAGGAAGGCTACTTAAAACGTGGAGTCGCCCGGTGCCCAGCGTCCGCATACTGGAGACCAAACTCCCTTTGGCCATGCATTCATGGCGTATACTGTTCCACGGTGGATTGGGTTTTGCCCACTGTTCGCGGCTGCTTATTCAGTCAGCATGCTGACTTTATTCAATGCTGGCTACAGACATGCCTCTAGGGACAGTGCTGTGGCCATTCCACTGTCCAAAACCCGTGGTTGCGCCTGGTAGCATGGGAAGATAACCCAGAACCAGAAGAGTTCTTACTCCTACTTCCACATGTATAACAATACAAGATGTAGATGAGGTTGAGAAAAATTGGATCGAGAGTGAGAGGGAGAGATGGAGCCGAGTACTAAAATTATTGGTTGGCGTTAGATTATGATTTTCATCGCACCGTAACGTTTCCTAGTTCACCCGACGTCTTTCACGTTTCAGCGAATGCGAGCTCTGGCGCGAGTGAATGCGGCGTAGCTCTTAACGTCTTAATCTGCCTTGCTGAGGAAGGTGAGACAATATCTGTCGATCAACTATTCGCAGGTGCTAGTTTCTATAAGTTATATTTGACAATCGCAACATGAATTAGGCTTTTGGTCCAGGTTAAAACTGCTATATTGATACTAACGTTGTTGTACTCTTCTCAATAAGAACTGATAAAACATCGTATCGGTCGTGAATAACTCAGACTCAAATTATTATTTGCAAATAAAGCCATGTGCAGTGCGTATCTTGTTGACACACTTCCCAAAACGGTTTCCCATTTTCTTGTAGCGCTTCCGACTTTTCCTACACGCACAAAGCATTTTCCCGGACTAATTTGGCTTATTCCTGCAGCTCTTGCAGTTGTAGTACGCGTATTTTCACTTTAAGCTCCTCACAAAATTCAGCTTCGGCAGAGGTTAATGCGGCCACTTTGGTGTAAGACAATAATTTGGTCAAATCCACATTATTGAGCATTGGGCATCTACGGGATACACGGTTTCGCGGCCGTTTACGTTTACATGACACTTGTTTACGGGACAAGATGTTGAACAGGCGTCCAATTTCTTCACTTTATTGAAACCTCATGAGTCCACCGCCTTCTCGATATGGCTTAATCGCAGCGTAATCACGTCTATGCTAACCGCATCCCACAGTGATCTCCGCTAGCGTGGTGGACGCGAAAATTACTATCCTTGATCTACTTATCTAGTCCTGATCAGTTGGATCACGATCAGCGGCGTTTTGGTGAACGCGGCCCTAACTGAAGACAGTGCTAAAATATCTGGTGCGTTGCAACACACAACTTTCCTTAGCTCTACGTCAAATCACTTTCCAACATTCCAGCTGATTTTATAAGGAAAACGCTGCAAATTATTACACAACGGTTTATTATTCGGATAATCAGCTTGACCTAGCATTAATGCTCCGAGACCCATCCTGTTCGATTCAGCATCGAAAAATATCATAATGAAACCCAAAAAAAGGCCGAAAAGAACTGAATCGTAATATTAAAATAAACAAAAAAAACACGAAAGTATCTAGAAAAAACTGAATTTTAATATGAAAACATGCACGCTAAATACTAATATCAAAATTTAACCAAAAATCTATGAAAAAAACATAATGAGAATGAAACGAAAGAATCTAAAAAAATTGAATCGTATTAAAACGAAAACGTCGGGGAAATTGGAAGAGTAAGGCGAATGGGGAGAGACCGGTCGTTGGGAGGGAAGCGAGCGGGAGGCCGCACTCGCTCGCCTCGAGAGCGGTTGGTTTTTAATGAGACGGACGGGGCGGAGGGAATTCAAACGACGAAACGCTTGTAGCTCCCGCGTTGTACTGCGTTTCGTTAATTTTTAACCGTTTTTGCCCATTACAACCACGGCTTCGACCGATCGGATTGCCGACATGGCGGGCACAACTAGATACCAAATCGGATTTTTGGGCGAAAGAACGAATTTTTTAGACCACGTTAAAGGCACAAAACGGCCCGGACGGCGGACGGCGGACGGGGGACGGGGGACGGGGGACGGGGGACGGGGGACGGGGGACGGGGGACGGCGGACGGACATTGCAAATTTGGAATCTCCATGTCTTGAAACGTAAAGTATCAAATTTTGAGGGGGGGTTGTAAAAAATTTTTCGTGACCGAAAACATAGGGTTATTATTCAGAATGAATAATAAACCAAAAAGCGCACTAAAAACTCTTTTCGTCGAAAATTTTGATAATTTATTGTGCTGCGTCATTTTCCCACCAATGGGAATTTTATGATATAATTGCCTTATTGAGAGCTATCTATATAAAAAATGTAATCAAAATCGTTGGATCCGTTTTTGAGGAAAAAACCCCTTATTATATCTGGTGCGTTGCAACACACAACTTTCCTTAGCTCCACGTCAATTCACTTTGTAAATGGCTAATTCTATTTAATCGATTCATTTATCACTCAGTTGCTTTGAACTTGGTCAAACAACACGTCACAGCAGCAGGAAGCGGTAGCGCCTACAGTTATGGAATTTATTGTGCTGCTCGTACTCATTTCAGGACTATCATTGAGCAATTGGTATACATAAATAAATGAGGCTGTAAACACGGATTTTTTGAAGGAGCATAGTAAACACTTTTGCAGAGTTATTGGGTAATAACTGTTAGAACTGGTATTAAGCGAAATGGCGGTAGTTGAAATTCAGGAATTTCTGGAGTGAGCCCCATGTATCTCATGAGCGTTTTTAAACACTCACCCTATAGGTATTGGATTGGACTACAGTACCAATTTTCTTTAACATTCTACTAACATTCCAGCGGAGTTTAAAAGGAAAAAACCACGGCAAAAACGCTTTTCGTCGAAAATGTTGATAATTTATTGTGCTGATCTCGTCATTTTTCCATTAATGGGAATTCTATGGTATAATTATCTTATTAGGAGCTATCTATATAAAAAATTGTTAGAGCCGTTTTTGAGAAAAAAAATTTGGTGTTTTGATCACTATGACAAACTATAGTTAACTTTCGGTGGATTTTGCTCATACCCTTATTTTGGCGTCTCATGGTAACATGCGAGCTAGGTATCGAGTTTGATGTGATTTGGTACGGTCGTTTTCTCTAAAAACCGCGCTAAAATCACAGACACACAGACCATTTTCCCAAATAGTGTTTTTCGGACTCAGGAGGGTCTGAAACGTAAAGATCTGAAGAAAACTCAAAATTTTTTTTTCAGCCGATTACATAACTTTCCTTTCTACTTCGTAGAGCCAAGGAAAGTAAAAATATGCTCTTCACCGAGGTCTTCGTTCTCCACTGGGAACCACTTTTTCAGCACTAACTTTCCATTTGTGTGTCAAAAGACTCTCAGATGGAATCTCAAGGAGCAGTGGAATTATCGTCACAGCTGCCCTCACGCATCCCCTTTCTGTGGAGGTCTATGTAGTAAATAAAAATCCACATGTACGAGTGGAAATAGAAGTAATATTTCTTTACTTACCAACACCGGCACAGTCAGCCTGAATCTTTTTAACTTTGTCAAGCGATTCGTGATCAAGTTTCGATTTTATTCCGAGTACTTTCAACATCTTTTCAAGATTGAGTTTACCGCCATCGACCTAGACAAAATAGCCATCAAATGACGTAGAACTGCTCATCCAATTTTTAATGAAATGGATATATCCGCAAAAAATCTCCCAAGCCGAACAATTTAAAGTAGAGGCGCACTGAAAAATGAACACAAAAGAACGTACGATTCCTATCGCCTCCATTTGGCACTTCACGATGCATTTCTCCTCCTTCTTATCGGGCAAGGTGCTTTCTTTCAATCGCTTTTCAACTTCCCCTGTGAAATACGTGAACGGTTAGATGAAGAAGAATAATAATTTGTTGTGTTAATAATTGATTTCCATGAAAAACTTCAGGAAGGAATATTAAGGTTGTCTAAGCTTGACGTGGTAAAAACAACAAAGGAACGTGAAGGTTAACGTGCCAGAAGCCTTCATTAATTGTGAATGTCTATTGACACTAAGTGCTCGGCTAAGATCCTACGAATTTCTTAATCTGCTTCTTATCTAAAATAATCAATTCTTGGAAGAAGTCCTCGCCGAACAAGTATACTTCGAGAAATTCCGGCTCGAAATGCATATCGAACGCGTTTCAAATAAAAAAGAAAAATGCTTTTTTCCACTAAATTAAAGAATATGTAGAATAGCGATTGTGCCTTGTAATAGCGGGTTTTGTTTCAAATCATCTCCTACTAATCAATATCTAACTTTTCTCCTCCATACATATCTCCATGAAAATACGGTGGACGGAGATATAGGCCCCTGAAGCAAAACGATTTCGATCAAACTTTCGGAGTACTCTCCGCTAACTAGTCCCTACATTTAGTTCTCCATAAATGTTCCTGTAAAAATGCGTTGAACGAAGATTGAAAATGATAGCGCCCGCCTATGTAGGTGGTGTTCGAACTTAAAGGGGTGGCGGAAAGTCGTGTGTTGCTACGCACCAGATATTTATTAATGTGTACGAACTGTCAGATGAGCATTTATCTGTAACAATGCATACGTATTAACTATTCAAAAACATCCTGTGAGTTTGATGAAAATCGTTGGAACCATTTTGCCAAAAAGCTTAAAAATTATTTTTGCTCCTTAGGCTTGTATCTCCGTTCACCGTATTTTCATGATGGAGGAAAGTTTCGTCCTAACTAGTATAAGATACTTTGAAAGTTTAATCAAAATCAAGACAGAAGTTGACAAGAAAAATGCGAAAAACCCTAGATTTCGGTACATTTCCTCTCCCGCTCCCCTTTTACATCGAACTCAACTCCGATGTCAACTAATAAGTCAAAATTTGGTTCAAAACTCGACGAATTTTGATTGACTCTGCAACTTAATGGCCAAGCATAGAAGGTAGCAGAGGTGTGAATTAGGTAAGTACGAGCCAATTCCTCAACTGTGGTAAATATTGTAACTATCAACTAATAAGTCAACTTTTGACAAATTTTTACTTTTTTTGATGAGCCGCCATTTTCTTAGTCCATACTTCAGACACTGGGGGAACTATCAGAAAAAATAGTAACCAACTTTCAACTCAACGGTCAACGTTTTTAGCCCTCGGCTCCTGGACTATTATGGTCATATAGTACACCTGTTTTCTGTCTGGAATATTTTCTTCACAACTCCCATTCAAGATTTGACGCTATACGCTTCGAGCCATGATGATTCTAAACATGTATCCCTCTACCGTCCAGTTCATATTTTATCTTTATCGCGGTACAAACAATCCGTTCTTATGTACGATAATCCCATTTCGACTGTAGTTGCGCCTGTCTACTGGGCAATCCGATGTAACTTTTGGCGGTTTCATTGCAATTACATCGTGTTTGGTATAGTTCCCTAGTTATCTTTCGATGATGAGCCGAATAGGGCGAATCTGAGATGATTAGGAGCGCGTCTACTAAGTACAAGTGAAAATATTGAAAACAGAACAACAAACGGCACATCCTCAAATACCTCAGTACATACAAAAGCACCTTGAAGTGGAAGGTGTTATAGATGGTCTTATAGTCCTCTGCACAATCGAATAATTCTCCGTAAAGCGATCTAATTCCACAACATTCCGTCGTAGTACGCGATTTTCCATTTCAGGACATGTCGAAGATGTACAACACTGAAATGTGTGTGAAACTTTCACAGGTTAAAGCCAACATGAAAGAGTCCATCTCGAAATGCGCCTCCGATTACAACGTCAAGCCAAGTGAGTATTTCTGCGAATTCATTATAATTGTTTGTACAGAGTGAAAGTGTCAATTTTGTTTACATTGTGTGTTATGTTTAAATATGAAATAAGTCGGGTGAGAACCAGACACATTTCCAGGAATGGCAGAACGGAACGGAAGGTGACGTGTAAACAGTGAATATAGATTTTGGTAAGACCCTTCCGCTACCGATTTTGGCGCTATCAAGGATACTATACGCTGGTAATAACTCGGTCGTATTGAGTTCGATAGTATTTGGACGCACAGAGTCTTATCTTCGGACTCAAATAATTTTCAATTCTATCTTTATACACTGTTAAAATTATAAAAAGAGTCCCTCCCATTTCGTGCCCGTTCGAACGTAGGCACTACGAGGCTAGAAACTAAAAAGGAAAAATACAAATATTGCCCCGAGCACCATGTTCGCCGGAGAATCTACCCTCAGCCAGCGAGCACCTGAAAAGGAACACAGGAAAAGAGATCTGCATTTTCTTTTCTTTTTTTTTTCTCTCCCGAGGGCATCGGGACAAGTCCCTTTGTCACTGCGGCCACGTGTGGGCCTATTGTGACTCTAGCCCTTCCTTAGTAAAAGGCGTCGTACATACCCGCCCCCTTTATGAAGCCGAGTATGTCCTTCACCGCAGCTTCTGCTATGATGTGGGGCTCAATAATCCCCTGGGCAAAGAATCCAAAGCGTTTCGCTGCTAAGGCAGGGCACTCACATAGGATGTGCTCCGCCGTCTCGTCCTCCTCACCACAGAGTCTGCATTCCACCGCCTCTGAGATGCCCATCTTGTTGAGGTGATACCTGAGTGGGCAGTGTCCGGTGAGGAAGCTAATCAAGACCCTCAAGTCCCTCCTAGAGAGTGTCAGCATCGCCTTTGCCCTTTGACCAGAAGGCGTAACAAGCCTTTTTGATTGTCTAAGTCGTGGCTGGCGATGCCAATGGGCGCTATTTTCCAGTGTCTCCCATTTGGCCACCAAACGGTTCAGGTGACTTTTGGTCATACCTACGTGAGGTTCAGGCCCAATGGGTGGGGCTTCTGTGCCCTTCTTCGCAGGGTGGTCGGCCTTTTCATTGCCCTCATGCCCCCTGTGAGCTGGTACCCAGATGAGGGAAAGCCTATTGTGGGCGCCGAGCTGCTTGAGTGCATGAAGGCATTCCCATGCCAGCCTGGACCTAAAACTATAGGCCGCGATGGCCTTTAATGCGGCCTGGCTGTCCGAGAATATGTAGATCTGCTTGCCCTTGAGTCCCTTAGACAGGATCTCTTCCGCGCAGATCTTTATAGCTAGGATTTCAGCTTGGAATATCGTGGCATACTCTCCCAGCGGCTTAGCCAGACTGTAGTTGGGCCCAACAATGCCCATTCCAGCTCTGCCTCCCATGACTGAACCATCGGTATACCACCGCAGGGCACCCACCTCGGTCCGGAACGTCTCCTGCTCCCATCGTTCCCACGAGTGGATATTTACTCTGAATGGCAGCCGAAAGTTCTTTCGCTCTGACATAACGTCGGTAGCAAGGACCACAGCCTCTTCCAGTTTGAACTGTCTAGTTGTTCTTTGGAGGCTTGCCTTAACCCTGGTGGAGATATTCCCTGTCTGCAAAAGCCTTACTGCTCCCAGGTAAGCAGTCCTCTGAACATGTATATGGAGAGGTGAGATGTCTAAAAGGACTTCCATTGCAGCAGTAGGGCACGTATTCATTGCCCCTGCAATAGCTAGACATGCCTGTCGCTGCAGTTTTTGGAGTTTCCCTTAGCTGCTAGCCGGCATGTTACCTTCCACCACACTGTGGAGGCGGAGGTGACGTGGGGTCTTATTATCCCCTGATAGAGCCACTCCATCATTTTTGGAGTAATGCCCCATGATTTGCTGCACAGCCTCCTGCATGCCCACAGGGCTGCAGTTGCCTTGTGCAGCGCATATCTCACATGTGAATTCCAAGTGAGCTGCTTATCCAGTATCACCCCGAGGTATTTCACCTCTGTACTTATGTGGAGCCTTGCTCCTTGCATGGTGGGTGATACTATATTTAGGTTTCTTCGCTTGGTGAATGAAACCATGGTGATCTTGGTTGGGTTTATATGCAATCCCTCCTTATCACACCATCCTTGGATGATATCTATAGCTCCTTGCATCCTTTCAGACACTGTGGAGGCAAATTTGCCTCTTACCAGAACTGCAAGGTCATCCACGTATGCGACCACTTCGTAGCCTTCAAGCTGCAGTGTTTCCAGCAGCTCGTCAGCCACCAGTAGCCACAGGAGGGAGAAAGTACCCCCCCTTGAGGGCAGCCTCTTGTGGGAACCACTGTGACGCTGTCTTCCCCTAAACTGGCCGTGATTTCCCTACACCTTAGCATGGACATAGTCCATTTCATGACCTGGGGTTCTATACCCCTTTGCGCTGCTCTTGCCTCTATGGAGCTGAAGGAGGTGTTATCGAAAGCACCCCCCCACGTCCATGAAGCAGCACAACGCCACCTCTCTCGTCTGAAGTGCCTCATCGATCAGTGAGACCAGCTCCATGAGCGCAGTCTCAGCCGACCTGCCCCTCAGGTAGCCGTGCTGTGCCTTCGAGAGGGGTACGGTCTCAAGTGTGTCCTTGAAGACCAGATCTATGATCTTTTCCATTGCCTTCAGGAGAAAAGAGGAGAGGCTTATGGGTCTCTGTGATTTCGCAGTCGAGGAGTCACTGCCTGCCTTAGGCAGAAACACAAGCCTGGTCCTTCCCCATGAGTAGGGCACATGGGCCAGCAGAAAGCTGGCTCTGAAAGTTCTCACCAGGAGGGGTAGAAGGGGAGAAGATGCGGTTTGCATACCCTAGGAGCCTACGCGGGTGCGGACGTTCCCTGCCTGGCTCCCGGGGTGGGGCAAAAGCCCCTTCCTCAACAAGGGTACACCCTGGAAAGTGGGTATTAATCAACACCTCCAGGGTCCCCCTGGCATCTTCCGTGAAAGTTCCGTCCGTCCTTCTTATGAGGCCTAGTTCCTGAGGTTTGTCCATGGAGAGAGCTCTCTGCAGCCTGGAGGCTTCAGAGACACTTGCTACACCGCTGCAGAAGTCCCTCCAGGACTTCCTCTTTGCTCTTCTGATGGCCTCGCTATAACTTGTAAGGGATTGTCGGTAGGGCTCCCAATCCCCTGTTCTTTTGGACCTGTTGAAGAGCCTCCTCGTTGAAGACCTTAGCTTCCCCAGCTCCTCGCTCCACCATCAGGCCTCACCATTGGTCCTGCGGGCACGGGAAGGGCAGTTGTCTTCGTAGGAGCGAATGATCGCCCCTTGCATAAGACTGGCCATAGTGTCCAGTTCTTCCACCGTGTGGATCTCCCTGTCCATACCTCCCAGCTCTGTGTGGAGTTGGGTTTGGTAAAGTGGCCAGTCTGTATTCTTGGGTATGCGATAGGTTTCAAGTACCTGCGTGCCAAAACCCAGGCCGAACGAGATGATCCTATGATCTGATAGTGATGGCTCGTCCAGCACCTGCCAGCCTTGTATTCTGCTAGCTATGAAACGACTGGAGATGGTGAGGTCAAGTACCTCTTCCCTTATCCTTGTTACGAAAGTGGGGGCGCTTCCCCTATTAAGAATCTCCTCCAGTTCTTGCCCTGCAATATAGTCCAGGAGGCACTCTCCTCTTAAATTAGTGTTCGTGCTCCCCCAGACGACGTTATGAGCGTTTGCGTCACAGCCAATTATGAGTTGAAGTTGGTGATTTTTGCAATAACTTACCAATCTTCGGACTTCTTCCGGTGAAGAGATCTGCATAACTTTGATTTGCGGTTTATATTAAGTATAGTTCAGTTCGCGAAAAGTGTTCGTGTTCAGAAAGGCGGTGTGAACATAGGAATGGCCGGCACGGATAGAAAAAAGAGAGATGGGAGGCGGTAAAAAGAGGGCGACCATCAGCGAACAATGGCCCATAAACAAAATAGTAGAAAGCGAAACGACGATGGTTTGCATTCCGATATTACACAAAATTACTTGCGTTATTAAACGCTCTTCGTATAGATAGTTTATTAAACTACGACGGTAATTTGTATGGTAATGCAAGGATCAAATGTCTGCGATTTATGAAAAAACAAAACAAATTTCGTTTTTGACTAATTTTCTAACCGTTCTTTCTTTGCCCATAACAACCACGAGGAGAACGGATTTTGTAGACCACGTTGAAGGCATAAAACTGCCCGAACGGCTGACGGAGGTTTCAGATTAGGAATCCCTATGCATTGAAACGTGGTGTCGAATTAGGGGGGGGGTGCGAAAAGTTGAGTGAGGCTTCACGCCAGATATCGTTAGTGAGATTGGGTGTGAGATTTTCCAATGCCTCCTTCGTTCTTTGATCCCTTGGCTTTTTGAAGAAAAGTTTATCCTAAATGAAAGATTCTTCATTGAAGAGTGACGTGAGAGAGGTGAGTTTCAGCTGAAGTAGCTATAAAGTGCACGCGAGCGATGGAAATAAGTGACTGCACATTTTGCTGGGTTAAGAGGTTATGCCATTCTGGCAGACCAGTCCACGAGGGCATCGAGGCTTATCTTAAAAACTTGTTAAATGCTGGAAACCGCGCTAAACACTAACACAAACGGTGGGTACAGCTTTCATACAAGTACGCAACCACGAGGGACATTTTATGTCTTTTTCTTTTAATATAATTTTGTTTATTTTAAATAAAGAAATATGAAAGTACAACACAAAAAATATTTTTCATTTTTGTATCAGAAGTTACCATGCACTTAACCCAACACAAATTTAGTGACGCTTCTCCGTTACATATCTCGCATTACATTTTCGAGTTTATGTAGCAAAGTAAAGACATAAAATGTCAAAAAAAAAGTCGTTACCCTGGTGGAACTCAAACCCACAACCTCCGGTTTAGGAGACCAATGCCTTATGCATTACGCCACAGGGACTGCGGTTGCAACTCGGGTTAAAACGTTGCCTTGTCCAATCGATCTCAAAGGTTAATTTTCGTGACGCTTTTGGCCGTTACACTTTTCGAGTTTATGTAGCAAAGTAGAGACATAAATTGTCCAAAAAAGCTCCTTCTGAATTGAACACACTTAAAAATTTTCTTATTGTAGGTAAGTCCACTAAGCCTTGAAATGTTGATGAAGAACTGGTTCTACCAGCAACTTTTCTTGATGTTGAACCTGCTCCCGCTGCTCCCCTAATTTGTCCATTAGTGCTTGTTCGGCGTCTTATCGTTGCTCAACGAAGGCAGCCATGAAAGACTAATTGTTTTTTAAAATGTTGACTTACAAATTCAAAGTTTGACGGCAAAGTTATATTGATCGTGGAATGATCGTAAAATAAATAAGTCTCACCCAAATTTGAAGAATTGATGGTGATGTAAGAAGAAGGTAGTCTGCGGCGCGCACAGCTAACTACGTTGCACGCTTAAATATGAGCCTGTTAAATATAAACTAAGTCGGGTGAGAACAACAAACATTTCCAGGAATAAAACTGTGAGAGAACACGCTAGGAGAATGCATCAAACATTCACGCTGGACTGCCGTGACGGACTCGTTATTACGAACGAAACTGTCGTAAGCAAAAACACGATGATCTACTGTCCACAGGTCCGTGACTTCAACTGGTAAAAACATGCTAAGACCTCCCGACTACAATGGTCCCTTCCCCACATTGGTCGACCCATTAGGGGGAAAGTACGTCCAACGTCCAACCTTTATGCCACACCCTGTATCATACACTTGCCGGAGAACTTGCCATTGTACCTGTCACAGAAGATGAACCAGATGCCATGGCAAAGCTCACACAATAAATCAAGCCAACGGATGTTGTTCTGGCGTCAAAATTCTCGTCTACTCTGCACACCCCGGAAGAAGCAAGTATCTCCCTAATGCAGACCATAGTCCTTATCATTCTATACACTCCACAATCCTATTGGCCAACTAGTCCATAAAACGCTATTTGAGAGCCTTGCGAGAATGGAGAGAACGTTGTATCAGGGAACACCAGCTTCACGGGAACTGAGAATGGAACTGCGAGGGCACGAGATGGCTCATTCACGCCCGCACGATAGCCCCAGTCTCTGAGGGCTCTTTAATCGACATAACCCCCTTTTCTGAGTTCTTCGTGTTGTTGTGCGTAATATTCCCGGGTGTTTCGACGTAATCGTGTGTACGCATACCCAAAAATTGCTACGCGGCGAAGGAATTGAGGTACAAACATTTCTCATAGATTCGCATTTTTCGTGATTCCTTCATTACCATGAAAAGTCTTTAAAACCGAATGAAACAGTTCAAAGTTCGTACTTGCAGCTATCATTTTGGACTCAGATAGCCCGACAGTGCCCGATAGTTCTTTATCGCCTCACAGCTTCCCTCGGTTCTATCTGTGGCTACCAGGAAAAAAAATAAAAATAAAAGCTTGCCAAATTGCATTTATTAGTGCGAAGAACTATACGTACGAATAATGTAATAATGTCACTGAGCATCTAGCTATTCGGAATGCTGAACTGCACAAGAGCAACCACATACGTGAAACAAGCAGCTACTACCTGGAACAGAAAATAGTCGGAACGCCAATTACTATTGTTTTCTCATCGGGCTTCATTTGGCAGAGTTTAGTCTTCGGCCAACGCTCAGACACAGTTATATAGAAATATATTGCTTTACCACGTATGATATTGTAAGAAAGATGTATGTTCTGTTCTCGGTGAACCGAATGCAGTTTTCTCATTATCTTTCTCACGCATCCTGATTTGCCAATATCCGCTTCGGTGGTCTAAAGTGGAAAACCATCTGCTGCCAGCAGGATCTCCAAGGAGGTCGTCGATATGAGGGAGAGGATATGATATGTCACGTCACTCAGTCGTCGGTAGTCTATGCAAAAACGAGTCGAACCGTCTTTCTTGCCAACCAGTACGATTGGACTGGTCCACGGACTGTTTGAAGGCTCAATTATACCTCCCCGCTCCATTTCTGCTATCATATCATCTACCTCCCAAAGCCTATGTGGTGGAATACGTCGTGGAGCTTGGCGTATGGACGAATCTGCGAATCTTCTATACAATGCTCTATATCCTTTCTTTGACCCAAATCAGTTTTCTGCGTAGAAAATACGTCTGAGAACTCATTTAACAACAGTCGAACTGGTTCCAGTTTACTTGGCGTAAGACTACTCTGCAGCTTTGTAAAGAGTACTCTCACATCATTGCATTATAGGTCACACAGTTGTTCGAAGTTTCGTACATGTTTCATCTCTCCAACGTTACTGGAAACCAAGGGGCAGATCATAATCTCCTCCAATTGTTCTTTATTCTCCCAAGCGTCTAGCGTGAAGGAAACATCAACGTGAAGCGGAATAACAACATCTTTAATCTTCGCTCTGTCAAATCAATTATACACCCATGGTTTTGAAGGAAATCTAGCCCCACGATGCAGTCTTCTCCTATTGGTGCTACTACAGCTGTATGTGTTCGTATTGTGCCATCCCCAACGTCCAAATCCACTGTAGCCCGACCCACAGTGGGTGAAATCTCTCCAGTAGCAGTCCGCAGCACGCCTTCAGTGCCAGAACATAATTGAATGTTGGCCTTTTCCAAAATATGTGGAGACACAAACGTTGTGGTTGCTCCTGTGTCCACCAACAATTTGGAATTGTAACTACGTGGCCCCACGAACTCAGGGACCCACTTCCTCCAATCCTGTAGACGGATTCAGATTTCTCTTCCTGCCTCGTTAAGTCATTGGGCTGATGAACGTGTGCCAATCTTCGCCCAGTTAGTTTGGCCGCCGGTCGTTTTCCTGGAAGGTTGCTATCGGTGGGTCTTTGATACGCCGTGTGGGACAGTCACGACAATAGAGACCCCTCTCATCGCATCTCCAACAACTTGGGGTTCCACTTCACTTCCAACTTCCAGGCAGCTGTGTGAAGGTATTGCTAGACTAGGTATCTTGACTTCTATCCAGAGCTTCTGCACGCTTGTTGCTTGATAGATACAATCCCTTTGTGAGGCGGCTTCCACACGTTGAGCAATTATGAGAGCTTCAGACATAGAGGTTGGAAAAGGGTATCAATTGCTCTTCTGACTTCAGTTTCACGAAGCCCCCGTGAGAAGTGATAAACACCATGTTGTTCTACGTCAGAAACTGAATTTCGAGCGAGAGTACGAATGGCTTGATGAAATTGCCTAAGGTCCTCGTCTGGTTTCTGAGTTCGTGTACTTAAGAGGGTTAAATACATTTGTGACTGATTTTGCATACCATACCTCTCTTCTAAGGCTGTAACCAGACGTTGGTAAGTTCTAGGAGGACTGACATCACTGAGAAGTGTTAAAGCTGAGCCTGATAAAGCACAAGAGAGTGCGACTGCCTTTGCATCTTCATCCCAGCCATTTTCACGAGCAATAGTCTCGAATTGAGCGAGATAAGAGTGCAGCTCAGTTGATCCATCAAATGGCGCCACTCTCTTTGGCGCTGCCGAACACTTTTTTAGTGGTTGAGAAAAGGTGAATGAAGTTATTGGGGATGACTGAGCTTTGGCCATAAACTCATGGACGGGCCGCAGAACATCTCGCACCTCCAAGCTTAGCTCATTTATTAAACTTTGTTTAAAGTGTGTCAAATGTTCGTTTATCTATGTTATGATGGTGGTTTCCTCAAAGTCCGAAAGTAAGTGTTGTGAGTGCGTCCGTGTCTCTGCTTCGGGCACCAAATTTCCGTCCTGATCCTGATCTTCCTCCATCTGGTTAGGAATCTAGGGAGGATAATACGCGACCACTACGCAAAACACGCTGCTCAAAGTATGGTGGAACGTGGTCACGGGACATGGAATCCCACTTCTGGCACCAAGGAAGATGTACAGAAACAAACGAAGGTCAATTTATATCTTCACATTCACGATCCAACAATCAACTGGCCTTAACAACAACACAACTCGTCACCAAGCAGCAAACACCTGATAAAAGTTCAACAACATCTAATGTAACGTTCCAATAATATGTTCCAAGTATGCTCTCACTTTGCTCCTGGACTGACTAAAACACACAAAGTAGTAGTAATAAATATTTATATCAGTCGCGATTCTCATTCTTAATTCTGACTTCAACACCATCCGACGACGGAGCTCGAGAGCGGCCAATTGTAAAACAAGGCAATTAGGCAATGAGGAATATTACATCCCATATTATTATTATATTATTTTCATTTCCTGTACTTGCCTCGCTTTAAAAAAGAGAACGAAGACAGGTAGAAATAGAGCGAATAAAATTAAAGCATAACTAGACCACTTACTGAAGTCACTACAGGATATGTAACGTTGAAATAACCGCAAGCAGATAATTGAATGCCAGGACTCATCATTAAGTGGAGCGTCAACCTTTTCTGAAAAACGGTGATAATTATTTGACATCTTTATGACGTACGATCTCATGACAAGCATCAGAGTAGAGTTAGGAGGTTATGTGATGGGTTTTCTAGAACCTGAATGTTGTGGCTTGATAACACTTCCCCTGACGTTAGAGTAATGATGGAAAGGAGGTCTCGGCCTGCCCCACGTTTAGCACGCTAGGCCAACCAGATATCAGGAGCGCCCGCCTCATCCTTGGACCAGTGGGCTCCCTGGTTATGTTGCTGCTCGTTCAAGTGCAGGAGACCGACCTCCTCCCGCTGGCACTACTTGAGAAAATTCTGTCTCATTGTGTTGTTCCAGAGGATCCTCCCTAAACTCTCTGCACTTCCCCTGACCAGGCAGATGGGCCACCTCATTCCCGGTACAGCGAACCTTTTCGAGTCTATATATAATATTTACCCTCAAACATGAAGTAATTCTGATCCATACAAACAGACATTAAACTAGACAATTCATTCTTTTCAAAAATATCGAGGTTCGAACTATGGATAAGCCCATTAACCAAATCTTTGCAGGTAGCTACATCGATATTGGTAAACAAGCTCACCACATCAAATGAAGCAAGTTTGGCATTTGGAGGTGCTTGTATATCTTTAATTTTTGATACCAAATCTTGTGAATTTAGGAGGGTGTTTTGTGACCGAAAGTTGATTTTACTCCTAAACAAAATATTTAATTTTTTAGCCAATTTGTAATATAAATAATAATTATAATAAATATAAATATAATTTGTAATTTGTAATATATGACACAACTGGTCTCATTGGTACTCCTACTTTATGCATTTTTGGAAGACAGGATAACCTAGGCGCATGAGGATTCATTCATGAAAGTGATAGGTGTGGGAAGTCTCTAAATGAGGTAATCCCTCAAAACATTTCACCACTAATAGGTTCATTTTTACAATAGCTTGGGTTTTCCCTCCACCATTGTCTTGAGTTGATTGACATCGGGTTTTTCCGATGTTACTGCTCTGGTTTCCCCTGCCCCACCCCCTTTCACTTCTCTGAGCCAATAGAATTCAATATCTCCGTTCACCTGACTGTATAAGATGTTCTTTCTCTGAGGTACCTTCAGTTCATGTTTGTTACTGATGATGACCTAACCGTCGAAATCGATTTAACAATTGTGCTCATTATTTCTGTGGAAATATAGGCAATTTATTGTTTATTTTTTAATGAAATGGGGTTTCCACAATATCCTCGCGAATGATTTAGTTCACTCTAGTGTTCATCGTAATGCAGACGAATGTATCTAGCGTGAGCCAGATGACTGTAATCTCAACCATTTCCCACCAGCCAGTCCACTTTTAGGTTGAGAAATGTCTCGAAAATTATCGTCCACATTGCCTGGCAGTACACTTGGCCTTGCAAGTACTCCAAAAAATGCTCCATGACTCGTGAGGAACTGGATAAGGTCCAGTCCGCCCCACTGTGGCGCTGTCTGAGCCGTGCACTGGAATCGGCTGCCTGTTCCACTCTAGGGCTGTGTCCTATTCGTCTTGCCAACTCCCAAGAGCCACAGTCTACCTTCTAATCGTACTCCAGTTTCCCTCTGGCTGCCTGAAGCTGGATTTAGTACAAATAGTAAAAGGCCGAACCTTCAAAACACTTACATTTTTATGTAGACTGTTGTCACGTGACATTCTTTCGAATAGCTGAGTATTAATTGCATCGGCCTGGAAAATAAAAGTGAAGTGAGCGAGTTAGTTATCCAACGTTCGACGAACTTCACATAGTAAGGTGCCAAGTTGGCACTGCCAACCCACCAATGCTACTGAAAAGAGACCATTTATCTCTACTAGGAAGCAAGGAGCTAGGAACTCTCCAATCTTCAAACAGCCACCATTTCCAGTACAAGAGGAGGACAGTGCCAGCATAGACAACGCTCTCGGCCTCGCCACTCGGAGCGACGACACAACCGAGTCTTTCGCCTCACCAAAACGCCGCTGATCGTGATTCAACTGATCAAGGCTAGATAAGTAGATCAAGGCTAGTCATTTTCGCGCCCACCACGCTAGCCGAGATCACTGTGGTATGTGGTTAGCGTAGACGTGATTACGCTGCGATTAAGCCATATCGAGGTTACAGTAAAGTAAAGAAATTGGGCATCTGTTTGACATCCGTCCCGAAAACAAGTGTCATGTAAACGTGAACGGCCGCGAAACCGTGTATCCCGTAGATGCCTAATGCTCAATAATCCGGATTTGACCAAATTATTGTTTCTAATAATTGTCATACACCAAAGTGGCTGCGTTAACCTCTGCCGAAGCTGAATTTTGTGAGGAGCTTAAAGTGAAAATACGCGTACTACAACTGCAAGAGCTGCAGGAATAAGCCAAAGCAGTCTGGGAAAGTGCTTTGTGCGTGTAGGAAAAATCGAAAGCGGTACAAGAAAATGAGAACTGAGCAAGAAATAATAAAAACCCAAATTATGAGGTTACAACTTTCGCAAGCAAGAAACTTCAACAAGGAAGGGAGAATTGTCGTGTTTTACCTAATAAAAGATGTTTAATATACTAATGTTTGTGTAAAAGCGTGGTATTATTTAATATTTCCTACTTATCTGCTACTAAATCCACCCAGGTAAGCCGTTTGGGTTTTCTAACACGGTATTATGACAACTGGTATTTTTCAGAAACTGCTCAGCACACATTTTACGCAAACAACAACTTGTTTTCGACGATCGCAATACTTTTGTTCACAACAGAATTTAAATTCATACTTCTAGAAGTCGTCGGACCCTTTTCATAGCCATCTGAGGCGCCGGGTGAGACGACGATAACAAAATATATTAGATTATCATCGTAGTGGAATAGCAACCGAAATAACTGCGCACTAGTAAACAGTATCTTTGTTTATTATCATTATTCCAGAATATACGTAAATTATTCACAATAATAGAAGCGAATACTCGGCAGTGGAAGGTAATGGCCGACAAATATCAGAACATGATAAAGAAAGATAAGAGCTAACCGTGCCAAACCGCCCAATTTTTTGGGGTTAAGGTTTGATCAGGGCTAGAGCTTAACCCAGTCTGGTGGAGACCGTTTTCGTGGCGGGAGCGGGTTAGGTGCTGTTAATCGACTTTAAACGAGATCAACGCAGTGTCCGAAACTTCGTCGGCCCTTTTCCTGGCCACTTTGAAAATCCACACGGCCGACAAACAGTAAAATCTTACAATGTCTTTACACAGAAAAGGGACTAGAAAAAGCGCGAACGAATCCTGAAAACGGGCCAACAAATTGAGTTTGTAAAGAGTCCCCTCTCACTCTCATTGCGGAGCGTACTTGGGGCGGAGGAAAGTTGTGTGGTACGAGTTTTTTCGCAGAAAGGCAATCCAGGAACGCCTACAATGAGGATTAATATTGTTGTCACGTTATTTAATTACGTAAATTGAAAATAATAACCTTAGCTCTTAACTTCACGGCGCATCCAGTCACTGATGTCAGTTGAAACAGCCACGCTAACGATGCCGTTCCATTGTACGCCAGGTACGGAGGTATAGTCAATCCTTCCTCGCTCGACATAGTCATCGAGTCAACTACAGTCCAAAATGCGTGGAAAATGAACGATATTAGAACGGTGACGTAAAATACGATTAAATAGTGACAGTGCACAACATTCAGGTCTCGAGCGGCCAAAACGAGTCGTTGGTGTTTCGCGATAGTTTCCTCGACACTGCCACTTATCTTCACGGCACTCAGCCGATCGCTGAGGACCAAACAAAAAAGCACGAACTGCTGAGCGATGAGAAAGGAACCGTTCGAAACGATAAAGTACAAATAACTCCCGATAATTTCGTCCCAAAGGATATTCTTGGCGACATGGCCGGTCATGAGGAAAATCCCAATTAACGAGAAGAGCGTAAAAGTGATATTGAAAGGCATTCTGTACTTAGGTTTGAGTTGTCCACGGTTTAAAACTCTCAGCAACGCTCCGGCCCGTCGTCGGTACATGAACGAAGTCGCGTAATGAACCCACCACATTATAATGACCAACATCACTCGAACCGCTCTCATCAAAACCACCGCCATTATAGCTAAAAAATTGGTTCTCGGAACCCGACTTGCGAAATACCAAGAGAGATACCCCACGTAAATGACGGACCAGGCACAGAGCGAAGAGAATCTCAGGGAAATGAAATTTCCCGCGAATTTTCCGCGACGATCGAAAAGGAAAATTCCGACGAAACGCGACAAGATTAGGAGAGGACATGACAGTAAAGTGCCGTTTTTCGCGTTAGGTTTGGGAGCTGACGGTTTCATTAGGCGCAACATGAGCTTCACAACGGCGGTGACGAGGTTATTCTGCACTGACCTCGTCAAATTGATTAAATGAGGCTTTTGTTCTCTGGATCTCGTCTAAACATCAGCGGCGGACACGTTTGACAGGAAATCATTCGCTTCGTTTCTTTTGTTCATCCATCTTCAATTACTACCAATTCCTTCATAATTAATATTAATTACTTCCCCGTTGAGTTGAAAGTAAATATTTATTCTATTTAAAGTGATTGGGTTAACTCCAACAGTTGTTAAATTAATACAGTTAACGGTCCTGTTTGGGGAGTCTGTCTTCTCTGGTTGGTAAGGTTTTTTTTTTCCTTGTTCCAGGGGAGGGGACATCTTCAAAAGACACCCAAACGGGTAGTATCGGATTTTTACCGACTAAAACCCACCTCTTGCAGTTACCGACCCAGGGGTTCTAAACCTGAAAGGGTGGGAGGCCATCCTGCAGAGAGCAGGGGGCCTGATACGCAGTAGCAAAGCTAGGTATACAGAACGGGGTTAGCGTGGTAGGACAGAACAGAGCCTGCGAACAGTGTCCAAGGGGTTGGGATAGTAACAAGCGAGGCGATGGTTGAGATTCGACGTGTGATCGAAAGCCGTCTTCTTTCCTGTTTAGGTCGATTCCCCGCAAAGGGTCTTCACGTGGGTCCCTTCTAGCTTGTGAAGAGCGGAGGCCGTTTCCCAGACAGGGATGGCGTAAGGTTTTCTGTCTATTGGGAGACCTTGTTGTTGTTGAAGATGAGCAATGAGGCTGTGTTCACTTTGCCACAGATGGCTTGGATTCGTTTGAGCCAGTTGAGCTTCGTGTAGAAGATGGGTCCAGGTATGTGGTTTGTTTGCTCAATGGGGCGAAATGACTACTAACTTGGATGTTGGGGTGTAGATGTCTCGTCATGAGAAGAAGACTGCCTCGGACTTGGCCTCATTGAGGGTGAAGCCCCATTAGTGGTAACAGTTAAGTAGAATATTTGTTCATAACTGTGGAGCAGTGTACCTTGGTTTTGGAGGTGTAGAGGAGACCTACGTTGTCTACATCATGGAGAATGGCGATCTTCTCATGGGAGGGGATGTCGTTGCAGAGGATATTGAACAGAGCGAGCGAGTTTGGACCCCTGAGGCACGCCAGTGGGGATGCGTTGTGCGGGTAAGAGACTTTGAAGGTTCTGCCCAATATGTAGGAGGAGATCAGGCTAATGAGGTAGGGAGGGCAGTGCAGCTTGATGAGCTTGTGCATGAAGCCTTCAAAGGCTTGTTTGGCATCCAGAAGGAGCATGGAAGTGTGCTGGCTCTTGCTGTGGTTTTCTGCGATGAGTTCTGCAACCCATGGGAGTTGGTGGCAGGTCCTGGTGGTGGCTTTGAATTCAAGCTGAAAGTTGGAGAGCATATTGTTAGTGCTTATGAACTCGTTGAGAGGAGTCAGAATAAAGGACTCAGCAATCTTGCTGAAGATGCACAGTAGGCTGATGGGTCTATAGCTGGAAGCTTTGTTGGGATTATTGTGGACTCCCCTCCCTCCATGCTGTAGGTAAGTATTTCAGGCGCATTGCAGTTATGTTGCAGAGGGCTACAATGTTTTTAGCATTCAGTTTGGTATGCCGTCAGTGCCTGGGGCCCTGTTTTTGTTGAGGCCTTTGATGGTTTCGAAGACTTCCTTAGAATATGTTGGCTTGAAGGCGGCGTTTCCCGAAGTGAAGTTGTGAGCTAGGCGGTTTACTTCCTCGTGAAAGCGAGTGTGTTCGTCGATGGCTGGGAAGGGGGAGCACTGATCCCTGAGGAATTCAGCAAAGATATTGGCTTTGTCAACCTCAGCAGAGTGGGAGACATTTTTGTGGATGTGGGGGGAGGGGGAGTGTGGCAGCCTGTTACGTAGAGACTTGATGACTTTACAGCACCTCTTGGGATTCAGTTTGGCCTCAGCAATGTACTTTTCGAAGCTGGCGTCTCTGGTGTCTTGAAGGGCTACGTTAAGCTCTCGTTTGAGGGAGTTGAGTATTGGCCTCAGCGCTGGAACATGGGTTCTCCGAAGCAGCCAGCGTATGCAGTTCTTTTCGCGAATCAGACTCCTAACTTCAGGTGGGAGGCTTGACTGCGGTGTGAGCTAGTCGTATCCTGCCCTTGATTTCCATCGTTAATTAGTCGTGGTCTTTATATAGAAACAGAAAGGCGAACGGGATTATGTTGAGGGGGGATTGGAAAAGAATGGTGTATTGTTTGTAATAAGATGGGGCAGTTCTGTATTTTGTTAGGTTCATCTCCACTTGTCTTTAGGTGTCTAATGAGAGTTTTAATGTGTTCTGAGTATCTCGTACGTATTTTTCGTCCTGTACAACACGTACATCTTACTTCGTACACCCAACTTTGTCGGGTGGGCCTATTTTTTCAGATAATTTGGTTCTTAATGAGCTGTACGTACACAATGCAATCTGTATGCCTACGATGTTAGTTATTATACGTATTTTAGGTCCTGTGAATGTAAATGGCTAGAATGTCCTCTTGCCAAAATCTGTGTATTTTGTGTTTTTTGTTCGTCAAAGTGGTATTGTGTCAATACTTTGTTTACTGTTTGTTTCGTGTAACCAGTATATTGTGCGATAGTAGTAATAATATTGAGTTCTTTTTTCGTAATTTCGTTCGGCCAGTGGTATAGTTTTTAGCCGATGGATCGTATGTTTGAACGCACTTATGCTGTGGCTGGTTTGTGACTCAGTATGTGAAATCTGTTTTAAGCGCTGTTTCCTTCTTATTGACTCCGCTCAAATGTTACCAGGATCTTCAGAAAAACTGACGTAGTAGTCCAATCAAGTACCTATACACTGAGCGTTGGATAGCGCTCATAAAACATATAGGAGTTACTACAGAAATTTCGAAATTTCAACCCCCGCGGTTTCACGTACCACTTTTACCGGATAATTCAGTAACGGTGAACGCGATCCTTCTCAAAAAAAATCACGCAGGCAGCCTCTTGAACCACTTGTAAACTGATTGCTCAACAACGGTTGTTGGACGCATGACAGGGGGAGAGTTCAAGATTGAAATAAAAGAAACTCGGTGAGTGTGAGGAGGACTGTATTATAAGTGTAATGAATTCAGTAGAGTTTGTGTACGAAAGGGCGACACAAGAGGATGACTCTTCAAATGTGTGAACTGGCGGGAAACTGTATTGGAAGGAGAGAGCGAGCTGTATGGGCCAAGAGTAGAAACAGGAGAGAGACGAGTGACTTTCACGAGAGTTCGTTGGTGAATGAGTTTGGGAGGAGCTGTCTGTCGTGGAGAGGAATCTGAAAGTGAGGAGCGAGGACAGAAAGTTGGAAAAGCCAGTTCAGAGGAAATCCGTTGCCATTGGAAATAACTGCGGAGGTGGAATTTCCGTGGGTAACAAGGGGGGTTGAGGGCAAAGGTCTTTGGTAAAACAATGACTTTGCAGTCAAGGGCCAAGGAGTCCCGTTAGTGCAGGTGTGGGAACTCCGAAGTAAAAAAACTGATACTGATTCGGCGTTTTGCGTCAACCAACAGTCATGGAACAAGTACGAGTAGTACAATAAATTCCAGAACTACGGTGCCTCCCCCTGTAATTTAGAACGTTGTTATAAATAATTGATTAATCAGTGAATGCACGTGAGGCCAAGGAAAGTTGTGTGATGCATCGCATCAGATATTATTCGTTTGTTAAGACCCAGGCGTCTTTCAGTACCCTTTCCAGGCATTTTCGGACTTAACTATTAGTGAGAGTACGTACTTTCTACGGTTTTTGAATATTTCAAGTAATTTTTAATTAATTTATTAATGGTACTGCACATTACTAGCAAAATGTATTTTAATTGTTTTCAAAGTTCCAAGCGAAATGTATTGCAAGTTTTGCCTAACTGAAAGTGTATGTTCTTAGATCCAAAGGCCCCCCATTGGACGCCGATGTTAATATATCAAATTTAACAAACATTTCTCGTAAATAAGTAGTTTTAGCATCATTCAGTGCTATATATTACGGTATTAACGCGATGAAATGGTATTTTCAGGTAAGATTTGTGTTAAACCAAAATGCAGCTAGAAATACACGGACGTTGAATTCGCCGAGGTGAAGGACAATTGTGTGACGCTTCGCACCACTTTTTTTTGTGCAGAATCATCGCCAAACGACCAATTGAAGCGAGATTGCCAACGAAAAGCAGACATAAAATTAACCAGGACGTAGATTCAATCTTCCTCGCCTGGAAAAAAAAGAAGCTTTTCTTTGAACTTGCCCTCGAACTCATCGTCATTGATAGAAGATAATGGGAGGTTTGGGCCGTCATTAATGGAGACTAAGACGACCGAAGAAGGCCGCGCTCAGCATCTTCGACGAAGGAAGGGTCTCATTATCCGGCAAACTCTGCTTGTCGCGTATATAAAGCTCGTGTCGGTGCACAGAGCATTAACATCGCTCCGTCTCGCATAACGAAAACTATGATGAATCCGGTCCTCTGTTTCCTTTTCGCTGTCGCGGTTTACGAAGCCGCCGGCGCGGGAGTAAGTTGTTTTTTTCCACTTTTTCAAATTTGAACATTTTGAGCGAATCTATGAAAACATTGTGGAGCCATTTCGGAAGCCGTTTTCTACTTTCCGCTACCCGAAGGGGAGGAAAGTATAGTAAATCTGGTCAAAAAAAAATTTGGGTTATCTTACGATCTTCAGGTACCCATTGCCTCCCCCCCCCCCGGGGGTTAGAGGAGGGGGGTGCCTGGTCGGGGAACGAACCATAGTCCGTTGGTTCTATCCCCGTCTTGCTCCGAAAGCCTCACGCCCCAACACGCTTGGCCACCACCAACACCGGCAAAAGGCGTTGGGGGCTCGTGATATGCACTTATCGTTCAACATCGTGTTTCAACCCGTACAAACGCGACATGTCTGATCATCAAACCCTTCAGGTTGCTTCATGAAAATTTCCTCTTTTCAAGTACCCGTAAAGAAATGCTGTTTTCACGTCAAATTGTTTTGTAATTAAATTTTCAAGGGACACAAAATGCAACGAATCGATTCTTAACGCACAACAGGGCTAAATAAAGGTTTCGTTATAGTCTAAAATCTCTAGTTACTTCGAGCTTTATATTTTGCAATATCTCCATCCTGATTGCGTTTGGCACGGAAAATCCTCTTACAATCCACTAGTTTTCTTTCAGCAACTGGTTCTACCAGTGGCCAAGTTTGGTTTACCAGTAGTGACTCCATCTGATCCTTCATGGCCTCAAGCCACATTTCAGAGTCATGCTTGCTGATACGACATAGACTCTGGATGTAATACCTTGAAAGAGGTTCGATTTTAGATCTATCCCTTAGATTGTGATTTGAACTAACATTAGTTTCTTCTGTGTATCTATCTGGTTCAGTCATTGGAGTTGTAGAACCTGAAGAGTTAAAATCAATCGATAATTCTCCTGACCTGAGGTTTTCTGAATTCGTCAGTTGGCTATTCATCTTTCTTTATGGAGAAGATTTTTACTTTCCTTGGCTCTACGAAGTAGAAAGGAAAGTTATGTAATCGGCTGAAAAAAAAAATTTTGAGTTTTCTTCAGATCTTTACGTTTCAGACCCTCCTGAGTCCGAAAAACACTATTTGGGAAAATTGTCTGTGTGTATGTGTGTGTGTCTGTGAACGATTTTTAGAGAAAATCACCGAACCAAATCAGCTCAAACTTCATATTTCACCCACAGGTCATCATGGGACGCCAAAATAAGGGTATGAACAAAATCCACCGAAATTTAACTATAGTTTGCATATAGTGATCAAAACACCAATTTTTTTTTTCTCGAAAATGGCTCTAACGATTTTGATTAAACTTTTTATATTCATAGCTCCCAATATGGCAACTATACCATAAAATTCCCATTAATGGGAAAATGACGAGAGCAGCACAATAAATTGTCAAAACTTTCGACGTAATCGATTTTAGAGTGGTTTTTAGAGAAAACGACCGTACCAAATCCTCTCAAACTTGATATCTAGCCCGCAGGTTACCATGGGACGCCAAAATAAGGGTATGAGCAAAATCAACCGAAAGTTAACTATAGTCATCATAGTGATCAAAACACAAAATTTTTTTCTCGAAACGGCTCTAACGATTTTGATTAAATTTTTTATATTGATAGCTCCCAATATGGCAATGACACCATAAAATTGCCATTCGTGGGAAAATGACGAGAGCAGCACAATAAATAATCAAAATTTTCGACGAAAAGCGTTTTTAGCGCAGTTTTTTCCTTATAAATTCCGCTGGAATGTTAGTAGAAAGTTAAAAAAAATTGGTATTGTAGTCCGATCCAACACCTAAAGTGTGAGTGTTTAAAAACGCTCATGAGGTACATGGGGCTCACTTCAGAAATTCCTGAATTTCAACTACTGCCGTTTCGCTTACTACCAGTTCTAACAGTTATTACCCAATAACTCTGCAAAAGTGATTATTATCCTTCTTCAAAAAATTCGTGTTTACAGCCTCATTAATTTTCTGTGTACCAATTGTTAAATAATGGTCCTATAATGAGTATGAGTAGCACAATAAATTCCGGAACTGTAAGCGCTACCTTACACATTACTTCCTGCCGCTGTGATGTGTTGTTTGACCAAGTTCAAAGGAACTGAGTGATAAATGAATTGAGTAAGTAGAATTAGCCATGCACAAAGTGAATTGTTGTAGAGCTAAGGAAAGTTGTGTGTTGCAACGCACCAGATATTTTTTCTTCAACTACCCGCTGCCGGACGCGCTCTCACCATGGGGTGTACGTCGCTCGGTCAGTTTTCCTGAAAAAAACCATTGAACTAGTCGTTCCTAGGGCTCTACCGACCGAAGCATGTCTCCGTTCGAACGCAGCAGTTTCATTTGTCAGGAAACTTCTGACGAAGAAGCGCAGGTCACGAGGAATTCCCCGACCTTCGAGCTCATTAAGGAGCACCAACTACCGTACGTCACGTAATAGATCCGATCAATTCAATAATCGCGTCTCCTACAGTTCGCATCTTGTTTGCTCCGAGCAAACCAATAAACTACGAATTCACTTCAGCACAGAAGTATTTGTCCATTGGCTCGATGATTTATAGAAAAGCAGCAGAGTTGACAGCACGAGGCTACTTTCATTTTCCTATTTTGCTTCTTCTCTCTTGTGTTGACATTCTGCTTAAATATATTTCTCGTGCTTACCATTCCTTTTGTATATTCAACGCTATAATAACTTACTATGGAATCGAGCTACTGAATTTAAAATTGGTACGAAATAAGCTTCGGAATTCCTTTAGCTAACTGGTAAAATTGAGCACCGCGAAGCACACAATTCAATTTCGATAACGACCTTCGAATCGTTATGGTCTGACGAAAACTAAAATCAAATTTCATCAGAGCGCACAACTTTTCTTTCTACTTCGTCAGGTTTACGGAAATAAAACACGCAACGAGTACTTTTCTAGACAATAAAATAACGGATCAAAAAATGTATCTCTCCCTCAAAGATGTACGAAAATTGACTTCGAGTTTGTTTTACATTGTTCGCAGCTCTCTTTAGACCACATTGAAAAACTGAGGGCAGCCAAGGAAAAATGCCGTAACGAGTTTGGGATCGACGAAGGTAAGAATACTCCGCGTTTATACGTAGTATGTTCTTCTTTTTACTTTCCGCTACCCGAAGGGAAGGAAAGTATAGTATCATGTCAAAAAAAAAATTTGGGTTTTCTTCAGATCTTTACGTTTTGAGACCTACTGAGTCTAAAAAACCTAATTTCGGCGCGTGGTCCGTGTGTATTTGCGGGAGAACGGCTGATCCGATTGAGCTGGATCTTTTTTTGTTTGGTTTGTTAGTTTCTGTAGACACCAAAATAAGGTTATGGACGATTTGGGCCAACGGGAAGGGGGGTGGGGGACGAAAATCTACCAAACACTGGTTTTTTCGCATCTTTCTCGAAAACGGATATAACGATTTTGATTAACTTTCAAATTATCTTCTACTTATCAATACCTAACTTTTCTTATCCATACATATCTCCAAGAAAATACGGTGAACGGAGATAAAGGTTCAAAAATAGGTTTTTTACGCTTTTTTGCAAAGCGGCTTCAGAAATTTTCACCAAACTCACAGGATGTTTTTAAATAGTTAATATCTACATATTGTTCTCAATAAATGCTCCTCTGACAGTACATTGAACAGAGATAAAAATCAAAATGTGTCGAAAATTACGTTTTTTCGAACATTTCCGTAAATTCCAGGGTACCTTCTTCACCAGATGTGATAAATTCTTATGGAGTGTCTTTTAGTCACCCATATCAATATTTCGTTCTGTATAATTATTTCTGTATATATATGTTGAACGGAGATATAAGCCAAGTTAACTCAGAAAAGGAGATTTGTCGAATATTAATTTATCGGTATTCCAATTTTCTCAAAAACAGCTCGAACGATTTTGATCAAACTTACGGAGTAGTCTTAGCAAACTAGTCCATACATTTTGTTCTCCGTAAATGTTTCTGTGGAAATGCGTTGAACGAAGATATAACGCCCGCATATGCAGGTGATGTTCGAACTAGAAGGGATTGCAGAAAGTTGTGTGTTGCTAGGCACCTCGTTTGGTTTATAATTCATTCTGAATGACTCACTTGATACTCCTTTGTTTTCGGGCAGGACATAACTCCCCCCCCCCCACTCTTTCACACAACTACCTCTTCTGTTAACACATAAGTGCGTTTATCAGCTTAATAAAGATTTTCTTCCAAATGTAAGATAATTTATTGTGCCGCTCCCGTCATTTGCACGCAGATCAGAATTGTACGGTATTGTTGCGTCCTTTGGAGCTGTTCACACAAAAAATGTAATCAAAATCCTTAGAGCCGTTTTTGAGAAAAAATATCAGGTGCGCCGCGCTGCACAACTTCCCCTAGCTCTGCGTCCGTTCACTTGTGCTCGTGGCTTTGGCAGCTAACCGAATTCGGAGGAAACTAACAGAGGTGGATCGCACAATGTGCTTCTGTACTAAAATCCCTGTCATGAATTAAGTCGAAGGTAGAAGGTATTTGGCTATAATACACAACACAATTGAGCTGAAATCGGCAACAAACTCCCATTCAGGTGCGACGTTATCAATACAATTTGTAAGAAATCGAAAAACGAGTTGCTCACAAAAAGTTGACGATAACAGCTCAGAAAGTGATTTTTTATCGGGAAACGCCAGAGTTTTGTTTAGCCCGCGCAGTCTATTAGACGTTGATTGAACTGAAGTAGTTTTTATTTTTGCCGCTAGAGCGCAACGAAAAGTTGAGTCGCCCTCGAATCGTCTCGAGCGAAGAGAAGTAGTGACAACGTGCCACTAAATAGGAATAATCGATTGGCCCGAAATGTCGGTTTGGAACGATATTTGAACAGAAGATCATAAACATTGAAGAGCTCTTAAATATTTTAATTCGCTCAACATCCCATAGATCACGAGGGCTTGCCTGAATCGGAAATTTCCAAGTTCAGATTTCTCAAATCAACTTTCCGCTACGTGCTTAGCGGCAAAAGTAGTAACTACTTTAGTTCACTGAACGCTCAATAGATCGGGCGGTCGAGGTAAAATTCCGCTAAAACATTTTAAAAAGTCGAGCGCGTAAAATCAATTTTTGAGTCGTTACGGTCAACTTGTTGTGTTTCAACCAGTTTTTTTTTTGATTTCTTAAAATTTGTATTGATAACTTTGTACGTAAATGACTCACTCTCTTCCCAAGTTTGCTAACGATCTTGCTAGCTCCTTACTGTTTATGAAATCATGTTCAAATATCTTCCCAAACTGACACGTCAGGACAGATGACATCGTCGAAATCACGCACCTTTCCTCAGCCCACTTACATTCAGCGGTTTATGCAGCTCTAGTCACTAATCTAACTAGCTTTCCAATCAGTTTATGCTAATTTGGTTGAATTTAACGTTCATTGCCGCATCACAGAACATTCCTCAACTCTACGTTCATGTACTTGTGTTCATGGTTTTTGCTACTAACTCAATTTATTTTTACTCAGTTCGAAATAAAATAAGTAATTGATTTTCTAATTTCTGTGTTTTTCCCCTTGTTATTAGACATCATTCTCCAGTACACTAGAGAACGAATACTCCCTAAAACTGAAACTGGCAAATGCGCTGTCGCCTGTTTCTTGAAGGAATTCAAAGTTGTAAGTACTGCACTAATTAAAATCGTTTTAATTTAAGCGCCAATTCGAAACTGAGTAGGAAGTAAGTGGTGCATTGCGTGTTTGAAGTATGCTTATATCCTTGTTCCTTCTCAGGGCCCAATAGAATAAACTCCAGCTTGTGTTCCAATTGACACACAGCTTTAACAGTTAGATGCCGTCTGGTTTCTTCCAAACAACCTCTTCTTCAGAGATTCAGTAATGAACACAAGTTCCTTACAGTTATAATACTCATAAAGTTAACATTATCTAATTCATTTATTAGATTATTGATACTGTTATAGGTATGGTTTGGGCATCTCACAATAATTACTTCCTTCCTGCGTAATACAGTATATTCATGGTCCAAGTATACATGTCCGTTCCGCCTTATGTAAAGCCCACAGATAGAGATGTAGAAAGAGTGAAGTGTAGCTGCAGGTGTCCGGAAGAGATATAGGGGCCGATCGCCTCATTGCGCACCACAGACCTGATTTTCCTAACCTCCTGATCGTGGCAATGCAATCCCCCCTCTCCCTGTCCTTGAGCAGTTTTCTTCTTCCTCAGATTTAATTGGAGCTGCTTAAGGAACGACTCTGCTCGATAAAAGCAGCTCTGGTGTTCCAGGTCACGGCTTAATCCGATCATGCCCATAACAATATAATCACCAATGACTCTGGAATGTGCAATGAGCTTGTGTTTTAATGAGGCTCTATCTCATCAGGCTTTAAAACAAGTGAGTTAGATAGTTGCCTCTGGCAAGGTGGTGATGAATGGAGGGATTCAGCCGAAGCTGTGGAAACAAGTCACATAAGCCTTTTTTTTTTTTTTACCCGAGGGCGTGTGGGACAAGTCCCTTTGTCACTGCGGCCACATATGGGCCTATTGTGACACTGTCACATAAGCCATAGCCAGATGAGGCCAATTTCCTATCCTCCATAGAGCGGACTCATTCAGAAGCTCGCTCCAGTTTCCCTGGGTGTGGTGGAGGGAGGATGCCTAGTCAGGGATCGGGAGTCCACTGGCACATCAAGCTGCAGATAGCTGAGGAAAAAAGCTAACAAAGGGAAAATTAAATAGCCAACTGTCAATACGGTTTGGCACCCACAGACGCCTTCTTGAGAATCAAGACAAGTACTTAGGAGTGAGCGTAAGGGAGAAATGAAGTTTCAGCTCAACCAATCAACAACCCCAGGCCTTCGAAGGACCCTTGCAAGGTTTGCCCCGTAACTAGCAAGCACACTTCGTGTGTGTGTGTGTGTTACTGTGACACAATCCTCACGTACAAGGCCATTTACTTAGGCTATATTGGCTACTGCCCTGTTGTCTCGTGTAGCAAACTTGCAGTCAAGCAAAGGATAGTACTGGCCCAATCCCAGAGAGCAGCCCTCTTGTGGATCACTAAGGCCTACAGGAGAACATCCACTGAAGGTCTATGAGTGATCACAGGCCAGTTGACTTGGCTGTGGAGTGTATGGTGAAAAGGGAACCCCCCCTCCCTCTGGGCCAAACTTCATGCAGACCACTGATCGAAAACATTCTGTGGTAGATGAATGGGTGATAGATAAATGGCCATGGAGGTGAGAATGACAGAGACTTGACACGTTTGAGTTTTTTCCTAACATCCGTGAACATGTTAGGAGAAAGTGGGTTGAGCCTTTTGGACAAGCCAGTTCCTTACAGGGCATGGTAACTCCAATGTGAAACTTCAATCCTGCATGGCTTGCACCTCCAAAACGAAGAAGGTTATGAAAAAAAGTGGCCACTGTTGAATCCCAGTCAAACCTGCCATCCGAGTAAAGGTGAGAAACCAGATTAACAACTCCTTCCAGGTGGTACGAATTCCCCATTCCACCTAGTAACAAATGGGCAATAGCTCTCTAGCGGGAGACTGGCTATATGACAACCTGCCGTATGCACAGGGCTAGGTTCAGACGATACTGAGCGAGTGCCCTGGCTCTTGCGTGATAGCTAAATAACGACCTCAATGAGTGTTAAGGAACAGTCAGTTTGACTAGGAAACAAACCTGAAGCAAAGACTTATTCAGCGACACCTGAATGTCTGGATATTTGAGGACATTTGAGCGACCGTCTATCAGTCGCGATATTCATTGGTGCAATCAAAGAATCTTTCCTCCCTGCACCATCTACATGGTTCTCACTGCAGTCAATTCCATTCAAACTATTATCAGCGAGTAGCCTGGCACCCTCACAAGTTTCCTTCAGTGTTTGCCCATACAAAATAGGTACCAGCATCACCCAGTAAACGTAGCAGTAGGTGCCTTCAAGCAGTTGTTTCCAAGCCTGTGGGTAAAGGTTTCCAAACTTGATCGTGAGGCTGACGTTGCAGTTCTTTTCAAAATTAATTGGAGACAACGTTGTTTCCCTGATCCACGATGACCAATCTTTGGTCTTTTATCGACATGCAAACTATTTGAGTACATTATCAGCCATGCCACCACTCCGTAACATTTCTTCTCTTTTCCCAAGCACTTTGATGCATAATAGTGCCCAATAGTGGCAATAACACAATCCTGCAGTCTATCCTCATGTCCACAATCCTGCCCTGGACGACGATTTAATTCATACGGATGTTTTATTTAACAAATAGTGATAGAAATGAAGAGTATTTGTGATGTCAAGCTTATAATGAAGCTTTCACGATTTTTTCCTCAAATGTTTACTCGTATTTTTTCTTGTAGATTGAAAACAGCAAAGTCAACGTAGACAGATTGAAGGCCATCGGAAAGGACAAATGGGAAGATGAAGAAGCTAATGAGAAGGCTGCTAAAATCGCTGATAACTGCGCTCAAAAAGGTATTTGGATTTCTGATACTCATTCTGAATATCTGCTGAAACTAACAGCTCAAACTCGAATTACATTTAGCTCGACAGCACGCAGAAAAACTGGTGGCCCTTAAAATGTCAAAATTGATTGTGTCGCTCCTACTCATGGCACGACACTTTACGAGTAATCAAGTAATCAGCGCGTAGGGGGTTCATGAGACTCCCAACATCGTTCTTCTGAGGCGCGTGCTGACTGTTTTGTAGTTATCGCGTAAACACCGTGAGAGACGCAGGGAAATGTAACAGCAATGGTTCAAACTCTGGAAACTCTGGGGTTCCTCCCAACCATTGTATGATCGGTATTGAAATTTCATAGTGCACACAGTTTATTGGACTACCCTACTTATTTTTCTGAAAATAATAGTATCAAAACGTGCGAGATTTATAAGGAAAAAACTTAAAAATCGATTTTCGTTGAAATGGTTGGTAGTTGTGCTGCTCAAATCATTTTCCGACGGATGAGAATTTTATGGTGTTTTCGTGTCATTTGTAACAGTCCACACAAAAAATGCAATCAAACGCCGTTTTTGAGAGAAAAAAAAATTGTGTGTTTTGATTATTATGATAACTATATTGAGATTGCTATTCTGTATCGGACGCTAACTGAGACTAGTCAAGTGGAAGCACTTTGTATAAGCTACTTACACGTTGCAAGGAATTCAAATAAAAACCTAATTACCTCTTCGAAATAATCAACAATACACAAAAACGGTTGGTGAAACACAGGAATTACTAAAGTGAGCCCCATGTATCTCATGAGCGTTTTCAAATACTCACCCTATAGGTATTGGATCGGACCACAATACCAACTTTTTTAAACATTCTACTAACGTTCCAGCGGAGTTTATAAGGAAAAAACCGCGCTAAAAACGCTTTTCGTCGAAAGTATGGTAATTGATTGTGCTGCTGTCGTCATTCTCCCGCGGATGAGAATGTCATGGTATAATTGCGATATTGGGAGCTATCAATATAAAAAATGTAATCAAAATGGTTAGAGCCGTTTTTGAGAAAAAAATTGGTGTTTTGATCACTATGATAACTATAGTTAACTTTCGGTGGATTTTGCCCTTACCCTTATTTTTGCGCGTCACCGTAACCTGTAGGCTAGACATCAATTTTCAACTGATTTGGTACGGTTGTTTTCTCTAAAAACCGCGCTAAAATCGATTTCGTCGAAAGTTTTGGTAATTTATTGTGCTGCTCTCGTCATTTCCCCACGAATGAGAATTTTATGGTATAGTTGCCATATTGAGAGCTAACAATATAAAAAATGTAATCAAAATCGTTGAAGCCATTTTTGAGAAAAAAAAATATTTGGTGTTTCGATCACTATGATAGCTATAGTTAACTTTCGGTGGATTTGGTTCATACCCTTATTTTGGCGTCCCATGGTAATCTGCTGGTCAGATATCAAGTTGGAGCTGATTTGATGCGGTCGTTTTCTCTAAAAATCGGACACACATACACACACACAGACCATTTTCCCAAATAGTGTTTTTCGTACTCAGGGGGGGGGGGGGGGGGTCTGAAACGTAAAGATTTGAAGAGAACTCAAAATTTTTTTTTCAGCCGATTACATTACTTTCTTTTTTACTTTGTAGAGCCTAGGAAAGTAATAAAGGGATAGTGTAAGTGATAGATAACCTTCCTCAGTTCCCGACAGGGATCCACAGTCTATAAAACTCAACATTATTTTTCAGTAAGACAAATTTCAACAGAAAAGCGTTCTTTCATATTCCTAGGAATAAAGATAATAGGGCACGCTGTTCTGTACGCAGATTGTTCTGTGAAGGGGTGCAAGGCTGGTCTGGGCATTGCAGTGCCCAATTTCAGTCTAACAAGCCACGAAATATCTAGTAGAAGTTCAAGCCAAAAGGACTCAAGGGATCTGTATTATTCGGGTAGCGAGGCTGCCTTAAAGGCCATCTTACCCTACACCTTAAGACCCACAGGCTGACGTGAGAATGTCTTCAGGTGCTCAAACGACATGGTGCACTTAGCAGGCTTCCCCTTATTTGAATACCGCCTCATAGAGGGCACGAGAGCAACGAAAAAGCAGACTGCCTTGGCCCTGAAGCCTCCACCCACTACCAGGGAGCCCATTTGCCGCGCAACCGGTTTTCCGTCCCTAGGGCGGGATCATATGGACGACAATTATTCTGTTTTGTGTTCGCATCATACACGGTCATTGATCATCTTGATTTTGGGCATCCTTCCGCGTTAACGCTATTTTTAAACTCTTCCCTTTCAGCTGTAAGTTTTATGATATTCTTAAACAGGTTTAGCGACAATTCTTCCAGAATAATACAACCCACCCTTTCTGAGTCTGCTAATTTTCGCTATTCCCAACATCAGTATTCCCACCACTCACGCTACTCTCTTGACTTTCTTCTTGAATGAAAGAGAAAGACAACACACGTAGATTCCATGGTCCAGCAGCTCCTCTCAAAACTCAACAGCCTGAGGAGTGCGTTGCATTAGTTCCAGTGGTTTCAAGGAGCCTTAAGATAAATTCCCATTTCCGAGGAGCGGAAAAGAGGTTTTGAATAACGAAGCCATCCGCTGGTGACAGACCACGCCAATAGGCACGGCCAGGTTTGAGACAGGCAAAAACGCCCAAGGCACCTTCCAGTTGAAGGGCGAAGGCAATCCTAAAACTCACCATCCTGAAACTAAGAGTCCTCACTGGGTTCTGCCTACTTAGATACCTCATCAAGAGGAGAATGAATGGCAGAGCACATTATATGCGAGTGCCCTGTTTTAGCAGCCTCGCACTTCAATCACATTTCCCAGGGGTTCATTGAACACCAAACCGTAGCAGAGTCTGCTACGAAAGACATACTCAACTTCTTAAAAGGGGCTGATACGTGTGACGTCTTTTATTAGATAAGGGACATCGTCACTATAGGCCAAGAGTGGTGCTGAGTTGTGTGCCCTTAGCTCAAAAAACAACGGAACAAACCGGAAAAGTTTACACACGATTAAGTAGTAATCAAAAACTATCTTAGTTTTGCCGAAATCTTAACTATAGTTTTTTTCAGTTTATATATTTGTGATCAATCTATAAATCGTAACATCGTTAATTATTTGCAGTGTCATCCGTCGGGAATGAATGCGAAGCAGCCACTCAGCTAGTGGGATGTTTGTACACCAACGCCAAAGAGGTATGTCTAATTTTTGCTTGCCTTTTTCATTATTAAAAAAAAGTGGTTATCATTACATATTTTCTTGTTTGTTATAGGCCGGTCTCCGACTGCCAAAAGTGAACCATTCAATGATGGTGTGAGGAATTCCTGAACGCTTCCTGCTTGCGTCTACTGTGACAAATTGAATTCAAAACAATCATGACTTAATAAACTGCATTTTAATTTCGCTTAATTTTTGTACTGCCATCGTTACTTTTTAAGTACGGTTTTCAGTGTGAAAAACCTTGCTCAATTAATTGCAAACAGCGCCACTTCGAAGTTTGACGTACAGTCGACATTTAGATTTAGCAGCAATGTGGTTCACTCGTTATGCTCATTCATAAGAGTAGTTTCTCCAGCAGCTCGTTGGATGGCGAGATTTTTCGAATTCTAGCGCTAAGAGCATTATTTGGCTTGGGCTGTAGGCATCACACGGACAAACCCTTTTCAACGCAGCTCCAAAGAAATCCAACTCACGTGTGAGCTAAGTGGGAGAACATCAATAAAGCATAACTCTACCAGTTTCTCGCCACCAATCCTAACTGAGCTATAGCAGGACATTTGTCAGTTGGTTCTTAGTGATTGACACAGATTTTATGAATTAGTTGGAATGCTGCAAATGCTTTTCACAATTTAACAACACGATTTTTTTTAAACGCTAATAAGGTTAAACGTGGTTACAATTAGAAGCCAGTGAGACTAAGGAATGAAAAGTGCAGGTCAGGGTGTGCCAAGGCAAAGGCAGTCAAGGTTGTTTATTTAACTCTCCAGGGAGTGAGACTGTTAGTCTGGAGAGAGAAAGTATATGAATGGTATATGGCCTGTTCACAATTCACTGTCCATTAGGGTAACACTTGGCCAAGATTGGTAAGTCAGAGGTACAGAATCTCAGATTCTCCAAGGCATGTACTGTGTGCGTGTTAGGTCCTGGCTGCAGTGTGCACAGTGTTTTGCATTCCTCAGCTGAGCCAGAGGAGGTAGCAGGGATGGACCTCGACGTCGTCCTGCATTTTGCGTGAGATTGGTGGGGACATATTGCGGTCACTGCATCATTCCACAGAACCTGAAACTGGGAGGGACTGAGGGGTTCATCGCAGCCTAATGGTCAAAATATTCCAGGGAAACTCGAGGTATAGGATAAGAGCTCGGGATTGCCGTAATTTTCCCCTCAGTCAGTAGCTGTTACACTGTAGTTTCAACAAAAGTTAGCAACTATTGTCAGAAGAGCAGACTTTTGAAGAAGGTTATGACGAAAAAACACGGCCACAAATGAGTTGCCCATTTGAAACTTGCCCCGCAAACAAATAGTTAGATCAGGTGGGAAAGCAGATTAGACCTTAGACCAGATGGTAAATGTTATCTTAGTAACTTCACACATGAAATCAAATTCAGACCAAGTTCTCAACATCAAAATGCAGACTTCCTTTCTCGACTACCAATTCCCGATAATAATACCTCAACAACTTCATCCAAGTTTGAACAAATTGCTGATTCGCAACCGGATGATTTCGATTGTTTCATTTTACATCAAATTCGTCAACTGCCTTTGACTGCACTCGACATTGCCGAAGAAACACGCAGAGATCCCAGACCGTCGCTGATTCAAGCTTTCAAGCAGGGAAGGATCTCACAGCTCTGGGATTACGGGGCAATGCAGCTCAATATTCCTCATCCGAGGGTTGCCTATTACTTGGACATAGAGTGGTGATACCAGAGAAATTCCAACAAGCAATGCTGCAAGAGCTTCATATGGCTCACATTGGTGTAGTGAAGATGAAGGGATTAGCACGTTCCTTAATTTTATGGCCCTCAATTGACCAGGACATTGAGACAATGTCAAAGTCATGTACTGAATGTGCTCAACACTCAAAATCACGTTCTCATCATTGGGAATACCCTAATGCTCCTTGGGAGAGAATCCACCGTGACTATGCAGGATCAGTTCGTGGGAAGTATTTACTCATTGCTGTCGACGCCTATTCCAAGTGGATTCGTGTATCTGTCACCACATCGACAACTGCCCAGGTGACGCGTAACATCTTGGGTAAAATTTTCTCCCAATTTGGTATCCCACCACTAGTAGTCACGGATAATGGTCCACAATTCACCTCAGAGCTCTTCCAAACCTTGAAGGAACAAGGCGTCCATTTCCCCCGCACCCCTCGACTAATGGACAGATCTGTTTCCTCATTTGATGACTGTACTTAAACCCTTGACGAGGGTTATATCAGTCATAGAAGTTGCGGTTTCGCTAATATGCAAGAGGCCGGCCCCTGCAGCATCCACCGAACTCAGACCTGTGGAGGTACGGCAGGTATTTGGTCGTTAGCCAGTCTCCCGGTAGAGAGCTGTTGCCTGTGTGTGACGGCGCGGAGGTGACCACCTGAGGAATCCCGTACCATCTGAAAGGAGTTCTTAATCTGGTTTCCTACCTGATCTAACTATTTACTTGGGTGGCAAGTTTCAAAAGGACAGATCAACTATGACCACGTTTCTTAGCCATCACCTTCTTCGCGAACTTTGCAAAATGGTTATAGGCTTGCTTTGTAGCAGTCAAAGCTGCTAAGTTCGTTTGCCCTCCCAACAACCGTTGCTCACTGTTGTAGAAACTACAGTGGAGCAGCACATGGTTTCTTGTTTCCTGTAATGGAGAGTCTTTGAGAGAAAAGAAGTGGAGCCGCGCATTGAAGTCACCATGTCCCGTGAGGAACTGGCTCGTCCAGTGGTCTGGCTCAACCCATTTTCTTGAAAGACGTTCACGGATGTTGGGGAAGAAGTCATACGTATCACGTCCCTTTGACGAGGATTCCCATCTCGCTCGCCATTTCTCTAGACTCGACTAATGGACCGGCTGAATGTGCTGTACAAACTTTTAAAAAGGCCCTAGCCACCTCAGGCGCTAATAAGAACACTGCAATACTTGATCAACTAGTTCTTACTTCAGTACCATAAAGCTCCTCGCCAAACCATAGGAAAACCACCATCTCTCCTGTTCTTGGGGAGAATCATCAAGTCTAGGGTTGATCAAGTTATGCCAGATCTCAGAGCACGGGTGTCAGAAAGGCTAACGACCCATTTTACCCCGAATTTCCGGTCGTTAAATGCTGGAGACAAGGTCATGTTCCGCTCATACGGCAACGACAAGTCTGTTTGGAAACCTGGTGTCATCGCAGCAAAACTAGGGGACCTCCACTATCTCATCATATCATATGGGATCATTTTTAAACGGCACATAGATCAACTCCGTTCTGCTCCAACTGATCAAAATACGCCAGATGTGCCTTCATCCCCGTCGTCGTGCTTTCCAATGCTACAGTGCTCGTTGCTCGCTACAACAACGAGTGCTGCGTCAAGTCCTCAATTAACTAGACCAGGCCAGCCAGACACCCCAGCCACTCCTCAACGCAGATACCCTCTGCGTGAGCGTCATCCTCCTAGGAGATTTGCATTCTCACAGACTCCATGAGAACTTTTACAAGCAATTTCACTTATATTTTGTAGAAGAGTTTTATCGTTGATTTCAACCTACCAGGGGATAGTGTCATGTATTGACTTCTCTCTTGACGTCTGCTCGCTCCATCTCCCTTTTACACTCGATAGATCCTTTCGTTTTTTGTCTCAACCTATATCTTAAACGATAAAAGGTAACAATAATTTCTTGTGTGCATCAGAGGAAAGGTGTACTGAGGTAGTTTGGAGATGCTTTGAAGAGCTGCTGACTAAGGCAAAAATTACGGCAATCGCGGAGCGGACTCTTTAAAGGAAAGAATTTATGAGAGTTGAGCGGATCCCCGGAAAATCCAATCTTTGATTCGAGAAACGAGAGGGCTACAAGGAAAGTCTTTTCTTTCGCATTGTAGTAGGCGCGTCGCCCATTTTATTTCCCTTCGCGATGGAACTTTCACAGCTTCAGCTAGTACCGGACCCCGAGTCGTCTCATTATTTTCTCTCTTAATTTTTTAATTTTCCTCTCTGAGCCTCTTCTTTTTCTTGGAATGAAGAAATTCGACCACTAGTTGGGCGCCAATGTACTGAGGTAGTTTGGAGATGCTTTGAAGAGCTGCTGACTAAGACAAAAATTACGGCAAACGCGCCGGAGATTCGATCCACAATCCTCAACTTACGTCGAAAATAATGAATCGACTGTCTTAACCACTAGACCATGATCAACCGCTTGCCTCTAATAGGAGTCAGTCAGCACAAAGGCACAAAAAATGCAGTGACGAGCTGGTTGGTACGACACAGACTTGTGCGGATAATGTCCGTTGTAGAGCGTGAGAATCTCACACTATTACACGTTGTATCGAAATATATTACATAGAACTTTCGGTCTTTCAAACAAATGTTACAGTTTAGCGCGAATGATGTGTCAAACAACATTCTTTATCACGTTCCACGCTGCAGAGCATTAAAAGTTGAACAGCGCGTATTTCTATCGCCAAAGTTTATTCCTTGATAGTACCAAATTGAGAAGCAACAAACAGCCGATGGTAATCACGGGTAGCAAGGTCGTGAACTGAGGAACTGCGAGCGATAGGGCGGGTAAGGCGTTTGAACGTTTCACCTCTGACTCTACGAAATCGATCAACAACTCTATCTTCGTGAGTATAAAGAACTTTGAATCACTGGAAGTTCCCCCAATGAGTACTCCCCATAGAAATCTGCGAAAGAAAAAAAAACTCGTAATCAAATGCTATTGTTCCTACAGATGCACTAAACCGCTTGAATCTGGTAATAGTGCTTGTTTTCGGTTAGCGTTAACAAAAACGGAATTGCGGCCGTTTTATCGCAAATGCGCCGTGTTTGGTTTCATTTTCAAGGTATTTTTGGATCCTGGGTCGAATAGGATGAGTATCAGGCGTGTACAACTACGTATAGTAAAATTACAGTAATTATAGTGAGTCAAAGTCTACTAATTATAAGCACTCGCTGGACAATAACTAACAGCGAAAGTAATCGTTTGTACTTTCTTCCTTCTGCCTCATTAAAACCACCCGTCAGCTCGGCTCGCAACATCGTACCAATTGCCTATAGGCGCCAGGAATATTTAGATTTCGTCGTTCCGATTTATTCAGGTCATGTTTCATATCATTTACTGGTATTTTTCGATGCTGAACCGAATGTTGCGCGTCTCGGAGGTGTGAGAATAGGTCAATCTGTTCAAGAGAATAATAAACCGTTGTATAATAATTTGGAGGGTTTTGTTGGTACGACACCAGTCACTCGACTCTGACTATTAACTAAATCAGTGATTCCCAAAGTGGTCTATATCGACCCCTACGGGTCTACGTCAGCGAAGAAAAATTTGGGGGTCCATGAAATGAAGGTTCAGCACTGTTACCAATCTCCTAACGAAAAAAAAAGAAACAGACTGGACATCATTAGCGGAGAAGATTTAAGATTAACCCTTACAAAATTGACTGTTAAGAGTTTTTAAAGCGGCAATGAAATAACGCTAACACTCGGATTGAAATTTAAAAACGTTTGTTTATCAAAACAAGAGAACGAAAGCGAAATTGCCTGAAGGGCGATGCAAACAGAAAATGAACAGACAAAATGGCGTCGGTCATCTGGTACAAAGATGGTGGGCGTACGTCGGCAAGAATGTAGCCAACACTTCCCCTCGATCAACAGCTTATCCTTGGAGTCATCCTGGCTTCTGTGTTGTCAAACCAAGGTTCTTTGCGCACTTCTTGTGTTTGACACTCGGCAAACCTTTCGTGAGTTTTGTAGATCATCAAGCTCCGGTGAATGACGATCAACGGGTGAAAAGCCTCTGAAGGGCGTGTTCACTTCGTTTTGTCTCTCCTGACCCAATTGGATCTCTTCGTCTGCCACGTCGACCGGTCGCAACCCAAATTCCACCTCGATCAAGTCCTTCGTTGATTTCGAGAGATCTTCCCCTGAACTGTTGGAGGGAGGAAGAAATTCCTCGATCTCACATTCAGGTACTCTCAGATCCTCTCTGAAGGTGATGTCTCTCGTGACCTCGGTTTTCCTGGTTTTTGGAATCCACAATTACAAAATTGCATAATGTAAGCCAGTTTTCACGCCAATTGAGCCAGGGACAAAACTGGAAAGGGTGGATGTGAAGAACAGCGAACAACTAGCCGACGTCCCTTACCGACAGCTGGTTGGCACCGTGATGTATTTGCCAGTTGGAACAAGGCCGGACATCGCTTTTGCAGTCAGTCATCTCTCCCAGTTCAACGACTGCCATGGTCAACCGCATTGGCAGGCTGCGAAACGAGTGCTTCGCTACCTGGCCAAGACACGTGACCTGGGCCTCATCTACTCCAAATCTGCAAATCCCCCCCGAGATGTTCGTTGATGCCAACTGGGCGAACTGATCCTATATAGGCTACGCGTTCATCGTGAGTGGAGCAGCTGTGAGCTGGGAGTGCAGAAAGTAGCAAACTGCGGCCTTATCGTCGACCGAGGCTGAGTACATGGCCTTGTCGGACGCTACGAGAGAGGCCACTCAGAAGAAAAGACTCCTGAAAGAGTTTGGCATCAGCCTGGACACGGTTGTCATAAGGAACGACAACTTAGGAGCGCAGAAATTCACGACGAACGAGAAGTGCGCAAAGAACCTTGGTTTAACCTCACAGAACCCTGGATGACTCCAAGAATAAGCTGTAGGTCGAGGGAGTATTGGTTACATTGGGTCTTGACGTACGCCCACCATCTTTGTACCAGATGACCGACGCCATTTTGTCTGTTCATTTTCTGTTTGCATCGCCCTTCAGGCAATTTCACTTTCGTTCTCTTGTTTTGATAAACAAACGTTTTTAAATTTCAATCCGAGTGTTTGCGTTATTTCATTGCAGCTTTAAAAACTCAAACATTGACGCCAAATGTTGATAATTTATTATTAAAGCATCAGGTTCATCCTTCTCACTAAAAATATTGACTTATTGCTTATGTTATTTTATTTATAGTTTATTTTATGTTACGTATATTTTACAAAACAAATACAAAATTTTATTTTGAGTAGTTTTAATTTAAATTCAATTAATAAATGTATAAATTAAAATGCGTTTTTACTTTAAGTTTTTAACACTGAACTTAACTACAATTAGAAATTTACAGGAAATCAATATCAAGTAAGTAGGGGGTCTACCTGTACTGAGGAAGTTTGGAGATGCTTTTGAAGAGCTGCTGACTCAGACAAAAATTACGGCAAACGCGCCCGAGCTTCGATCCACAATCTCTTCAAAAGCATCTCCAAACTACTTCAGTACATACCCCCCACGGAAAAACATGTCAAGGGGTCTACGACACAAAAGAGTTTGGGAAACTCTGAACTAAAGAAACACACGTTTTCACGAAGCGAAGAACCAATGTTAAAAGCACACACAACGCACAACGTTTACCGAGTACAGGCGAGTCCAGCACCTCGAAACGTGTCACCGATGTGGGCGCCAGGTGGATGAATTATTTTTGCGCATAACAATCCCTTAATGCGCTCTGAGCATGACGACGAATTGCGTTTACAAATATTTGAGATACAAAATTCCTCCGAACAAAGTTTCAGAAGTACCACTTTCAGCACATAGGCAGGAATGACCCTCCTTTCGAGCCTAAAAAATAAACACAGAAATAGTAAATTTTACGAAATACCTAAAACTCTCAATTCGTTTATTCACTCCAAGATATATTTCGAGTAAGATCCATGGCAATGGGTAGTCAGCGTGATTGCGAGATCGAAGAATAGAATTTATTGAGCCCTTCGTACGGGTCCATCATTGACCAATTGGTACGCAGAAAATTGATGTGACTGTAAACACGATTATTTTGAGAATGATAATAATCACTTTTCTATAAATTAGGGAATTTTCGGAATAGCCCCCATACATCTTGATGTCGTTATTATACGCTCCTCGTATAGGCACTTGATTGGACTACAACATTTGAGGGAACTTTATAAGGAAAAAACTGACTAAATAGATTTTCGTCGAAATATTTAGTAATTTATTGTGCTGCTCTCTTTTTGGTCCCACAAATGAGAACTTTATGGTATTGTTGTGTCATGTAGAGCTGTTGATACAAAAAATTTAATGAAAAATCGTTATAAAGTCATTTTTGAAAGAAAAATATTCAGTGATCACTATAACTATATTTAGTTCTTGGCGGATTTTACACATAACCTTATTTCGGCGTCCTACGGTGACCTGCAGGCTAGATATCAAGTTTGAGCCGTTTTTTCTCAATCGCGTTAACAGACAACCAAACAGACCATTTTCCCAAAAAGCGTTTTTCGGACTCAGTGAGGTATAAAGCGAAAAAATATTAAGAAAACATATTCTGCCGACTACATGGCTTTCCTATTCAGTTCTTAGAGCCAAGTAAAACTACTTCACGCAAAGCTAACTTCAAAACCATTGTAAACGCTTGAAGGGTTTGATCGATTTCAGTTGAAACGTAAGAACTCAATGTGATCCAAGTCCCATTCAACTAAAATTGTGCAACAAAAAGTGACTCGTGAGGACGCACTCTAGTGATTTACATTAAGCTCAGGATGTGTTCAGACATTGCTACATACCTAATCTGTACTACCAGTCTGTAATCACCCGATGGACGGATATGTGTGCCAAAATGAATCGTAAAATGAGATTCAGTTGAAGAAAGTGCGATGTTTTGCGGCAGATTTTCGTATTGTACGAAGTACGAAAGTGGTTTATACCTTGTACCTTTGCAACTCCTGATACGAAGTCTCTTTCCAACCAACTACAGAGCAAGTGAACGCTTCAGCGTTCTCGAGGACGTAATTCATAACGTCGTGCAACAAACTGCGGTTTCCACTCCAAAACGGAAGGATCGGCGACAGGTTCGACTCGAATTTCAAACTCGGATGAAAGCCGACGAGTCCCACGTAGAAGGCAGGGCGAACGAGACAAAGAGGATGAGTGGCGAAAAACCTGGTCCTTCTCACCTGATTAACTATTTCTGATGGTATGAAGATCACAAACAGGTTCGGTTCAAGAGCTGCCCACGATCCGTTAGTTTCGCGAGTCAAAAGGCAAGCGCTGGCGGTGAGTACGTGATTCTTGGTGACGATAGTTCCCGAACACCTGGGCTGGAATTCTCTCGTCATCAGACCAGCGAACCAAGGGTAACCGTTCACGATAGAACTGTCACTTCCATGTGCACCACCGCATACCGTCACGCACCAAAATTGCGCGAGGATTATTGCCAAAATCATTTCTCATTCTAAATTGGCCATCGCCAATATAAAACTATCCACCTCACAACAAGCAACGTGTCATAGCGACTTGAATGTTCCTGCGGGTCATTCATTTTACGGACATTGAAGTGGTCCTGCACGAAAAGATCGTGGTCACCAATTTTAGCACTTTTGCCATGGCCAGGGGATTTCAGCAATGTCAAGTGGTTGAGTAGGTTAGTGAAGTGAAGTGAATCTTCCACCTGCTACGAAACATAAGAGTACGTCATTTAGCTTGAGACTGCAGTACTCCCTCTGTTCTTCTTTACTCTCAACGTACACGACAGGTGAACGACTACACGACACTTGAAGTATTGGAGGTATTCCCTAAGAGTGAGCTTCGAGGACTCGAGTGAATGTAGGAGTACACACACCTTTCACGCCAGCTGGTTGAGGTGGGTGCAAAACACCAGCCTGCCCCAAGCCCTACTCCCCAACAGACTTTCCTCAGACTCGATGTTTAGTCCTGAGATGGCGCCAGAATCGAATAAAAAGACAATAAACTTAAGTGGAGACACACAAACCACTTTCGAAATTGAGTTGTTTCATTCAGTAGTCCTCAGAACACGAAATCTGAAGATAACCACTTTTTTGCACAATCACACCACATTTCCTACCCTACACTGACATTTGCTGTGCTTCAAAAATGAAAACGAAATTCCAATTTTAAATGTTAGAACTGTTAAGCAGCTCGGTATTCCCACTAAAAATGATAATTAAAACACATTTTAGGGAGAATTTTAAGACCTTTTGAACGGTTTGTTTAGAATTATTTCACACCAGTAGTTTGGGGAAAACGATTTGCTTCATTTAAAAAAAACCTTAAATTATTGGAAAAAACATGATAATTTTTTGCGTATTCATAGCGAAGGATGTGGACTTTGACGTTGTTTTGGGGCGTAGCATGTGCTGACGTTAGTCCCACGTTGAGTGATTCCCCCAGTATAACGTTAAATTCGAGTTTGTTAATTAATACGTTAGAACTACTGTGAAGATTTTCCGGACAATGGCACTGTAGCGTTTGACGTAATTGGAACAGCATGATTTTCTATGAAAAAAATTAGCTAAATACATCAATCATCTCTCAGTGAGTTGAGCTTGACATAGAAACAGCCTGTTGAGGCATTTGGTCTAGTCTGTGCAATCGATACCACCAACCGTAGAAAGGCAATGGGGAGTTGATCGCATAACTTTGTAATACTTTTTTTGTCATAAACAGAAATGTTTTGTCACCCACACTGCCCTATGGCACTGACAGGCTGTATAACTGGTGAATATCCGTTCTGTATCGAAACTACAAGGCTTCTATCAGGTCAGTTTCCTTACCAATAAAAAGTTCCTGACTCCTCAGAGAGAGTTATACGTTAATTTAGACATTTCGTTGAAGCATATTAGAATGTGTCATCATTTATTTAATGTTATCCGTTCAATTGTACAATAATTTAAATCAGACGTTCGTATTGAGGCCACTGCGAAGATCCTTAATCTCTTCTTACGTGGCAGACATCGACGGGTCATCGATGGGTTAGCGTGTGATAACAACCTCTTCATCGGGTCAAGTGGCAAATGCTGCTATTCATCACTAATCGTATTATCCATCCCGTATTATGGTCGTTTTCACTGACACTAGCGCTTTCTGAATGTATTTAGTGAAACGTTGTATTTGTAGAGAGCAACACAGCGATTTTCTGAGGCCAACCTGTTCATCAGGCAGTTAGTCTTCAGTTAAGGTTAGAAAATAGGGAAGAATAAAGAGTGGGGGAAGCCGCTGATGTTTTTCCTCCCCACCAGATTTCGCCCTGCATAAAGTGGCTTCCATCGTCAAAAAATTGTCAGTCTTTGGTTGTTCGTCTGTGTCGTTACGTCTATGGTGAGTAAAATAATTAAGAGATTAATCATGAAATGATTTCAGCCTCTGAGATTGAAATCCCACATTGCTTTTGGCGATCATTGCATTTAAACCCTCCCCAAGTACCGTACGAGCGAATCCAATTTTAGCGTCAGCAATCATTTGTCCTGTAGTAATCTTAATACTAAGATCATTCTGTTTCTCATCAAGCTACACTACCCTATTGAGTTCAATATATTCATAATTGCTACACTTTAAATGTATTCAAAAAGTAAATCTGTTTTGATCTGCCTGTTCCTCTCATAACCACGCATCTTTCACTTTGCCCCCCCGACCTTCACATACTAGTTACTCATTGACCAAGATTTGCCAGTTTCATTGAGTGCGCTTTAAGACGCCTGACGCAATTTCGACTATTATAATAATTTGCTATTACCATTGTACACTCAGATGAAAGTTTGTTGCGTAATCCTTCCCCAGGATATGTAAAGAAAAATATTTATTTAAAGAAAAATATTATTTAAATTTTTCTCAACCCCACTTGCAATCAATCAACTTAGGGCACTAATCCAATCCGATTTTTACTCACTTAATATGATCCTGCGAAAATCGTAGCTCAGTGTATAAATATGTGGCGCGTCATGTCACAGACTTCGCTGCATGTCTTTGGCTACTAATCCAATCAATTTGCCACTCAGTCTAAACTTAGTCAAACATAACTTCACGTTTCATGTAGCAAGTGGTGGCTCGTATAATTACAGAATTTATTGTCGCTCTCCTACTCATGCAAATGAGCAATCAGAGGGCAGGAATTTTATGACGTTGCTTACATGATTTTATAGAACATTCGTATTTAGGCTACTGCGAAGATCTTGTTACGTGGCAGCCATCGATGGGTCAGCGTGTGATAACCTCTTCATCGGGTCAAGTGGCAAACGCTGCTATTCATCATCAATCGGGTTATCTCTTCTTATGGTCGTTTTCACTTACTCAAGCGCGTTCCAGGCGCTTATTAGTCCGTCCCCTCTAATCTATTTGGATACTTGACCAAAAAACTAAACAAATGAAGTTGTCAACGATAGTTTCAAGATTGATCGATTTTGAAGACGACACACTTCGGAGAACGACGTACCCTTTTAATTTACGTATCCCTTCGAAGAAACAAAAAAATGTATGTGATCTGCTGATAGTTGGAGAAGTGAAATCATAACAAAAACCGGTCGTAAAAAATGATTCGTCATGAGTTCGAGAAAACACGACCAACAACATAACCCTCTTAATTCTATATTCGAACATTGTTGATTCAAGGTGCTACACTTCAAACAAATTACATAATTCATCCTCATAATAAAAATGTTCTCAAATGACACCTAACACTATTTTCGGCTAATTTGTTAGGTTGAGAGTTCCTTACTCTGTGCAGTACTTAATAACAGTCATCTCAGGAGAAAAAATGTGAGCTGCGCAACAAACTTTCAAATAAAAATTGGATTTAAGGAGAAAATATAAGAATTTTATGGGTTAAAGACGAATTGAGACGAAGCGGATGCCTGGTGACCTGATTCGATCGCGTTCACCCAAATGCTATTAAACGGGGCTGCTAACTTAGACCAGATGAAATTACCATCTTCACAAGTATAAAGAAAAAAAAGGTTTCATTGGCAATTAAACATAAATGGGTGGACTTTAAAAGCCCTGTCCTGATAAGCAGGGGGCTACTTCAAATATGCAGCTACAGGAAAATGTTAATAAAGAATTTTTTTTTAATTCGGATTTTGTAATAGAGAAAATATAATCGAACAGGAAAGAAAAATAAACGAACACTCCAATCTCCTGATAATCTGATAATATATATAAATTAATAAAATAAAATGTTACTTTGGAGATAGCTGGGTTAAATTATGCACTTCTTACACCAACTCACGAGCTGGTAGATTTTTTTCTAAGTCTGCGGATGAGCTATATGTTGAAGAAATGGAAGTAGGAGAATGATGATGATTAAATGTGGTTGATAGTAAAAAAAAAGATTACGGGAGGTAAGCAAGGTATAAAAGCACGGAAAAATGAAAAACGATGGTAACAAAAAAAGAAGATTTCCCCTCTTGATTGTTTTCGTCAGTGGCAGGTACGTACGTATTCGCTGGCAGGCCTCTTCTAGATGCCTATCAAAGGCATCCAAAAACGATTCAACTGACAAGTTTGATAATTCTAAATACACTGCGCGAGATGCTAGACAGAATTAGCAATATTAAGCTTTTTTGGTCCAAGATTTCCGCCTCGTTGATGTTCGGCATAGAAAAGGCCCTGCAAAATCAACTCCACAATTTATAAAATGGACGAACTGTAGTGGATCGAGATTCAGTAGGTTGCCCATAAATGGAGAGAGAGCCTTGAATATCGTATTCAAGTGACACAATTGGCCTTGTACAACCGAATCAAGTTTCTAGCCAGCCAAATCCATTATTTAACCAATCCATTAACCCCAACGCGTCTCCTCCATTCTGGCCTGAAACCCAAGCCCTGCTCCCTCATCTGGCCACAACTGAGGCACCCTATCAACTCTGTGACACAGTGTACACAGCTTCTGTATCGATTGCCTTTGGCCAGGCACCCCCCCCCCTTACAATAGGCAGCCCTGTACTTCTCCAACTTGGCAATGTCACCACTCAAGAAGCTCTTCATGGTTCCTGCGAAGGGCTCATGTCCCACTGGGAGAAGTGCTGATCTGTCTCTTGCTAGTTTGTCAGCATTCTCATTCCCTTCTATTCCATTATGACCCAGCAGTGAACAATGTATAGTGCTCTCCTATGCCATGGTCTGCAAGCCAGTCAGGCATTCCATAAACAGCCCTGACGAAATATTATAAGGAGCCAGGGCCTTAAGAGCAGCCTGGCTGTCGGTCATGATATAGAATTTCTGGGTGTGGTTGTATGAATCTTTGCATCGTTGAAGTAAATATGTTACTTTGTAAATTCAACTGTATGTTTCATCACAGATAAATCATGAAGTCAGTGCTGCTGCTAGCAGTGGTTGTGGTTACCATCAATGCCATTTCTGTATTCGAACCGGTAATTGAAGATTGGTTGCATTATAAGGTATGGCACGATTAATACTTATGATGTGTATTTTTTTAAAGCAGTCTCATTTCTGCATTTGTGTATTAAAATTTCAATGCCAATTCCAAACATTGAAACGAAAGGTGTAAAGATTATTAACATTTTATGGGCAGTATAACCGATTTGTTAGTTGTGATGGGCTAGTGCATCCTCGGTCTTCAAGGCAGGAATGTGTTAGGGCTCTCATAGTGCTTTAGGGGAGTGGAGGTTGTCAACAGGTACTGCAGAAAGATGTGCTGAGTGCTGGACATCTGCGCAATTGTAGGGGCGAAGCCATAATTGTGAGAGAGACACCAGAAAGCGTCAATTGCACAGATTGCCAGGATAGCCCTCACAAACCAGATTAACGACTCCTCCTTGATTGTACGGATGCCCCTTGGTCATACCTACGTGTGATGACACATGGACAACAGTCTCCATCAGGCTAAATGATGACCTGCTGTACCTACACAGGCCTCGGTTCAGTGGAGCTGAGTGAGTACTCAGGTTCCATGACTTACAAATGACGTTTAGGAACAGCAATTTTGATCAAGAAACACACCTGTCTCCAACAACATGCGAACTTTGTCGTTGGCAAGTCTTTTTAAATGGCTGCTCTTCCACCACTTTCTGGTTGACCTTGGGTCTTCGGTGTAGTAACCCCATCTCTCAGCATAATTTAGTTCCAAATGGAGAGTGCACATCAAAAGAAAATGGTTCCAAGCTGGTGGTTCGCCTGTCGAGTTGTTTAAAGCCTCCGAAATCACTTCATGCATCAATCAAGAACACTCGTAACATTAAGATGTACATAACCACGTACTTTATCATATTTTACAATGGGATATTACTAAAACTATTATTAAAACGGTTTATTTTCACGCTGTGCCGAACTCTTCATCTTTTGACAGTAGTACAAACATTTCATAAGTAATCGACTTGTGTTCGTCATGTTATATTTTATGCCCACAGATGAGTCACAATAAAATCTATTCTTCAGAAACAGAAGAAAACTTGAGGAAGGAGATTTTCATCAAGAATAAAAATAAAATCGCTGAACACAACATGAAATACGAAAAGGGTCTGACTAAATTCAGAATGGGTCTCAACCACTTGGCTGACATGGTAAGAGACAAGTTTATTGAGTTTTGTTTTAACTGTTGTTTTTCTTTTGTGACTGTCACACACAAAATTATCGAATGACATTAATCTGATTTCACTGAAATTACTTCGTTGGGCATGAGAGGTAAAAACAGATTAACACAGAGGTAACAGTACTAGGCATTCACCCTTGCAGTCAGGCATTTGAAACATACTGCGCCTGGATGCGTACAATAAATACGCTTTTTTAGCCAGTCGCTGTTCTCTTGTGGAAAGTAAGTGCCCTTATGTCACTACCACGGAACGCCCTGACAGCATGGTTTTTCTGGGCTGGTTTAGAGGTTATAACTATTAGGAGGTATTCTGATTGAGTTGTGCTGCCAGGCTGCAGACTTGAAAAGGTTAGCTGATAAGATCCAAGGGGCACTTGGTGGACATGATATGGTTAGGACTGTCATCCCCAAGGCGCCCATTCAGATTAAGAATCTTGACAGTGCAGGATATCCTGGCAGCTCTGCAGCAGTTCTTCGTTATAGAGTGAAGTTTAAATTCATGGGGCTGCTGGGAGCAGAACAGACTCTCCCTCCAATGTGCTATAAAACAAAAAGAAGTGGTTTTATAGGAAACCTTCCCCATCCACCAAAATAAGAACTCTCCACTGTATGTTTAATAGGGTAACGAAGTGGGCTCAACTGATCTTCAGTGAAGGTAACGTTAATGCTACTGACGAAATGGTATAACAAGCCAGGGCCTGACTTTACACCAAACGCTTCGTGCTAATTTATCGAGAAATGTGTAGGTCTGGGTATCGTTCTGGTGACATTAATTTTCTTCATATGGTTGAAATGGTGTACTGCCATTCTCGATAAATTAGTATCAGCATGAAGCGTTTGGCAAACTGTACGAACTTTCAAATTACATTGTCTCAACATCCGAATAATGGCAGGATTGGAGGCTAAGTTTGGTGGTTCATAAGGTCCGTGAAAATTCCTCAATTGGAGGGTTAAATTACAGAAACTTCTACGTTGTTTCAGTTACCTAACGAATTAGCAAAGCTCAACGGCTTCATTCGCCCCAACAGCTCTGCCAATGGGTCTGTAGCTACTTTCATTGAAGCGGCTCACGTCACTCTTCCCAAAGAAGTTGATTGGAGGAAGGTAGGCGCCGTCACGCCAGTCAAGAATCAAGGAAACTGTGGCTCCTGTTGGGCGTTCTCGACTGTAAGTGGATTTTACTTTCCTTGGCTTTACTAAGTAAGCCAAAGATATGTAATCGGCTGAACATTTTTTTTTTTTTTTTTTGAGTTTTCTTCAGATCATTATGTTTTAGACCCTCCTGAGTCCGAAAAACACAATTTGGGAAAATGGTCTGTGTGCCTGTGAAAGATTTTTAGAGAAAACGACCTCACAAAATCAGCTTAAACTTTTTATCTAGCACGCAGGTTACCATGGGACGCCGAAATAAGGGTATAAGCAAAATCCACCGACAGTTAACTATACTTATCATAGGGATCAAACCCCAACATTTGTTTACTTTCCTTGGCTCTACAAAGTAGAAAGGAAAGTTATGTAATCGGCTGATTTTTCTCGAAAACGGCTATAACGATATTTATTACATTTTTTAAATTGATAGCTCCTAATATGAAAACTATACCATGGAATTCCCATTCGTGGGAAAATGACGAGAGCAGCCCAATAAATTACCAATGTTTTCGAGGAAAAACGATTTTAGCGCGGTTTTGTCCTTATAAATGTTTAAAAAAATTGGTTTAGTGGTCCAATCCAATACCTAAAGGGTGAGCGTTTTTAAATTGCCAGCTTAACGGTTCAAACAAGGCTTCTTCAGAGGTGAATGAGACTATCATTTGATTCAAAGCCGAGTCAAAATACTTTAGAGGACTCTTACCGAATCGAAGACCTTTTAGTAATGTTACGGGGGGGAAGGAAATTTGGAGATGCTTTTTGAAGAGCTGCTGACTAAAGGCAAAAATTACGGCAATCGCGCCGGGGATTCGATCCACAAACCTCAACTAACGTCGAGAATTATGAATCGACCGTCTTACCGCAAGACCACGATGAACCGCTTGCCTTTGATAGGAGTCAGTCAGCACAGTAATGACAAAAGGTTTAGTGTAAATCAAGAGAAGAAAAACAAGAAATAAAAATAACACTTTGTACTCGTAACAGCAAGATCAGTTTTGCGACACAACACAATACCAAACACAAGCGAGAACAGGAGTGGGGGACGAGTCGAAGCCAAGACATCAGAGTTACCATAGGGAACTAAATCCACCTGAATGTTTAATTGGTTGCTACGGTGCGTAACACATTCCTTACACGAGTCAAGTTGAACATACGGACTATATCCCACACCACCGCATTCAACAAACATCCAGGGTCAATTATTTGAATGAACAAACAGCACTCCAATGCAAAAGAGCCAGCAGGCCCAAAGTACTAGTCGCTCGGATTGACTTTTCATGGGACCAGCAGCCCTGATGGTTGTCAAAGGTTGTTTGACCAACTTCAAATGAGCTGAGTGATAAATGAGTTGAATAAGTGGAAAAAGCCATGTACACAAGTGAAATGGCTTAGAGCTAAGGGAAGTGGTGGTTGCTACGCACCAGATATTCAACATTTTTGGTGAGACCATACGCAATTATTCGAATTCTTTCTAAGAGGCTACTGCAGATGGGAGGCTGCACGCTACTTCCTACGTAGTAAAGCGATAATTAAATTATTATATAAATAATTGTCTAATGCGATGGTGTTGTTTAGTCAATTATGTAACTTTTGTTGGCAAGTGGGATCTGTCAAATCCAAGATAAGGGTCATGTGAGACGTCACACGGATGTATAAATGACTTTCTTCTTCCAGGCCCCAACCTCCAAAAGGAAGCTCTGTGTTAATCCGCTTTCGTTTTTATTGTAGACATCGTAAAGATGTTCCGTCAAGTACTTATTAAAGAGAAGGATGTAAACTTCAACATGTCAACAAGTTGAAGGATTTCCCTCTTACATACCGTAACTTATGGTACCACTTTGGTACCCGAAGTTTGGTTCAGTTGGTAAAAGATGAAGGTAAAACTTACCAAGAGGCTGTCAGTGCACAAGTACGTGGACGACATCTGTGGCGGATCTGATTTGCTCCAAAACCCCCAGCATCTTCGAAAGGGTGAGTTTGAATTAGGCAAGTGCTGGTCAAATCATCCATTCTTATTGGAACATTCCTCTGCACCATCACACTGCTGTTAGGACTTGAGGATCAGACCATCAAAATGCTGAACCTCCAATGGGATTTAAAAATCTCGATTCTTTCCTATATTGCGCACATTTCCTACCCATTAGGTTACCTTACCTAGGCAATTGTTTGCTAAGCCAAGATCGTCCTTCAGATGTGCTGACAGGCTCAGGAGGTTCCCGATTTATTTGCCACGAGATCAAGGATGTTTGTCAACCAGCAGCCAATTCTAGACCAAGAGGTCATTCCACGATTTCTCCCAGCATCCAATGTTATGAGTTTGGAGATGATTGAATTCTGTGATGCATCAAAGCAAGCATGCAGTGCCACTATTTATCTGCGCTCAGTCACCGCTTCTTAAGGCCATGTCTAAACTAACAACTATTACCCATTGCTCTACAGTTGCTGAATGAAGTCAGCTCGTGATAGTTACAAGTACATATTATTAATAATGTTGCAGACTGGAGCTTTGGAAGGACAACACTTCCGTAAGTCTGGAAAACTTGTATCATTAAGTGAGCAAAACCTGGTAGACTGTTCAACCAATTATGGCAACTGTGGATGCGAGGGTGGAAGGATGGTTTACGCCTTCCAGTACATCAAGGACAACCAAGGCGTCGCCACTGAAATATCCTACCCCTACGAAGCTGAGGTAAGTGAAATTAACCCTCAAAACGCTAAATATTGTGGTAGGCAAATGTCTGAACAGCGCCAAGGATCATTATTGCAACATTCAGATTTGTCACTGAAGTTCTCTAAAGCAACTTAAGTTTGTGAGATCTAATGAATCTGCACTGCAACTCATGTCTACTCAGAGGCCAGCATAGCTTTTCTCTAGAGCACTCTACCCAAATTGGTACAAAAGCAGTTTACTAATGTTGTAACAGTAATGTGGCTTGAGGTGATTTATAATGAGTACACACTTTTGATGACTTTTGGTTTACTGAGAACAATGTGAATGACGGTATAAAAAGAGGCGACATGTTAAAGAGACAGTAGCAGAATGGAGACCAACTAAACACTGATAAAAAGGAGTCGTCTGATATGAGAACCTAAGCTCCGACTGTTCTCTGGAACTGTTCTTCACTACAAATAGGTATGAGGTTCAGTGTGTAGGTTCCCAAGTGAGGTCAGGGCAAGTCCGGATGGATGTAGGTGAAGAAATGACTGGGTTCTGCGAAAATTAGAGTTGGCCAGGAGAATGCATTTTTCGACAATAGGTGAAGAAGGGGCAAAGTTGGCGAGGGATTCAATGGGTGGCTAGTGGCAAATGTGGGGGTCCCACATTCCTCTCATTCATCTCATGTGCACTTTGATTCTTCATAACCTATACCACCCTTGCTCGCCAGAAGTTACAAGACTAATAGGATTGCTACAATCGAATTCAGGCATGTCTCAAGTATTGAACAGGAGGAGGAGAAAGGAGTGGAGAAGGCGTGTCTGGCCATTACGGGCTGTATGATAACATGTCCTATGGCAGCACTGGAGGTCTCGTCTGATTTAGCTCCACTCCACACACATGTTAAAAGGATGGCGTTCCTCCAGGCTGTGCATATGTTGGAGTTTGGTCTGATCATGAGGGGGAGAAGAACAAGGCCCCTTAGGCTCCTTGACAAGGGCCAAAACTGCATGTGGTAGACTCAATGCCCATGAGGTTCAACTTCGGGTTACCTTTTCAGATACTCATTCATGAGTGATCTACGTGGGAGGGTGGTTTTCCCACTTTTGAAGCTAATATACTACACTGATGGCTCGGTAAAGGTTGGCCTTGCAGGGGCAGGCAGCTTTGGACCGAGAATTAGAGCAGCGATCCCATTCGGGTCGCTGGCCATCGTGTTCCAGGCAGAGAAGGCTGCGGTGACGGTCTGTGTGCTGCTGCTGCAGAGGGGACTGAAGCAGCTGAGGATCTACATCATGGTGGACAGTGCAGGGCTGCCCATTGTCAGTGGCTGCCCGGCCTTAGACAGTCAAAACTCTTCATCCGACTCTCCAAAGAGAGGGATGGAGGTACTTGCACTGGGGAGGAAGGATATAAGGATCGTATGTGGCCTGCTCACAGGTCATTGTCCGCTGAGGTACCACCTTGCAAATATTGGCAAGTGCGAAGTACAGGTCTGCAGGTTCTGCCAGGTGGGGCTAGAGATGGCAGAGCATGTGTTGTACGTGTGCTATGGACTCGTGGCATCACATGCACCGTTGTGTGTTTGGCAGGCCCTTTCTTCAGCCAGAAGAGGTGGCAAATGCAGAACTTGCGGATCTCCTTTGCTTTGTGCATGGGTGGTGGGGGTGCATAGGTGACGTCACACCAAGTGACACCAGTGCCGTGGTGCCTGGGGGTGGTGCAGGGGAGCCATGATCTGAGGATCATGGACGACCTCACAATAAATCCGTTTGTGGCCGCAGTGAGGGTATTGCCTGCATCCACCGTTTCAAAAAAAAGGGAGTGGAGAGGTCCTCTGACCCGCACTTTTGAACGCCTCTTTCGAAGATTTTGTTTCATGGGGAGTGACTGCGAGCCATATACCGATGTGAGTGACTTGAATGCACAGTCTATCCACCAAATCAATGCAGAAGCCCATCAACCGCTCCTCACTGTCATAATGGTGTGAGCATGTCATGCTGTCAATGGCTGAGGAAAAATTACTTAGGCGTCAATAACATTAAGTGACAGGGGGCCAGCCAACACCTCCAGTTTCTCAAGGCACTACCTTCAGAAGGTTTGCCTCATCACGAGCAATTAGTAAGGTCACTTTAGGTGTGTACTACTGTGACACAACCCTCACGTACAAGGTTACAAGGTGGCTACTTGTTTGGGGTCCGGGATAGCTAACTCTCAGTCTATCAAAGGAAAGTACTGCCCCAATCCCAAAGACCTGCATCTTGTGGACCACCTAGCCCTACAAGACATCATCCACTAAAGCACATCAAGTACTCATCACTCATCTAATGAGGTTTGAGGAACAGTGAGTTTGATATGGAATACCTATATCAATACTGTCCTAAGGAAATGTGTACGTTATTTAATTCCAAGTAATAGTTTATAACTGTGTTTGTGTTGTACCTCCTGGCTCCCATTGTAAGTACTCCAGAGGTCATAGTCTAGTGAGTGTGAAAGAAGGTACATAATCCGACAAAATTTGAGTAATGGATCGCAGCTTGTAACTGCTGTAATTTGTGCCTGAGCCAGCGGCTCTCCTAGCATTTCCATACCCCCCTTGTAACATTGTTGACGTGTGATTTTTCATTCGTGTTGCCTAACCTATCCTTTTTTCAGAAAAACGAGTGCCGTTTCAATATGGGTACTGTGGGAGCGACTTGCAAGGGATTCGTTGAGATTGGCGAAGACGAAGATAAATTGATGGCTGCTGCTGCTACTGTTGGGCCTGTCTCAGTTGCTGTTGATGCTAACCATACATCTTTCAAATTTTACTCTGATGGTAAGTGACTTATAATTAGTGTTGTCGATAAGATATTTTATTGCATGTAGCTGTGACGAGGGAAATTGTTTGTAGAGCATGCTTCTCTCAAAAATGAAACTACAGCTGTACTGAATGTACATGTTGGGTGAGTTCGTCTTTCCTGGGTCATTGTGTATTGTGGGGAACGATTCTTGACAATACTGAGCGCTTTTTCATTTGTCATAGAATTACGAGAGAAACAAAATAAATCATCAAACGTTTAATTGTAAGTCAGTTTCAAGTGCAGTTTTTCCCAATGAATGATGAAAGTATTTTGGGACATCGCCCACGAAATCCTGTAATTGAAAACTGGTCTAAGAAACAGCTATCGTTAAAGTTGTGTTCTTTAGCCAGGGTTTCTCTCATAATTCCTTGACTATAAACAAGAACTTGGCTAGTTTCCAAAACAATGGCCACGAGTACATTCGCCCGGTTCTTCGGTTCGCGATGCGGAACATTGAAGAGCGTCAGTGATACTGGTGCTAGTTACAACTTTCATCACTGACAACTGTCTAGCGCTAGTATTCTTTAAAATATTACTTAAATCGTTCGACTAACCCTTGAACTATGGAACCATTCCGCGAATCCCACCCTTCAGCCAATTTCCGTTGTAACCGAAATATCATCCTTCAGTTTTCAAGTTGCTGCCATCTTTCTCCGCTTTTTGTTGGTTACGTATCCAATTTTTTTCACGCCCGTCCTGATTTTCCTGCTTTAGTGCTTTCCCCACTGCCCTCTTCGCGTTTATGTTTTGTGATATTATTCGACCAGCCATGGATGAGCCAATTAATACAAATTTGATCCATCGATAGAGATTGGAAGGCTTACGGAGCGTTGTGGATTGATATATGCGTGTTGGTTTTATCTCAGGGAAGTATGAATGTCCTGAATGTGGTGCGTGGATGAAATTGTTTACAAAAACTGGTTACTTGGATGGTTTTGAATGGAGGTGTAGACGGGATGGCCACAACTTCAAATGGTCAATTCATAAGGGGTCAAGGTTCAGCCTGAGTAAGTTGAGTATGACTGACATCATGCTTCTCACCCTTAATTGGGTAATTAGATTACTGGCAGAGATGAGTGCGATAGATTGGAATGTTTCGAGGAACACCGTGACCGACTGAAAGAAGCCTATACGAGTTCGGATACGTAACTTGCGAGGTGAGTGATATTTTTTGTTATTTTTGTGGTCTTCAATGTCTGTTGCATTAGGCACGCACTTTTTGTTCACTTTGACTAAGTTTCGCGCGCGTTGTTTACATTCACTTTAACGACAAAACATTGCTCAACTCTTTCCGCTACCGTTAGGCTCACCAGTAACAGTGACGCTAGTAAGCCGTTCCAAAAGGCGAACCAAAGTTCCACGCGAATGTACCCGTGGCCATTGTATTGGGAATTTACCCAAGAACATTCCCTGGAAACTCATCTTGATGTATCCGCTAGTTATTCAATAAAGGCGTTACAGTCATGTATAAAACAACCACTTCCAATGACTTGCTAAGGCGACTTAAATGGTCGAAAGAGCGGAGGGCTGATGACAATTATTTTGTGTAACAAATATCATGTAGTCGCTATTGAGTTAACAATGTGTGATCTCTGCCAGGGATCTACTACGAACCCGACTGCAGCTCAGAATCTCGGAACCACGCCGTTTTGGTTGTCGGGTACGGAACGACAGAAGGAGGCGATGATTATTGGCTCGTCAAAAACTCGTGGGGAGAGAACTGGGGAGAGGAAGGTTACATCAAAATGGCTAGAAACAAGAACAACCATTGCGCAATTGCCTCATTAGCTGTATACCCCCTTGTTTAACACATTCAACGCTGGCCAGATTCTTGGGTCTGTCACCCCAGACGGCGTATTTATTTACTTGAAAGTAATCATTCAATTACCTCAATCTTCATTGGGGAAGTATTTTGAAACGTATTAGATGGAAAACCAGAAATTTCAGTAGTTTTTTCGTAATGTGACCAACAGGTCACGTCAGCCAGGGGTAATGGATCAGTTATACTAACCCGCAACAACCTTCCACGCTTCACACAAATGCCTATTTTTTATTCAAAATGTTGCTCTGGGATATCGTAAAAAATCAAACAGAAACTATGTTACCCATCATTATGATTATTTTTATATTAAAGGGAAAAAATGAAACATCTAGAAAGTACGACTAAGAACATTTTATATTTATATAAAAAACAAGTTACATAATATTTAGTTAGCAAAATCGATCATCATTATAATTAATTTGAATACAGTATATTATGGTCATTTAGCAAACAATCACTCATGGAGGATGGTCCAGGTGTAGAACTTTCAGACATTTTCTGAGACAGGAAAATTTACAAATTGTTTATTATCATACAAGCTCAAGTTCAGGGGAAAAAAGTTCAGGAGAAAAATAACGTTTTCTTACCGATGTTAAAATGAGGTTTGTTGGGTGCACTTGAGGGGAGAAAAGGGATAAAACTGAAACTCGGTGAGCGTGAGGAGGACTCTAATATACGTGTAATAGAGCTGAGATGGAATACAATTGAGCGACACAAGGGCAGTACTCAGAACGCGTGAACAACCGTATGAGAGAGAGGGAACTCACTGGGGCAATAGTTGGAAACCGAATGATATTGAAACAGCTCTGTCATCGATAGGAGAATGAAATTGGGAGAAAGAAATAAAGAAAGGGGAAAACCAGGAAAACGGGGCTGTTAAGTCAACCGACCACAGTTGAGGGATTCCCACAGGTGAGGGGCAGGTAATGAAATAGTTGGAGACAATTAGGCGGTCAGAGACAATGACGCTGGGAAGTCCGAGATCAATGAGTCTAACCACTTCTACGCTTTGCATCGAACAAGGTTTTTCCCCCAAAAAATACGGTTTTTTTTCGAGATTTTCAGAATAGAAGTGAAGATATCAATACCATAATTACTTTTGAACTTCACGGAGACAGTAACAATAAAATAAAATCAGACTTACCGACAACAATCGTCCTTCAAGGTAAAAAATTGAGGGTGTCAAAAATGCGTCTGTCCAACTGGTCTGGAGAGGGCTACGTAGAAACGGAAAAATTCCTCAAGCAACTGAGACATTACTGAAGTCACTTTCACGTGTTACGGACCCTCGAGTGGCTTGAGTCCTCCTCAACTGATTTGGGAAAACTCCGAGTGATGCCTGGCCAGCGCGTGTCTCTGAGGACACGGCAGTCAGGACGAATGGGAAGCTACGTGACCTATCGGTCACGGCCGCGCTGAATGTGTTAAAAACTAAGGCTACCATTTTTTTTTCTCTTTCGCCATCAAATGTATTGGCCTTTTCGTGGCCACTTTGTTTTGTGTGTTTGAAAATAACGTGCATAGTTTTGAGATTTATTTCATTGTAATAATACTTTAACGGTCGGTAAATTTAGAAAACTGAATAGAGTTCTAATGTAAGTTCTTCAGCACGTTTCTTATTGTGAATTTTTTTCAAATTAAAAATATCTTCTACTGTGTTACTTAACGTGTTCAATCTAAGTATTCCTTTTCACTTAATTGCTTATTCATGTGAAATAGTGGATGAGAGTGAAATGAAGTGTAATGACCTCCGATGCGCATGAAAGAGTTCAGAATCATAACACTTGAAGTGAGAGTGTGGTCTTCAGACTTAGTGCATGTTCTGCTCAGCTCTGACCGAATGAGTTCTTTGCCGAAGGCTCCAACGGGAAATCCCTTGAATTCAAGTTATGATCTGAGGCCTTTCTAGTGGCGGCCCACCCGTTCAATTAGACTCTCCCGCTGATGTAAGGCTTAAGGATTATTTATGAAGCCAACGACAGACAGAGTTGTCAGTTGTAGAGCGTGAGAATCTCACAAGTTGTATCGAAATATATTACACAGAACTTTCGGTCTTTCAATCAAATGTTACAGTATAGAGCGAATGATGTGCCAAACAACATTATTTATCACTACAGAGCATTAAAAGTTGAGCAGCGCGTATTTCTATCGCCTAAGTTTATTCCTAGATAGTACCAAATTGAGAAGCAACAAACAGCCGATGGTGATCACAGGTAGCAAGGTCGTGAACTGAAGAACAGCGAGCGATTGGGCGGGTAAGGCGTTTGAACGTTTCACCTCTGACTCTACGAAATCGATCAACAACTCTATCTTCGTGAGTATAAAGAACTTTGAATCACTGGAAGTTCCCCCAATGAGTACTCCCATAGAAATCTGCGAAAGAAAAAAAAACTCGTAATCAAATGCTTTTGTTCCTACAGATGCACTAAACCGCTTGAATCTGGTAATAGTGCTTGTTTTCGGTTAGCGTTAACAAAAACGGAATTGCGGCCGTTTTATCGCAAATGCGCCGTGTTTGGTTTCATTTTCAAGGTATTTTTGGATCCTGGGTCGAATAGGATGAGTATCAGGCGTGTACAACTACGTATAGTAAAATTACAGTAATTATAGTGAGTCAAAGTCTACTAATTATAAGCACTCGCTGGACAATAACTAACAGCGAAAGTAATCGTTTGTACTTTCTTCCTTCTGCCTCATTAAAACCACCCGTCAGCTCGGCTCGCAACGTTGTACCAATTGCCTATAGGCGCCTGCAATATTTAGATTTCGTCGATCCGATGTATTCAGGTCATGTTTCATATGGTTTACTGGTATTTTTCGATGCTGAATCGAATAGTGCGCGTCTCGGAGGTGTGAGAATAGGTCAAGCTGTACAAGAGAATAATAAACCGTTGTATAATAATTTGGAGGGTTTTGTTGGTACGATGCCAGTCACTCGACAATCAACTAAATCAGTTATTCCCAAAGTGGTCTATATCGACCCCTAGGGGTCAACGTCAGTGAAGAAAAATTTGGGGGTCCATGTAATGAAGGTTCAGCACTGTTACCAATCTCCTAACGAAAAAAAAGAAACAGACTGGACGTCATTAGCCGAGGAGATTCAAGATTAACCCTTACAAAATTGACGCCAAATGTTGATAATTTATTATTAAAGCATCAGGTTCATCCTTCTCACTAAAAATATGGACTTATTGCTTTTGTTATTTTATTTATAGTTTATTTTATGTTACGTATATTTTACATAACAGATACAAAATTTAGAGAATTTAGAAATTACAGGAAATCCATATCAGGTAAGTAGGGGGTCTACCCACCACCGAAAAACATGGCAAGGGGTCTACGACACAAAAAAGTTTGGGGAACTCTGAACTAAAGAAACACACGTTTTCACGATGCGAGGAACCAAAGTTAGAAGCACACACAACGCACAACGTTTACCGAGTACAGGCGAGTCCAGCACCCCGAAACGTGTCACCGATGTGGGCGCCAGGTGGATGAATTATTTTTGCGCATAACAATCCCTTAATGCGCTCCGGGCATGACGACGAATTGCGTTTACAAATATTTCAGATACAAAATTCCTCCGAACAAAGTTTCAGAAGTACCACTTTCAGCACATAGGCAGGAATGACCCTCCTTTCGAGCCTAAAAAATAAACACAGAAATAGTAAATTTTACGAAATACCTAAAACTCTCAATTCGTTTATTGACTTCAAGATATATTTCGAGTAAGATCCACGGCAATGGGTAGTCAGCGTGATTGCGAGATCGAAGAATAGAATTTATTGTGCCCTTCGTACGGGTCCATCATTGACCAATTGGTACGCAGAAAATTGATGTGACTGTAAACACGATTATTTTGAGAATGATAATAATCACTTTTCTATAAATTAGGGAATTTTTGGAATAGCCCCCATACATCTTGAGGTCGTTATTATACGCTCATAGTATAGGCACTTGATTGGACTACATTTGAGGGAACTTTATAAGGAAAAAACTGAATAAATAGATTTTCGTCGAAATATTTAGCAATTTATTGTGCTGCTCTCTTTTTGGTCGCGTTGGCAGACAAACAAACAGACCATTCTCCCAAAAAGCGTTTTTCGGACTCAGTGAGGTATAAAGCGAAAAAATATTAAGAAAACATTTTCTGCCGACTACATGGCTTTCCTATTCAGTTCGTAGAGCCAAGTAAAACTACTTCACGCAAAGCTAACTTCAAAACCATTGTAAACGCTTAAAGGGTTTGATCGATTTCAGTTGAAACGTATGAACTTGTGGCTACTACTTGACATTTAAGCCATGGCCAACACCTGGGTTACCAGCTGACCGACAGATTGTCTTTTTGTCTTACGTGTCCTTCCATGATATTCAATTTGATCTAATTATCTGTTCTTACCCGACAATTTATTAATTAACAATCGTTCCTTTACTGGTGTCTCAGGAGTTAATAATTTAAACCGGTTCACAGTGTAGTAACCATAAACTCAAAGTGATCCAAGTCGCATTCAACTAAAATTTTGCAACAAAAAGTGACTCGTGAGGACGCGCCCTTGCGATTTACATTAAACTCAGGATGTGTTCAGACATTGCTACGTACCTAATCTGTACTACCAGTCTGTAACCACCCGATGGACGGATATGTGTGCCAAAATGAATCGTAAAATGAGATTCAGTTGAAGAAAGTGCGATGTTTTGCGGCAGATTTTCGTATTCTACGAAGGGAAGTACGAACGTGGTTTATACCTTGTACCTTTGCAACTCCTGATACGAAGTCTCTTTCCAACCAACTACAGAGCAAGTGAACGCTTCCAGCGTTCTCGAGGACGTAATTCATAACGTCGTGCAACAAACCGCGGTTTCCACTCCAAAACGGAAGGATCGGCGACAGGTTCGACTCGAATTTCAAACTCGGATGAAAGCCGACGAGTCCCACTTAGAAGGCAGGGCGAACGAGACAAAGAGGATGAGTGGCGAAGAACCTGGTCCTTCTCACCTGATTAGCTATTTCTGATGGTATGAAGATCACAAACAGGTTCGGTTCAAGAGCTGCCCACGATCCGTTAGTTTTGCGAGTCAAAAGTCAAGCACTGGCGGTGAGTACGTGATTCTTGGTGACGATAGTTCCCGAACACCTGGGCTGGAATTCTCTCGTCATCAGACCAGCGAACCAGGGTAACCGTTCACGATAGAACTGTCACTTCCGTGTGCACCACCGCATACCGTCACGCACCAAAATTGCGCGAGGATTATTGCCAAAATCATTTCTCATTCTGAATTGGCCATTGCCAATATAAAACTATTCACCTCACAACACGCAACGTGTCATAGCGACTTGAATGTTCCTGCGGGTCATTCATTTTACGGACATTGAAGTGGTCCTGCACGAAAGATCGTGGTCACCAATTTGAGCATTTTTGCTATGGCCAGGGGATTTCAGCAATGTCAAGTGGTTGAGTAGGTTTGTGAAGTGAAGTGAATCTTCCACCTGCTACGAAACATAACAGAGTACGTCATTTAGCTTGAGAATGCAGTACTGCCTCTGTTCTTCTTTACCCTCAACGTACACGACAGGTGAACGACTACACGACACTTGAAGTATTGGAGGTATTCCCAAAGAGTGAGCTTCGAGGACTCGAGTGAATGTAGGAGTACACACACCTTTCACGCCAACTGGTTGAGGTGGGTGCAAAACACCAGCCTGCCCCAAAAAATACTCCCCAACAGACTTCCCTCAGACTCGATGTTCAGTCCCGAGACGGCGCCAGAATCGAATAAAAAGACAATAAACTTAAGTGGAAACACACAAACCACTTTCGAAATTGAGTTGTTTCATTCAGTAGTCCTCAGAACACGAAATCTGAAGATAACCACTTTTTTGCACAATCACACCACATTTCCTACCCTACACTGACATTTGCTGTGCTTCAAAAATGAAAACGAAATTCCAATTTTAAATGTTAGAACTCTTAAGCAGCTCGGTATTCCCACTAAAAATGATAATTAAAACACATTTTAGGGAGAATTTTAAGACCTTTTGAACGGTATGTTTAGAAGTATTTCACACCAGTAGTTTGGGGAAAACGATTTGCTTCATTTAAAAAAAACCTTAAATTATTGGAAAAAACATGATAATTTTTTGCGTATTCATAGCGAAGGATGTGGACTTTGCAGTTGTTTTTGGGGCGTAGAATGTGCTGACGTTAGTCCCACGTTGAGTGGTTCCCCCAGTATAACGTTAAATTCGAGTTTGTTAATTAATACGTTAGAACTACTGTGAAGATTTTCCGGACAATGGCACTGTAGCGTTCGACGTAATTGGAACAACATGATTTTCTATGAAAAATATCTGGTGCGTAGCAACACACAACTTTCCGCCACCCCTTTAAGTTAGAACACCAGCTACACAGGCGGGCGCTATATCTTCGTTCAACGCATTTCTACAGAAACATTTATAGAAAACAAAATGTAGGGACTAGTTAGCTGAGAGTACTCCGTAAGTTTGATCGAAATCGTTAGAGCCGTTTTTGAGAAAATTGGAATACCGATAAATTAATATTCGACAAATCTCCTTTTCTGAGTTAACTTGGCTTATGTCTCCGTTCAACATATATATACAGAAATAATTATGGAGAACGAAATGTTGGTATGGGTGACTAAAAGACACTCCATTAGGATTTATCACATCTAGTGAAAAAGGTACCCTGGAATTTACGGAAATGTTCGAAAAAACGTAATTTTCGACACATTTTGATTTTTATCTCTGCTCAATGGACTGTCAGAGGAACATTTATTCAGAACAATATGTAGGTATTAACTATTTGAAAACATCCTGTGAGTTTGGTGAAAATCGCCGAAGCCGTTTTGCCAAAAAGCGTAAAAAACCTGTTTTTGCTTCATGGGCCTATATCTCCGTTCACCGTATTTTCATGGAGATATGTATAGAGAAGAAAAGTTAGGTATTGATTAGTAGAAGATAATTTGAAAGTTTAATCAAAATCGTTAGAGCCGTTTTCGAGAAAAATGCGAAAAACCCTAGTTTTTGGTACATTTTCGTCCCCCACCCCCCCTTCCCACCGGCCGAAATCGTCCATAACCTTATTTTGGTGTCTACAAAAAATAACGAACAAAACAAAAAAAGAACTAGCTCAATCGGATCAGCCGTTCTCCCGCAAATCGAACTACAGACACACACACACACACATAAACACGGACCACGCGCCGAAATTAGGTTTTTTAGACTCAGTAGGGTCTGAAACGTAAAGATCTGAAGAAAACCCAAATTTTTTTTTTGGGCCGATTACTATACTTTCCTTCCCTTCGGGTAGCGGAAAGTAAAAATTAGCTAAATACATCAATCTTCTCTCAGTGAGTTGAGCTTGACATAGAAACAACCTGTTGACGCGTTTGGTCTAGTCTGTGCAATCAATACCACCAACCGTAGAAAGGCAATGGGGAGTTGATCGCCTAACTTTGTAATACTTTTTTTGTCATAAACAGAAATGTTTTGTCACACACACTGCCCTATGGCACTGACAGGCTGTATAACTGGTGGGTCTATCAGGTCAGTTTCCTTACCAATAAAAAGTTCCTGACTCCTCAGAGAGAGTTATACGTTAAGTTAGACGTTTCGTTGAAGCATATTAGAATGTGTCATCATTTATTTAATGTTATCCGTTCAATTGTACAATAATTTAAATCAGACGTTTGTATTGAGGCCACTGCGAAGATCCTTAATCTCTTCTTACGTGGCAGACATCGACGGGTCATCGATGGGTCAGCGTGTGATAACCTCTTCTTCGGGTCAAGAGGCAAACGCTGCTATTCATCACTAATCGTATTATCCCATCTTATGGTCGTTTTCACCGACACTAGCGCTTTCTGAATGTATTTAGTGAAACGTTGTGATTGTAGAGAGCAACACAGCTATTTTCTGAGGCCAACCTGTTCATCAGGCAGTTAGTCTTCGGTTAAGGTTAGAAAATGGGGAAGAATAAAGAGTGGGGGAAGCCGCTGATGTTTTTCCTCCCCACCAGATTTCGCCCTGCATAAAGTGGCTTCCATCGTCGAAAAATTGTCAGTCTTTGATTGTTCGTCTGTATCGTTACGTCTCTGGTGAGTGAAATAATTAAGAGATTAATCATGAAATGATTTCAGCCTCTGAGATTGAAATCTCACATTGCTTTTGGCGATAATTGCATTTAAACCCTCCCCAAGTACCGTCCAAGCAAATCCAATTTTAGGGTAAGCAATCATTTGTCCTGTAGTAATCTTAATACTTAGATCATTCTGTTTCTCATCAAGCTACACTACCCTATTGAGTTCAATATATTCATAAATGCTACACTTTAAATGTATTCAAAAAGTAAATCTGTTTCACATCTAACAACGTTGAGCTGCCTGTTCCTCTCATAACCACGCATCTTTCACTTTGCCCCCCGGCCTTCACATACTAGTTACTTATTGACCAAGATTTGCCAGTTTCATTGAGTGCGCTTCAAGACGCCTGACGCAATTTCGACTATTATACTAATTTGCTATTACCATTGGACACTCGGATGAAAGTTAGTCGCGTAATCCTTCCCAGCAAATGCAAAGAAAAATATTTAATGGTGCGCGTCTCATCTTATCTCAACCCCACTTGCAATCAATCAACTTAAAGCACTAATCCAATCCGATTTTTACTCACTTAATATGAACGTGGCTCAGTGTATAAATATGTGGCGCGTCATATCACACGACTCCGCTGCATGTCTTTGGCTACTAATCCAATCAATGTGCCACTCAGTCTAAACTTAGTCAAACATAACTTCACGTTTCATCTAGCAAGTGGTGACTGGTATAGTTACAGAATTTATTATTTATTGTCGCTCTCCTACTCAAGCAAATGAGCAGAGGGCAGGAAATTTATGACGTTTTTTACATGATTTTATAGAACATTCGTATTTAGGCTACTGCAAAGATCTTGTTACTTGGCAGCCGTTGACGGGTCATCGATGGGTCAGCGTGTGATAACAACCTCTTCTTCGGGTCAAGTGGCAAGCGCCTGCTATTCATCACCAATCGGGTTATCTCTTCTTATGGTCGTTTTCACTCGCTCATTAGTCAGTCGCCTCCAATCTGTTTGGATACTTGACAAAAAAACTAAACAAATGAAGAAGTCACCGAGTGTCAACGATAGTTTCAAGATTGATCGATTTTGAAGACGACACACTTCGGAGAACGACGTACCCTTTTAATTTCCGTAGCCCTTCGAAGAAACAAAAAAATCTATGTGATCTGCTGACAACAATAGTTGGAGAAGTGAAATCATAACAAAAACCTGTCGTAAAAAATGATTCGTCATGAGTTCGAGAAAACACGACCAACAACCTAACCCTCTTAATTGTATATTCGAACATTGTTGATTCAAGGTGCTACACTTCAAACAAATTACATAATTTATCCTCATAATAAAAATGTTCTCAAATGACACCTCTCACTATTTTCGGCAAATTTGTCAGGTTGAGAGTTCCTTGCTCTGTGCAGTGCTTAATAACAGTAATCTCAGGAGAAAAAAAGTGAGCTGCGCAACAAACTTTCAAATAAAAATTGGATTAAGAGTACACGAAACATTTGCCCCAAAATATAAGAATGTTATGGGTTAAAGACGAATTGAGACGAAGCGGCTGCCTTGTGACCTGATTCGATCGCGTTCACCTAAATGCTATTAAACGGGGCTGCTAACTTAGACCAGATGAAATTACCATTTTCACGAGTATAAAGAAAAAAAAGGTTTCATTGGCAATTAAACATAGATGGATGTGCTTTTGAAAGCCTTGTCCTGATAAGCAGGGGCTACTTCTAATATGCAGCTACAGGAGAATGTTAATAAAGAATTTTTTTTTAAATTCGGATTTTGTAATAGAGAAAATATAATCGAACAGGAAAGAAAAATAAACGAACACTCCAATCTCCTGATAATCTGATAATATATATAAATTAATAAAATAAAATGTTGCTTTGGAGCTAGCTTGGTTAAATTATGCACGTCTTACACCAACAAATAACTCACGTGCAGGTAGATTTGTTTCTAAGTCTGCGGATGAGCTTTATGTTGAAGAAATGGAAATAGGAGAATGTTGATGATTAAATGTAGTTGATAGTAAAAAAAAAAAGATTACGGGAGGTAAGTGAGGAAAAATGAAATACGATGGTAACAAAAAAAGAAGATTTCCCCTCTTGATGGTTTTCGTCGGTGGCAGGTACTTACGTATTGGCTGGCAGGCCTCTTCTGGATGCCTATCAAAAGCATCCAAAAACGATTCAACTGACAAGTTTGATAATTCTAAGCACACTGCACGAGATGCTAGACATCAAAGTAAGCAATATTAAGCTTTTTTGGTCCGAGATTTCCGCCTCGTTGATGTTCGGCATAGAGAAGGCCCTGCAAAAACAACTCCACAATTTATAAAATGGACGAACTGTAGTGGATCGAGATTCGGTAGGTTGCCCATAAATGGAGGAAGAGCCCTGAATGTCGTATTCAAGTGACACATTTGGCCTTGTCCAACCGAATCAAGTTTCTAGCCTGCCAAATCCATTATTTTTGACGCAACAATTTCAGCAGTGCAGTTGTTAGAGGGGTATTATTGATTTTGTGCACATGATCTACAATTATATCAGTCAAATGAGACTTGGCAGGCAAAAGGATTGGAAACTTAGCCTCAGGTGATAAGGGAGAATTAGCCAAGCGCCCCCCAACTCTAATTAATCCTGCTGTATTGATAAAGACAGATAAACGTTTAAGTTCTGGAAATACTTTGTATTGGCTCCCATAAAACTCTATGGAGTAATTATGGCATTGAACCAATCTAACACAGCGATGTTCTGCTACAATGAATTCTGATGAGGAGACTGCGTTACAGTTTCTTGCATTTTGGTGTGCAGGAGTTATGATAGAATCGCCTGATGTAAGCTATGGTTCGAATGAATTTGAAGAGGGCATGAATCTGAAAAGTTCCTGAACTCCCATGGAGCTGGTGTTCCCTGGTGCAACAACCCCAACGTTTCTCCTCCATTCTGGCCCGAAACCCAAGCCCTGCTCCCACATCTGACCACAGCTGAGGCATCCTATGAATTCTGTGACACAGTGTACACAGTGGAGCTTCTGTTTCAATTGCCTTTGGCCAGGCACATCCCCCCCCCCCCCCTACAATAGGCAGCCCCGTACTTCTCCAACTTGCCAATGCCACCACTCAAGTAGCTCTTCATGGTTCCAGCGAAGGGCTCATGTCCCACTGGGAGAAGTGCTGATCTGTCTCTTGCTAGTTTGTCAGTTTTCTCATTCCCTTCTATTCCATTATGACCTAGCAGTGAACAATGCTATAGTTATCTCCTTTGCCATGGTCTGCAAACCAGTCAGGCATTCCATAGCCAGCCCTGACGAAATATTATAAGGACACATTAAGAGCAGCCTGACTGTCTGTCATGATATACAATTTCTGGGTGTGGTTGTATGAAGCTTTGCATCGTTGAAGTAAATGTGCTACTTGGTAAATTCAACCGTATGTTTCATCACAGATAAATCATGAAGTCAGTGCTGCTGCTAGCAGTGGTTGTGGTTAACACCAATGCCATTTCTGTATTCGAACCGCCGGATGAAGATTGGTTGCAGTATAAGGTATGCCACGATTAATACTTATGATGCGCATTTTTTTAAAGCAGTCTCATTTCTGCGTTTGTGTATTAAAATTTCAATGCCAAT